>CM069863.1:81836188-82509522 GCA_036172795.1 Pelodytes ibericus | reverse complement strand
CACACTATTCCTGGGCATCTGAATGGCATAATATTCTTGGGCATCTGAATGGCATAATGTTCCTGGGCATCTGAATGGCATAATATTCCTGGGCATCTGACAGGCACACTATTCCTGGGCATCTGACTGGCACACTATTCCTGGGCATCTGACTGGCATAATATTCCTGGGAATCTGACTGGCACACTATTCCTGGGCTCTGACTGGCACACTATTCCTGGGCTCTGACTGGCACACTATTCCTGGGCATCTGAATGGCATAATATTCCTGGGCATCTGACTGGCACACTATTCCTGGGCATCTGAATGGCACACTATTCCTGGGCATCTGACTGGCATAATTTTCTTGGGCTTTGACTGGCATAATATTCCTGGGCATCTGACTGGCATAATATTCCTGGGCATCTGACTGGCATAATATTCCTGGGCTCTTACTGGCACTCTATTCCTGGGAATCTGAATGGCATAATATTCCTGGGCATCTGACTGGCACACTATTCCTGGGCATCTGAATGGCATAATATTCCTGGTCATCTGAATGGCATAATATTCCTGGGCATCTGACAGGCACACTATTCCTGGGCATCTGAATGGCATAATATTCCTGGGCATCTGACTGGCACACTATTCCTGGGCATCTGAATGGCACACTATTCCTGGGCATCTGACTGGCATAATTTTCTTGGGCTCTGACTGGCATAATATTCCTGGGCATCTGACTGGCATAATATTCCTGGGCTCTTACTGGCACTCTATTCCTGGGCATCTGAATGGCATAATATTCCTGGGCATCTGACTGGCACACTATTCCTGGGCATCTGAATGGCATAATATTCCTGGGCATCTGAATGGCATAATATTCCTGGGCATCTGACAGGCACACTATTCCTGGGCATCTGACTGGCATAATATTCCTGGGCATCTGACTGGCACACTATTCCTGGGCTCTGACTGGCACACTATTCCTGGGCATCTGAATGGCATAATATTCCTGGGCATCTGACTGGCACACTATTCCTGGGCATCTGACTGGCACACTATTCCTGGGCATCTGACTGGCATAATTTTCTTGGGCTCTGACTGGCATAATATTCCTAGGCATCTGACTGGCATAATATTCCTGGGCTCTTACTGGCACTCTATTCCTGGGCATCTGAATGGCATAATATTCCTGGGCATCTGACTGGCACACTATTCCTGGGCATCTGAATGGCATAATATTCCTGGGCATCTGAATGTCATAATATTCCTGGGCATCTGACAGGCACACTATTCCTGGGCTCTGACTGGCATAATATTCCTGGGCATCTGACTGGCATAATATTCCTGGGCATCTGACTGGCACAATATTACTGGGCTGTGACTGGCACACTATTCCTGGGCATCTGAATGGCATAATATTCCTGGGCATCTGACAGGCACACTATTCCTGGGCATCTGACTGGCATAATATTCCTGGGCATCTGACTGGCACACTATTCCTGGGCTCTGACTGACACACTATTCCTGGGCATCTGAATGGCATAATATTCCTGGGCATCTGACTGGCACACTATTCCTGGGCATCTGACTGGCACACTATTCCTGGGCATCTGACTGGCATAATTTTCTTGGGCTCTGACTGTCATAATATTCCTAGGCATCTGACTGGCATAATATTCCTGGGCTCTTACTGGCACTCTATTCCTGGGCATCTGAATGGCATAATATTCCTGGGCATCTGACTGGCACACTATTCCTGGGCATCTGAATGGCATAATATTCCTGGGCATCTGAATGGCATAATATTCCTGGGCATCTGAGAGGCACACTATTCCTGGGCTCTGACTGGCATAATATTCCTGGGCATCTGACTGGCATAATATTCCTGGGCATCTGACTGGCACAATATTACTGGGCTGTGACTGGCATAATATTACTGGGCTCTGACTGGCATAATATTACTGGACTCTGACTGGCATAATATCCCTGGGCATCTGACTGGCACACTATTCCCATTGAAATACTGGTAAGTTTGTTGATTTAACTTTACTTCATTTTAAATATTGTATTTGTTCCCGTTTTGTTTCTTCACTGCAAAATAAGATATATGCAGTGTGCATAGGAATTTGTTTATAGTTTTTGTTTTTACTATAGTCCAGCCCTCCAACGGTCTGAGGTACAGTGAACTGGCCCCCTGTTTAAAAAGTATGAGGACCCCTGGATTAGACAATGGCTGAGTGACAGGCAACAGAGGGTTGTAGTCAATGGGGTATATTCGATGCAAGGTCTTGTGGATGGGGTACCTCAGGGATCTGTACTTGGACCCATTCTCTTTAATATTTTTTATTAGCGATATTGCAGAAGGTCTTGTTGGCAAAGTATATCTTTTTGCTGATGATACAAAGATTTGCAGCAGGGTTGATATTCATGGAGGGATAAGCCAAATGGCAAATGATTTAGCTAAAGTAGAAAAATGGTCAGAGCAGTGGCAACTGACATTTAATGTGGACAAGTGCAAGATTATGCACCTTGGGCGTAAAAACCCAAAAGCAGAATATAGACTATTTGGTACAGTCCTAACCTCAACATCTGAGGAAAGGGATTTAGGAGTAATAATTTCAGAGGACTTGAAGGTAGGTAGGCAATGCAATAGAGCAGCAGGAAATGCTAGCAGAATGCTTGGTTGCATAGGGAGAGGTATTAGCAGTAGGAAGAGGGAAGTGCTCATGCCAATGTACAGAGCACTGGTGAGACCTCACTTGGAGTATTGTACGCAGTACTGGAGACCGTATCTCCAGAAGGATATTGATACTTTGGAGAGAGTTCAGAGAAGGGCTACTAAACTGGTTCATGGGTTGAACGATAAAACTTACCAGGAAAGGTTAAAGCATCTTAACATGTATAGCTTGGAGGAAAGACATAACAAGGGGGATATGATAGAAACATTTAAATACATAAAGGGAATCAACACAGTAAAGGAAGAGAGTATATTTAAAAAAAGAAAAACTACCACAACTAGAGGACATAGTCTCAAATTAGAGGGGCAACGATTTAAAAGTAATATCAGGAGGTATTACTTTACTGAGAGGGTAGTGGATGTATGGAAAAAGCCTTCCAGCAGAAGTGGTAGAGATAAACACAGTCAAGGATTTTAAGCATGCGTGGGATAGACACAAGGCTATCCTAGCTATAAGACTGGGAACGGGGGACTAATAAAAGTACTAAAAAAAAAAAATTGGGTAGATTAGATGGACCGAATGGTTCTTATCTGCCGACACATTCTATGTTTCTACTTACCTCCTTGCTGCTGTCTCCCGGTGCAGGTCCGTGTCTGTGAAGGAAGCGTTGTGCGCTCCCCTCCAGCCACGTGGCTTCAATAAAGTTTGTTAAAACTTTTTTTTTTAAGCAAGCTTTATTGAAGCCGCACGGCTGGAGGCAGGGCCGGCGCTACCGTAAGGCAGCACAGGCGGCTGCCTTAGGGCGCACCAATGGGGGGGCGGGAAAATCGCCCGCTCCCCCAGACCCCAGTACTTACCTCCATGCCGCTGTTCATGTCCGTGACTGAGAGGGAAGCGCTGTGCGCTCCCCTCAGGCCGTGCGCATTCAATAAAGTGTGTTGAAACTTTTTTTTTCAACACACTTTATTGAATGCGCACGGCCTGAGGGGAGCTCACAGCGCTTCCCTCTCAGCCACGGACATGAACAGCGGCATGGAGGTAAGTACTGGGGTCTGGGAAAGGGGGGAGGAGGGAGGTATAACGAGCAATTCCTGGGCATCTGACTGGCATAATATTCCTGGGCTCTGACTGGCATAATATTCCTGGGAATCTGACTGGCATAATATTCCTGGGCATCTGACTGGCATAATATTCCTGGGCATCTGACTGGCATAATATTCCTGGGAATCTGACTGGCATAATATTCCTGGGAATCTGACTGGCATAATGTTCCTGGGCATCTGACTGGCATAATATTCCTGGGAATCTGACTGGCATAATATTCCTGGGCATCTAACTGGCATAATATTCCTGGGCATCTGACTGGCATAATATTCCTGGGCATCTGACTGGCATAATATTCCTGGGCATCTAACTGGCATAATATTCCTGGGCTCTGACTGGCATAATATTCCTGGCCTATGACTGGCATAATATTCCTGGGCATCTAACTGGCATAATATTCCTGGGCATCTGACTGGCATAATATTCCTGGGCATCTGACTGGCATAATATTCCTGGGCATCTAACTGGCATAATATTCCTGGGCTCTGACTGGCATAATATTCCTGGGCATCTGACTGGCATAATATTCCTGGGCATCTGAATGGCATAATATTCCTGGGAATCTGACTGGCATAATATTCCTGGGCATCTAACTGGCATAATATTCCTGGGAATCTGACTGGCATAATATTCCTGGGCATCTAACTGGCATAATATTCCTGGGCATCTAACTGGCATAATATTCCTGGGCATCTGAATGGCATAATATTCCTGGGAATCTGACTGGCATAATATTCCTGGGCATCTAACTGGCATAATATTCCTGGGCATCTAACTGGCATAATATTCCTGGGAATCTGACTGGCATAATATTCCTGGGCATCTAACTGGCATAATATTCCTGGGAATCTGACTGGCATAATATTCCTGGGCATCTAACTGGCATAATATTCCTGGGAATCTGACTGGCATAATATTCCTGGGCATCTGACTGGCATAATATTCCTGGGAATCTGAATGGCATAATATTCTTGGGCTCTGACTGGCACAATATTCCTGGGCATCTAACTGGCATAATATTCCTGGGCATCTAACTGGCATAATATTCCTGGGCATCTAACTGGCATAATATTCCTGGGCATCTGAATGGCATAATATTCCTGGGAATCTGACTGGCATAATATTCCTGGGCATCTAACTGGCATAGTATTCCTGGGCATCTAACTGGCATAATATTCCTGGGCATCTGAATGGCATAATATTCCTGGGAATCTGACTGGCATAATATTCCTGGGCATCTAACTGGCATAATATTCCTGGGAATCTCACTGGCATAATATTCCTGGGCATCTAACTGGCATAATATTCCTGGGAATCTGACTGGCATAATATTCCTGGGCATCTGACTGGCACACTATTCCTGGGCTCTTGACTCTTGACTTGCATAATATTACTGGGCTCTGACTGGCATAATGTTCCTGGGCATCTGAATGGCATAATATTCCTGGGCATCTGAATGGCATAATATTCCTGGGCATCTGAATGGCATAATATTCCTGGGCATCTGACTGGCATAATATTCCTGGGCATCTGAATGGCATAATATTACTGGGCATCTGACTGGCACACTATTCCTGGGCTCTGACTGGCATAATATTACTGGGCTCTGACTGGCATAATGTTCATGGGCATCTGAATGGCATAATATTCCTGGGCATCTGAATGGCATATTCCTGGGCATCTGAATGGCATAATATTCCTGGGCATCTGACTGGCATAATATTACTGGGCTCTGACTGGCATAATGTTCCTGGGCATCTGACTGGCATAATATTACTGGGCTCTGACTGGCATAATATTCCCATTGAAATACTGGTAAGTTTGTTGATTTAACTTTACTTCATTTTAAATATTGTATTTGTTCCCATTTTGTTTCTTCACTTCAAAATAAGATATATTCAGTGTGCATAGGAATTTGTTCATAGTTTTTGTTTTTACTATAGTCCGGCCCTCCAACGGTCTGAGGGACAGTGAACTGGCCCCCTGTTTAAAAAGTTTAAGGACCCCTGGGCTAAATACTCGCATATTGAGTGGCAAAATAGTGTGTCTCCGGTTATGTGTGAATTGGTGTAACTGTGTGTGTGTGTGTAAGTGGTAAGGGTGTCTGTGTGTGTGACTGCAAGGGTGTCTTTGTGTTTAAGGGTTTCAGTGTGTGACACATTTAGAGCATGCGAGTTGAATATTTAGATGTATTTATTTTCTACACTATACATTATTCATATATATATATCTATATATATATCTATATATATATATATATATATATAATGTAAGGAGGCTTAATGGTGTGGGAGGCGTGGCGGATCAGAGCAGGGGGGCACCAAAATGCACCTTCGCCTGTGTAGACGAAAATCCTTGCACCGGCCCTGGCTGGAGGGGAGCGCACAACGCTTCCTTCACAGCCACGGACCTGCACCGGGAGACAGAGCAGGAAGGAGGTAAGTACTGGGGAAGTGGGGAGGAAAATATCGGGCCGTGTATTGCCGGTATATTAGATATACCGGCCCCAAGACCCCAAATACTGGCTGTGCCGGTAAATTACCGGCCAGGTGGCAACCCTACACACATTATATGTTGTTTTTATCATCATAAGAAGGGCATTCATTAGATACCATTATGTTCATCATATCTTATAATTTACTACAAAAAAATCATAAAATATAATGAAAAAATAAAAAACAAACACGTTTTATAACTTTGACCAAAAATTTACACAAATATAATCATTAAAAAAGTCCCCGTCTAGTTTCTAAATTATGCCCTGAGGTCAGAAATATGCATGTTTCCAGGTTTTCCTGCAATTTTTTTTGTGAGACTAGGCAATCTAACAAAAGTACCAGGGCGACAGAATTGAATTTTCTTTTCACTTCTGACGCCCTACCCACAAGAGGGCAGCAACCATATTGGAGGAGCATGCTTCTCTCCAATATGGCGACCTGTGGGTGCCCCAGATTAAAAATTTTGGTGCTGCCTAATGCCTCGTCATCGAGCCAGTAGAGCAGCACCGCCAGAGCTATTTTGCGAAATGGTTAGATAGGGCTGACTCAGTGGCAGTTGCTGCTACAGTTTTAGTTCAACTTGGCAAGAGAGCTGTTCACAGTTAGGAGTTGCCCATGCTCCCGCCCATTTTGCTTAATTCTTTTATTTCTGCCATTGTGATCTCTTTCAGGGGGGTAAGGGTCACCTGCCCATTTAAGGGGGGGTGGACTGAAAGTAATTATATATTGTATGCAAAGACTGGCTATACAGGGAGTGCAGAATTATTAGGCAAGTTGTATTTTTGAGGATTAATTTTATTATTGAACAACAACCATGTTCTCAATGAACCCAAAAAACTCATTAATATCAAAGCTGAATATTTTTGGAAGTAGTTTCTAGTTTGTTTTTAGTTTTAGCTATTTTAGGGGGATATCTGTGTGTGCAGGTGACTATTACTGTGCATAATTATTAGGCAACTTAACAAAAAACAAATATATACCCATTTCAATTATTTATTTTTACCAGTGAAACCAATATAACATCTCAACATTCACAAATATACATTTCTGACATTCAAAAACAAAACAAAAACAAATCAGTGACCAATATAGCCACCTTTCTTTGCAAGGACACTCAAAAGCCTGCCATCCATGGATTCTGTCAGTGTTTTGATCTGTTCACCATCAACATTGCGTGCAGCAGCAACCACAGCCTCCCAGACACTGTTCAGAGAGGTGTACTGTTTTCCCCCCTTGTAAATCTCACATTTGATGATGGACCAAAGGATCTCAATGGGGTTCAGATCAGGTGAACAAGGAGGCCATGTCATTAGATTTTCTTCTTTTATACCCTTTCTTGCCAGCCACGCTGTGGAGTACTTGGACGCGTGTGATGGAGCATTGTCCTGCATGAAAATCATGTTTTTCTTGAAGGATGCAGACTTCTTCCTGTACCACTGCTTGAAGAAGGTGTCTTCCAGGAACTGGCAGTAGGACTGGGAGTTGAGCTTGACTCCATCCTCAACCCGAAAAGGCCCCACAAGCTCATCTTTGATGATACCAGCCCAAACCAGTACTCCACCTCCACCTTGCTGGCGTCTGAGTCGGACTGGAGCTCTCTGCCCTTTACCAATCCAGCCACGGGCCCATCCATCTGGCCCATCAAGACTCACTCTCATTTCATCAGTCCATAGAACCTTAGAAAAATCAGTCTTGAGATATTTCTTGGCCCAGTCTTGACGTTTCAGCTTGTGTGTCTTGTTCAGTGGTGGTCGTCTTTCAGCCTTTCTTACCTTGGCCATGTCTCTGAGTATTGCACACCTTGTGCTTTTGGGCACTCCAGTGATGTTGCAGCTCTGAAATATGGCCAAACTGGTGGCAAGTGGCATCGTGGCAGCTGCACGCTTGACTTTTCTCAGTTCATGGGCAGTTATTTTGCGCCTTGGTTTTTCCACACGCTTCTTGCGACCCTGTTGACTATTTTGAATGAAACGCTTGATTGTTCGATGATCACGCTTCAGAAGCTTTGCAATTTTAAGAGTGCTGCATCCCTCTGCAAGATATCTCACTATTTTTGACTTTTCTGAGCCTGTCAAGTCCTTCTTTTGACCCATTTTGCCAAAGGAAAGGAAGTTGCCTAATAATTATGCACACCTGATATAGGGTGTTGATGTCATTAGACCACACCCCTTCTCATTACAGAGATGCACATCACCTAATATGCTTAATTGGTAGTAGGCTTTCAAGCCTATACAACTTGGAGTAAGACAACATGCATAAAGAGGATGATGTGGTCAAAATACTCATTTGCCTAATAATTCTGCACTCCCTGTATGGGGGCTGACTTTGGGAATTGTATTACTGAAGGAAAGTTATATGGTTTACGTTTAAAGTTTAAAAGTAAAGAAATATATTTGGTTTTGATATTTATACCCCATTATTTATACCTTTCCACCAGCATTCTGGTCTTGTGTTATTTACTCATCATTATTTATGCATTAACTTATATTCCCATTGCCCCAATCAGGATCTTTTTTTGTGTACCAGCTATAACATCACTGCTGATAAAAAAGAAAGCAGCACACCAGTTAAATCAAAAGTAAAAAATAACCTTTAATAAATCAATTAAAATATAAAACATCAATACATATATGATGAGTATAACACTAGTAAAGTACAAACCAAATCCAGGTCAGTGATAGATGCTACAAAACTACTCAAGAAAAAATGCAACAATAATATATGAAAAAGAGCAAAAAACGGAAAAACAACAATCAAATGGACTTACAGGGGAAGCTGAGACCAGGAGGAATACACCCAGTGAAGCTAACTCCCCAACATTTCGGCTGAATGCCTTCTAACATCGCTGCTGACCTGCAAAACTTAAAAAAAAAAAAAAAAAAAAAATACCATTAGGTATCACAATTTTCTACAGAGGCTAAAGGAAAATATACAGTATATTGTGGCACTGAATTCCAATCGTTGCTGCCCTAGTGAATATTTAATAAATGACTTGAGTGCAAGCAATTAATCTGGGCACAAAAGTAGACAGTCACAGACACCCTGCTACTTTTGTCAGGTGTCTGGTTTTAAACCTGGTAGTCTAGTATTTGGACACACTGGGGGTTATATGTAACCACGGCACACATGCCAATTGTGACAAATACGGGAAACTACATCCGGGTTTTGCCAGTGCTCAGTGCACCAGTGCAGCCCATGTAAAAAAATAAGAAGCTGAAAAGCACCTCATTATTGTCTCTACCGCACTGCAAAGTGTCGGAATGTATAAAAAGCTGCAATCGCTTTGCAGTGCGGGTGTTTTTATACATGAGCCCCTCTGTTTTGTTATAAAAAAAGGAAGCATTCACAGACATTTACATTACCGTGTAGGATGATGCAATAATAGCACTGTGGTATTTTATACAGGTGCCTTTTAGTCAGAAGAAAAAAAGTACACAGCGCCTACTAGTAAATGTAATATGACAAAGGATACAATAAACACAATTTACAATTGATATATAGACAAGGAAACAAAACTGCGCTTTAACAAACTGTGTATAAAACAGTCAACACCGTTTAGGTGACAAATGTGAGGAAAAATTAGTGTTGAAATTCATAACCAAGGGAGACTCTGCCTCCCTTAAGGTAATGCACTCACAGACTTGTGGGATATAATTGCACTTCAGATGTATCCCACAAGTCTGTAAGTGCATTACCGTAACCGTGGTTATGAATTTCGACAATAATGTTTCCTCACATATGTCACCTAAAAGGTGTTGTTAAAGCGCACTTTTGTTTCCTTGTCTATTTATTTACTATATTGTGTGTGATTTAGGGACTACGAGAACAGCGCTAGGTACACTTTTTGTTTTTGTACAATTTACAATAAACACCACCATCAAATAAAATAAATAAATACAAACCGCGTCATGCTGGACGCCGATTTCAGACCGAAGAAGTAACGAAACGCGTCCCTCCTATTGGCGTCCTTTCCTTGTGATCCTGGGCAAGTTTATTCTAACAGTTCAGCAAACTCTGCATCAGGAAATACCGTGGGTACATATTGGATCTTTTGCCCGTTTTCACTTGTGCATACATTTTCTGATTGAGGTATTTTTTCCCTGGGGGGATCTATTTGCTTGTTATTACTGAGGTTGTTTACTATGTCTTTGCCTCAGGCTATTTACTGTGTTATTATTGCATAACGTTACTTGTGTAGGTATTTATTTATACATTATATGTGTATTTTACTATATATTTTCACTTGTGTGGTATATTGTTTTACATGTTTTCATTGTATTCCATTTTAATTATGTATTTCTAAATATATAGCACTGTCTATTTAGAAATGTATGTGCCTTCTAGACAGAGCCACTGGACAACTCGGGGCCTGGGTTACCTTAATGGAATGGGTATAAGGTGGATCTGGCCGGATCCAAACATTTTCTCTTATAAATATATGAGATCTTTGCATAACATATATAGAGTTGGATCCTTCAAGATCTGTGCATATTTTGCATTAATACAGATTAATCCATGGATCTTTCTTTTAATTAGAGAGGATCTATACATTTCCCCCCAACAATATAGTCTTATCTTTGCATAGTTCACATCTATATATCCAAATCCACTAATTTTTCTTATACAGCCAGATCCATATAGTTTTCAAATCAACAAAGCCTTATCCTTGCATATGTCACATATACACAGCTGGATCCACATGTATACTGCCGGATTAATGCATTTTCACAGCTGGATTAGATTTATACTGTTGGATCCACACATATTTTACATCCATATAATCAGATCCACGCATATTTCACATTTATACATCCGGCTACTTACATATTTCACATCAACACAGCCGAATCCACACATATTTTCACATCTTTGTAGCCAGTTCCTTTTATATTACACAAGTATACAGCTGGATCCTTATATATTTATATCCATATAGTCAGATACATGCATACTTCACATCTATACATCCGGATCCTTACATATTTCTCATCTATACAGCCAGATCCTTGCATATTTGACGTCTACACAGATCCATGCATATTTCATTTATACAGATGGATACATGCATATTTCACATATATATAGCTGGATCCACTCATTGTTCTTATACAGCCAGCTGCATCCATGTATTTTTCCCATAAATATAACCATATCTTTGCATAATTCACATCTATGCAGCTGGCTCCCTGCATCCTTTAAATCTATACAGCCAGATCCAGGGTCCAGGGTCCTGCGATGAAAGATCCGGCGATGACCTCTTGTGCGATGAACTGGCCATGGCGCGAAAGGGTACTAATATTACTTATATATTCCATATAATTTCATAATCCCATCGATAAACCATTATCCTTGTCTACTGTTCATCTATACAGTGGGATCCAGACATATTAAACATCAGTACAGATGGATCCATGTACATTTAACATACAGCTTACATTTATACTGTTGTGCCCACACATATTTTACATCTGCCGGATCCACGCATATTCCACATCTATAAAGCCAGATCCACTCACTACACAGCTGGATTCACGCATATTTCATATCTCCATGTCTGGATCCTTGCATATTTTACATAGGTATATAAGGATCCTTGCATATCACACATGTATACTGCCGGATCCGTACATATATCACATTTATACAGACGGAGCCATGTGTATTTTACATCCACACAGCACTCTGCTTGGGTCAGATATCCAAATATTTGACCAAGCAGAGTTAAGTGCAGCTGCATGGTTTATATTGGAATTCTGTCCACAAAAACCCATTATGTAAAATGTTTTTTGGTTGCCAGTTGTCCTTTAAAGTATACACTAAACGGAGATTGCGAAAAGATGATTGTTTTGTGGACTTCTTTTGTTTTCCAAAAAATCTTTGTACATGCTAGAATGTGTATAGTTCTCAATAGTAACTCCAACCAAATTCGGAACTAACCAATGATTAGACAGCTAAATGCAGTCATTACAAATGCAGAAGGTATATTAATGAAAGGACAGGTTATGCAAATATGATGCAACGTACGGGATAAAATCCCACAAGATCAGATCTGGCTGCAGATAATGCTGAAGACTTTGTATTCATTGAATAACATGGAGTTTTGGTGCTGAACTCCTGATGAAGTCTGCATCCCAATGAAATGTGTTGTGTGTGGAAGGTAATTATATCACACATTTGATGTTTCTTTTATTTGTTTATGGCCACCTATATATCTGCACGTTAATGGAGCTGACAAGACTATAGAAAGTGAGTTTGCTCAGTACTTTGGATCATCAGCACTTTCTACCCAGCAGGGGCGTTGCTAGGTCTCCAAAACATCCGGGGCTGGAGCCCATGATAGATTTTATAGAAGTAGAGTAAATAAAATCACATGGTTAGGCGGCATACAGACTGATATAATTGACGCCAATGAACAATAGGTATATATGGGTATATATCGGGGCTCAACAAATCCCAGGCACCAGGAAATTATACCTGGCGCCCAGTTATTGTTGTCCCTGCATGGTGCCCTCGCCGCTGGGATCATTTTATTTATCCAGCGGAGCGCGGGGGAGCAGTGTGTGCACCGGCTGCACAGTCTTCCTGCTCCATCCCCACATGCACCGTACTATAGTGTCCGAGCGCTGAGTGTGCTCAGCAGGACTAGAAACAACAGCAGGGCACAGACCAGGCTAGAATGAGGTATAGCAGCCAAGAGGGGGACATATTGATAGATGCACTTTTTTTTTATCATAAACAACAACAAAATTGCTGACTTGTGCGTAAGTGTATGTGACAGAGTGTGTGTTTGTGTGTATGACTGACTGCATGTGTGTGTGTGACTGTGTGTTTATGTGACCCACTGTATGTGTGTGTGACTGTATGTCTGACTGTGACAGAATGTATATGTGTGTGTCTGTGACTGACTGTGTGTGTGTCTGTCTGTCTGTCTGTGACTGTATGAGTGTGTTTGTGTCTGTCTGTTACTGACTATATGCGTGTGTGTGACTGACAATAAGACTCGCAGCACACAAAAAACTCACATTACTCAAAGTTACACTTATACACAAAAATACACAGCCACAAATACACACACATACACATGCAGCCACACATACACACACATTCACACTTGCACAGTCACACATACATACACACACCCTTACACACAGAGACACACAATCCCACTTACACACACCAACTTACATCACACACACACACTTGTATGTGAGCAAATTCCCATGATTTAAAAATAACTGAGCATATAAAAATGACTCAACCATGACCCCCCCCCCCCACATAGATACCCTTACATAGACAACCTTACACTCACACACACATCCAGACAACCTTAAACACAAACACCCTTATACACACAGATGGCCTTTCCCACACAGACATTCTGCCACGCAGACACGTGTGTAAACCTGCAACTCTCACACTCACATCACAAATATTTTTAATTTTTTAATAAAAAGGGGTAAAAAACTTGGGGAGAATAGGCTGAGGTATGAAGGTATGCTCCTTCTACCAACCTAATAAAAGAGAGAAGTGCAGGGAATTGAGATGGGAATTCAACTGAATGCGAGAATTTTCCAGCTCTGCTACTTTAGCCTTAATTTTGAAATTCCCATCTCACTTCCCTGCAATTCTCTCTTTCATGAGTAAAGCCTATAATATAATGAGCAGCTCATACACTCATAATGTATGGGTTTAATAGTATAACGAGGTCCATGTGATGTTTAATGCCATGTGTATGGACTCATTGCCATCAACATAAAGACTATATATAAAGATGAATCACTATTATTCAGATTGTATGTGATAATCAGGTGTGAAAATAAAAATGGTATGAGCACTGTTTCACACTTGATTATCACATTCAATATGATTAATAGTAATTAATCACATTTTCTCCAAGTAATCTCACTGCCACTGACACACACTCCTAACTCTGCCACTTACGCTTTCACTCTCGAACACTCACACTCTGCCACTCACACACACTCATAACTCTGCTGCTCACGCTTACACTCACACACACACACTCATATCTCTGCTGCTCACACTTATACACTCCAAAACTCTGCCACTCACCCACACTTACACTCTGCCACACACATACACGCACACTCATAACTCAAACTCTTCAAAACACTCACACTCTGCACACTCACTCATACAATCACACTCTGCCACTTACACACACTTACATTCTGCCACTCACACACATACACACTCATAACTCTTCCACTCATGCTTACACTCACTCACACGCACACTCATATCTCTGCTGCTCACACTTATACACTCCAAAACTCTGCCACTCACCCACACTCATACACGCACACTCATAACTCACACTCTTCCACTCACACTCTGCACACTCACTCATACAATCACACTCTGCCACTTACACACACTTACATTCTGCCACTCACACATACACACTCATAACTCTTCCACTCATGCTTACACTCACACACACTCTCTTCCAATCACACTCTGCCACACTCACACACATACACTTACTTACACTCTGCCACTCACACTCTGCCACTCATATACATACACATGCACACTCATAACTCTGCCACTCACACCCACTTACACTCTGCAAATTACATTCTGCCACTCACATACATACACATGCACACTCATAACTCTGCCACTCACACCCACTTACACTCTGCCACTCATATACATACACATGCACACTCATAACTCTGCCACTCACACCCACTTATACTCTGCAAATTACATTCTGCCACTCACATACAGGGGCGGGCTGGGCCGGGGGGCAGGGTGGCAATTGCCCCCCAGGCCGCCCTAAACTATGTAAAACACGGCCGCTGGGCCAGTGTTTTTTAAAAAAAAAAAAAAAAAAAAAACGCGCTTGCAGGCAGAGACTGAGGTGAGAAGGGATCGGAAGATCCCCTCTCACCTCCGCTCTGCCTGCAAGGCTGCACGGGGAGCCGAACAGGCAGCACAGAGAAACCTCCGTGCTGCCTGTTCGGCTCCCTGTGCAGTCTGACACGGAAGTGCCGACAGTCACGTGATCGGCGCTCTGACGTCAGACGCGCGCCGATCACGTGACCTGTCGGCACAACCGCCGGGAGGCCGAACAGGCAGCATGGAGGGACCATGCTGCCTGCCACCAGGTAAGTCCTCCAGCCACTGGCCACCAGGGAAGTCCTGCCACTAGCCACCAGGGAAAAAGGTAAGGGGGGGGGGGGGGGGGGGGGGGGCAAAAAACACTGGCATATTATTGGGCAAATTGGCTGGGGCATATTACATGGCAAATAAGACTGGCATATTATTGGGCAAATTGGCTGGGGCATATTACATGGCAAATAAGACTGGCATATTATTGGGCAAATTGGCTGGGGCATATTACATGGCAAATAAGACTGGCATATTATTGGGCAAATTGGCTGGGGCATATTACATGGCAAATAAGACTGGCATATTATTGGGCAAATTGGCTGGGGCATATTACATGGCAAATAAGACTGGCATATTATTGGGCAAATTGGCTGGGGCATATTACATGGCAATTAACACTGGCATATTATTGGGCAAATTGGCTGGGGCATATTACATGGCAAATAAGACTGGCATATTATTGGGCAAATTGGCTGGGGCATATTACATGGCAAATAAGACTGGCTTATTATTGGGCAAATTGGCTGGGGAATATTACATGGCAAATAACACTGGCATATTATTGGACAAATCGTCTGGGGAATATTAAATGGCAGAATAAGACTGGCATATTATTGGGCAAATTGGCTGGGGAATATTACATGGCAAATAAGACTGGCATATTATTGGGCAAATTGGCTGGGGAATATTACATGGCAAATAAGACTGGCATATTATTGGGCAAATTGGCTGGGGCATATTACATGGCAAATAACACTGGCATATTATTGGGCAAATTGGCTGGGGAATATAACATGGCAAATAAGACTGGCATATTATTGGGCAAATTGGCTGGGGAATATTACATGGCAAATAAGACTGGCATATTATTGGGCAAATTGGCTGGGGCATATTACATGGCAAATAAGACTGGCATATTATTGGGCAAATTGGCTGGGGAATATAACATGGCAAATAAGACTGGCATATTATTGGGCAAATTGGCTGGGGCATATTACATGGCAAATAAGACTGGCATATTATTGGGCAAATTGGCTGGGGAATATTACATGGCAAATAAGACTGGCATATTATTGGGCAAATTGGCTGGGGAATATTACATGGCAAATAAGACTGGCATATTATTGGGCAAATTGGCTGGGGCATATTACATGGCAAATAAGACTGGCATATTATTGGGCAAATTGGCTGGGGCATATTACATGGCAAATAAGACTGGCATATTATTGGGCAAATTGGCTGGGGCATATTACATGGCAAATAAGACTGGCATATTATTGGGCAAATTGGCTGGGGCATATTACATGGCAAATAAGACTAGAATATTATTGGGAAAATTGGCTGGGGCATATTACATGGCAAATAAGACTGGCATATTATTGGGCAAATTGGCTGGGGAATATTACATGGCAAATAAGACTGGCATATTATTGGGCAAATTGGCTGGGGAATATTAAATGGCAGAATAACACTGGCATATTATTGGACAAATCGTATGGGAAATATTAAATGGCAGAATAAGACTGGCATATTATTGGGCAAAATGGCTGGGGAATATTAAATGGCAATTAACACTGGCATATTGGGCAAATTAGCAGGGGCATATTAAATTGCAGATAACCTTGGAATATTATTGGGCAAATTTACTGAGTTATATTAAATTGCAGAATAACACTGGCATATTATGGGACAAATTGGCTGGGGAATATTAATGGCAAATAATATTGGAAATGTGTATGTAATGGGGTGATGGAGGCATGTAAATGTGGTGATGGGGCATGTCCTGGTGTGCAACGTGGGTTATGGGTCATGTCGTAGGTGTGCAACGTGGGTAGGGGGGGGGTGCCCAAATTTTGGGATATTGGGTGTCTAAATCCTGGCATGTTGAGGGGCATAATCCTGGCATATTGAGGGGAAAATCCTGGCATATTGAGGGGGCATCATCTTGGAATATTGAGGGGAAAATCCTGGCATATTGGGTGTCTAAATCCTGGCATATTGAGGGGCATAATCCTGGCATATTGAGGGGCATAATCCTGGAATTTTGAGGGGCATAATCCTGGCATATTTAGGGGAAAATCCTGGCATATTGAGGGGGCATCATCTTGGCATATTGAGGAGAAAATCCTGGCATATTGGGTGTCTAAATCCTGGCATATTGAGGGGCATAATCCTGGCATACTGAGGGGCATAATCCTGGCATTTTGTAAGGGAAAATTCTAGCATATTAAATGGCAAATCCTGGCATATTGTGGGGGAAAATCCTGGCAATATTCGTTATAAAACAAGGAAAAGATGGCCGTGGATGGGGAGGCGATTCGATGGTGCAATGGGCCACTTGACTGGATTTGCCCCCCAGGCCTAAGGCTGCCAGCCCTCCCCTGCTCACATACATACACATGCACACTAATAACTCTGCCACTCACAGTCTGCTACTTACATACACATGCAGACTCATAACTCTGCCACTCACACCCACTTACACTCTGCCACTTACCTCACATACATACACCTGCACACTAATAACTCTGCCACTCACACTCTGCCAAACACTCACCTGCAAAACGTGAGGGGCGGAGCCTATCGTGAGGGGATGGAGTCTGCTGCTGTTCAGCATACAGCATGCAGGAGGCGGGATCGAATGTGAGGGGGCGGAGCCGAGCGCGAGGGGGCGTGGTCAGGGTCTCCATTCGGGGCTATGGAGGGGAGATCCGGGGCTTCAGCCCCAGTAGCCCCCCCCAGCGACGCCTCTGCTACCCAGCATCCAGCACTTTATCCAACAGCACCAGTGAACATATTGGGTGGTTGGCAGAGACTGATAACCAGCTATACCAAATGCTTTTTTGCACTGAGCTGATCTCAGTGCACATAATGTTTGTGAGTGCATTAAATAACATTTGTATTTATTTTATATCCTATACAGTAGGGGTGTCCTATATTTTTTTTTTTTTTTACAGTGGTCCACTTCACCAGAAATGTATGTGTGTGTGGGCCACATTCATTTTTAATTTAGTGAAAATGTATATATATATAAACACAAACACATATATATAAAATGCACATTAATGTGAATTGTGTGAGTGTATCACACACACAGACACGCTTACATATACAGACACCCTCTTACAGACACAGACATTTCTCTTTTTTTGGTGCCGTTTGTCCCCCTTCCTGTTTACTCACTTTTTATATGCAGGGAGGGGGATGGTTCAGGCACTCTTCATCTTCTAAGCTCCGGGATGCATCCGGTGCTCCGTCAGTATCAGAGCGTAAGGGGGGCGGAACATGCACCACCTCAATCTATACTCATAGCTATGCTCCCAATGTTGGTGCGCCACGGAAGTGCGGTTACCGCACCAATCTCAGGCGGGCTTCACCTCCATCTCAGGCAGGCCACATTTAAGGGTTGACTCAATATGCCCCGGTCTGGCTTATTTTGGGGCAATAAGCCTAGGTCTTCCCCATAAAAGTCTTCGGGGAGGACCAAGGTTACAATTTTAGCATACCAGGTGCATGACAAAAAGCACTACAGCTAGTGTCAAAGGATGTACCTGGTTTGTCCTGCAGTGAAATGAGCGTAGAAAGTGACCAATGATTGCTTTCTTTGCTCAGCCATTGTTGCTGCAATGCCTCAATATCGAGGTATTAAGTAACACCAAAAAAAGATGCCAGGGCACTGTGTGGTCGCTTTGGAGAGCGTGCCTTTTAAATATGCCATTTAAGTATGGCGCTACCCTGCTGTTGTCAAAAGCTTCGGCAGTGATCAGTGCAATTGTCACTCCAGGGGTGTTGCTGCACTGCCTCTAGACGCAGTCAGCAACAGTAAATAAAATAAAAACTACTTTTTTAAAAATTAGTCAGCAATGCACCACTTGCATGTATTGCCCTATAACTTGCAAAAAATCAGCAGAAAACCATAAAAATATTGTGTATTTCTAAACTAAGGACACATTTTAGAATCTACTTAGCAGGTTTTTTAATTGCTTTATGGCCACCTATATATCTGCACGTTAATGGAGCTGACGAGACTATGGAAAGTGAGTTTGCTCAGCACTTTGGATCATCAGCACTTTCTACCCAGCATCCAGCACTTTATCCAACAGCACCAGTGAACATATTAGGTGGTTGGTAGTGACCGATAACCAGCTATACCAAATGCTTTTTTGCACTGAGCTGGTCTCAGTGCACATAATGTTTGTGAGTGCATTAACCCCTTCCCGACGTTAAGACGTGCTATGCCGTCCTGACTTTAATTGCCTTAAAGTCGTTAGGACGGCATAGTACGTCCTGTATTTAACAGCTCATCGCGGCTCCCCGCGATGAGCTGTTTTCGGATCCTGCTGCAGGTACTTGCAGCGGGATCCCACCTGTCATCTGAGGCCACTTTGAGTGGCCTCAGTCTGACAGGGGAAATGTAGCCGGTGCTCAAAGCGAGAACCAGCTACATTTCTCCAAATTGCGCTGTGCCCGAACTTCCGCGTTCGGGCACCCCTTCGTGATGTCACGTGACGTCTGGAGGTCTCGCGTTTTTTTTGCAGGTACCCACAGGGTCTGTTAAGACCCTGATCTGGTCTCTGCGAGAGTGTTCCTGGCTACCAATCACCTTGTGATCGGTGGCCAGGAACCAATTGTGACGTTTTGGTGCTTGCGTCGTTTGGGACGAAGGCACCTTGCGTCACGAAGGGGTTAAATAACATTTGTATTTATTTTATATCCTATACAGCAGGGTTGTTTTTTCCCCCCAGTGGGCTACTTCACCAGAAATGTATGTGTGTGGGCCACATTCATTTTTAATTTATAGCAAATTAGATATATATATATATATATATATATATACACACACACACATATATATGTTTAAAATATTTTTCAAGTTAAAGTTAGAAAAAGTTTTTTTTTTTTTAACATTTTCCATCATATTTTATTATTATGTTTATAATTAATTACATGATCAAAATAACGGTATCTGAAGAAACCCCTTGTTCAAAATATAGAATTTGTGTGGGTACAGCCACGAAGGGTACAACATTTTCCAATGCCGATACTTGAGGCAATCTTTAATCAAAGTAACTGTTGTCTCCTTAAACCTACAAGTTTTTTTTAGATATCGATAAACCTCTAACATGTAATCATAAAGCATCTACCTGTGATAAACAATCCTCATTACATGTAAGAATGACAAAAAAGTGACTTTTGGACTTCTCAACAAATGCACCCCTTTCTGTATACCCCGAGTGACAGCTAATTGCTATTACCAGAGCAAAGGGCAATGTGCAAGAAGATTGGGAGGGGAGAAGTGATTCAGGAGGGGCAAGGAATGGGGGAGTGACCTGGGAGAGGATAGGAAGTCATTGCTTCTATTGTAAAGTTTGTTTTTCCTGCTCTGTCAGGCAATAGAGTACAGGAGAAGAGCCAGATGACACAGTCAGCACCTGGGAGGTTAGAAAGGGACAGCTTAGCTGAACCATGGAGGACTTTAAGACGCTGGCTTCAAACATCTTCTCATTATGGCTTACCATGATTCTCGTGCTGATTCTATTGCCTTCCATTTTCGGGGTTTCTCTGGGCATTTCAGAGGGTTATATGAAGATCCTGGTTAAGATCCTTGAGGTGAGAATTAATCTATGCAGATTTTATAGGGCTTTTGCTCAAGGTGAATATTACCAATGCCTTTCACTGTGTTCCCCACCCTTTAATTTACCAGTCTGCCAACCTTATTGCAACACAGTCTTATAAATCTGCAGTGATTGGTATCACAACTTGTAAATAGCAGTATAACTAGCCTTTTATTTATTGCATGGTCATGGTGCATCAAAACCCTTTTTAGCAATAAATATTAAAATTCTTATTGCTTTTACACCAATTATGTCTAGTGTTATTTGCTCCTCGATATGGTTTTTAGAAATCTGTGCCAAATAATTAAAGTGTGTATGTAGACTACTAAAATTAGATAAGCCTCATACTTAAAGGGACTGTATCAAACACTGCTTATACCGTGACTGTAGAGAATAAAACATGATTGAAAATGATCTAGCAAAATTGCAAGCAAATGACAAACTAGGAGAAAAATGTGTTTTAAATGTGTCTGGGGAGTCTCCTGTTTATGACATCACCTGTTGCACGGTATGCAAATTACTGAAAACCAGTTCATTTGTATATTAAGCCACAGGTGATGACATAATCGGGAGACTCCCCAGACACATTTAAACACATTTTACTTCTAGTTTAGGCGTTTGTTTGCAATTTTGCTAACATGAAATGTAGATCATTTTTGAATTTGTTTTTATTGTGAATGTAGAGAAAAAAAGATTTTAAGTGATTATTATAAAAAGTGAACAGCACTTGAATGGCTTAAAACAGAATTGTAAACCTTTAAACTGACACAGGGCCAGAAATGAGTTCCTTGCAAGCAATTGTCAGTGGCCAAATTTATCTGCAATATTTGGAGCAATTGTTATATTCTGGTGTGTGTAGTTTTTATTAATTTATGTTAAATACATTAAATGACATTTATGTTTATCATTTTTAGTACGTACCGTATTTTTGACAGCCTAATACACTTTTAAGTGTCACAAACCAGTATGAAACTTAAAACACCTGGTTATATCTTGGTAGTCAAATGGTTCCTCTAAGCTCTCATGTCCTTCTTAGGTTACCACAGAAAACTAATATTACCCAATGTATTGCCTCCGGAAAATCCATCAAATGTATCATACGTTTAACTTTTTGATATTGCTATTTAGTGTTTGTAAATTAGACCTATTTTCAGATCTGCTGATTCATAGGTTTGTGTGTGGTGATCATTTCTGGGGCAAAGTTCTAAAAATGGTATACTTAGCATGGAAAACAGGAAATGCTTTGATCATGCTTGTGAGACCACTTGTTTTAAAAATAATTACATTTTTAAATGGGTATCACTTTAGTCTTTGATAAACCATTATTTTGTCACCATGATGACATGAAATGTAGGTCTGATCTGAATTTCACTTAGACACACACACTAACTAATAATAGTGCTAAGTATAACATGTAACTTTTAAATACTTTATACTTTCATAGGGTAGTTCCCCTTTTTAAATGATTCTGTATTATCCATTTTAGTTAGAGACCTCCAATGCATGTATTGGATTATTGGGTGTCTTAATGGACAGATGATGGAACAGTAGTGTGTTAACAGCATTCCACAAAACAAGACTATAGGTAATAACATTGAAGCTGGAAAGGAAAATAATTGGTGTCACAGTATAACAGGGAGGGGAGTACAGCTGTTAAAACAGGGGTGTTCCCCTGACACCCTAAATGTACAATCAAAAGAGAATGTGGCAGGGCTTAACCCCTTCGTGACGTTAGGACGTTCTATGCTGTCCTGACTTTAAGTGCCTTAAAGTCGTTAGGACGGCATAGAACGTCCTTTGTTAAACAGCTCATCGCGGCTCCCCGCGATGAGCTGTTTTCGGATCCCGCTGCAGGCACTTACAGCGGGATCCCACCTGTCATCTGAGGCCACTTTGAGTGGCCTCAGTCCGACAGGGAAAATGTAGCCGGTGCTCAAAGTCTATTAAGACCCTAATAGGGTCTCTGCCAGAGTGTTCCTGGCTACCGATCACCTTGTGATCGGTGGCCAGGAACAATTTGTGACGTTTTGGTGCTTGCGTCGTTTGGGACGCAAGCACCTAGCGTCATGAAGGGGTTAAGGATGGTTTTTAGACAGGACCATAATACTTTGTTTAGTAAACAAATAAATAAATAAAAAACCAATCACAAATGGAACCAGTAGCAGGGATTCTACAAGCCCTGGCTCCTTCATTTGCCAAGATTTGGAATGGATATCAACATAGAACATAATAACATACACATTAAAGGAGCAGTTCCATCTACAGTGTGCAAAAGAGATTTGTAGATAAGTACTTTATCTTGTAAAGAAAATGATACTGCAAAGAGTTGGTGCTTTTCCTATAGAAACGGTCCTGTCTTGCTAAGTTCGCTTTCTAATGTTAAAGGGGTTCTTTAGCTGTGAAAGGTCAAAATCTACTCCGTAAAACTGCAGGGGATTGAAGAGTTTATAAAACTATTCAATGCAGCTAAAAAGAAGACTGTTTACAGCTATGTTGGCCCAATGTTTGAAATTCCCATTCCTTCAATCCTCTCTTTGCATTTGTTAATCCTGGAGATTTTAAATGTTTGACTAGAAATAAAGTATCTGTTTTCACAACTTTTCATGTACTGGATATTTACAAATATTGAAAAGTACAAAACATTTTACTGAGGTAAGAGGAAAAAACTCTCCAGATATATATGTCTCATAGGACTTTATTGCAAATTAATGAATTAATTAATATATCTGTCCCCAAGAGGGATGTTTTATGGTGTGCGCTTTAATTTCCTTTAAAGGACAACTACATATATATATTTTTTTTTACTCGGGATATATTTACATTTTTATATCCTCCTGCTGTTTGGGAGCCGCAACACACAGTTGTGTATATGTTTTTCTTTGAGTGTTATGTCACTTTTATATTATTCCTGAGCTCTTGTCAATCGACAAGAATTTTCGATTTTGATGAGATTTATTCAAACCTATTAGATCAACTCAAACTACTCACACAGGGGGTGGCCGTCAGTTGTTACAGAATTATCTCATATAAGTGGCATTTTCACTGGACCTCTCTGATGTGTGGGATGTCTCTCACGGTGCAGTCCACTGGGGAGATACTGTACCAACAACATGGGACTGTTGGCATCTATGGTGTTGGCCCTCCTATAGGCTAAGAGCTTGGACCAGCATGCAGTCCGCTTGTCATTACCAGTTGGTACTTTGCTGATTAGATGTAAACAGTATCAGGATGGATCCTGCCAACAGTGGTTCAATTACCAATGCTACCTTATCTCAGATCACTATCTTTGAAGTAATTTGAGAAATAATTTGGACAAATGTACACCACCTATTATTACTGTGGATGTCCTGTATTTTACCAGCTAATGATTATCTGTCAGCCATAACATTATGACCACTGACATTTGGTAAGCTGGCAGAGGCAGTGTGATGCTTTGAGCAATGTTCTGCTGGAAAACTTTGGGTCCTGCCATTCATGTGGATGTTACTTTTAAATGACTACCACCTACCTAAGCATTGTTTCAGGCCATGGACACCCTTTCATGGAAACTGTATTCCCTGATGGCATTGACCTCTTTAGGCAGGATAATGCACCCTGCCACAAAGCAAAAATGGTTCAGGAATGGCTTGAGGAACACAACAACGTGTTCAAGGCGTTGACTTGGCCTCCAAATTCCACAGATCTCAATCCAATCAAGTATTTGTGGGATGCACTGGACAAACAAGTCTGATCCATGGAGGCCCCACCTTGAAACTTATAGGACTTACACGATCTGCTACTAACATATTGGTGCCAGATACCACAGCACAAATTCAGAGATCTAGTGGAGACCATGCCTCAATGGGTCAGGGCTGGTTTGGCATCAAAAGGAGACCTATGCAGTGTTAGGCAAGTGATCATAATGTCATGGCTAATTGGTGTAAATTAGCAGCTTCTTTAAAAAATGACTTGCCTTGCCTTCTGTGTAGGCAATAGTTAACTTACTTCAGGACCTATATAGAAGATTTAAGTTTAAAATCTAGCCCTGTGTAGTAGACTTCTCCTTCACTGGCATAACACATCCATCTATTTTTTTTATTTGAATGGGTCAGAATGGTGGACTAATTGTGCCTTCTGTGTGATTAAAACATATTTAGAGTTTAATCCCCCTTTAAAACCTCTGCAGAATGAAGATCCTAAGATTAAGTAATTTATACGTCCATGAATGTTAGATTATGATGGTTTTATATGCCTCCCAACTGTCCTGCTTTTCAGGACACCAGTTGAGCTCCGCGGAATAGCTGAATTTGGGACCGGAAATCCCAAAATTTATTTTTTACAGTGATCACATCAATAAATACAAAAATTAATGGTTGATCCTTATCTGCTTAACTTTTAATGAAACCAGGATCAGCCAACCACATCCACACCCCAGTGGATTGTAACAAGTCATTTGTCTCGGCAAATGCAGACTAAGACAGAACTTTTGTTGTGCGTTCCAGGCTATCCACAATCCAAAGGCAACCTGGATCTGTCAATAATCCCCCCCCTAACCCAATTTGCATCAGGTGAGGGGTCATTACTGACAGGCCAGTGACTAATTTTTAACCAACCATCGCTGTGTGTGCATTTTTTTTTTGCTTTCCTCAATTGCTTTATTTGTGAAGCATCCAGAAAAGCTGTGATGCCAATGATTTTGATGAAAATGCTGCTGCTGTGCTTCTAAATCTGTCCGTACTTGTACGGCATTATCACCAATGCATTGTCGGGAAGAGGTTAATGTACATACCATTGTGGAATACCATTTTTATTATCTACCCCCCCCCCCCACCCCTTTTTATTTGTGAAAAAGGAGCATCATAACAATCAGTTACTGTCTTTTTTTTTTCTTTTCTTTTACTTTTCTAGAAATATATATATATATATATATATATAATTTCCTTTACTAATTAAAGTTTACTAATTACATTTAAACAAATGACTAGTCATGAAATGTCATGACCCATTTTTGTTATCAAACAGGGACTATAATAAAATTCTTACGAACCACACTCTTAACTAATAAAGTGCTTTTATAGTCATTGAGAACAGATAACCATCCAAGTCTGCAGCACTGAAGAATTCTGGGAGTTCTGCTGCTGGAGAAAATGTATTGCATCTATTAACTCTCAGCATATTTATGATATGGCTGCTTGGAAACAAAGGCTGTAGAAGTGGTTTCTGTAATTGGAAAATGGAATTGCAGTTTGAGTCCAATGATTTCAAGTGTGCATAAGGCATCTACACTATTCTGTGCAACATATTTACAGAGAAAATACATTTCCACATTATAATATGTTTACACCTAACCTGTTCTGTTATTCATATGTCTCTGGAGTTAAATGGCTTAAAATTACGATAGCGTATGACAACAAATGGACAAACCTATTTCTTTGGTTGGGATTGGAAACCCCTAATGGCCCACTCCCAGAAAAACAATAATTCAATATGGATTTGATTTACCTTGCTGCATTAAAGAAACTCTGTCACATATACATCATTTCTACTTTGTAGAGAATAAAGCTTATCTCTACATTGTGTTAGCAGAATTACAAATCCATAGATTAACCCCTTTGTGATGCTAGGATGTTCTATGTTGTCCAATTTTTATGGTTCCAGAAGATGCTAGGACGGCATAGAACGTCTTGTGTTTAACAGCTCATCGCGGCTCCCCGCCATAAGCTGTGCTCGGAACTCGCTGCAGGGACTTGCAGCGGGGTCCCCACTGTTGGATGACAGGGAAAATGTAGCTGATGTTTAAAGCGAGCACCGGTTGCATTTCACGAAATTCACGAAATTGCGCCATGCCTGATCTTCCGGGATCGCGCGCGCATCCGTGACATTGTAGACCTCGCAATTTATTGGCAGGTACTCTGAACGGGTCTCTGTCATTGTGTCCCTGGCTACTGATCACCTTGTGATTGGTAGCCAGGAACAAAAAGGGGCGTTTTGGTACTTTTTGTCTTCTGGGACTCAAAAAGGCTCTCTTAGGGCAAGATGCCACCTGCTATGGCTTGATGAAAGGAGATTTAGTCTACAACGGCAGAAGGGATTGTTTATGGTAAGGACAATAACGGTATAGAATTCGCTACCTAAAGAAGTGGTTCTAGAAAATACATTAGTTGATGTTTTAAAAAAGGGCTCAATAGTTAGTTATTTTAATGAGACAGAACATAGCAGACTATCTATGTTTAGTATAGTCATTCATTATTTAGTGCTGGTTGATCCAAGGAGAAATCTGGTTGCCTTTTGGTGTCAAGAAGTATTTTGTTCCCCATTTGAAAGGAGAATTAAAACTTGCTGAAATAAGGGGCTTGTTTGTGCCTTCTTTTGGATCAACAGCTTTAAACAACCTTAACTACTATGTAAGTTAAGGCCATAGTAGCAGAGTTTTAATCATTCTGAAGAGCTGCTGATATCGAGAATGTTTCAAGTAGGCTATTTTAGCCATAACCGGATATCCATTTGCAAATCACTCATGTTTTCCCATTTACACACATACATCTGTCTATTTATACATGTATGCGTGGTGTATTTTGGTTTTGTGCTGCCCTAGGCAGAATAAATGTGGACACCTCCCACCCACGTTGCACACCCAAGACATGCCCCATCACCTACATTGCACACACATTACATGCCTCCATCACATGCTCCATTACCACATTACATACCCCCATCAGCCCAATTACATGCTACCATCACATGCTCCATTACCACATTACATACCCTTTCAGCCCAATTACATGCTACCATTGCATGCCCACATTACATGCTCCATTACCCCATTATATGCCCCCTCATCACCCCAGGACCTTCCCCAGGGAAGTGCTGTTCCCTGGTGGCAGGCAGCATGACCCCTGTGTGCTGCTACCATACTACCTGTTTGGTTTCCGCGCTGTTTCCTGGTGAGTGCCGTGTCTCTGATGTCAGAGCTTCGGGACATGCACCCTTCAAACCGCACAGGGAGCCCAACAGGCAGCATTGAATTAAGTATGTGCACCTATGCAGCGCACAGACACCATGCTGCCTTGGGGAATATATATATTCACGCCTTTGGAATTGTACTGATAAGGATAGAGAACAAGCCGAAATTCTAAACAAGACATTTAGAATGCATCAGTGCCTGGGCTCCATAAACAGAAGCTCCTTTTTGTTTTCAGTTGTTTTAAAAGGTTGACTTGGTCTGTTTTTTCAGTTTAGCACACATGCAATTAGACTGAGTTTGAAACATTGTTTGCATTGTACATATAAAGCTGCAGATCACTAAATGATGATTTGGATTGTTTTTCAAAAAGCAAAATAAAATCAATAGCAGCAATCAGCACAAGGATATCCTGGACAAAATAAAACTAAATACATTTGTGAATCTCCTAACTTGGCTCAAAATCCTATATGTTCTATGTAATTTCTCCAGTAAACTTCTAATCTGCTTCAACAAGGCATGTGGCCCTCCATGTAAAAATGTTGGTTATAAGAACTCTCCATGGTACAAACTATTTGTTGCATGTGCATTGTACAGTTGTTGCTTTTTTTTAAATTTAATTTATTTTCCATACAAATTCATGCAGGCAATTTCTTGTAAATGCTACTGCTGTTCCTCCTGTTTTTAATTTCCTTGCAAGAACAGCAGTGCACATGCGTCTGGTCATAAATTAATGTGCATGTATAGTAACAAATTAATTTGTAGTTGGAAATAATCATTGAACAGTTGTGTAATATCATGATGCAGTCAGCATCTTCATGCATCTCTATGGCCACTGATTGGCTACCAGGAGATTATGGGGCTCCCATACTGTAGAGCAAATTATCTCAGTGGTTGGCTTGATCAGTCTTCAGTGCACCGCTTGGCAAGATATGTATTCAAGTTTAAGTATTGAAACATGTTAAAAACAAACCCATAAATGCAAAATTATTTAAGTGTCTGCCTTATTAAGAGTTTTATTTCTTTTTTTTCCCCCAGACTGGATTTCTTCTGTAGCACTGCATAAAATGAGCAGAGCTGTGAATGAGCTGTAATTTCTTAAAACAAGTCACATGCATTTAATCTGTCAAATGGTTGGAGAGTCAAAGTGCTTTTCATCACAGTCCAGTGCAGAGGAGGGCTGGCAAAAACAATTTAGCAGCTCATACTGCAATTTTACCAGCCCACCCATTATGATAAGGCACAGGCAAAACAGATCTGCTGTCAGATTGATGGACATACAAGTCAGTTGGATAGAAAGATTGAAATTCTATGTACTTGGGCATTTAGATGTGAAGAATTATGCAGCCCCAGACCATTAAGGGAAGTTAGGGAGCAGCTGAGGAGCAATTACCCCTTTGTCATCCTTGCCAGTCCTCCCTTGGCCTAGTCACTATGTTGTTCCCATTTTATTTTTAATTTTCTCCAGTGTAAATTGGACTTGGTTTCTTCTTTCAATTTCTCACCGTTTAGTACATGAAATCTCCTTCACAGAAGATTAAGAAGCTATGTTAAACTGGACACACATTTTGACTTGCAAAGGGTTATGTATAAAGGTGTCTGGGCTGCAATGTGACTGGGCAGGTTTGCATGGCTCTTAATCCCATGCAAGACTGGTGAAGCACTTTACACAGAAGTATGTTACAAATTTTTTTTTTTAAAATGTCATTTCATATTGGTTGCTCTTGTCCTCCTTTCTGTTTCCAATAAGTCTCATTTATATCTGTCACGGAAGCCACTGTGACTGGAGTTCTTGGAGGGCCCTGGGGGCCATAAGACTCCCTGCCAACTATGGACCCTCAGTAATCCAAGTAAAACCCCTTCCCCTAAGGAGCTTTATCACTAGACCCCCAGCTCCCAGTGCCCCGCTATCTCCAAGATGCAAATAACCAGAGATTGGCAGAAACCTCCTGGAACTCCAAAGCAGATTACCTCTGTGATGCTGCCCGCTGGAGACTTCAAGGGGAAAGCTCTTGTCTGATTGGCTGCCCGTTTAAAAGGCAAAAGTTAGCTCTGTCACTGATTGGCTGAGCCAACCGACTTACATGGGAAATTAGACCTGAAATGCCATCCGAAAAGAGCTGTGTTCACTAGCCTGCCTCAAACTCCCTTTGCCCTAAAACACTCCATCACTGTACCGGTGAAGAAGGGAAAATGCTGTGGAACTGTTAAGCGGATTGCAAGTCTGTCGCAATCCACTAAAACTACCAGGGGATCCAGATCCTCCATTTTCAAAGTGAGCATGTCACTCTTTGAGGAGGTTAACGGCTATTTAGTGAGCCATCGGATGTTGATGTTTTTTTTGGGATAATTATTTCTGGGGAGCGAGCTGAGCACTGTTTCAGATACATTGGGCAAGTCCTGGTTAGTCTCTGTTGGTTCGTTCAAATAACCCGCCTCCCGGCATAGAAATAGCTCACTCCCTGATTGGTTGACCACCTGTGGAGCAAATGTAGCTTGACCTCTGGTCACTGCCTGCCCTCCAGGACTGACGGCTACAGGACTCCGGCTGAGCAGGGACAAGCCAGCCCCTCTCCATGTGCTTTGCTACCCCAGCCTGTTGTGTTCGGTCATGGCACCCTCAGTGACCTACTGCGTGTGTTCCTTGTCCGTTCCCCACCTGTGTCCCTGGTACCCCCCCTCCCCCCGGTGTGCCCAGTGATTTTAGCTATTTTCGGGACATGCATCACCCTAGCCAGAGGAGCTCCGCAGCTGCTTGTTGTCGGCCATGCCCCACTAAACTTTCGTATTGTGCTACAGCTGAATTGGGTAGGTGATTCCCTACTATCTGGAAAGCAGCGTCGCTTGCTGAGGTTTTGGACTGTTGTCCTATTGGTCGCTCTCCCTTTCCCCTCTCCTGATTGGTGCCAAATTATATGCTAAAAGTAATCCCCCCTAAGTCTCATCATTCTCTACTGTATGTTTAGTTTAATCTAGATTAAACAATGGAACCTAGGTTATCAAGATGTTGAACTGTATAAATTCTATATGTTGTGTATGAATAAATGTTCTTCTGATTTTACCCAACCCTTGTCCGTTATGTTGAGGGAATACTAAGCAGGGTTCCCACATTTTGCTGTGCTATTGAGTAGCTATTGAGCTGGTGATGTATAAAGGTGTCAAAATTATTGTGTAATTGCACCATAAAATCCCATAGTGCTTCAGTTGCTTCAAAATTTTATAAAAGTATTATTTAAATTTAATTTTGTTGCATGTTTTGTACAACAAAGTTGCAAAATTTTGTCAATTGTAGATCACATTTTAGGACTACAATTCTCTGCCAATCCTAATTTGAGCAAAAAGTGAGAATAAGTTGCATATTGAATATATATATATATGTATGTGTATGTATATGTATGTGTATGTATATGTATGTATGTATATATATATATATATATATATATATATATATATATATATATATATGTATATGTATGTATTTATATAATATATATATATATATATATATATATATATATATATATATATATATATATAAAATGCAACTGTTGCCCTTCTTTCCTGTGTATAATACTAATTCTGACTTACCGGGATAAGACATAAAACTGTGCCAACTACCCACTGTGTATGCTCCATAGATATATATATTTTTTTCTTTCTTGTAGTGGGCGACCTTAAGAATTCAAAAAGGGTTTGCAGAACAGAAGAAGCTTCGACTGTCTGCTTCCAATGGTAAGGAGTAATAAAAATCGCAATTGAATTCTGCAGTTTATGGACCTTTTACATTCTGATATGTTTAGGTTTTCCGAAATACATTTTTTTGTCATAATCTCTCTCTTGCCAGTTGTCACAACGTTTTATCCTGGTGCCACGCACAATAGGTCACAGTAGGAAGTCTGTGCCGATTCAGCTGGCACAGACATCACCCCTATAGAAGTCCAAGAACTTATTTTGTAATCTGTAAGCTTCTTATCTATTGTCTGTTAGAAGCATGAGCGATTTGGTTATTTCTTTTATCTACAGGAAAAATGCAATTTTGCATGTAAGCAAATAGGTTTTAAAAAAAAATCAAAGGTCAAGGTTTGGTCAGAAATCCTATCTCAGTCAGGTATTAAGACACTTTATGTAACGTTTACATTATAGGTGATGTAGATTAGATAATGTATAGTCTGAATATACTACAGGATTACTTCAAGCATATCCTGTGGCTCTAATAAGCTTAATTCTGGAGGTGTGGATAGGACAGTGGTCTCCACACTTGGATCACAGGGATGCTGGACATTCGACCCAGATCCTTAATCCCCTGGGATGGGGACCTCAGCCACCCCGCCATGTGCCCAGCAGCACAAGGAGTGTCTGGGAGATGGTGCAGCCGGTCTAGCGGCAGAGTTGGTATCACGGAGAAGGTGCAGAAAGGGAGGTTGACCCCCTCACTACCCACATGCCAAGGATGTATATGTGATAGATGTATAGATTCTTCCCTAGAGAAAAGGAGCAGTCTGCTCTTCTCTCCAGCAGGGAAGCCCAGGTAGACCTCCAGGACTGAACCAGGATTGCCTGCTCCAACATTACTCCCCACCCAGACTCAGAGACTCCAAGCTGCAGATGATTATCAGATGGACATCCTGGTACAGGAAGACGCCTGATTTATCATCTACGGCTCAGAGTCTGGTGGGGGGAGGGTTGGAGCAGGCAATCCTGGTTCAGTCTACCTGGGCTGCCCTGGCTGGTATTCCTGGACACCATGTACCCCAAATAGGCACAGGGTAACTTAGACATAAGAGGGGGCAGATAAACCAGAAACTCTGTTTCCCTTGCCTGAGCATTCCCAAAACCCCCGCACAAAGGGATATCTGTTACATTTCTCCCTCTTCTGAGGGAGACTAACCCCAGAGGAAACCCAAAACAGCTTTACTTCGGAGTTGGCAGGTCATGCTCCATACAGTGTTGAAATACAGTTGAAACAAAATCACAGCTTGAAGTGAAGTGCTTTCCCTGGATACCCCCAACATCTCCCTGAGGAAACACCTGCCACTGGAGTGAAGAGCTAATGGCTCCTTCTCTCTGGGTTTCCCCACAGCTGCTGGGGACTGAAGTCGCCTACCTCCTTTTCCTGTTCCATCACGGCCATTGGGCTGTGATGCTACCTGCACCCCTTCCCTGGTACTCACTCTGCCACTGGGGAGATGGGCCAGCTGTACCATCTTCCAGACACTCAGCCACTGGGGTGTGAGGCCAACTGTATCCCCTCCTGGAGACTCCTTCTGCTGCTGGGTAGACATGGCATGGATACCACTTTTCCCTGGAGGTTTGGGGGACCTGGTTCAACTTTGGGAAGACTGGGGTAAGGGGAACCCCTAGGTCATACACGGTCATCCAAACCTCCTCCAACCTGGAATCCTGGTGCAGGAAGAAGACCAATTGTCTTATTTCACTCGCTATCACTGGGAATCTGCTACTAGAGGAATACGTATTTTTGAGATGAAGGGCATTGCACCATTTGCAGTGTTTGTTTTTGTTATTGTATTTTATATTAGTTAGAATGTTTTATGCTAATCCCCCTGGAGATTCCTACAGGATGTGATTAGAGTCTTGTGTCAACTTCCCCTCATTGTGGAGACCACCCCCTTTTCTGAACTGTATAAATGCTGTATCGGTTTCAAATAAAGTCCTGTTCTACCCGAAACCTAGTTTATTATTTTTTTTAGGCAGAAATTTGGCAGGCTAGATGTGCTGAATTGTTCTCGTCTGTCAACACATTTCTATGTTTCTACTTGTTAGAGCCTTTATTTAATACATATGTTCATGTGTTTTTTGTTATTTTGTCCATACTCTTTCAATCTTCTTACATGGATATATTTTATCAATTTATATAATTTAGACATAATGGTTTTTTTAATAATAAAGACAGTTGTGCCATGTATTTGCTTTGAATAATTAAGAAAGGTTGCCAGATAAGAGTATTATAGAGGAAACAAAGGACAGGTTATGCACTCACTCTTTGGTAATCACTAAATTAATAAACTTTGACCTCTCTGCAAGACTTGTGTACATGAATGTATATTAAAAACGGTGTTTACTTTATTATGTAATAATAAGAGAGCTAGATTTTAAAAGGAAATCAGTCGACATTTGTTCGGTTTTAAGTGCATATAATATTTTTATGAGCATACTTTTCACTGACGTGACGATTTGGTTAGAGTTTATGGAGGGAATGGATCAGTACATATATTGCAGTACTTCTCACATTCCCTTTTGAATGCACAATGCATACATTGGTGGAGTTTGGCAAGCAAAATTGGGCAAACATCCTGGTCCAGGGATATTTCGGGGGACTGTCTCTACTGAAGCTGGAATAATTTTGTCACCCCTTTTTCAAGACTATACATATTTTAATATATTGGGTTACATAGAGTTTTTGAGTGGGCAACATAAAGATACTTTGCTACAAAGACCTTTTCATTGTAAATGTTGAGTAAGACACAAACTTTTATCACTGAGAGAGAAAGCAAGGGTTATTGTGGCTCAGTGTTTTAATTTTATTATCAATTCTAGTAATACATTGGTAGATTTCAGTAATGGAGAAGGGAACTAACAATTATCCCCATTTTTCCTCACCAGAGCAGCAAATTGAGCAACACAATGTACCCAACTCTTGAGTTAAAATGGTTATATATTTCCGGTAATAATGTGTGAGACTAATCTTCAACAAAACTAGGATTGAAACTCTGTGTAGGGTGTGGGAAGGAAAAATAACACAAATTATATACAGTACTGTGCAAAGGTTTTAGGCAGGTGGAAAACAATGCTGCAAATAAGAATACTTAGAAATAATCTACTAACATTTATATTTTTTTAATCAATTTACAAAATGCAAAGTAAGTGAACAATAGAAAACTCTAAATCAATTCAATATTTGATGTGTCCACCCTTAACCTTCAACACTGCATTGATTTCTTCTAGGCACACTACCACACAGTGATAAAATTGGCAAATAGAATTTTCACTTTTGGGAAGTAACCACTGTTCTTCTGTGGATTTAGGCAGCGTTCTCTCTCTCCATTTAATGTCAGACAGACTGAGATCAGGGCTCCTTGGGGGCCATATGATTAATTCCAGGACTCCTGGTTCTTCTTTAGTTTTGAATGACTTTAGCTGTATGTTTGGAGTCATGGTCATACTACAGAATACATTTGGGGCCAATTGGATGCCTCCCTGATGGCATTGCTTGATGGATAAGTATCTACCGGTACTACTCAGCTTTTAGAAGACCATTGATTACAACTAAATCGCCAACTTCATTTACAGAAATGCAGACCTAAACTTGAAAGCAACTTCCACCATACTTCACTGTTGCCTGCTGACGCTCATTCTTGTACCGCTCTCCAGCCCTTTAACAAACTAACTGTTCTGCTACAGCAAAATATTTATTTTAAATTTTGACTGCTCAGTGCAGAGCACCTACTTCCATTTTTTTGCACTCCAGTTCCTGTGTTTTTTCATGCATAGTTGAGTCGCTTGCCCTGTGTTCAATGTCTGACATATGGCGTTTATGCCGCAAGGTTTCTGCAAAGACCATTTCTCACCAGACTTCTCCAGACGACAGTTTTATTCCAATTCTAATAGTAATCTGCTGGACCTCTTCTGATAACAAAGGGAAGTATGCATTTGGTGTCTTTCTTTGTACTTCTTCAAAAGAGCTGGGAGAGACATTGCTGATGCAGTTAAATTCCTTGTTGACTTTTTTTTTTTTAACATTAAACGCTCTGCAGTAACCTCACGTTGTTGAGTTTGACTGTTCCTTACCCAGTTTTATTCCTCCTACACAGCTGTTTCAATTATTGATTGTTTCAATCCACATATTAATGATCATTCGCACCTGTTTGGTATAATTATCATATATATAATATACCTTACTATATAGTTCAAGATGATATATATATATTTTTTTTTAAATAGTGTTTTTGACTGCCACTTTTTTTTTTAATGGGTAACTGTGAACTTATGTCTCTTATTATCATTCTGTAAGATGGATAGCAACCTTTGGACCAAACTTACTCACAAGCCAAAGTATTCACAAATTTTATCACATTTAACTAGTGTGAGAACTCTGTAGGCTTTATTTTAACACTTTGTTTTAACAGGCTTTGCTATACAGCACAGTAGCTTGATTTTATTGGGCTTTTAAATAAATGTTGTAGTATTTTTTATTTTTTTTTTGGAATTACATTGCTTTATGGGCAATAAGATGAACCAATAAACTGACTTTTATTTACTTTCACTTAAGTGTGAGTGTCTTAGTTGAAAGTTGATATCAACACTTGTGTTACTGGGAAAAGAAATCCTTATATGAAATTTATCAACCTTTCCCATTGTAGGCTGTGTCCTGGCAGCCTCAGGAAGATGGCTATGAGGAAGGGAGGGATCCTCTGTAAACAGGTTGTGGATTATTTGCAGACAGTTTGTATAGCAGAGGTACAACAAGTCTTGTCTACAAATCTTATTACATTGTTGTGAAAAACCATAAGATCCATTTAAGTTTACAAATCCACTTTATAAGCTCCCCTAACTAGTGAATTTGTTTGTTTTCCTACCAAGGTATAATCCAGCGAGATGAGTCTCCAATGGAGGAAGAGATTGTAGGCTTGAGACAAAGTCGGAGCCAGTGCTTGCAGCAAGGAGATTTTGAGCTGTCTGATGTGTTTTATTTCTCCAAGAAGGGCTTTGAAGCAATTGTTGAAGATGAGGTCACTCAGCGCTTTTCTTCTGAAGAGCTTATATCCTGGAATCTTCTTACTCGAACAAACTACAACTTCCAGTATGTAAGCCTGAGGGTCACACTCATCTGGGTGCTGGGAGTGTTTGTTCGGTACTGCATTCTCCTCCCCCTGCGGTAAGACATGGCTTAATTTAGTAACATTCTTGTCCACTAAATTGTTATAATGGATTTTATACTAAAAAGGTATACTAAAACGTACCTTTTAAACATGTGTTGATCAATTTGGGAACTTTTGTAAGGTTTATTCAATAATCTTCTCTAAAACATACCTTTTGCAGCATTCTTCTCAGGGCTTAACCCATATCTTCTATATATGCTGACAAGGTACTCCCTACATTTCTCTTGAGCAAGCCTAAGGCTTCCATAGTGATGAATGGAGACTCCCAAGACGCACTTTGTAGGAAGTGCTGAGCATGCACAATTTTGAGTCTGAAAATGTATGCTTAACATTTGCTAAAGCAGGCCAAAAGGTGGAGCTTTAGGATTGCATCTGTTTTAATCTTGGGAAAAAATGTACAGATGCAAACATAATTTATATGCAGACGTGTTTTGTATGTCCTGTGCAGTCTCTGCTGACTTCTGCACAGCCAATGCCGAAATAGGAAAAGTTCTATCTGAATGGCCAATCACAAGGGGAAAAATTTCCTCTATGATTCTCTGGAGATAGTTAGGAAACAGACTCAGTCTCTTTGGTAAGTTAATCACTTAATTGTAAAGCACCACATCGTCTGTGTGTGCAAATGCGGGGATAACAGCCCTGTATCATTTCTGGGCCCTGGGAAGCTGTCTACTTAGCCCTGCTTTAAACATGACTATAAAAATGCTAAATTAGGAAAAAGTTCTAAAACATGTGAAAAGCCATTGGTCCTGATTTTTAACAGGGGAGGGCTGGTGTTGGGCTCAATGGACTGAGCTGCATCCCTTTTTATGTCTAAATGTCTCCGTCCATAGGCTAAGCAGCCATCTTCCTCAGTTGAGCTGTCTGGAATCAGTAGATTAGGACCTTTTTAAACACATACACTTGTGTAACAAGAGTCCCTCACCATCTCCACCTTCACAGCCTTCCTCTTGCTTTTGGATTTAAGGTAGAGAAGGAGCGATAAAGGGTCAATGAAACCGGGGTAAACTGCTCTGTCTATCTCTTTGTCTTGTCTGTATTTTTATCCAGTTATCTTGTCTGTACCATCTGTCAATATATCGTGTTGCTTGTCTGAAGAACTACATGGTTTAGTGAATAATGGCAAAAGATGGCAACCGTTACCTGATGGTTAATGTCCTAATTTTAAACTGTGAACTAGAATTACTCTTTATACATAGGCCACCATTTCTCACATCGTCTACTTATGCACAGATACCTTTTTATTTTCCCCTCTAATTTTCTTTACCTAAAAAAATCTGGTGTGCTTACATTCCTTAAAGACCACATTGCCATTTTATACAGTGATGCTTATAATAAAAAAAAAAAGACTGTAATACACAGATATGTTTTCTCCTTTTTCAGTTTTATATATTGGTAAAAGCACCAGAACACATTTCAGTAAAATGTTTGTGAATAAAATAAAACTAAACTGTATATTTTTATAAAGAACCAAACGTGTGGCAAACCAGGGTTTTTACCTCTGACAATAACCAGATACTATCTGTGAAGGTTTATTATCTGTGGAATATATTTTGATAGTGTTTATCCAAATTTCCATTGAATTTGCAACATTTGTCCTAAATGTTCCCCTTGACATGTGTGAAAAATTTCCTAACTGGAATGTGCCATGTTTTTGTATGCCACTTGCAGTCCTATGTTATACTTTGATTTATGTGTTTCAGCGTTACCTTGGCTACAATTGGGATCAGCTGGCTGGTTATAGGAGCCACTGTGGTTGGACAGCTGCCAAACAGCAGGTAAACAACTATTTAAAGATTAAACAATATTATAGAGGTGTTAACGTTTCCATTATAGCTGTAACCATCTGTGTGTGTGTGTGTGTGTGTGTGTGTGTGTATGGAAGGATGACTGTGGCAAGATGGGAGCACTGAATATAGAAAAATGATACTGAAATAATTGTAATATTTTAATATGAGTGGTGCAGGCATTAACCCCGTGTATCTCAGGCTAGGAAAGTCAAGATATAGCACATGGACATGCTGCTCCATACAGAAGGTTACATTTAATGGCAGCGTTACTCTTAATAATAAGAGTAACGCCAGATCTTTTTCATTCATTTTTTTACATTTTTATTTCAGTCTATTCTTTTTTTTTTTCCATCTTGTTCCCACCTCACTCGACCCCTATTTAAATTTTTCCTTTTTATTTTTTTGCCCTTTGTTAGGAAAAAGGTTCAACATAAATATGCTCTCCCTAGCACAGACATATGATTTCTAGAAAATCATTATTTCAGTTTGAATTATGCTAGGATAGCCGTGATTAAACAGTATGTACTATAATCAGAGTAGGTAACCTTTTATTAAGCCAGCTGTGCAGTACAATTCCTCAAATACTTGGCAATGTTCCTTGGCAAAGCTTGCCTTCCCCTGTACTATACCATACACTGTTCCTTATTGAGCCATTCTGCAGGAACAAAATAGAGACATTGAATGTTTGTAGTCCTGTTTTACAGATTATTTCTTCTACAGGATAAAAAATTGGCTTAGTGAACTGGTGCACCTGGTGTGCTGCCGAGTCTGTGCACGTGCTCTCTCTAGTGCAATCCAGTACCATAACAAGTAAGTGAACACAATGGAAAGGTACCATCTACTTTATTAATCAGTTTGTTTGCAAGGCCTATCTACTCGTGTAGCTGCTGTGCTAAATTTAGACTAGTGCATGTTGGAATGTAATTCTTTTAGTGTTCCGACCATGCATGCCCTCAGCTGTCATCACAAGGCGTGGATCATATTTATTAGACTAAAGTTAACCCACGTGTCCTCTAGATTGTAAGCTTGCGAGCAGGGTTCTCTACCTCATGTACCAGTCTGTTCTAGTTTGTCTAACTTAGTATGCAGTTCCCTTCTATGCTCTGTACCTAGCATTACCTAGCGCTACGTTGGTGCTATATAAATAAATGGTAATGTAATGTGACCTATGTGTGCATAGATCAAGACCTCTCACTCTCTCGTTACCATAAACCACAGTTCCCAGCTTATGTCAAAAGTACAAGCCTTCTATCTGATAATGCCCTTGGTTTATTACTTGTTTAAAATAAGCCTAGTATGTGTGTGAACATAAATTCTTTAGCACTTGATAAACTACTCTGTAAGCACCACACCTTAAATCTTAAACAACCTCAAAAACTGTTGCTAAAGTTCCAGGAGTACTTGGCATGGATCTAAACCCTGGGGCTGAAAGGGGTTATCCTCAGATCTGGCAAGATGTACCAGCAACATAAATGGGTACTGCCCTTGCTGGGTTCTGACGTACTATATTTACTATAATGAAAACTGTTACAGAAGAATCTATGCCACTGTTGTTGAATTTAGAGGTGCCTGTGAGATTTCAATGTAGAACTACAAGAGTACTTGCTTTAAAGTAAAAATAATGCATTGTACATTAAATGTACCATTCTTGTTTACATTTGAAATAACATTTCAGTAAAACAAATGATACACCGTAGGTCCTTTTTGAGTGCTTCCCTGTATGCCATAGTAACATTTTGGGAAATCAGCTACACTACCTCATCTGATGCCCAACGCTAAATCAATTACGAAATGGAGAGATTACATTTTTCCATCAACAACATGCTCAGCACCTACCAAAGATCTTTGAAACCTTGGATCCTTGGATGGACAATAGAAAGTACTTTCTAAAATAATTGGTTGTTACCTTTTGTTCTGTATAGAGCCATTCTTTATATGAACAAAATTGACCCATACCCCCTCACTCTTACTCATTGCAATCAGCATTCCTGATTTCATTTTGCTATCCATATTCTTCTCTGTATATCCCTTTTATCTACTTCTTTATACATATATGCAGTACAGGTTTTGGAATGTAATTATTTTATTGTTTAACTCCACCCCTTGTTACTTAGAATATGCCTCCACTGTATAATCCCACTCCTATGCTAAAGCTTCATTCCATTATCTGAAATACAAAATGGTATTCTTATAGATACATAAGGAAATAACGAGTGTACCTCTAACAAAACAAAATGTATTTAATGTAAAATATTTTATAACCTACAATGTTGCTGCAGACCATGCAAGTCACAGAGTTTCTGGTAAGATAATGCTTTAAAAAAAGAAAAATCTAGAAGGAAAATCTGGACTGTAGGAGTAAAATGTATAATGTCAAGTGTTTTTTGTTGTTATTTTTAATTGTTCTGCCACATGTTTGGTAGTGGCCTAATTTAAAAGAACTATGGAACACATAACATTGTTTTATACGGTGCATGTTTTCACTGTGCTACAGAATCACAAGCAAATACATTTTTCTGTTAATAAATGCGTTTGACATGACTGTAATCTCTCGTATTTATGACATCACCTGTGGTTCTATACACAGATTAACTACTGTCAATGGGAAATGTATAATTTGCATACCAACCCACAAGATGTCGTTAATAAAACATTTTTTTCTGTTAATTTTATTTGCTTGCTGTTCTCCAATCACAACATATAGATTATTTTTGACGGTTTATACTGTACTGTGAATGTAGAAAATAAATGTTTCACTTGCAGGTGCCCTAGCAATATCTCACACAATGCCTGGATGTCTGAAATGTCTGGAATAATATCCCAGTGCAAGTTTTAAATGTATGATACAATTGCACTTTCTCTTATTTCTCTCATTACCACACAGTCCACCCAAACTTAAATTCTCTCCTCGTGTTCTAGTATAAATTTTGTTTTGCAAATGGTTTGTTTTTTTTTCCTCCACAGAGAAAACAGGCCAAAAAAAGGAGGGATTTGTGTCGCTAACCATACGTCTCCAATAGATATCATCATTCTGGCTAATGATGGTTGCTATGCAATGGTACGTACATCCCTTAAACGCTGCTCTGTGTTACAATTATAATAATTAAGCTGCCATTAAATAAATGCTATGTTGTGAAGTACACTTAGTCACTGGAGAGGATCTTAAGCCCTAGGCCCTATGATATATATATAATACTCTTATTATTTTTTTTAACTTTTTCTTTTCTCCCGTTCCCCTGTTCTGCTCAGTCTTTCTGCCTTTGTAGGTCTTTTCTGTCTCCCACACTATCCCAAGTATATTTTTGTTGAATATTTTGTTGTTTTTTTTTTTATTTTTTTAAAATTTACTGAAGTTTCTCTGTTTTTACCTTTTCTTTATTTGTTTAACTTTGCTTTGTCCCTTCATTACTTTTATTACGATCTGAGTGTGTGTATATGTGTATAAATGTATGTAAGTTTTATTTTTGTGGATTTTGTGTCCTCTTCTCTCCCCATGTGAGCTGACCTTAGTATACATTTTACATGTTGTATTTAATTGCTTTATTTGTGACATTACAGGTTGGACAGGTTCATGGAGGACTGATGGGAGTTATTCAGAGAGCAATGGCAAGGGCTTGTCCGCATGTGTGGTTTGAACGTTCAGAAATGCGAGATCGCCACCTTGTGACTAAAAGGTAGAAACACAGATTCTTCACACAGAGACCACTATTTTTTTTTAAAGAAAATAGTTCAGCTATAATAGTTTTCTTTTTGTTCTTGACAAACCTGATGATCCACCAGTATGATTGTGGCTGAGGATTATGGCAGTGATAATTTACAGCCAGGGTGAAGGCTTTAGCACTCTGCTAAGTTAAGTTATGGCAGTGAAAGTGACATGGTAGTACACTACAGGCTGCAGTAACCGGTCCATCAAGCAACACTCTCAATCACCTGTTCTCCTATGCCCTGTAGTCATGTCCGTGTCTCCTGAGCTCTGTACAGTAGCTCTGTTATTGCTGTGTATGATGTTGACTTCTGGACCCATATCGGGGTAGTACAGGTAAGTCAAGAGGGGCCAGTGGCTGTACTGCCCTTATGGTGGCCCTGCCCAACAGTTATAAACCATCCAGTAGTACTTCTGGTCACTGCTATTATAAAACCAAAATCTAAGGCCAACTTACCCATTGCAAAAAATGTTTGTGTGTTCATTTTATAGGCTTGGTAACTTAAGAATTAAGTGGCTTATTGACTGACTGGTTTAATCACTTGAGATGCATCATAACACCTATTCATAAACCTATTGCCATTGTTTTGTTTGGTTTTTTTAAACATCTTTATGTTTTATTTAACAGGCTTAGAGAACATGTCTCAGATAAAACAAAATTACCCATTTTGATTTTTCCAGAAGGTAAGAATTATTTTTTTTTTTTTCACAAGTTGCAATGCTGAATGTTGACCATCCCTGTCTTTTAGACTCCTGCCATTTATAAGTATTGATGTAATCAGTTTGTCATCAGATCAGTTAATTTAGCTTTGGAAATCTTCAGAAAAGCAGCTCTAGTAATATAATGGTGACTTTGTCATTACAGATGAGATTGGTGGTAGAAATGGTGCCTATTACGGTGGAATTTCTCCTCATTTATTTTATATTTTAGAAAATAGAGGTTCAGTTTAAAGCATAATATGTCCTTTTACTTGCAGGTACCTGTATCAACAACACATCTGTTATGATGTTTAAAAAGGGAAGTTTTGAAATAGGAGGGACTATTTATCCTGTGGCAATTAAGGTAACTAGAAATGTGCAGTATAATTTCATAGTCTGACTCCTTCATGCTCCTTCTTTCTGACAACTTGAGACTGTTTGTTTGATCCAATGTGCTCCACCAAAATATTTCATTTAAATTAGCCCTTTAAAGGGCTATGTCCGTTAAAAATATTTTGGTTTAGCGTGTTGCATTGAACTGTCTTTTTATTTTTCTGAATACTGAAATTGCATAGTTATGGTGTAATTAAGTGTTCAAGAAAATAATCCTGATAAGTGTGCTCCAACATTGCCTGACTTTGAGAGTAAGAGCTGTACATGTGCAGTGACTTTCCATGCTCTCCATAGGTGCATTGTGTTTCTGCTGATATCTCTGTAGGGGCCCTCAGACTCCCAAAAGATGCTGAAAATACCTGTTTCTTGAGGACTTTGCATCGGAGGTCCTACTCCCTTTAGAAAGCCAGCAAAATCAGGGGCAAAACAGTCATGGTCGCAACTGCGACTGGGCCTATCACACTAGCGGCCCCATGCAACCCCTTGTATGTCTGCCCATTTAAAAGCTTCTAGCTGCAAGTAATCTGATCGAATGATCTCTCCCTGAACGCTGTGTCTTTCTGATCCAGCATGCAGGAAGTGAAATCACATCCACTTCTTGCATGCTGGATCAGTCTGCACAGAGGCAGAGAGACGCCACTCCTGCCGGCACAGACAGGAGCCGTTTGGGGACAGCAGGGGCACAGAGGGGAGCTGTTTGGGGACAGCAGCCACACAGACAAGCTGTTTGGGGACAGCGGCTGCACTGTGGGACATGCTGCTGTGTGAAATGGGACGGGGGGAGCTGATCTGTGGTTTCTAGTTACCCTCCTGAATAAAATGTACGAAAAAACACCAGAATTTATATATGTTTATAATATGCCCGATTTAATACGAGTTTGTTAAATGGTTCAGTGACCATCTGTGCTAAAAGACATTGTGCCAGCATAGAAAGTCCTCTTTAGTCCATTACAATCTATACAGAATCTAACATCCGTATTAGAACAGGGTCTGCATTGAATAGATTATGGTTATTGGGTTCTGAACAGCAGTTATTTAATATAGCATGAAACATTTTAAAGCAATGTGTATTCCTATTTATAATTCTCTGAAAATTGAATGGCAGCAGAGAGAGTTATTTACACCACATAAAGGCAACAGAATAGTAAATATATATCACACTTTTCTGTTCCTCACATAATTCCTGTGCAATCTTTTTGGTATTCAATTGAGGCAGTTGAGCCATATTTGTTTGGTCGCAGATTGCTGCTTAGGTGCTAAAGAAAAAGCATGCTTATGAGCTACCCTGTTTGTTTTTTTAATATATAGTAAAGCTGATAATTCGGTTTTAATGCATATTTCATTATAGCTTTAAATTGCAGCGATCTGTAGTTTTACACACCGCATCTCCCCTTCAGCAGAGATTATTAAAAAAGCTGCTTAGTATACCTGCTAGATATTGGTTTATAATGGTGTATAGACTATTGAGAGGTTACCACACCATGCTGAATTGAAATCCTGGCTGTTCACTGAAATCAGTAAAATACGCAGTTAAAATTCATAAAAAGTTCATAAAAAGGCCCAGGATCATAAGTAATGGGTACATTCTTTGAAAAAAAATTAACGTTTGTTCTGGAAGATCAGACCAGTATTATAATTTCAGACATTGAGGTATTGAGTATTTGACCATGTGATGGAAACATTGCACAATATTGCAGAAGTTTCGTAATAAAACTCCTGTCCCTTTTATTACAGTACGATCCTCAGTTTGGTGATGCCTTCTGGAACAGCAGTAAAAACTCTATGGTGAGCTACCTTCTGAGAATGATGACAAGCTGGGCCGTCAAGTGCAATGTGTGGTACCTGCCTCCCATGACTAGACAGGTATGTTAGTAAATTATTTATTTATTGTATGTATTTACATTTTATGTATGTATTGAAAACAACCTAAATATCATTAATAGATTTTTGAAGGACATAGAACTCCAAGATGCAACAAACAGTATTTAGGAGTACCAAAGCATGGGAATGTTATGTGCATTCAGCCAACAAGGTGTGCATAGACATTGGGCTAAATGTTCCTGTATGAAGATGTGTTGTGTATTCACAATTGGTTCAATGGGGTGACTCTGCAAGAAGTAACACTAATAATATATTAAAGGGATTGTATCTTCTAAACATTGTTTTTTACTTTACATATAGATATTAAGATATGATTGAAAATACTCTATACAATGTGTTATAAACATTGCAAACAAATGCCTAAATAAAAAAAGTGTTTTAAATGTGTCTGGGGAGTCTCTAGTTTTATGACCTCACTTGTGGCCTGAAATGCAAATTACACATTTCCATTTGGAAAGCAGTTCATTTGCTTTTAAGGCCTCAGGTGATATCATAAACTGGAGACTCCACAGACACATTTTAATCTAGGTAGCAAAAACTATTTTTGCATGATACAGTCACTAAAAGAATATAATAAAAAAAAAAATAAAATAAAAAAAAAAAAAAGATTTTGAAATGGCTTTCCACTACTTACAGTTCTTGCCCAGTAACGTTAATAAAAAAAAAAAAAAGCACAAAAACCTAAAACATGGGCTATTTCTGAACTCAGGACAAATATTAGAAACTATTTAGCAGTGGGTTTTTTGTGGGTTTTTTTTTGTTTTTCAAATAAATGTCATAAAAATAATTTCTTTCAATTTTTTCCCCATATTTTATTATTTATTTAATATAAATTATATGCTTTTATAAAAATAATGGTGTCAAAAGATATAGTTTGTGTGGGTACACAAAATGAGAGAAATAAATTACAGCAAAACACAAACACCACAGGAATGTTAAAATAGCCCAAGCGTCAGACAAGCCAACAAAGTCATGTCACTAAGGGGTTAACAGGCATGGAGTCCATGACAGGACACCACTGAGGAAGATGCTGCTCTAGAATTGAAATCGCTGCATGCCTGTAGTTGACACTCTACAAGGTTACTAGGAAAATATTTTGTGGACTGATAAAACTGAGGTTGAATTGTTTGGGAAGAACACGCTTGCCATCATAGAGGCAGTTCACAGGTTGCTCAAGGTATCATAGAGCATAATGTCAGGGTGGTTGTCTGCTAGCTGAAGCTCAGTAGAAATTTGGTGAGGTAGCAGGACAACCTCAAATTAAGTCTACTACAGAATGGTTTAAATAAAAAAACCTACAAAATCTGCCTTTTAAAGTGGCACAGTCAGAGGCCAGACCTTAACCCAATAAAGATTCTGTGGAATGACCTAGAGAGTCGTTCACACCAGACATCCTAAGAATATATAACCACAAAAATAAGTGCGTCTGCAGTCACCGTATTGGATGCAAACGGCAAGAATTCACCCGTCTTCACAGAGTGCTGGATGAGCTCTATTTATTTAATTTGCATCCTAAAAATATGGCTGAGGTTAAGCAGTTCTGAAAGGAACAATGGTCTAAAGTTCCTCCTCAATGTTGTGCAGGTCTGAGCCACACATGCGAAAAAAGGGCTTGTTTGAGGCTATTGACCAGTTATGAAATCCAAGGGTTGACTTACTTTTTCCACCAAAACTGTGAATGTATTGGTCATAAATCCAAAATGGAAAAACTGTGCTGGAACTCCAGTTCGTTAAGGGAGTTTCTTTGAAATTTTCTCTAACGACAAAGGACGTGCCTGGCACGTAGCATTGCAATGGAAAATATTTAAAATACATATTTAATTAATTAAAAACAAGTTATATAAATAGATTAGCCTATACAGGGAGTGCAGAATTATTAGGCAAGTTGTATTTTTGAGGATTAATTTTATTATTGAACAACAACCGTGTTCTCAATGAACCCAAAAAACTCATTAATATCAAAGCTGAATATTTTTGGAAGTAGTTTTTAGTTTGTTTTTAGTTTGTTTTTAGTTTTAGCTATTTTAGGGGGATATCTGTGTGTGCAGGTGACTATTACTGTGCATAATTATTAGGCAACTTAACAAAAAACAAATATATACCCATTTCAATTATTTATTTTTACCAGTGAAACAAATATAACATCTCAACATTCAAAAATATACATTTCTGACATTCAAAAACAAAACAAAAACAAATCAGTGACCAATATAGCCACCTTTCTTTGCAAGGACACTCAAAAGCCTGCCATCCATGGATTCTGTCAGTGTTTTGATCTGTTCACCATCAACATTGCGTGCAGCAGCAACCACAGCCTCCCAGACACTGTTCAGAGAGGTGTACTGTTTTCCCTCCTTGTAAATCTCACATTTGATGATGGACCACAGGTTCTCAATGGGGTTCAGATCAGGTGAACAAGGAGGCCATGTCATTAGATTTTCTTCTTTTATACCCTTTCTTGCCAGCCACGCTGTGGAGTACTTGGACGCGTGTGATGGAGCATTGTCCTGCATGAAAATCATGTTTTTCTTGAAGGATGCAGACTTCTTCCTGTACCACTGCTTGAAGAAGGTGTCTTCCAGGAACTGGCAGTAGGACTGGGAGTTGAGCTTGACTCCATCCTCAACCCGAAAAGGCCCCACAAGCTCATCTTTGATGATATCAGTACTCCACCTCCACCTTGCTGGCGTCTGAGTCGGACTGGAGCTCTCTGCCCTTTACCAATCCAGCCACGGGCCCATCCATCTGGCCCATCAAGACTCACTCTCATTTCATCAGTCCATAAAACCTTAGAAAAATGAGTCTTGAGATATTTCTTGGCCCAGTCTTGACGTTTCAGCTTGTGTGTCTTGTTCAGTGGTGGTCGTCTTTCAGCCTTTCTTACCTTGGCCATGTCTCTGAGTATTGCACACCTTGTGCTTTTGGGCACTCCAGTGATGTTGCAGCTCTGAAATATGGCCAAACTGGTGGCAAGTGGCATCGTGGCAGCTGCACGCTTGACTTTTCTCAGTTCATGGACAGTTATTTTGCGCCTTGGTTTTTCCACACGCTTCTTGCGACCCTGTTGACTATTTTGAATGAAACGCTTGATTGTTCGATGATCACGCTTCAGAAGCTTTGCAATTTTAAGAGTGCTGCATCCCTCTGCAAGATATCTCACTATTTTTGACTTTTCTGAGCCTGTCAAGTCCTTCTTTTGACCCATTTTGCCAAAGGAAAGGAAGTTGCCTAATAATTATGCACACCTGATATAGGGTGTTGATGTCATTAGACCACACCCCTTCTCATTACAGAGATGCACATCACCTAATATGCTTAATTGGTAGTAGGCTTTCGAGCCTATACAGCTTGGATTAAGACAACATGCATAAAGAGGATGATGTGGTCAAAATACTCATTTGCCTAATAATTCTGCACTCCCTGTAGGGTTAAAATTAAATAATTTTTAGCATAAGGGATAGGGTTAAAATTAAATTAAAATTAAAAAATATTAAGGGATATAATAAGGATTAGAGTTGGGGTTAAATTTAGTGTTAGGGTTAAATTTTGGGTTCGGGTTGGGGTCAAAAGGTCAATATAGGAAAAAAACAAAAAACACTATTTTTGGTTTTTGCCCCATAACTCGCAAAAAAATACCGAAAAATATGGAAACATGCATATTTTTGAACTCGGGACAACATTTAGAAACTATTTAGATGGGGTCTTTTTTAATGATTTTATTTGTGTAAATGATATTTTAGGTCAAAGTTAGAAAAAGTGGGTTTTTAAAAATTTTTCATCATATTTTATAATTTTTTTTGTAGTAAATTATAAGATATGATGAACATAATGGTATCTAATGAAAGCCCTTCTTATGACGATAAAAACAACATATAATTTGTGTGTGTACTGTATGTGAGAGAGAAAAAAATTACAGCTAAACACAAACACCCTAGAAATGTCAAAACAGCCATTGTCACCAAGGGAAAGTCAAGGTGAAAATGTCTTGTCACTAAGGGGTTAATAGTGAGCAACTGTGCAGCAGACAGAGGGACAGATGAAAACACTTGACGCGTTTCGAGTCTATGGACTTTTTGAAATTTTCTCTAACAAACTGGAGTGCCAGCACAATTTTTCCTGTTGGATTTCTGACCTGCATTTTCACCGTTGGCGGGTGGCTGTTGGCTGAAGCACCTGAAAGTTCTAATTGGCCAGATAAACTCCCCAGATAAAAGTACTGACTTCAGGAGCCTGGGTTTCTTTTCCCTACGGGAATTATCATTGTGTTCAATAAAGACATGAAAGATTGTCGTTGTTTGTATGTTATTAGCTTAAGCACATTGGGTATAATGTATAGCAGTGTTTCTGTCAGAAATGTAGCGCAGCTGCACCATAATTCTCCTCTACTCCTATGTATAAAATTATTTCCACCAGAAAAAAGAAAAGCCAAATAAAAGTAATCTAATTATTGTTTAATAATTTTGTTGCAGACTATGTATATAGAAGAAACAGTCTCAAAATTGCATTTTTTAAAATTACTTTATTGGACTACAATTCTTCCACTTGTAATCTGGCATTATGTGCACTGAACAAAAAGTCACAAAGGGAGACTAAAAAATTGCTTATTGAGACGAAAAAGTCGCAGTTTTGCTTAAAAGAAATCTGGATTAAACCTAGAACAATGCCACTATTTATACATACCACCCATTGTGTGTATCTATACTTGTGACTTGAAGATATGATCACATTTCATGACCAATTTTATGCAGAAAACAAGGGTTCACTGTATTTGTAATATCACAGTTCCTTCATCCTTTCTCCCATATTATGATTTTATGACCTTATAGACGCACCAACTTAGGATATTTTTTTTTTTTTTGCAGGAGGGAGAAGATGCTGTCCACTTTGCCAACAGAGTCAAATCCGCTATTGCCAAACAAGGAGGATTAGTTGAACTTTCCTGGTGAGATGGAACCTTATTCTGATTTAAAATACTTGTTTGATTATTTGAAACCCTTGCTGCAATGCCAAAAGCACAGTGGTCAAAAAGTTCAAAGATGGTGGCAGTCACGGGGGGGGGGGGGGCGGTCTTATGATTTCTCCCCCAAAAGTCAGATTTCCATGTTGCTTGGTATGCTGCTTGCACACACATGTGGGTGAAACGGTGTATATATCTAGCTGAAATTGACTTGTTATACACAAGTTTGTGTAAGTTCACTTTAATGTAGTTAAAGCCTACATGATATGCGGTAAGATTTAAGGAATACTAAAATACAATTTGAAAGTGTTACATAGTTTTGCAATTTTAGGGCAACCCTTTTAATAACATTATTTTTAGTTGCCCAACATTAAAGGAATACATATTAAATTAAAAAAAAGTAATATATATTAAAGGAAACTGCAGGCCATAGAAGCATCACCTTCAGTGGGAATCGGTAAAGATATGGTAGAAAATGTTTGTTCTTTTGAGCAAAAATTAAAGCCCTATTTAAATTGATGTGAAATATTAATGTGATCTGAAGCCCGTAGATGGGCGTAATTGTTTTAATTGAGCTGTCTACATTTCGTAGATCTGTTTTAAGATTTTGGTCTGACTTGCATTTTTTTCATAGGGATGGAGGCCTTAAAAGAGACAGAGTCAAGGAGTCTTTTAAAGAGGAACAGCAGAAAAATTACAGCAAGATAATAGTAGGGGAAAACAATTCTTTCCAAGCATCGACCAACTGATCACTTTTTCCCCCCAAGTTATTAAGAAAGAACCATGGCTCATCTATTTGTTTTTCTTCTCTTCTACTTGCACTAATGAAATGGAGGGCAAATTTCACTGCCACATATAGATCACTTTGTTTTTCCTTCATGAAGTGCTCAGAACAAGAATCCTTTGCAGCCTTACCAGCTCCTCCTTTATCATACGACTTGAAACGCTGAAACTAACAGACGATACCGGTTATTGATACAGTTGCAGCATGGCCGAGCTGTATAGGCTCTTCTGGCTCTCCATATTTGTTATAATGAACACTGCCTGTAACTTTAAGTAATATCAAAGGCCTAAAGGAAATGTTAAATGAAATTCAAATTTCTTTCCCAATGTGCAATCAATAGCTTTGTTGGCTAGCATACTAGAACTATGATGGAAGGCTGTTCTGTTTTTCTTTCTGGTCAAGAATGCTGTGTAAAGATGTTTGACATGGAAGATTTTTCAGTACATAATTGAGGCTAAACGAAGACTTTCCATTCACTGTTGTTGTCGATGATTTTGACACAATACTGCATCATTAACAAAAAGGCTTTCCAGCATACACTATTATTTTCTTAGCCAGATGTTTTTTTTCCTCTCTAATGCACAATTGTCAGTATGTTGTTTTTTTCCCCCCCTCTTTCTTTAAATGTACCAGTTTCTTGGTCACAGTAAAAAAAGGAAAAAAAAAAACTTCCCTTGATATGAAGCTTGCTAGTGGTGTTGTGGTACTACAAAGAAATTGGCTTATATTTACTACTAGCTATTTTTGAATGTAAATCAGCATCTTGTGAACAATGTTTACCTATTAAATCAAGTTATTTTGTTTTCTGTCTCATAGTTATTATTAGCTGTATTCCTGTTTACACAATTATTTCCATTATAATCTGTAAAAAAATGTGGTTTTAGGTCTGCAGTAGGTGTTTGTAAAAGGTAGTAATAATGGCACAGTCCAGAAATCTGTGTGTGTTTGTGACTATTGGAGTGAGCAAAATAAAAAGTGGCAAGCTTACAGAGATATAGTCAGGATCCTCCTTGCTACCCCTATTAAATAGCAGGGTTGGAGGCTGCTGAATGGCCTCTAGCCACCTACTTGTAACTGGAGCCAGGACAAGATGCCCCAACCCCTCAATAAACTACAGGGCAGAAGCTGAAGAAAGTGCCCCCGACCCTCTATTCACGAGTGGGGCCAGGGGATTGGTAAAGTTTATATATCCTATAGGGCTGATGGCTGTCCTAAGCGCCCCCGGCTTCCCCTTTAATGAATTACACACTTTACCTAATGTCATCTGCCTGACTCTTCTACAGATTATTTGTTTATATATGACCTTGGCTTGACTTCTCTATGGATTAATTCTCTGTGTATGGCCTTCTGGATGACATTCTCTGTGTCTCCAAATCACCTCCCTTTACTTTTATTACATTAACATTTATTTATATAGCTCCAACAATTTACGTAGCGCTAGATACAGAGTTTAGAAGGTAACTAGGTTAGACAAACTAGAACAGACTGGTTAAGTGAGGTAGAGAACCCTGCTCGCAAGCTTACAATCTAGAGGGAATGGGGTACATGAAACACATAAGGGAGTGAAAAGGACAGAGGGAATGGACTTGTGGTCCCCATATCTGTTCTCTCTCCTCCCCCATATCTGTTCTCTCTCTCTTCCCCTGCACCCCCATATTTGTTCTCTCTCCCCCTTCACCCCCATATCTGTGAATCACTGTGTGTGGGGAGCGCGAGCAGCACTTACTTATGCTGCTTGCAGCTCCCAGTGAAGCAGACACTGCTCTGCTTCACAGGTTGGGGGCGGAGCTACACTGCTCACTGATTAGCTCCGCCCCCTTTGGGGGGGGGGGGCCCACGCGGATGTATTGCCTGTACCCCCTGATGGCGGCCCTGGTTGGATGGGTGTAAGCTTCATTAAAGAGATGAGTTCTGAGGGACTTTTTAAAGTTTGAAAGGGAAGTAGAGAGCTGGATGCTCTGTGGAAGGGACTTCCAAAGAGAGGAAGTCTTCTCTTTGTGGCTATGTCGATGAAGTAATAAGAAATCACTACTGTTGCTCTGTTAATGTTGATTGACTGTCCTTAAAGGCAGGAGAAAATGGTTAGAAAATCTAAAACATTACTATTGGTTATTTCTCTATAACTTGCAAAAAAACAACATAAAAACATGGAAACATTCATATTTCTAAACTCGGTAATTATTAGAAACTATTTAGACAGGGTCTTTGTAATGGCATATTAGATTTTTTTAGGTCAAAGTTAGAAAAACAAATATTTTTTAGCATATTATGATTTAAAAAAAAAGAAAAAATTATAGGATATGGTAACAACAATGCTATCTTAACCCTTTAAGGACCAGGGATTTTCCTAGGCCAAAGACCAGAGCGTTTTAAATTTTTAATATGCGTTTTTTGAAACATAATTTTCCTCTCTCTCATTTAACACAAACATACAAGTTATATGTTGTTTTTTAAAGGACAGTTAGAGCTTTCTTTTGATACCCTGTACATAAAAATTATTTACATTTTAGTATTAAAAAATACATATAAAAGAGGAAATTTTTGGGGAAAAAAAGTTTTCCCCCATTATTTTCCCAATAATAAGCTACACAACTAGTGCAACTCTAACCCACTTATTCCCCCCTAATTAACTAACTATTAAAAAAGAAAAATATTGGTTCCCAAACCCTCCTAAACAAAAAAGACATAAAAAAAAAAACTCTGAAGAGTGCGATGTCAGATCCATAAAAATCATGCAAAAGGCATGCAGGGGTTACATTTTATTAAATAAATATATTACAATTACAGTTATTTATTAAAAAACAAAACTAAATGAGGGCCCCCCCCCCCCCCATCCAACCTTCTTTATTTATTTATACTTACAGGTCACTCTCTGTGCTTCACTATAAGAACGTGAAGCACAGAGAGTGAATTAGAGGCAAAGTCAGTATGTGAACACATTGACTTTGCATCAAATTTGCATGTTATCCACCGCGATCACATGCCCGGAAATCCACTGATCGGGTCCAGGAGCTTTGCCTCGGGTGCGAGGCTTAGTCCTGGACCATATGCAGACTGGCTGGTGGTGCGCACCGCCGGTTAGACTGCATGACGAGTTAACTCGTCATAAGGTCGCTAATGCTGCGGCTCTTATGACGAGTTAACTCGTCATAAGGTCGCGAAGGGGTTAAGAAAGCCATATGTATGGCCATATATAATATGTGTGGGCCCTATAAACAACCCGCAAATTAAGTGGATGCAATAGGTTTGGACTGTACTACTTTAAACTTTTAAATGCACCAGTGTGTAAGATAGGCAGCCATTAGTTAGCCTTTCATACAGAGCTCATAGTGTGTTTCTGCAGCCTTTTCTTCCCCTCGGGTTAAAAAAGGGCCAGCGGAAACGTGGTAAACATGCATTTGATGACAAATTATTCCTCTATCTGTCTACCTCTGTGTCTTGTCTGTCTTTTCATTTTTGTACTTTATCTGTCAACATATATGTGTCTATCTCTGATGACAGTGGATGGACTGATGAAGTTGCACCCTGGGATTCTAATTTAGTTTTGCTACTTGGGCCACAATGTTGCCAGCTCTCCCCTGGCTGTGCACCGTACAGTCACAAATGTAAGTTCCCCAAATTATCTCATTTGTGATTCAGTTTTTATTTAGTTGTGCTTTCATTTGACCTCTCAGAAGAAGACATGTCATCTTGTGACCAAATTGGATTTGTCATCTGTTTTTATTTTTATTCTTATCAAGAGAACCTAATAAATAAGACAGAATATGACCTCAAAAGAAGGAATAGAGACTTCAAACATCTCTCGCAGTTTCCATAATTTTATTAAATTTCCTATGTTTTTTTCCCTCTCTTGGTGGGTAAAAATCTATACAAATATAATATAGACACTCTTCGTAAATAATAATGATAAAGTAAATTAATTTCCATGGTAAGGCTGTTGCATGTAAGACATCATCTTGACTTGACTGATTTTTCAGAGCCAATATCTAGGTCATTACAGAAGTAATATATTTGACTTTCAGACATTGCAATAGGTAAGATACAGTCTTCCATGCAATCATTTTGTAAGCGAGACAGGACAAAGTAATTATATTTGTGAGCCGTATAGCTACACTAGCTTTCAAAAGTTTGGGGTTGCTTAGAAATTCCCTTGTTTTCCATGAAAACATACATGAAATGCATTGCAAAATGAATAGCAAATACTGTGAATATAATGACAAGGTTAGAAATAATGATTCTGATTCTACAAATCTGGCCCCTTTGATATCAAGATAAAGAACATGATTTCATACTATATAAATGCTTTCATGCCATTTTCATAAAATAGGTTTTAGGACAATAAATGGCAAATTAAAAAAAAAATACTTTTTATATTTTGTGTTCTTTCCAAATTATTTTAACTTTTTTATGTGTTGCATATTGAAAATAAAATCCATACAACTTCCCTCACACTACATTAGAAATCCTGTTAAAACAGGAATACATATATATATATATATATATATATATATATATATATATATATATACAGTAGTGGCCATGGAAAATGCGCCAGGGTATTAAGGCGGTGTCCGGTCGCCCCCCCTCCCGGGTCAAGTGTCGGGGTCATGAACCACTTGACCAGCCCCAGTAACAGTGCACCTTACCGGACTAGGTAAGCGGTAAAAAGCACCCGTCGTCGTGGAACCCTGTCTGGGCGTCGCAAGCCTGACCGGTCCCCTAAAGGTCATGGAGCTTTTTAAAACCACTTTTTTTTTTTTAGGTGTCAATTCGTGTACCAACTGTCCGTGCACCCCTTGGGCATGTTTTGGGCTGTGTGTTCGCTTGCTGTCTCGCTCAACGGCTCCATGTTGTGCGTGCGCATCCCGTGGGGAACCGGGTGCAGTGTGCGGGAAAAAGCGCCTGTCGTCGCGGAACCCTGTCTGGGCGTCGCAAGCCTGACCGGTCCCCTAGAGGTCATGGAGCTTTTTAAAACCACTTTTTTTTTTTTAGGTGTCAATTCATGTACCAACGGTCCGTGCACCCCTTGGGCATGTTTTGGGCTGTGTGTTCGCTTGCTGGCTCGCTCAACGGCTCCATGTTGAGCGTGCGCATCCCGTGGGGAACCGGGTGCGGTGTGCGGGACAAAGCGCCCGTCGTCGCGGAACCCTGCCTGGGCGTCACATGTCTGACCGGTCCCCTAGAGGTCATGGAGCTTTTTAAAACCACTTTTTTTTTTTAGGTGTCAATTCATGTACCAACTGTCCGTGCACCCCGTGGGCATGTTTTGGGCTGTGTGTTCGCTTGCTGGCTCGCTCAACGGCTCCATCTTGTGCGTGCGCATCCCGTGGGGAACCGGGTCCGGTGTGCGGGACGAAGCAAAAGTCGTCGTGGAACCCTGTGTGGGCGTCATGCCTAAGGCAGTGTCCGGTCGACCCCCCCTCACCCCGGCGGGTCAGATGTCGGTGACCACCTCCAGTGACAGTTCACCTTACCTGACTAGAGTGAATCGGTGACAGCAACTCCGGATTCAGTCAAAGAAACGCCGACACCTGCTCCTCTGCTCCAGCCCCGTCCAAACCGCTCCAGCTCCTCTGCTCCGGCTCCGTTCCAACAGCTCCAGCCCCGTTCACACAGCTCCTCTGCTCCACCCCCGTTCAAACAGTTCCTCTGCTCCACCCTGCAGCCGCATTTATAGTGGTTCCCGCTCAGCCAGCTCTGCCCCCATGCTCGCTTTTCTGATTGGTCACTTCTAGGCCACCTCTGTCCCGATTGGTGGCTGTTTCAGAGGTCCCCTCTGACTGGTGCGTTTCCAAGCCATATATAACGTTATCTGATAACGTTATCTTTTATTCTACTAGTCCCGTGGGGAACCTGGTGAGCGGGATAAAGCTGCCGTCGCCGTGGAACTCTGGCTGGGCGTCGCCGGCCGGTCCGGTCCCCCGAGGGTCATGGAGCTTTTTAAAACCACTTTTTTTTTAGGTGTCAATTCGTGTACCAACTGTCCGTGCACCCCTTGGGCATGTTTTGGGCTGTGTGTTCGCTTGCTGGCTCGCTCAACGGCTCCATGTTGTGTGTGCGCGTACCGCGGGCAACCGGGCCCGGTGAGCGGGATAAAGCTGCCGTCGCCGTGGAACTCTGGCTGGGCGTCGCCGGCCGGTCCGGTCCCCCGAGGGTCATGGAGCTTTTTAAAACCACTTTTTTTTTTTTAGGTGTCAATTCGTATACCAACTGTCCGTGCACCCCTTGGGCATGTTTTGGGCTGTGTGTTCGCTTGCTGGTTCGTTCAACGGCTCCATCTTGTGCGTGCGCGTCCCGCGGGGAACCGGGCCCGGTGAGTGGGATAAAGCTGCCGTCGCCGTGGAACTCTGGCTGGGCGTCGCCGGCCGGTCCGGTCCCTCGAGGGTCATGGAGCTTTTTAAAACCACTTTTTTTTTTTTTAGGTGTCAATTCGTGTACCAACTGTCTGTGCACCCCTTGGGCATGTTTTGGGCTGTGTGTTCGCTTGCTGGCTCGCTCAACGGCTCCATCTTGTGCGTGCGCATCCCGTGGGGAACCGGGTCCGGTGTGCGGGACGAAGCAAAAGTCGTCGTGGAACCCTGTGTGGGCGTCATGCCTAAGGCAGTGTCCGGTCGACCCCCCCTCACCCCGGCGGGTCAGATGTCGGTGACCACCTCCAGTGACAGTTCACCTTACCCCTTGGGCATGTTTTGGGCTGTGTGTTCGCTTGCTGGCTCGTTCAACGGCTCCATCTTGTGCGTGCGCGTCCCGCGGGGAACCGGGCCCAGGGAGCGGGATAAAGCTGCCGTCGCCGTGGAACTCAGGCTGGGCGTCGCCGGCCGGTCCGGTCCCCCGAGGGTCATGGAGCTTTTAAAATTTTTTTTTTTTTTGCCGGGCTTATTAATTCACTGCAGGGAGAAAGTTGAAATCCGGCCACCGGGGGGCGCCGCAGGGGGTGCACACAAGAGGAAATCTAAAAGAAAAATCTAATATGTAGCATTTCCACTGCAGCTGTATTTGTTCTGTGATGTAAACAACTTGATTGCAAATAACTGACCATGTTATAAGACATCTTCATTAACAGAGGCTAATTTTTATACATTTGTTGTTGTAAATTACCTTTAAATGAATTCTGCTAAAATGAACTTTTCATCTCACTGGCTTGTGCAGGAACAAACATTCCTCTTGTTAGAAAAGCTCAATTAGCCCTGCACAATGCATTGTTAAATCTTTAAATATTAAAGAAGTTTAATCTCACTTCAACTCATCAAAACCTCACTTTTTGTGAATAGACATTGTATGGCAAAACTTTGACCACCTCACATTTTCTTAACACAGTGTTAAAAAAACACTGCGGAAAAAAATAGGAGCAAGTCTACTTAAAATTTAATTAGGTTCCCATTTCAAAAAGAATAGTAATTTCCAATAACCCATTGCTTGTTCAAACATTGTATTTATTCTGGTCAATGCTTGGTGTTCTTGAGAGGGCAATTTCATGTGAAAGCTGATGAGTGCTGACAGTCTCAAAAGGACAGATAATCTCGGTGACAAAATGGCAGCTTGCGATTCTTACAAAATACATGATTACATGTTCTTCCACCATTGATGAGATTAACTGGCTAAAATAAAAAATAACCTGACCGTGGCACTTATATCAAGAGGCTTGTGAAGTGTGATTTGTTTATTTTTCATCCACCTCATGTAGAGGTTCCACAATTACCTCCCAAAGCCCTGATATCCAACAACTAAGCTTTTCAATTAAGCTCCGAGTAACCTAAAACAGGCTCTTCTGCTTTAGAAGCTAGTTGAGGCCAGGAGCATGTTCAGGCAGTATGAAATACCAATATGCTTTTAAAGACCGTGTCAGGAGAAAATATTATCCCTGTCATGTGCAACAAAACGTGTGAACAGCATTGATTACCTTGTTAATAGTTAGGCTGCCTTATCATGTGCATGCTCACCATAAAAAAATGAAGAAGAAATCAGAAGTAGCCAGGATCACAGTTATTTAAAATACACGTCCGTGTCTTCTTCTGGGTCAGTGCATAACATATTTAGCTATTTAGCTTGTCAATGTGTAGTGTCAGGAAACTGTTCACTAAACACATATGCAGTTTGGATTACAACGCAAGCAAGCATTCCAACAGAGAATCTTTATTGTCTTTATTCTTTTTTAGGTGACAAAACAAAGACAATTTCTGAAATTGTGTTGGTGTATTTATGGGAAGCTACATAGCAAATGCCACTTTTGGCACTGGAGTACCTAATACTCCAACAAACATGCACATATGCAAATAATACACTGCAAAGTACTAATAATTGCAAACACAGGACTAGCCTCAGATCCCCGATTGCAAATACAGGATTTATCCCATCACCCAGAATGCAAACACAAGATTTATCCCATAACCCAGGCTACAAACACAGGAATTTTCCCAGCTCACAGATTGCACTCAGAACTTGCATCAGAAGCCAGATTCCAAACACAGGATTTGCCTTATCACCCAGATTACAAACACAGGACTTGTCCCAGCACCCAAATTGCAAACACAAGATTTGCCCCAGCACCCAGATGCCAAACCCTATATATAGGTTATATATTATAAACATAAAATACTGTTTTGGTTATTTTTAAACCGTGATAGCCTTCGAAAAAAAAAAAACCTCCATAGCTGCAGACCGTTATGGACCTACATCCAATTTGTTTTGTATATTATGGAGATAATTTCTTATCATTTAAATGCAATGTTCTTATTTTTTTCCACTAGATGTCGCTGTCTCACTCCTCATTCACACTGCACTGTAATACAATTTTATTTTTAAACATATTAACCCACACTTTGCCAAAATAAATGGCAAAATCCAAATGACCTATTTATAAACATATTGCAGTCACAAAATATACGAACAGTGTTTGTAATTTGGCATTTGTTGCTGTGCAAATTAGCTATATAAAGTTGTCCCATAATTTTTTAATAGATGCAAATAACTAATTGACTGAAATCAATGTTTTTGTTTAGTTGTCATACATCATGCACTTTTTATTTCTAGGCCACCTCTTAAATCATTGTTACCCAATTATATTTTGATGATGATCATTACAAGAAGATTTAAGTGGGATGTGAACCTGAATTCTGTATAAAGTGGATTTTAATTATCTGTATTCTTTCCAAGAGAAGTGGATTACCTCACAATACAATTAGCTAACATTCGTCAGTGTGATTATTGATGCACAAATTGAATATCATTGAACCTTGGAACATCTATAATTCTTTATTGTCCAGCAAATGTTACATAGTAAAGATAAGATAAGATAAGATAAGATATTAAAAATATTATTGAAATGTACACTGGCGTAACACAATATTTAGTTTCTGCCTGGATAGCTATTTGGTCTGGCACTTCAAGACTACAAAAAAAAAACCCAAACCAGAAACAGAACAAAGGTAAGACAACCCCCCCCCCCCCCAACCCCCAAATGTAAGGGTCTACTCAAAAAGAGAGATTTGCAGGGAATTTCAAACTTAAGGCCAAAGTAGTTGAGATGGAAAAATGCTCCCATTCAACTGCATTTGAGAATTTTTCCAACTCGGCTACATTGGCCTAAAGTTTGGAAATCCCATCTCTATTCCCTGCAACTCTCTTTTTATTGTGTAGACCCTATAGGCTAATAATTACTAAAGGATAATCATACAAATCATAAAGAATAGAGAGTTTATCTGGTGCAACCTGTAAGGCAATAAAGCCCATACTTTGTTGCATAGCTCCCAACATTTCAACTGTCCAAGAGTGACACTTATTTTTGTGGGAGTGGCTGCAGGTGGCTTTACCTGAACTTGTACAGTGACTTTATGTCCAATTGGTATCTATGTATGTAACTGGATAAGTCATTTAGAACAAGAATTAAGCATTTTACTTACACAAATTAATATAAACATGCAGTTTAAACACATTTTATTGTGTTTTATTGCTGTGGAGCTCTGTTATACATTCATTCAAAAAAAAAAAAAAAGAATTCTGAGCTCCTAGAAAATAGGGACAATAGAAGCGGAAAGAAGAACAATGCAGATTGGATGCAACATAGGGACTGTCCTCCGCTAAATAGGGGCACTTTGGAGGTATGGTTTTTGTGTTTAGGGTTGCCACCTTTTCCTCAAAAAAATAGGATTCATAGCTGTGACCCACAGACCCTGTGAGGGCGGAGCCACAAAAGTGTGCAGCCACAAAGGGGGGAGCCATAAAAGGGACAGAGACACTTAATGTCCCTACCAGATTGAGCTTCTGGCTCCTCAGTACCAGGGGCCTGGAGCTTAAAGCTCGCAAAGCATTGTGAATATTCTGAAGCGCTTTTTCCTTCATATCCCAGATAATCCCCTTTTGTCTCTCTCCCATCTCCGCTTTTGTGTGTCTTTCTCCCTATTCCCCCTGGCAATTAAACTTGCTGGTTTCAGACCCTGCAAAGACTCCTTCATGTTCGTAATATTAGTGAATCTCCACTTCCAGTTTTATTCTCCCTCCAATTCTCTTAGTTTGTGTGCCGTTATCAGACCTCAGTCAGTGCTGCCTGAAAATTGTATGGGCTGCTGGCACTCATCTGTATAAAAAATAGTGGGCATTTCCAGTATTGTAGTCATGCCGGTGTTCTGAAAAAACAGGTGAGATTGTAAAAATGTCCAGGAAGTGGAGATCAGGTCCGGACTGGCCCACCGGGATACCGGGAAAAATCCCGGTGGGCTGCCTGCCCCGGGGCCGCCTTGGCCACTTGTGAGTCTTCACAAGTGAAGAGTTCGGCTGCTGCAGCATCCGGCGGCAGCAGGCGAATTTCTTAAATCGGCGAACTGCCACTTTAAGCAATTCGGCGGCCGTCGCCGCTTTAAGAAGTTCGCCTGCTGCCGCCGGATGATGCAGCAGCAGTTCTGGCGGCGGGATGGGAAGCAGAGAAACCAAGGTGAGTGAGACATACAGGGGAAAGGGGAGGGGGTGAAAGACACTACGGGGGTGGTGGTGGTGAAAGACACTACGGGGGGGGGGTGAAAGATACTACGGGGGGGGGGGGTGAAAGACACTACGGGGGGTGTGTGTGAAAGACACTACAGGGAAAAGGGGGGTTAAAGACACTACAGGGGGAAGGGGGGGTGAAGACACTACAGGGGTAACGGGGGGTGAAGACACTACATGGAGAAGGGGGGTGAAGACACTACAGGGGGAAGGGGGGGTGAAAGACACTACAGGGGGAATGCGGGAGGTGAAAGACTCTACAGGGGGAGAGGAGGGTGTGAAAGACTACAGGGAGAAGGGGTGAAAGACTACAGGGGGGAAAGGGGTGAAAGACACTACAGGGGGAGGGGAGGGGGTGAAAGACACTAAGGGGGAAGGGGGGAAGAGAGATGCCACAGAAAGGACACAGAGAGAGAGAGAGAGAGAGAGAGAGAGACGCCACAGAGAGAGAGAGAGAGAGACGCCACCGAAAGGACAGAGAGAGAGAGACGCCACAGAAAGGACAGAGAGAGAGACGCCACAGAAAGGACAGAGAGAGAGAGAGACGCCACAGAAAGGACAGAGAGAAAGACGCCACAGAAAGGACAGAGAGAGACGCCACAGAAAGGACACAGAGAGAGAGACGCCACAGAAAGGACAGAGAGAGAGACGCCACAGAAAGGACAGAGAGAGAGAGAGAGACGCCACAGAAAGGACAGAGAGAGAGACGCCACAGAAAGGACACAGAGAGAGACACCACAGAAAGGACACAGAGAGAGACGCCACAGAAAGGACAGAGAGAGAGACGCCGCAGAAAGGACACAGAGAGAGACACCACAGAAAGGACACAGAGAGAGACGCCACAGAAAGGACACAGAGAGAGAGAGACGCCACAGAAAGGACACAGAGAGAGAGACGCCACAGAAAGGACAGAGAGAGAGAGAGACGCCACAGAAAGGACAGAGAGAAAGATGCCACAGAAAGGACAGAGAGAGACGCCACAGAAAGGACACAGAGAGAGAGACGCCACAGAAAGGACAGAGAGAGAGACGCCACAGAAAGGACAGAGAGAGAGAGAGAGACGCCACAGAAAGGACAGAGAGAGAGACGCCACAGAAAGGACACAGAGAGAGACACCACAGAAAGGACACAGAGAGAGAGACGCCACAGAAAGGACAGAGAGAGAGACGCCACAGAAAGGACAGAGAGAGAGAGAGAGACGCCACAGAAAGGACAGAGAGAGAGACGCCACAGAAAGGACACAGAGAGAGACACCACAGAAAGGACACAGAGAGAGACGCCGCAGAAAGGACACAGAGAGAGACACCACAGAAAGGACACAGAGAGAGACGCCACAGAAAGGACACAGAGAGAGAGAGACGCCACAGAAAGGACAGAGAGAGAGAGACGCCACAGAAAGGACAGAGAGAGAGAGACGCCACAGAAAGGACAGAGAGAGAGACGCCACAGAAAGGACAGAGAGAGAGACGCCACAGAAAGGACAGAGAGAGAGACGCCACAGAAAGGACAGAGAGAGAGACGCCACAGAAACGACAGAGAGAGAGACGCCACAGAAACGACAGAGAGAGACAGGCTACAGATATGCGAGAGACAGGATATGTCTCACACACTGCCCTGATATATACCTCTGCACAGGGCAATTCATATAACTCTGTGTACATACTGGAGGTATATATATTGCCCTAGACAGGCTTATATATCAGTCTTATCTATAAATAATACACTGTTCAGATGTGCTTTTTAAAATGCATGATTTTCCCTTCTATGAACAAAAAAATTATATTATGCTATGCGCTGGTTTAAAAATCCTATGCGATGGGGCTGGTATATAAATTTTTCCAGGGCTGGTTTTTGTTCCCAGTCCGGCCCTGGTGGAGATGACTGAAATGCGCATGCGGGAAAACTCATCCCTGATTTCAGTTCACGGAAAAGAACCAAAACCATGCTTGTGCACAGCAAAAAGGTAAGTACCGTATTTGCTCGATTATAAGACGACCCTGATTATAAGACGACCCCCCAACCTTTGTATATTCCTTTAGGAAAAAAACTAAAAGCCTGAATATAAGACTACCCTATAGGAAAAAAAAAGTTTAACTTGTATATATGTAAATTGCTTTTTAATATTTAATAAAAAATTGATATTATACAAATGCATTTCTTGTTTTTATTTATTTGCGGCCTCTCTCCCCCCCCCCAGCGTTGTCTCTCTCTCTATCTCCCCCCTCCCTCCCAACTAATCCCTCTCTATCTCCCCCCTCCCTCCCAACTAATCTCTCTCTATCTCCCCCCTCCCTCCCAACTAATCTCTCTCTATCTCCCCACTCCCTCCCCCTCCCCTTGATTCTTTACCTGGTGGCTAGTGGGGGCAGCCGGGGGATGTCTGCACGATACGTGTAGACATCCTCCATGCTGCCCGACACGGCAGTCTATTATGACGGACAGCTGGTCCGTCATAATAGACTGCCGTGTCGGGCAGCATGGAGGATATCTGCACGTATCGTGCAGACAACCTCCAGCTGCCAGATTCTCCCTGGTGCCTAGTGGGGCAGCAGAGGATGTCTGCGCGACGAGCCGGGACTTCTGTGACGAAAGCGGAAGTACCCAGCTTCTTCATAGAAGCCCCGGCGGTCGTGCCGGGCGGAAGCAGGGGAGTTAGAGAGCTCTGCTGGGTACCTGGATCCCTGTGTTATAATCTGACCTCAATTTGAGGTCAGATTATAAGACGACCTCGAATGTAAGACGAGGGGGATTTTTCAGATCATTTGCTCTGAAACAAACCTCGTCTTATATTCGAGCAAATACGGTAATATGAGCGATTAGATAGGGGTGGTTAGGATTAGAGCAAAAGTAAGGGTTAGGTTTAACTTTTTAAATTACAGCTAACCCTTACCCCAACCCCCCTGGTTGATGCATGTACCTGGGTGTAAAAAAACACCATTAGATTTAACCCTAATCCTTACCCACAATGTATAATTAAGTCAATAAGATGAAATGTTCATATCTCCCCAATTTACCCACACCTAACATTTAGTGACTGGAACCTCAATGACCACTCCTGATTTGTTAGATAAAGTCTGACAGACTAATAAGAAGACCAGTCCTTTGGTGACAGAACAGGTGCCTTTTTTGTAGAACACAGGAAGCAAATATGCTGGATTATTACCGTATATTAGATAACCTGTGATTTTTTGTGATAAATGAAACGAGCTAAAAAATATAATTTTAAAAAGTGAAATTCAACCTTTCACTGAAGTAAATTCATATTCTGGAAATTCACCTAGTTAAGGTTCCTTCTTTTGGAGCAAATGGGCCACCCAAACAATCCACCTATTCTATTAAAAAAAATGCCAATGAAGGCTGAAACGTACGTCTGTGGTTTGCTGTGTTCCTCGTGTAGAGGGTACTAGCCATGCATTTCGGGTCTGGACTGCCCTTATGGGTGGGATCAGTCTGATATGCTAATGGAGTGGTTCCTCTGCAATGGTGTAAGCAGGCAAAAAATGGAGTTCCTCTCCCGAGTAGGTATTATCCTACAGGACAGACTATTGCAGTACTGTTTGTTCTCGGGCATTGTAGCACCCACCCCCCTTTTTTGTCGCCATAAGTAACAGGGTATGCCTACGGCCGTGGGTCCCTGGCCTGCTTGCACCTAGAGGATCATCTGCCATACCACACTGACGATGCCATTGTAGGCCAAAACGTACGTCTGTGGTTTGCTGTGTTCCTCGTGTAGAGGGTACTAGCCATGCATTTCGGGTCTGGACTGCCCTTATGGGTGGGATCAGTCTGATATGCTAATGAAGTGGTTCCTCTGCAATGGTGTAAGCAGGCAAAAAATGAAGTTGCTCTCTCGAGTAGGTATTATCCTACAGGACAGACTAGTGCAGTAATGTTTGTTCTCGGGTATTCTCGGGGCACCCACCCCCATTTTTGTCTCCATCTTACATAGACCCAAGATATGAGCTTCAATCCGTACCTAGTTTAACACATTTACTGATTTCAATTTTTTTGCAATGGATGTAAAGATGGCCCTGGTTACTTCATCCAATCTTCAGCTTACATCAGTATAGCAGTAGGTGAGAACAAGTGTAGCAGTGTAGCCCCCAAGCTTTCCTTCCCATCTTTCAGCCTATTCCACTCTCCTCCTTCATCAGTCTGCCACTAGGTCCATTATGCTTTGTGCTTGGTCATCATGAGGAATGAAATCACTAACACAGGGCCCAGCCTAGGGTCACTGATACTTCAGTGCAGTACATTCATTGGTGCACCATAGGTGGGCTTGGCTCTTTTACTAACTTCTACCCTTGGCAAATGTTCAAATTTAGCTACAATTAAACCATAGTTTGAACAAGATGCAATATAATATTGAAGTTTCCGTTTGTTGTATCTTTTTATTTTATATTCCAGTCAGGACTGCTTTAGCAACTTTCAAAACAAGCTGAGATGTGTTTCCCAACTTTCATTATTCTTGTGCCGCTGCTCACAGCTAAAAACCAGTAAATGGATGTAAATGGTATCTCTTGCCTAATTGCATTCATTGCAATGGTTTCCCTTGGGTAGATACTCATTTGTATGTTTCCCTATTTACATACTCTAACGAGATGGGCTATAATTGGTCTTTATTGATTTTGTTTTCATTGAGCTACAATAGAGTAAGAACTTTGTAAGCCGGGAGAGTTGATTGATCTGTGGAAAGATGCAAGACTATTCAGTTGTAGAAATAATTAATTATCTTCTTATTTACTAATAATGCTCAGATTATTCTGAGCATGACACTATTCAGCTTGCATTTAATTGAGAAGATGGAGATTATATTTTGATTAGTGGGATGTTGAGGTTGACTGGTAAGAGTTTGATTCTGGACACGTGGACTAATGCAAACATCACTGTTCTGTATAGGATGAGTATATTACAAAGTTAACCTTTAGCTCTTTAAGTGTTTGATGGGTAAGCAGCAATAAAAGGGTTAATAAGCTTGGGTGTCTCCTGAGTCTGGAAGGAACTGGTGCAGAGAATTACTACAGCTGGGAACTAATATTAAAAATACATGCTTTGGCCCTGAAAAATAAGGTTTTAAAACATTGTATACACAAATGGATTAAAGTCACCAATTTTACAATTCTGGTTGTATTTACAACAAAATCTAACAATTGTACTGTTGCCATTAGATGCCATTTAAAAATAATTTGTAGCTCGATAATGAAGCTAATGATCATGATAATAGTAATCAGATTTGTTACACTTTGGTCTAACCACATTGGTCTTGGGACACTTGCGTCTTAGTGATATCTAAGTGTAATAATAATTATACTGATAAATGTATTATCTGGGCTATTTGTTGTACTAGCAAATGTATACATGGCATATTTTTATATTATTTATAGTTTTTCCTACAGTCATTGAGCTACATGGAGTTGTTTTTGTTGGATTGTGTTGCTTATGTGCGGTAGCGCTGAGACCTCCCAAGCTTCGCCACCTGGCGGGGAAATGATAAATAAGGCTCAAAACCTTATGTGGGAATTTCATTTTAACTATGGACTTCCATGTAAGTCTAGTACAGACTATATTAAAGAAAAGTATTTTCCAGTGTCTGAAGCTCAAAAGGTTTCTCACAAATAGGCCACATTTAAATTGTGTACAGCCAGTCAGATGCTTCCTATTGTCTTTTGAAATTCCAGTGAAAAGAGATAGGAGTGAACATTTTTTGTTTGCCAGTGCAAAGATACAAGGATTATTTTTTATTTTGAGAGTATGCAAAGAAGTGGATCCCTCTCACCGAGAACAGACCATGCTGAAATAGAAAGCCCCATTACAGAGGCAACGTCTCAGTCTATCATACTGGTCCCACCCATAAGGGCAGTCTAGATCCAGGTCTCCTTTGCACGAGGAACACAGCCACCACAGACATACGTATTGGGCTCATCAGTGTGGTATGGTTGTTGTTCCACTAGGTGCAGCCAGCAGGGACCCACATCTGGGCATAACTTACGTAGATAAACAAAGAATTGAGGTCCCTCTCACCAAGAATGGACAAAAATTCAAAAAGTCATCCCTATAGGATGTAACCTACTCATGAGAGAAAACACTGTTTTTTGCTTGCTTGCATTCATTACAGAGGTAACCTCACCATTAGCATATCAGACTAGTAATGCATACATGTTAAAGCACCATTTCACTGTATGAGAGGTCACCCATTATTTGGAATTTTTTTTTTATATTTGTGAAATAAACAATTAAAATATACATCCAACTCCAGTGGTGGTTTTATTTTCTCTGTTTACATGTTGTGAATCTCTCCAGTAATAGATGTATTTTGATGTCACAATATGCCCCAGTATCATATGCATACCTTGCAAAACTGACCCCGGCAATGCAGTGTGCCAGGGACATGGATTAGAAGGGGGTATATAAGCCCTACCACACATGTGCAGTGTCCCGAACACCAAATAATGAAGATTGGGACCTCGGGAAAGCAGCTCCAAATCAAAGCGGTACCATTGATGGCATGCCTGTATGACGCTTTCTAGAAAGTAAAATACAATTTTTACATGTCATTTTTGAAGCAAAGGTATAGTTAATGAAGTTCTTATGTTTATGTATCGATACAACTATCTAGAAATTCTATTATTTTCCACATCATTTTTTGTACCTTTCCTTTCATGCAGAAACAAAATAAATCATGCACATTGCCTTTTTTTCTTTATGAACTTTCAGTGTCTTGTCTTATACAGTGATGAACGTCTTCCAATTTATGAGAACAGTTGTTAGATAAACATGAGCAATATGCTTGAGAAGTTTTTCACATTGATATGTCAACAAGAAGAGAGAGTTGTCCCCTTCCAATCTTATCTCGGAATGTGTATTTCAAGATTTTATCCTTTGGATTTTTTATTAAAATTGTAATAAACTTTATTTAGTCTTTCAAGGGTTCATTAAGAAGACACCGCTTTACAATTATGATGAATTCGATTAAATTTGTGAAGTATGTTATTTGTACAAATAGTAAAAAAATAAAAATTAAAAGGCTGGATTAGGGAGAATGATGGATGATGAAAGAGTTTGATAAATGAAGAAAGCAGCTGAACTAAATTGAATGTGTATTCATCCGTTTTCACTTCATAACTAATGATAAATTGAGCATGTCACATTTAACAATACATGTCTTGGCTTAAGCACAAACCAGGCCTCGTTGCTGTAATGACTGTGTCACTTGCCTCGGACGTGATATTTTGTTTAAGAACCGCTACACTATTCATTGTGTCCAGTCACAGAAATTGTTTGCTGTCTTGCTAGCTTAGCGGAATGGCATGCAAAGTTCTACATAGCTGTTATTAAACGTCCATCCCAGCCTGATATATAACAATATAAGTGGGCAAAATCGTGGCTGAAAACTGATGAAGGTCTCTCGGAGGCTACACTTAATGTGGGAAAGTGGATTTTCCTATACAGGAAAACCAAGAACGCTGAGAAATAGCAATGGTATATCGCATCAATGCTGTCTTATATCTCATCTTTAATATTATATTTTAATTATTTTAGCAATATTTATGGCATATCTCTATGTAAGCCTTCATTGTAATCACATTAATTCAGCAGTGTATTTTCTAAGCATTTTGTTTGCGTGTGGTAAAGACTGAACTTTTGTTACTTTCAGTATCCTCAGGAAGCTGCAAAAGGTTTTGATTTCTTTTTCCCTTTCTTGAAGCAGTAATCATGCAACATCATTTACAACCTTTTCAAAGAGAACTAAAGAATCATGAAAGGACCTCTAACAACTGTTAATGACTGCTGCTCTACTGTTAAGGGACTCGACAGTCAAAAAGGATCTACTCAATATAGACTGGTATGACCCGAAATAGTGTCAGATTGGTGTCTACCTGAGTTGATCCTTTAAAATTGTATAGTTTAAACTGTAGAAAGCCAAGTTAAACACTCATTGGCCTCAAGAGGCAGGAAAAAATGAGCTATAGGAGATACTGTCCCTTTAAGCTAGAGGGGAAAAAAATATTGGACTAGTGTGCCTATGAATTATTTCTGCACCAGAGACCTAAATGGTCTTGATCCGCCACTGCCCTAGTATGAGCAGAAACTTGTATATACTGTTTAGGGCTGTGAAGCAGGTCGATGATTGTTACTGCTAGCATCCCTAGGTCCCATAGGTTGACTACCTAGCCCATGGTTGCTGAGAGATTATTAAACCAAACTTAAGAGAAGTGTTATTAATTATTTTCTAAGGGTTCGATGTCCCGACTTTTGGACAATGCCAGTCACAGTGCCATCTCTGCTACAGAGTGACCAAAAAAATCAAGTTGCATCAATGCACAAAAATGTTTATGCATATTTGTGAAATTTGTGGATTTCCCTGTTGGTGTGATTCTGCGTTTGCAACTCCATTCTGCGTTTGCAACCTGCTCCCACTTTCCACACTGCCATGTCTGCTCCAACTGTTTGTGAATTTTATGGTTTGATTTTTGGTCTCGCACACAATAGAATAGGGCAGGGGCGTCCAACATGCAGCCCGCGGGCCAAATGCGGCCCGCCTGAGATGGAGGTGCGGCCCGCCTGAGATTGATGCGGTAACCGCATAGGTGTGAGTGTGAATAGGTGTGTGTGTAAGGGTGACTGTGTATTCGTGTATGTGTGGCTGTGAACAGGTGTATGTGTGGCTGTGAACAGGTGTATGTGTGGCTGTGAACAGGTGTATGTGTGGCTGTAAACAGGTGTAAGTGTGGCTGTGAACAGGTGTAAGTGTGGCTGTGAACAGGTGTAAGTGTGGCTGTGAATAGGTGTATAAGTGTGACTGCATAATTAATGTGGGGATTTTTTGACTGAATTTTATTCTGTATTGTGATACAGTAATGTGCCGTGTGAGTGAGTTTTATTGCTGTGGAGTCTGTGATACACTCACAAAGTGCACATTAATGTGAATTTTATATATAAATGTGAGCATATTCACACACATATATATATATAGAAAATTCATATTAATGTGCATTGTGTGAGTGTGTCACAGACTCCACAGCAATAAATATCGCACTCACACAATCATATATAATTTTCTCTAAATGAAAAATGAATGTGGCCCACGCACACACACATTTCTGGTAAAGTGGCCCACTGAAAAAAAAATGGACACCCCTGGAATAGGGTGAGGTGCCTTTAAATTTCTACAGCGAGCTGTGGCAAAATTCAGTTCAAATTTTAATGCAACAGACGACAAGTTTCTCTATGGTATTTTGTTTTAAAGCTGTTTGAGGATATCTTGATAGTGGTTCTGGACATGGGACTGAAATTTATTTATTAAAATATTTTTGCTGTATATTAACATTATATAGCAAATAAAATAAATAGAGAAATATAAGGCTATATAGATTTATATGTGTATATGTGTCCCCCACTACCGCTAGATTGTGAGCAGGCTTCTCTAACTCATGTATCAGTCTGTTCTTGTTCATCTAACTCAGGTCCATTTTTATCAAGCCAAAACAGGTGCTATTTCAGGAAAAAGTACTAAAATAGTAGTAATTACCATGGAAACCAATGGAATGTTATAGTAGTTTGCTACAAATTTATTTTTGAAATAGCACCTTTTTTGCCTTGATAAATCTGGCCCTTAGTATGTAGCCCCTCTCTATTTTCTATGTCATACATTTGTGGCACTATATAAATAAATGTTAATGTAATATTTAATACTGTTTCAGAATATGCCAGCAAACCTTCTATGTATTTGTAGAATTTGGCCATTTGTTCAAGTGTGCCTTTAATGTGCAGTATGAGTCATGTTCATTAAAACTGGGATAGCTGACGGCTTTATATTAGCAGTCATATAATGATTACAGCTTCCTGTAATAATGGGGCTGATGACTGCCCAATAAGATTTGAGTGTTCATTGAAAGTTAATTCACAGCCTTTTAACTAATATGTTACATTTTAATCCCTTTTAACACACACTTAAAATATACTTGGCAGAAAAAGTGCTGCAGTGCTAAGGAAAAGTTGCTTGTTATCCGTATGATTGATTGTCAAGTTGTCTGTTTTAGCTTTTACCTGCCTGATAATAAATTACATTATTATTTAGTTCTGTTTTAGAGATCTAGTCATATACTTTATTAAATAGCATTGCATTTGTTCCTTACACTCTTTTATTATTATAAAAATCAAAAGTTAAATTATATTGAATTGAGAAGGGCATACATTTAAGGTCAAAGTAGCCCATAGACTTGTGACTTTGAAAACAATACACAAAACAAAGATTGGATTCATTCTGTAGTAGAGTAGAATAGAGAATTGGGACAAAAGAGGTTGAAGTCGAGATTGAGTGACAGTGGTCCCGCTTGAAAGGGGGCATAATGGTAATGGAAGTAACAGTGGCTTGCTCCTGGTCAATATGTGTATGGTGATTGCAAACATAAATCTGCTTCTCTTAAACCATTGAGGACCCAAGGACGTTCCATGCCATAATGCATATTTTTCCAATGAGGGCTTGGTGATGGAATGGAACATCCTACGTTAAAATGAGTGGTGAATGTAATCATTAATTCACTTTTCAGGCGGTGTAACTGTAATGCCTCAATGTCAAGCAAACATACCAAAATGCAAAACTAAAACGTGCAAGTGTAAAACAAAGGTTACTCTTTGCTTTGCACTTACATTCTTCAGAGTGGGGAAGCTTGTATGTGCTAACAAGTCCAATGCCTCTGAGTTACTTCTCAGTAACGTGCCCTTAGTTACTGACACTATATTATTTCAGGTTTGTAATTCTAAAACCGAGAATGTAATACTCTTTTTGACTTATTCTACCCCCTGGCGCAATAGCTCCTTATGCTAATTAATGTTTGAAAAATGACTCATAAATTTGCCCTCAGGCACTCGGGCCTATACTGATACATTCCGGCGGGTCCTATATGTCCCGATTTCAATTTATAGCACACCTCAAATGCAGTTTGGCCACACTTGGATTTCGAGCATTCAAATATTGCTTGAATTTCTTTCATATAGGTTCATCATAAAAAAAAGACTGGCATTTGGCAGTCCTCCCAATTTAGAAGTTATATGCGCCAACATTTAGTTCAAACATAATAAAAATAAAATAAAGTTGTAATCTATATCCTTACCTTCGTGCAGTAGCATGAGTTTTTTTTATCCTAAAATGTAAAGACAAATACAAGGGCCACCATGTTTTTGAGGTACTGATGGAATTGACACCCCAGCCACCGAAGTATTCCCTATGAGCAATAACAGAAGTGGTGTCAATTTCACCGTACTGGTAGGATTGCCAGCCTCCTTTAATTAGTAGGACCCAGAGGCGTCACTAGGGTTGGTGTCAACGCGTGGGGTAACTCAGGGTGTCACCCCCATGGATTTCCACCAATACCATGCCAAACAGATTCCTTAGTAATGCCAGTCAGATGGTCCATTAAATATGCCACATACAGGAGCCTCATAAATTATACAACATACAGGAGCCCATTAACTATGCCACACACAGGATCTCCATAAATATGCCACACACACAAGAGCCACATTAATTATGCCACAAACAAGAGCGACTTAATCAACCCACACACAGGCTCCCCTTAATTATGCCACACACAAGCTCCCCATAATTATGCTACACAAAAGAGCCCCTTAATTATGCTACACAAAAGAGCCCCTTAATTATGCTGCACATGGGGCCCAATAAATATGCCACACATGGGACCGCCATTAATTATGCCACACACAGGAGCCCCACGAGGTGACAATTGTACAATTCCAAAACAATACATATCTATACACACAGACATCTCTCTATCTCTCTCTCTCTCTATAACTAGTTGCATTTATGCTTATTTGAATTTTTTAATATTCAACTATTTTCATATGTAATACAAATGTTATTGAAAAATGTCATTCCATGTTTTTATTCCCTTCTTCCGCCCACATTGCATCTAAAGGACTTAACACAGCACCATACAGTACTCACAGAACTTGCCATGCACCTATATTGCACCCACAGGATTTGGCTTGCACTCATATTGCACCTACACGATTTGGCATGCCACAGTGTCAATGTCCCACAGAACATACCACAGTGTCACTTAGCCCCACAAAACTAGCCAGTGTCACTTTCCTCATAGTACATGTTATTTTGCCCCACAGACCATGCCACAGCATCACTTTGCCAATTAATATAAACCAGTTTTCCCATTAATATGCCAGTTTTTGCCCATAAATATGGCACAGCCAATTTGCCGAATAATATGCCAGTATTATTTTGCCATTTCATATGCCACAGCCAATTTGCCCAATTATATGCCAGTACTATTTTATCATTTAATATGCCACAGCCAATTTGCCTGTAAGGCCTCACCCAGTTTGCAGACTCATCCAAGCTGTTCCATTAATTTCAGTATACTTTTGCTTTGCTTGCTTGTTTATTTTCTATGCTCACTCCTGCTTTTGCTTTCCTCTCTGGTCTCAGTTATTACCTATGCTCGTCCCTACCTTTTTTTTGCATATGTGTAACTTGTTCATCCCTCTCTCGCTCGGCCACAGAGTGGCGCTCCCACTAAGTGGAAACCCTTCCCTTGCTCGGCCACATAGTGGTATCCCCCACATAGTGGCAATCCTTGCCTTGCTTGGCCACCGACTGGTACTCCCCTAGAGTAGCACCTTCCCAATCTCTCTATAGTCCGGATCCTGCCCTGTTCCAGAGTAGCCCCTACCTGTGAGCACTCCATGACATATGACCAGGGAATCTGTACGTGTGATAACTTCTGTTCCCTTAAAGATGTTAAGGTCGCCTCCAGAGGTTGCTCATGTAATTGTAGGCTATGTCTGCTCTTATACCCTGTATACTGATTCCCTGATTCCCTTTATATCTCATCCCTCAGAACTCTGTTAAGCTCTCATGTTCCTGTTACTTTAGTTTCTGCTCTGATCCATTTCTGGGTTTCTTGCTCTCTGTTATTCTATTGCTCCTTTCGAGGTTTTCTTTGTTTCCTCTTGCTTAGTTCCTCTATAAATGCAACCACACCCATTTACTCTGTTTGCTTTCTTCAGCTCTGCAGGTATTTTCTTTGTTTGTATGTCTGTGTATTGTTAGTTTGCTATTCAGTTTTAGCATAGGGACTTGCCTAATTGTGTGGTACCTTGATATGGTTGGCAAGCTTCATGCTATGGCTATAATTAACTAAATACTCACTGTTTAATATAAGAGTGTTAGGTCAGTTCCTGCATGTTTGTTTGTGTATATATATGTTCCCTTATCCTCTCTCCCTGAAGCACCTGAGGATCTCAGCTCCTCTCCCCTAACCCCATGTCCAGCTTGGTTCCGCTTATGAAGGGTCTGAGGATCTCGGCTCCTCACTCCATTCCTTGTGTTCCTTTCGCCCTCACCCTGTCCTCTGTATGTTTTTCTGTGTTATATATGTATCTCTGTATGTCTCTTTAGTTATGGCTTATCCTTTGCCCTTCCTTGTATGTTTTACTTCTCCCTTTGTACCTTGCTCTGTCCTGCACCCCTCCATATTTCTGCTCTGCTCTGCCTCAGTCCTTTTGTACTTATTTTGCTCTGCTTGGCTCATCTGTTTGCTTTATCCTGCTACATCCTGCTAACCTGTTCTAGTTATACTCCATGCTTGCTGCAGGATCACTTCAGTTACCCCTAGGCATCACTGGATTCCACAGCTGCGTCACAGGGCCTGGGAATGTGGCTGCATGAACTTGGGGCGTCTCAAACCACTGACGGATTGCAGTTACCCAGCACCAGGCCCTGTGTCTCCATTTCCAGCACACTGAACGCCTGCACCGGGCGCTCAGGGTCCCATAACATAACTAGTCAGGGGCCTGGCATTGCCCAATAATATGCCAGTATTATTTTGCCATTAAAATGCTACAGCCAATTTGCCCAATAATATGCCAGTATTATTTTGTCATTACTATGCCACAGCCAATTTGCCGAATAATATGCCAGTATTATTTTGTCATTAATAAGCCACAGACAATTTGCCCAATAATATGCCAGTATTATTTTGCCATTAAAAAGCCACAGCCAATTTGCCCAATAATGCCAGTATTATTTTGTCATTAAAAAGCCACAGCCAATTTGCCCAATAATATGCCAGTATTATTTTGCCATTAAAATGCTACAGCCAATTTGCCCAATAATATGCCAGTATTATTTTGTCATTACTATGCCACAGCCAATTTGCCGAATAATATGCCAGTATTATTTTGCCATTAAAAAGCCACAGCCAATTTGCCCAATAATGCCAGTATTATTTTGTCATTAAAAAGCCACAGCTAATTTGCCCAATAATATGCCAGTATTTTGTCATTAATAAGCCACAGCCAATTTGCCCAATAATAGGCCCGTATCATTCTGCCATTTAATATATGCCAATATTTTGCCATTCAATATGCCACTGAGAGGTTGTTATATTTTCTTCCAAACAATACCACAATATATTTTCAGCAACGTTCCCTGAATATTGCGGTACCCCACATGTATAGGTTTGCTAGGGTTATATGGCAGGTACAGGGCCAAATTATGATAGTCATTGCAGCTTTAAAACGTGTGTTTATTATGTAACGCCTGTGGCTACATTTCCTATCATGCTCAATCAGCCAAAAGTGACCTTAGCATCAAAGGGAATGTAGTCCATAGTAGGAAGCACAGATTGTTGCTACCCTTGCAATCCTGTGGCTGCATATATGATATATCCAGCTGCTGCGGGCCCCCATCTACTGCCTGGGGTCAAAGCAATGCACTGTCACCACCAGGCCAGGACTGGGACAAAAAATAGGCCCGGGCATTTAAGACTGAGCAGCCCATTTTTATTTTTAAATGCCAGGATATTGCCCCCAATATGCCAGGATATTGCCCCCAATATGCCAGGATATTGCCCCCAATATGCCATGTTATATGCCAGGATATTGCCCCCAATATGCCAGGATATTGCCCCCAATATGCCAGGATATTGCCCCCAATATGCCAGGATATTGCCCCCAATATGCCAGGATATTGCCCCCAATATGCCATGTTATATGCCAGGATATTGCCCCCAATATGCCAGGATATTGCCCCCAATATGCCAGGATATTGCCCCCAATATGCCAGGATATTGCCCCCAATATGCCAGGATATTGCCCCCAATATGCCAGGATATTGCCCCCAATATGCCATGTTATATGCCAGGATATTGCCCCCAATAAACCATGTTATATGCCAGGATATTGCCCCCAATAAACCATGTTATATGCCAGGATATTGCCCCCAATATGCCAGGATATTGCCCCCAATATGCCAGGATATTGCCCCCAATATGCCAGGATATTGCCCCCAATATGCCAGGATATTGCCCCCAATATGCCATGTTATATGCCAGGATATTGCCCCCAATAAACCATATTATATGCCAGAATATTGCCCCCAATATGCCATGTAATATGCCAAGATATTGCCCCCAATATGCCATGTTATATGCCAGGATATTGCCCCCAATAAACCATGTTATATGCCAGGATATTGCCCCCAATATGCCATGTTATATGCCAGGATATTGCCCCCAATATGCCAGGATATTGCCCCCAATAAACCATGTTATATGCCAGAATATTGCCCCCAATATGCCATGTATTATGCCAGGATATTGCCCCCAATATGCCATGTTATTGCCCCCAATATGCCATGTATTATGCCAGGATATTGCCCCCAATATGCCATGTTATTGCCCCCAATATGCCATGTATTATGCCAGGATATTGCCCCCAATATGCCATGTATTATGCCAGGATATTGCCCCCAATATGCCAGATATTGCCCCCAATATGCCATGTATTATGCCAGGATATTGCCCCCAATATGCCAGGATATTGCCCCCAATATGCCATGTTATATGCCAGGATATTGCCCATATATTATGCTCGTTATGCCACCCACCTCCCCCCCTTCCCCAGACCCCAGTACTTACCTCTTTGCTGCTTCGTCCCCCGGTGCTCTGAAGCTGCGTGGCTGTGAGGGAAGCGTTGTGAGCTTCCCTCCAGCCGCGCGGAACAATAAAGTTTGTTTGAAAAAAAAGTTTCAACACACTTTATTGACCGCGCGGCTGGAGGGAAGCTCACAACGCTTCCCTCGCAGCCACGCAGCTTCAGAGCACCGGGGGACAGAGCTGGAACGAGGTAAGTTTATTTATTTATTTTTTTTTGCTCTGCTGGGATCTTCCCCGCCGGCCGCGGCCCACCGGGCATTTGCCCGGTGTGCCCGATGGCCAGTCCGGGCCTGGTCACCACTAGCAGTCTTTTAAAAAAAAAAAAAAAAAGGACTACAGACAGACCTAACATGTCACTGGTCCTCCACGGAATAACTTCTCATTTTTATATCATTTATTAGTATTTTTTTACATTTATTTATTTCATTTTATTTACTTATTTAAATTCATTTTTATTTATATTTAACTCTAATATGCCACAGCCAATTTTCCCATAAATATGCCAGTGTTAGTTTGTCCATTAATATGCTAGTGTTAGTTTGTCCATTAATATGCCACATCCAATTTTCCCATTAATATACCAGTGTTTTATTGCCCATTTTATATCGCACCCCCTTCCCCACTACTCACCTGGCTGCTCCGTGCAGTCTTAACCCCTTAGTGACAAGACATTTTCACCTTGACTTTCCCTTGGTGACAATGGCTGTTTTGACATTTCTAGGGTGTTTGTGTTTAGCTGCAATTTTTTCTTTCTCACATAGTTCCCACACAAATTATATGTTGTTTTTATCGTCATAAGAAGGGCTTTCATTAGATACCATTATGTTCATCATATCTTATAATTAACTACAAACAAAATCATAAAATATGATGAAAATTTTTAAAAAACCCACTTTTTCTATCTTTGACCTAAAATATAATTTATACAAATAAAATCATTAAAAAAGACCCCATCTAAATAGTTTCTAAATGTTGTCCTGAGTTCAGAAATATGCATGTTTCCATATTTTTCGGTATTTTTTTGTGAGTTATGTGGCAAAAACCAAAAATAGTGTTTTTTGTTTTTTTCCTATATTGACTTTTTGACCCCAACCCGAACCCAAAATTTAACCCTAACACTAATAATACAGCAGGAGGATCACAACTCCCATCAAGATGAGGCAGCCCTCACCAGGGTGCTTACCTCTCTGTTGCCTCCTTATGTCCCCCCCCCGTGTTACTTACCAGCGTTTTGTTTTGAATCCAGCCACGGACACAGCGCATTCCCACACGGCTTGATAGCCGCGCGCATGCGCTGTGTACCGCCGCTGTCCGATCAGCTGGTGAGAAGGGGTGTGCGGGGGGCGGGATGTGGGTTGGTTAGCTCGCGCATGCGCGGTGGACATAAAGTTACAGCTGAGTTATCAGCTGTAACTTTCTGCGCATGCGCAGTGAGCAAATTCTCCTGCGATTGCGCAGGAGAATTTGCTCGAGTAATTCGTCAGAACACCGGCAGAGGGCTTAGCCATATTGACGGAGCAGCATGCTCCGTCAATATGGCTCCCCACGATGGCTCCGTGGGGCGATCGTGGGTGCCCCAAAATAGAAATTTCGGTGCTGGCTATGTCGAGGCAATAGACCAGCACCGTTAAATCGTTGATCGCGAAAACCGCTTGATTCACCGCAGGACGTGCCAGGCACGTCCTTTGTCGTTAAGGGTGTTTCTCCCAGGACGTGCCTGACACGTCCTTTGTTGCGAAAATACAAATAGAAAACACCAGTGGCGTCCCGAGGGGGGGCGGGCGGACCTCACCGGGTGACCCCTCCAGCGGGGGTGACACCCGTGCTGCAAGCACCCCCCCGCACTGCGCTACTTACCTTTTTTTTTCTTTTTCCTGGCAGCCACATCCCCTGGATGCGGCCACCGGAGACACAGAGCAGCAGCTACTCGATAAGTGATGGGGAAGGGGGGGAGGAGGGTGGTTTAAAACGAGCCCTGGCATGGCACACTATTACTGGGCTCTGACTGGCACACTATTCCTGGGCTCTGAGTGGCACACTATTCCTGGGCTCTGAGTGGCACACTATTCCTGGGCTCATAATTATGGGGCACCTGTGTGTGGGTGTGGCATAATTATGGGGCTCTGGTGTGGCATAATTATGGGGCTTCTGGTGTGGCATAATTATGGGGCTCTGGTGTGGCATAATTATGGGGCTTCTGGTGTGGCATAATTATGGGGCTCCTGTGTGTGGCATAATTATGGGGCTCCTGTGTGTGGCATAATTATGGGGCTCCTGTGTGTGGCATAATTATGGGGCTCCTGTGTGTGGCATAGTTAATAGGCCATCTAACTGGCATTACTAAGGAATCTGTTTGGCATTGTATTGGAGGAAATCCAGGGGGGTGACACCATGAGTTTCCGCACCGGGTGACACCAAACCTAGTGACGCCCCAGGAAAACACATGTAGTGCAAAAACGTATAAAACAGGGTATTAAGTGATGTGTATGAGAAGCACTCCAGAATAACAGGCCTTTAGGAGCAGTGAGGTTCCAAGAAGTAGTAATATTTAATCTGCACAATGGGGATAAAAACATAGACAAAACATAGAGCAGGAAAAAATTGTTTAAAAATTGGCCTGCACCTAAGATTTCACTTACGGACTCCTGTCATTTTGACAGGCATATAGCAAAGAATTCCACAACAGGGGAAGGCTTCAGATGTGGCTTGAAGTTAAGAAATCATAAACTCTATGCGTTTCTCCAGGTAAGTCTTGGCATCAGTGTAGCAGTGTGTAGAAAGTGAAAATCGCGTCCGTTTTATATATCCTCCGTGCAGTATTCCCTCCTGCCACCGGCAAAAAAAGATTAGTAGCATTACAGGGAGTGCAGAATTATTAGGCAAGTTGTATTTTTGAGGATTAATTTTATTATTGAACAACAACCATGTTCTCAATGAACCCAAAAAACTCATTAATATCAAAGCTGAATATTTTTGGAAGTAGTTTTTAGTTTGTTTTTAGTTTTAGCTATTTTAGGGGGATATCTGTCTGTGCAGGTGACTATTACTGTGCATAATTATTAGGCAACTTAACAAAAAACAAATATATACCCATTTAAATTATTTATTTTTACCAGTGAAACCAATATAACATCTCAACATTCACAAATATACATTTCTGACATTCAAAAACAAAACAAAAACAAATCAGTGACCAATATAGCCACCTTTCTTTGCAAGGACACTCAAAAGCCTGCCATCCATGGATTCTGTCAGTGTTTTGATCTGTTCACCATCAACATTGCGTGCAGCAGCAACCACAGCCTCCCAGACACTGTTCAGAGAGGTGTACTGTTTTCCCCCCTTGTAAATCTCACATTTGATGATGGACCAAAGGATCTCAATGGGGTTCAGATCAGGTGAACAAGGAGGCCATGTCATTAGATTTTCTTCATTTCTACCCTTTCTTGCCAGCCACGCTGTGGAGTACTTGGACGCGTGTGATGGAGCATTGTCCTGCAAGAAAATCATGTTTTTCTTGAAGGATGCAGACTTCTTCCTGTACCACTGCTTGAAGAAGGTGTCTTCCAGGAACTGGCAGTAGGACTGGGAGTTGAGCTTGACTCCATCCTCAACCCGAAAAGGCCCCACAAGCTCATCTTTGATGATATCAGTACTCCACCTCCACCTTGCTGGCGTCTGAGTCGGACTGGAGCTCTCTGCCCTTTACCAATCCAGCCACGGGCCCATCCATCTGGCCCATCAAGACTCACTCTCATTTCATCAGTCCATAAAACCTTAGAAAAATGAGTCTTGAGATATTTCTTGGCCCAGTCTTGACGTTTCAGCTTGTGTGTCTTGTTCAGTGGTGGTCGTCTTTCAGCCTTTCTTACCTTGGCCATGTCTCTGAGTATTGCACACCTTGTGCTTTTGGGCACTCCAGTGATGTTGCAGCTCTGAAATATGGCCAAACTGGTGGCAAGTGGCATCGTGGCAGCTGCACGCTTGACTTTTCTCAGTTCATGGGCAGTTATTTTGCGCCTTGGTTTTTCCACACGCTTCTTGCGACCCTGTTGACTATTTTGAATGAAACGCTTGATTGTTCGATGATCACGCTTCAGAAGCTTTGCAATTTTAAGAGTGCTGCATCCCTCTGCAAGATATCTCACTATTTTTGACTTTTCTGAGCCTGTCAAGTCCTTCTTTTGACCCATTTTGCCAAAGGAAAGGAAGTTGCCTAATAATTATGCACACCTGATATAGGGTGTTGATGTCATTAGACCCCACCCCTTCTCATTACAGAGATGCACATCACCTAATATGCTTAATTGGTAGTAGGCTTTCGAGCCTATACAGCTTGGATTAAGACAACATGCATAAAGAGGATGATGTGGTCAAAATACTCATTTGCCTAATAATTCTGCACTCCCTGTATGTGCTGTGAAGAGGATGCCAACAGCATGGGTGTCACCCCAGCTGAGTGTGTAATCCAGTGCGGTCCACATCCCCCTTGGGATGCCACTGGTAGGACTATTTAGACCACACTTTTAAAAATTCTTTCCATGTTGTATCTGCAAAGGAATTTTGTTAGGAGAACCACTGCTCGGTTTCCAAAGAACCACCTCAATTTCCAAAGCTTGGCTGGGCAGCTCAGGCCTCCTGCATCTACGTTGGGTTCTAGCTCTTGGATTCTTATCAATTGCAGTCGAGATAAGGCATCTGGACCCGCTCTTGTAATCGCAATAAAGGTGTAATTTTTATTGCTTAGTTGTTTCGTCCAAAGGTCCACCAAGACCAATATTCAATGAATGTTAGATTACAAGTAAAACCTGTATTGACTCACAGCACTGGCCAAGATTCTATACACCAGTAGCCCTGAACTGGATACAGTAGTGCCCAACCACAGTGTATTTAATAACATTTTATATGAGACTCTAAGATCATATGTTTCTATGTTTTAAGTTCTGCTGACTGATAAAAGTGAGGACCGCGCATCCCGTCAGTGGCCAAGGATAAGCATTTGCTAAAAACCTACCCCATTGGGATGATTCTGCTAGAAAAACTTAATTTTGCTGCAGAGACACCATAAGGTGATTTTTTGTTGTTTAAAGCAGCCCATACTACTTCCATCAAATCCACCAACTTATCCATGGGGAGATGGCAACTCATCCTCATTAAATCCAATTTGATGCCCAGGTACATAATCATTATTTAAAAGTGGCCATCATATGTTCTGTGGTTTTCAATAAAGTAGTGCACATGGCCATCTAGCGAGGCCTATACAAAGAAAGTTTGTTTAGGTAATGTATAAGTGATGGGATGTGATATGATGAGCAGGTGTTTCAAACTCTGGGATTGCAGGCTTTGAAGTGGAACATCAATTCTCAGCATGCCAAGTAGTGGTCCCCTACAATATGGAGGAGAGATGGAACTAGCAGGGTGGGGTGGGATAAACTCCACACTTGAGTCCTCCATACCAGAAGACACATTGTCTACTGCCAACTATTCTAGTGTGATACTGACTGCAGCTTCAAAACCCATGCAGCATTCGGCCTTCTTGCGGGCCATTGCTGTCCTCTCTGGATTATTGTCTGGGGCTCAATGAGGGAAAAGGTATGGATTGCCACTTTGGGGCTAAACCTGGAGGGTGGTCTAGTTTTGTGGGTTGAGCAGTCAGGCTGAAGAAGGACCATCAGCCCGTAATAATTGTCCCATTTTTTTTAAAGCGGGTAAGGGTGTCAAAAAGGGGCCTTTGACACTGACTCCCAAATCCAGTCAGTCACTCTTCCAGCAGCGCGGAAGCCGCGCGGCTGGAGGGGAGCGCACAACGCTTCCCTCACAGCCGCGCGCCCCTGCAGAGCAGCTACAAGTTAAGTACTGGGAAGGGGGTAGGAGAGGGGCAAAATCCTGGCATAGTGAGGGCAAAATCCTGGAATATTGAGGGGAAAAAACCTGGCATATTGGAGGGGCAAAATATTGGCATATTAAATGGCACAATAAAGGCATATTGAGTGGCAAAATACTGACATATTGAGGGGCAAAATAGTGTGTCTCAGGTTATGTGTCTATTGGTGTCACTGTGTGTGTGTAAGTGTGTCACTTTCTGTGTAAGGGTGTGTGTTTAAGTGTGTCACTGTGTTAGTGTAAGGGTGTGTGTGTAAATGTCACTGTAGGAGAAAATGCTCGTTGGAAGAGGGGTAGTCTTATACGGCGAGTATATCCCAAACTCTAAATTTTAACTGGAAAAGTTGGGGGTCGTCTTATATGCCCAGTCGTCTTATACACCGGAAAATACGGTAGACTTAGGTATAGTACATCCTATTTTTTTCCATACCTCCCACATTGCTGGGGAAAACAAGGGTTGGAACTGGGTGGAGAAGTGTCAACTGAAACTGACAATACAACTGCATTATTGATTCTACAGTGTCCAGGATACAGGAGAATGAAAATCAGGACTACAGGATTGTGGTCCCAAATTGGAACTGTCCTGCTTAAAGGACAATTGTAGAAAAAAAGAAGTTGTGTTTAATTAAAGGATTGCATCAAGTGTAGGCATTTTATGTAGAATGGTTTAATGAAAGAATACAAATAAAGTACTTCATGTAGCTCCACAGGGAGGGAGACATTTTGTTTGGAATCTTTGGTCAGATATATATATATATTACATATATATATATTTACAGCTGTGCAGAGTGGGGACAGACGTGACAACTGGGAACAGGGGTGCCACTGGGCAGCAGAGTGGGCACAGGAGTTCCACTGGAGACAGGGGTAACTCTGGGGAGCAGAATGGACAGGTGGGACAGGAATGACACAGGGGAGCAGAGTGGGCATAGCAGTGACACAGGGGAGCAGAGTGGGCACAGGGTTGAGACTGGGGAGCAGAGTGGGGACAGGTTTGCCACTGGAGTACAGAGTGGGGGTAGGGGTGATACTGGGAAGCAGAGTGGGCACGAGGGAAACTGGGAACAGAGGTGACACTGGGGAGATGATTGTGCCTCCTCTAAATGTACAACCAATCTTCCCTCCATACTTGGCAGGAGGACACCTAGGTGCATGCTCATTCAGAGCGGCCATTGCACTCTCACCCCAAGATGCTTTTGGTCTACATGATCTGCAGCAGCTCCTCCTTGAAATCCAGCAGATCACCCGGCTCTCGAGTACATCTGGCGGCTGCCATGGACAGTTTCCTCTTCACCTGCATCTTGATGTCACAGTACCTGAAATGTATCAGGAGAATTTTGCTATTGCTATAATATCAATGCATATCATTTGATATCTATCCTATTTGTACATATACCTCTATCTATACACCAATGCATTTATATATGTAAATATTGATGTGTAGATTTACATATATACATACACACTTATGTACATGTGTTTAACACAGATCAACAGCTATACAGATACATACATTAACATGTATATCGGTGTGAGATTGCATGTCATGGCCAATTTGGAGGCTTATCAGAGGGGCCCAATTTTTGGGAGTTATCGTACCATGCTCATGACATGCTCAGATTACGCCCAAAGATCAGGGTCCAATGTAGCTCTGAACATCAGAGCTACGTAATTAGACCCCTATATGTTGTTCTAATTCTTTTAAGTATTTTTGAAGTTTTTAAAATATTGTAATAATACATTAACACTTATAATCTAATGTACTCTTCATGCACTTTACACATCTATGTTCAACCTCAGAATATATTAATTATTATTATTTTATTTTTTTTGCAATCTAGATCTAGCCCAAACATGTACAGCAGGTTAATTTTGAACTGATCTTCCTCTCTTTACCATAATGTTCTTTCCAAAAGTATATCTCAAAGTACACTTTGTGTAATACAACACCATTGTCAATACATTTTTTGAAATATCATGAAGTGAAGAATGTTTTGTGAAGACGTTTCTTCACATTATTATAGCCACTTCTTAACATAACATTTATTACCACCTCCGGAAAGACATAAGTGGCATGATGATAGATTTAAAAGGTATAATAAAAAAGGCAAAGGGTATTCTTAGAATTCCTCACAGAAATGAACCTCTGTTGGCATAAGACTGGTACATTACTGGAGGGGTAGTAATCTTAATTTATGAGGAACGATTAGCAAGGCCTCTCAAACATTTACTGTAATCCGTTATTAGTTGCTTGTTTAGCACTTTATTAATATGTGTAACCATATTCTACTAAAGAACTTAGACTTATCCCTGAACAAAAGTATCAGACAGTTTGTGGAATATGGATTGTAATAAGGCAGGCCTCTTCTTCAAATCTTCTGTTGGACCTTTTCAATTATCTTGTGCTTTAGACTATGCATGCAGACCTCCTTAGGAAAACACTAGAACATATTTTGCCATCTTTCTAAATTCCCCTGCCTCCCATGTTTTCTTTTTAGTTCTCATTCAGTTGCCTATACATTTTCTCTTTCATTAACACTCTTCTTTCTTCATTTAGAGTGCTTTTTAATGTGGGAGAGGTACTACAGTCATAATATAAGGGTCATATACGGAGTAACATTTTATGGGGTTGATTAAACTTTAGCTCCATAACTGTTGACTTTACAGGCCTGAGAAGAGACACACAGAGTTAAATGCTGGGTAATTGTTGAAAGCTAAATGTAAAGAGTGATGGCTCAGTCAGACTCTCATTTCCCCCCACATGTTCAATTTAAACAATATTACACTAATTAAGTAAAGTTACAATAAATAATTGTATTAAAAATCTTTGGGATTGTACGGAATTGTGTGGGAAATATAATTTTTATTTTCACACTTAAAAGTCTACACAATAAAAAAAAGAGAATTGTAAGGAATTAAGATGGGAATTTCAAACTTAAGGCCAACGTAGCTGTGTTGGAAAAATTCTCCCTTTGGGATAGATTGGAGAATTTTTCCCACTTGGCTACATTCACCTAAAGCTTAAAATTACCATCTCAATACCCTGCAATTCTCTATTTATTGACTAGATCCTTTAGAGTGGCCACCATTTCTAGAAAAATAGAAAACTGGCCATACTATTGTGCTATTGGCTCGATAGACTTAACACTGGTCTCAAGCCAATTGTACACTGGCATGCCAGTAAAATCCCAGCTTGGTGGTCACCCTTATTACACTTTGTGTGTACTGTGCTCTTAAATGTATTAAAAGCAGAAAAGGGAGAGCCCAAAACTTGTATTTATATTCCATCTCTGACAGAAATATACTGAAATCTGAAAAAAAGTCTACAAGACAAACAAATAATGTTATCACGCAGTGACTGAAATGTATGAAATAACTTTCCATTGTTTATGTAAACTCTTGCCATTTTGTGAAAGCTGCTGCCAGTTGTGAACAGAAGGAACCATTTAAAGGAAAATGTATACACATGATAGTAAATATTAAAGGATAAGTGTAAATAGTGGATATAGAGCATCAAAAACATCTGATTTCTGATTATCATGCAAAAATAACAGCAGTGAAAACCTACAACTTAGACTACAATAGTGAGGGAAAAAAAAAATCAAAGTTAAATCTATAAAACTTACTAGATCTCAGGCAGCATGGGAGGCTGATCATGTCACACAATAATAGATGTTACATTATTTTTAGAACTGAATAAGATTGAATGGATAAAATGTGCACTAACATAATGGAAATGTTACCAGTGGAGTGTCTCAGTTTTTAGTCTTTGGGCCAGGTCAATTCAATAGAATGTATGGCTTTCTACAAATAATTTCAGACATGACAAATAATTAAGTGGTCATTACCCAGACTCACCTTGCACTTTATTAGCAGTTGTTTACATTTTGCACGATATACCGTATATACTTGAGTATAAGCCGAGTTTTTCAGCACATTTTTTGTTATTTTTTTTGTTAGCACATTTTTGTAACAAACATTATTGTTCCGCGCGGCTCGAGGGGAGTTCACAACGCTTCCCTCACAGCCACGGACCTTCAGAGCACCGGGAGACGGAGCAGGAAAGAGGTAAGTACTGGGGTCTGGGGGAGTAGGGTGGCATAACGAGCATACTAAGGGGGAATATCCTGGAATATGAAATGGCACATTGGGGGCAATACCCTGGCTTATTAAAATGGCACATTGGGGGCAATATCTTGGCATATGAAATGGCACATTGGGGGCAATATCCTGGCATATTAAATGGCATATTGGGGGCAAAATCCTGGCATATTAAATGGCATATTGGGGGCAATATCCTGGCATATTAAAATTGCATATTGGGGGCAAAATCCTGGCATATTAAATGGCATATTGGGGGCAATTTCCTGGCATATTAAATGGCATATTGGGGGCAATATCCTGGAATATTAAATGGCATATTGGGGGCAATATCCTGGCATATTAAATGGCATATTGGGGGCAATATCCTGGAATATTAAATGGCAGATTCGGGGCAATATTTACCAGTAGCTGCCTCATTTCCCACCCTAGGCTTATACTCGAGTCAATATTTTTCCCCAGTTCTTTGTGGTAAAATTAGGTGCCTCGGCTTATATTCGGGTCGGCTTATACTCGAGTATATACGGTAAGTTCTCTTCTAATTTTTAATGCTTGTAACCAGAGAATAATTGTTGAAAAGGTGCCATTTGATTTGTTTATTACATCACTTTTGGAGTGAAAAAGCACACAATCAATTTTATATTTTTTCAGTGTACTATTATACTGCTTGAGACACAGATGGGGAGTTGCAGCTGCCTGTGATTAAAGACGCAGTACACACTTTTACTAACATACTATTTTAGATTAGAGCTAGTGGGGTGTTTATTCAACAAAATAAAATTCTCATTTAAATTTGCAGCAGAGCATGTAATTTCATTATCGATCTGGAACTGCAAGCTTAAGAATAAATAAGAATCCACATTGCTATTGCTACAATATCATTATAGTTTTATTCAGACATGTAATCCTTAGCTTAGGTGCTCAATGCATCCTGTGGTAGTGGTAGATTCTGAATAAACACTTGCATCAATCCATGGGCATTATGGGAGAGCATATATTTTCCCAGTTACGGATGCCACCTTTTCTTAAAAAAGTACAACCCAGCTGGGACTTGAACCTTTTCTCTGCAATACTTTAAACCCTCCAAAGATGTGAAGATGTGGTGACAAGTTTGTTGGATTTTTAGGACTTTACTGGCAGACTTGTACAAAAATTGGCTTAAGGATAATATTAAGTCTATGGAGGCAATAGCATATTGCCTCCACCTTAAATTAATGGGAGAAGGACTTGCAAAGGGTCCAAGGCTCGTTAACAATGATACTCCCCTTCTCTCAATAAGTAAAACCAGGGGGCTTGCCCAAGGCCCATGGGCATAAATAATTAAAAATGAATTAAAATGTCACTCCAATTAATGCAATCAAAGAAAAAAAAGTCCCCTAGCTACCAAGCTCATCCCAGATCCCAAGGAAAGAGGCCATCTATAAAAAATGAATCTTACTAGCGCTGCAGTCCGGTCTCTTATGAGTCTGCTCTCCACGAGAGAAAAGACAGTACTTTTTTTTTTTTTGCTATCACAGATTTTTTAGCTCTAAAAGTATTATTTAATAAAAAAAAAAGAGACCAGAAGATGAGGCTCCAGGGCAGGAGTAATTGCTGCTGGAACCTGGATACAGGTGATATTTTATTTACAGGGCACCCTTTGTGTGCCAGAGGGGTGAACAGTGATTTCACTGCCCACCCTCATGGCATTCAGAGGGTGTTTTCTTTTTACAGGTTTTGGGTATACTAGAGATTTGTCCCCCCCTCCCCCTCCCTGGCTAAGCTAGAGGTAAAGATTTAAGTAGGGTCAATTTTTATTTGTTTTATTAGATATGTTATAGGTGGGCCTTGGGACATCCTCTGGATGGGGGTTAATATTTTAATTATGTTTATTTATTTAGTCCTAGGGGTCTTGGACAAGCCCCCAGGTATTATTTATTGGTAGAAGGGGGAGTTATTATTCTCCCATCACTGTGAGGGCATATTACTGTTAACAGGCCAGGGACCCTACTCAAGACCCTGGTAATTTTGTAAGCGAGATCTGGAAGCCTGTAAGCAGGTTCTGAGTCCTGTTAATAAAAAGAGGGGGGCAGGGTCACCAGCCATCGGTGCCAGTAGTTCCTGGTACCATTTCAATTAAAGGGGAGAGGTCTACTTTACCTGGCCCCCCATATGTCTTGTGGGTGACCCTGGAACCCGTTTTAGACAGGGGGTTAATTTGTTTACACTTAATTTTCTTTTAGAGTTTGTATTAGGTCAAACTTAATCTCTGATCTTGGAGTTCAAGTTTGACTTATTCTCAGAGGTTGAGTTCGACCTCCTCTCATTTCCTAATCTCTACTTCTCATAAAATGTTAGTGAATACCACTCATTCAGAGTCCAATCAATTTTCTGGTGACAGAGTGCCTTTAACTTCAGGGTTTACTGAAAGTTGTAATGCTCTCCTATAATGAAAGTGGAGCATATATACAATTGCCTTTAATAACAATGTTTTAGAAGACTATGTGAAGCAATATAATAAATTGTCTAATAATAAAGTAAAATGTTTTATATAGGTTTTGTGTTTTTTTGCTGTCCACAAGCAATTCATGAAGAATGAAGCACAGGGAGCAGCTTTTCATGACAGTCACGTCGATATGGATTTTGTAAAACAAATTAGGCAGGATGTTATTTTGCTTTCATAAGTATCCTTATTGATTTGATTAATAAACATGTAGTTATTCACTTTACAGTTTGTGGCACATTTAGAATCAGATCAAACCAAGTCCCCAACAGGCACGAATGAGATAGTTGTAAAGTAATATAACAGAAAAAAAATCTTGCTATTATTGACAAAGCTCCATGTGATATTTTCTTACAATATTCTCCTGTAAGTATCTGAATCATAGAAATCACAGAGTGCTGTGTCTGTGAAATAACTTTCTCCCTTTAGTTGCTCAATTCGATTCAAAGATTTTCTGATTAAGTATTCAGGCTTATGAATAAATAAATAGCAGCAGCACTATTATTGGGATATCATTACTATCTTAGCAGCACATTTAATCCTCAGCTTGGCTGCACCGCACAACCTTTCCCTGATATCTTCCACCCTCTTCACCCTCCCTCTCTCGGCACTAGCAGAAGAATAAGGCAATGTCATTGCAAGCTTCACAAGTTAGCATTAAAATGAATACTTTTTAATTTCTTCGGATGAGATGGGCTTGGAGCTCTGGGACAATGCTGATGGATGATGTTTTAATGCAGCCGAAATGTTATTTTTACTGAACCAGGGAAAACTATAAATTGTGCTTCATTGCCACTGATGGCTTTATGCATAAAACTAGTGGCGCTCACAGCCCATGAATAATCACCTTCCTGTGGCAGATGTTGCTTTGCGGGAAAGCAATTCTTATGCCGAAAGAATTGTGGAAAGATTAATTGTCTACAGCTGTTTCATGGCCCACAGCAATCTTGATACATTTATGATAAGTTTAAGAGCTCATGAGAGGGATCTCGTATTCCCTATAGAAAAGGAAAAGGGGGGCAGAGGGATTCTTTATTTGACACCTGGAATCATAGAATGTGTCACCTCCATCACATCGTCGGTGGAAAGCTACTTTTGGCAGTTGAAGGCTATTGTTGTGTCAGATACGTAGCAGGAATTCTAGGTAGGTAGTCAAGGAAGAAGAAGGGCGAGCGAAATTATTCAAATTTGTGCAAATCGATGGCATCCATTTTTTTTCTTTCTCTGCCAAGTAGAAATTGAGCATGACCCACCGTGACCTTTCTCTACTAAGTGCTGCAAATTGCAGTAAATGCACAGTTCTGAGTGCCCTAATGAGACAAAGCTCTAGAAATGGCTCATTAATAAGGGAAGTTTGACCTTGCTGGCCAACCCTTCATTTGATATTGAAAGGAAATAGGCAAAAAAGAAGAGTTGACCAGCTGTAAATTCTCCACAATACCTTTCAATTGGTTTACATTGACTTCAAGCCACAGGATAACCAACCCTTTTTTATTTGCTACAAAAACATGGAAGTATTTACCTATAAAATTAGCTTCCCGCCATGGAAGGTTGCTGAAGATGAGGGAACATTAGTACTCGTGATGAGGCATAATAAGTCAGCTGTATGTTTTCACACACACAGGTGGCAAACAACAATAGAAAGTAGAACTTTTCAAGTCTTTCTTTTGTGAATCATGAAGCGTACAGTTTGGATACAGAATTACGACCACCCACACACTGAATACATAACAATGGGATGTAGTTGTATACGGCTGCCTTTCTATGAGTTCCTGAACATGACTACGGAGATGTGGCTTTACCATTGTAGTCAGGCCTTGTGAGTGTTACAGAATAAGAAAGTGGGAATGTTAGGAACTGCATAGTTTCTAAATAAAATCTTACATATATACAATACTTGTATTGTATACAATACTATGTATTTTAAACATTTATAGTATACAATTGCATTGGTATGCATATATATTTTTCTTTCAAAAACTGTTGATTACTCACATATTATTAGAAAAGAAAATATTAGAAAGTGATAAACTATGTTGCTACCAGGACTATTCACTTTCTACATTATTTGGTGACCTACACTCCATTCAAAATCTAAATCTGCTTTAGGTTACTAGTGTTTCATTTGTTCCAATCCCTTTTAGACAGTGAACTTGTGGGCGGGGCCCAAACAGCTTCTAGGGTTCATAGCTCACTACACATAGAGGGATACCAGCTGTACCACTTTGACAAGGCCTGTGATATGCTGTAATGTATATCTGTTGTTTCTGTGTTCCATGTGCAGAGAAGGCTTGCTAGGCATTTTGGCTCTCAACTGCCATGGTGAGGAGGACCAATCTGATATGCTAATGGACAGGTCTCCTCTGCAATGGTGCAAGTGAGTAATAAAAAATGGCGGTTCCCTTCATGAGCAAGTACTATCCTATTGGGCAGGCTATTTTAGCACTGTCCATTTTGGGGTATGTGTGGCTCCCATTTCTTTTTTTTTTTTTACTCTGTGAGGAATCACGGTATGCCCAGATGTGGATTCCCAGCTCACCGCACCTAGAAAGACCCCTGCTGTACTGTACTAGCACTGTATGTTCTTGAGTATGTCTGGCACCCATCCCTTGTTTTGGTCTCTATGAGTAATCATGGTATACCCAGATGTGGCTCCCCAGCTCATAGTAACTAGTGGGACACCAGCTGTACCACGTGGAAGAGGCCGATGATAGACTAAAACTTACATCTGTGGTTAGTGAGCTTCTTGTGCAGAGGAGGCTTGCCAGCCATTTTGGCCCTGGACAGCTTTTATAGGTGGCATCAGTCTGATATGCTAATTAAGAGGTGGTGCTCCTCCTAAGTAGGTAACATTTTATAGGACAGGTTATTTTAACACTGTCTATCGTCTGGTCGGTGTGGCTCCCATTTCTTTTATTTTCGCTCTTTTTTCCCCTCAGATTCAGTTGACATCTGAAAAGATATAGTTTGGAAAAAAATGCAAGGAAAAGTCTGATTGCCCTTAATCAATGACAAGACATTTTTACCTTGACTGTTTTTACATTTCTGGGGTGTTTGTGTTTAGCTGGAATTTTCTTCTTTCTCACATACTGTACCCACACAAATGATATGTTCTTTTTATCATCATAAGAAGGGCTTTCATTAGATACCATTATCTATCATCTAGTCTTCACATATAATTTACTACAAAAAAAAATCATTAAATATGATGAAAAAACAAAATAAAAACCTTTTTCCAAATTTGACCTAAAATATAATTTACACAAATACAATCATTAAAAAAGACTCCATCTAAATAGTTTCTAAATGTTGTCCTGAGGTCAGAAATATGCTTGTTTCCATGTTTTTCTGCAATTTTTTGCGAGTTATGGGGCAAAAACCAAAAATAGTGTTTTTAGGTTTTTTTCCTATATTGACTTTTGACCCGAACAACCCGAACCCTAAATTTAACCTTAACCCTAAATTTAACCCCAACTCTAACCCTTATTCTAACTGACATGTGCATTGTTGCGAAGGGGTTAAAGGTTCATTTAGGCACTTGGAAAGGTTGAACAGAAACATTGAGATACTGTGAAATGTAGTTGGAGCCTATTCGCTGGGCCTGGTGCAGGCTTACCACTCTTTGCAGAGGGTTGTGCTCTCAGGTTTGTGTAGCCAAATGTCAGTTACCTGTAACCTTTTGGACATTTGCCCAGACACCGGGGGGTATATATGTATTGTATGGAGTCTGGGCAAGAAGCCATGGCCCCAGATCTACTTTATGGGGGGCTGGGAGCAATTTGGATGACCCAATCCCATTTTTAATAAGCGGGTCAAGACTACTTGCCTTGGCCCTCCATGATTATTTTAGAGGCCTGGTCAGGCTAATTCTTTATTTATCAATCTATGTTAATTTTTCATCGAGTCTCTATTATCCCATAGAAGTCTCTGGGGATGATAGAGTTATTTTTCAGTTCAGTGTGTTTTGGGCTGCTTTCAGTCTTGGAAGCTGTCGGTGTGTGATCTGCCATGATGGCCAAATGAAGACGCTATACAGGTCACAGCAGTGCATATTAGGTAGCTCAAAATTCAGTTCCCGAAATATCTCCAATGTTCCCCAAATCATTGCAGACTTTGGAAGCTCAATTTCAGCCCCTAGGTCTGAGTAGACCCATAAGGAACAAAAAGATAAGCCTATGCAGTGGCATCACTAGAGGGAGGGCTAACTGGGCCACGGACAAGGGGTCCCCATCCTGCTACATCCTGACTTCTGGTGTACCATCATAGGGCCGCGGTGTAAGGCACTCCCCAGCCTCTAGTAAGGCACTCCTCGCGAAAAGTGAGAGTAAATATCTTGCTTTCATCTTTAAACTTCAAATTTCTAGATAAAAACAAAGGCATCAATGGCACAGTACCACTTGATATTGATAAAAGTGAAGAATATGATCCACATACAGAATAGATGTGCAGAATATGCATTGAATGGAGTAGCAGCAAAATATGTCCAGACGAAAGGAATTCACCGTACAGCAGTAAAAGTCCCTTCACTTCTGTCTCTTAATGCATTTCACTGGCATCCCAGCTTCCTCAGGAGGTAATAATTTACATTTTGCTTGCATCCAAAAAACTAATTCTCCATCTAAGAAAAAAAAAAATCTCGATCATCTTGGGTGCCGATGTGAGTGCTTCGCAAATTGGCAAGTCTAGGGGCAGAATGGCAACTCTGGGGATGCATTTGTAAGTCTAGGAGGCAGATTAATAGTATGCTTTTAACAGGCACATGTGGCACGTATAATGAGCTTCTGTATGTGGCATATTGTATGGGCTCAGTATATTAATATTTCTTCTGTATATAATGTCACATGTTTAGCCTACATTTCATTTGAGTATTATGCCTGTATGCAATATATGTTTTTGACTCAATAAAGCTTAAAGGAACTGTATAACCTATACATTATTTTACTGGGAATACAGAGAATAAAAAATGATTAAAAATGATCATAAAAAAGTAAAAATTTAATTTTTTTATGATTGGACACTGTGGGAAAGTATGTGCCGATACAGATCCTCACCAAGGGGGCGCTAGAGACCCTAGGTATACCTCTGGTGCTGGGACTTTGTACTGCTGAACAATGAATTAATTTGGTTTAGCCACTTTTTGATGCTACTCTTTTCAATGCATGTTTTGAAGTGCAATATATTCTCCACCTTTATCAAGTGGTACTGTGCTATTGGTGATTGAATTTTCAAATCCTTGAGTGCAATAATACCTCCCGCCCATACTGTGTATCTTTTAACTATGGATATGTTATTTCATTTTTTCCTCATGTACATACATACCCTCTGTAGTATTGAGTACTCATGGGCATGGCAAACTGTTTTAAGAGCACAAGGATGTTTTTGGAAGCGTTCCTAATGTTTTGCAATATACAGATACAGAACAGTGTTGTTCAGATTGGGGGCCACATTTTATTAATTTCGTGAGGTAATACAATATAAGCTTTAGTTTTTTTAGTCAGGATAGGTGCTGCATAACAACCCTTGATGTCCACCAGGTGCACATGAATGATGTAGAGATATATTATTACTTATAATTGTTTTATTATATTATTATAATATGTTTTTTTACCTACACATATTTATTTTACTCTTCCCGCCGTGGCCCTGTTCAAATATTTTAAATTGGTTCAGGAAAATAAAAAATGTCTTCTATATTTTTGATTGTCCAAGCATACTACTTCTGGAAATACATAAGGGTCTATTCCATAAAGAGAGAGTTGTGGGAAATTGAGACAGGAATTTCAAATTGTAGGCCAAAGTAGCCGAGTGGGAATAATTCTCCCATTCAGCTGCATTGGAGAATTTTTCAAACTCGACTACTTTAGCCTAAAGGTTGAAATTCCCATGTCAATTCCCTGCAATTCTCTCTTTATTGAGTTCAACCTTTAGAATTTAATAATAATTTCAATTAATAACGTTAATTTATTAAGAAAATCCATGCATGTGCATTCTAGAACGTTTACAATTCTTCAGAAATGAGTTTAACCATTCAGAAGAAGCTATTTAAATCCGTTACTGTTCTATTACCTGTTGATAGCGTAGAAAAGATGAATCACTTGATTATGTCTCTGGCAGCTTTCTTGGAATGAAAATAGAGGTCTAGTTCAGGAATGCAACTCTTCCATATCATCCTTATAATAACCTGTAATATCGCGGCAAGATATTTTTGTCACACACCATATCTGATTGATGGTCTCAGCTATAAGACATTACAAGAGTAGAGTAAATCGACATCTAAACATACAAATTATTTAAAGGGAAGCAAGTGTGGGAGCCTGCAAACCCTTGGCCTCCTGGGGAAAAAAAAAGCAGGCAGGTTTTTAGTTAAGATGATCCTATTTCTAAGTGCAATTTCTAGTCTATTGAGTTGTGGAAGTGTCTTTTCTGATGTGAGGGAAATTGTCATCCATTGCAAATGAGAAGCTGTTTTGACATTAGTGTGTCTGGGAGAAATGATAGCAATGATTAGGCTGCTAAGGTTAAATGAAGCTTTGTATCAGACAGCTTGCATTCATTTCCTTTTCTTTGCATGCTCACCCTATGTGCAATTACTCTGTTTAAGATGAGCAACAATGTATTCAGGCTTCTATTGTATTGACAGCTCAGCCTTAGATTTTTGCTGGAATGATGCTGCATAGTCATTACTTAGCCACTTAGAACAGTGAATAGGTAGGGCCCATTGCTGTCAGATGAGTCCTTCACATGCAAAATGATCTTCATGTCTAACTTTGAACTAGATTAATATATTTCATTGCTATCAATTTATGCTAACCCGTTAGTGACCTACACATGACAATCAAAATCCTTGGCCTATCTGCCTGGATGCTTGGATTGAACTTTTTGCAATAGGTAGCAAATAGAATGTTATACAGCAATGTGGCATGCCTTATACAAAGCCAGTGCTCTAAAAGGCAGTGTATGCATTAGGAAATGAGTTACAATAGCAAATAATGAAAGGCAGAATTATGTAAATACAATAATGGAATGAAACCTCAACATGCTATTACACATTCCTTCAAGGTGCAAATGTAAAATATTGACATTAATATGCAAATCCCTCCATGGAGGTTGTCACATTGCATATGGTTCTCCTATCATTTTGAATCTTCCCACTCATTTCTATCAGACTTCTCTAGAATTCTAAGAGAATATCCAGCTCTCTTCCTACCATTTATTAAAAGTACAATAAATATTGTTTTGTTTTTTTACTTGTGCTTCCAATGTAAAAGCACAAGTGAAAACATGTGGTGCCCCTAGTTTGAGGATAATACTTCTAGTGAAGAGAGACCCTCGCTTTTACATAGTATCACAAGCATTGAGAGATCCAGCTCCCTGCTGTTCCTGATTAGAGGAGCGGGGTGACACTGTCAGCCAGAGGTGTCACTAGGGTTTGCGTCAACTGGTGTGGTCCAGGATTTCCTCCAATACCATGCCAGACAGATTCCTTGGTAATGCCAGTCAAATGGACCATTCAATATGCCATACAGGAGCCCCATAAATTATGCCACATACAGGAGCCCCACAAATGATGCCACACACTGGAGCTCCATAAATATGCCACACACAAGAGCTCCATTAATTATGCCTCACACAGGAGCCCCATTAATTATGCCTCTGACAGAGGCCCCATTTATTATGCCACACACAAGAGCGTCTTAATTATGCCACGCACAAGAGCCCCATAAATATGCCACACACGGGACCCCCATTAATTATGCCACACATAGGAGCTCTGAAAGGCGACGTGGCCCACATTTATCTATTGTACAAACCTAAAACAATAAATGTATATCTTTATACACACACACACACACACACAAAAATCACAAGCCTATCTATACACACATACATCTCTCCCCCCTCTCTCTAGAACTATCTGCATTGATAATTATATGAACTTTTTAATATTATATTCAACTATTTTCATATGTAATAAAAATGTTATTGAAAAAGGCAATTTGGGGTTTTTATTCCCTTCCTCTGCACCCACATTGCACCTAAAGGACTTAACACAGCACCATATAGTAAACACTTGCCATGCACCTATACAGCACCCACAACTCTTGGCTTGCACTCATATTGCACTCACATGATTTGGCATGTTATTTTGCCCGTTAATATGCCATATTTAATTGGCCCGTTAACATGCCACAGCCAATTTGCCCATTAATATGCCACTGTTTGCCCATAAATATTCCAGTGTTAGTTTGCTCATTAATATGCCAGTGTTAGCTTGCCCAATAATATGCCACAGCCAATTTGTCCATTAATATGCCAGTGGAATTGTGCCCATTAATATGCCAGTGTTAGTTTGAACATTATTATTCAAGCATTATTTTGCCCATTAATATGCCACATCCAATTTGCCCATTAATATACCAGTGGTAGTGTGTACATTATTATTCAAGCATTATTTTGCCCATTAATATGCCACATCCAATTTGCCCATTAAAATGCCAGTGTTATTTTTCCATTAATATGCCACAGCACATCTGCCCATTATTATGCCTAAGACAATTTTCTGCCCATTAATATGCCAGTGGTAGTGTGTATATTAATATTCCAGTGTTATTTTGCCCATTAATATACCACAGCCAATTTGCCCATTAATATGCCAGTGTAATTTTGCCCATTAATATGCCAGTGTTAGTTTTCACATTAATATGCCACAAACAATTTTTCCCATTGAAATGCCAGTGTTAATTTGCCTTTTTACATGCCAGTGATATTTTCCCATTTAACATGCCACAGTCAATTTGCTCATTAATATGCCACTATTAGTTTGCCCATTAATATGCTACAGCCAATTTGCTCAATAATATGCCACTCTTAGTTTGTCCATTAATATGCCACAGCTAATATGTCCATTAATATGCCAGTGCTATTTTGCCCATTAATATGACAGTGTTAGTTTTCCCATTAATATGTTAGTGTTGTTTGCCCATTAATATGCCAGTGTTAGGTTTCCCTTTAATATGCCAGTGTTATTTGCCAATTAACATCCCAGTTTTAGTTTCCCCAATAATATGCCAGTGTTATTTGCCCATTAATTTGCCACTGTTAATTTTCCCATTATTTTTGCCAGTGTTATTTGCCTGTTAATTTGCCACAGCCAATTTTCCCATTATTATACCAGTGTTATTTTGCCCATTAATATGCCACAGTTAATTTGCCCATTACTATGCCAGTGTTAGTTTTCCCATTATATGACACCCTCCTCCCCCCTTCCCCAGTACTCACCAGGCCGTCTCCACCACGCAGTCTTCCCTCCTGCATTGGAACTGAAACTGTCATGGGAGTTAAGAGTTTAGTGTTATAAGGCATCTCACCATATCTGTGCAATAGACATACACTACTAAAAAGACTTGTTGTGGAATAACAAGGTTTATATGGCCTCATTCTAATAATAGCTTGGCAAAAGAATGCTGACCCACTATCCGTTCCTTTGACTCCTTTAAGACATAATAGTAACTTCCCTTCTATATAACAAGCTATTCAATTTCCATATCTAGGCCACGCAAAAGTTACAATGATCTCCAACCATTGGCAGATAAAAAAAAATAAGGTCACCTGTCACACCAAACACTTTATTCACTCACACTGTTAAGTAGTATTAGGAATGCCAATGTACAGCAGTTCAGGATTCAGATAACCATGCATGTTACCTGTACAATGTGATGACTACATTTTGTATTACAAAAATAATGGGAACATTAACAGTGGCATATTAATGGGCAAATAACACTGGCATATTAATGGGGAAACTAAAACTGGGATATTAATTGGCAAATAACACTGGCATATTAAATGGAAACCTGACACTGGCATATTAATGGGCAAATAACACTAACATATTAATGGGAAAACTAACACTGTCATATTAATGGGCAAAATAACGCTGGCATATTAATGGGCAAATTAGCTGTGGCATATTAATGGACAAACTAAGAGTGGCATATTAATAGGCAAATTGGCTGTTGCATATTAATGGGCAAACTAATATTGCTATACAGTCACATGCCCATAAGAAGGCTTCATCAGGGGTAGTAGAGTTGGATTAATAATTGAGAATGTTCTATAGTAATGGATGGTAAAATATACAGGCTCTGGTTTCTCTTTGTATTGGTTCGGATTTTGCACAAATTGAAGAGCTGGTGTGTTATCAGTGAAGGATGTTTAATGATGGGTGTAATAATTATGCAGATATCAAATGAGGAAAAAACCTTTTTTGTGTGATGTTAAAAGCAATGAGATTAGTGCCACTCATTGGGGTCTCATTGCAATTTTTTATTTTTTGTGTATGATGAGTTGAACATGTGGTCTAAAATGTCCTGATAAGTTGTTTTTCAAATGAGCGAGAATAAGTGATTAGATGAAGGAATCCTATTAAAAGCAGACAGGTCAGTATGAATAGCAGAGTGTTGTCTTCATTGAAAAAATTATGCTATATTGAGTAGCCAAAATATGTGATTTCACCAAGTTTGCCTGTTTTTGCTGATATGGCTCCATTTTGGACCAGATCATGCTATATTGAGTAGACCCTCTACTATTTTTGCTGTATTCCACTCAACCTCTTACCTTCCTTTTTACCAGACTATATTCCACTTTATCCCACATGATTTCTGTTGAACTGAGGTCTGGGAAATATGCGGTATTAGCACAAACTGAAGTGATTGTCATGTTGTGGGACCAGCTTGAGATGATGTGTGATTTGTGACAAAGCAAAATTATCCTGATGGATATTCGAAATTCAATAGACTGTGACAATAACAGAATGCACATGGTAAGCAGTAATTATTGCATATGTTGTATAGATTTTAAGAGTCCAGGTAAATGACAAGAGATTCAGAAGATAACTAGATTTCCTTCAAACTTCGATAGTAAAGAGTGGCTATTTGAGTACATGTGCCCTGTCAGCTTGAATGAGTCTGGACAATTAAGCCTCTTGCTTTAACAAGGTGTTATCCAGGAGGTGGTAGACTCCTTGGAGTCAAGCAGCGCTATTGTTTCCTTTGACATGAAATTATAAGTGTGTCAGTGGTTTTTTTTTTGCCTTCTTGTTGGTCAACAAATATGGGTTTGTTGAAGGAGGGATCTAATTGGACTAAATGTCTTTTTTCAATAGTGTTAAGCTGATTCTGAGATGCTGGAACCACCAAGTCTGCAACCCACGGAGAAGCCTAGGTGTAGGAGGACCTTGACAGCTTGTGCTGTAGCATGGCTGTAGCTATTGGTGGTAAGGTTTCAAGGGTGGAGTTGGGGGTGGGAAACAGAGTGTGTATATAGGTCTGGACACACAGGAAATCTTCAGACTTTTATGTTCCTACCAGAATTTTGCTGGTTCTCTCTGTCTGTCTGCCTGCTTCCACCCTTCTTCTTTTTCAGGATGGATGCGTCGCTCGAACAGCTCCTGGCAGGGATCTGTGAGGCTGCACGGAGAAGAGGACCCAGCTGGGTGAGGGAGCAGCTTGGGCATCTCATTCCGGGCCCTGGACCGTCTGCTCACCTGGTGAGAAAGACCCACCCACCACAACGTCACAGCCCGTGTTCCCCAACGACTGTGAGGAGGACTGCTGAGGAGGGGATGTCCCGTGGATGGCCATCAGAGCAGATGAAAGCTTCAGGTAGCGGGGATGGCAGTGAGGCCCGTCGGAGGACCAAAGGCCCTGGAGGTGGAGCGAAGGCTGCAGGGGACCAAGCCCCAGGCCAGAAGAGGAACAAGACTTCTTTTTTCGGGATTTGAGCTGAGAGGCCTACCGGAAGTGCGCGGGTCAGTGCACCAGAGCAACAGAGGCCGGCAAGCCTCATGCAGATGATTGAGGGGCATGGTCTGGAGGTCTGCTGGATGGGTGATGAAGCGGAGAGGCCCACAAGGCATGCTGGTGCTGGCTAGGCCGGAGGGGGATGGAACGCAGGAGGGAAGGCCCATGGGACACCATGTGGCTGGCCGGGATGTATGTGGAGGCGGCGGATGGGACCGGATTTGGTGGCAGGGAGCCCAGGGGAGGCCCCAAATTGGTTGGCATGGCAGTACAATCTGGTGCTGTGGCGGGGAGCCGGATGGAGGCCTGCTGCTAATGTTACTGATTGCAGGTCCCGTGGAGGTTGACTGAGGGTGGCCGGGCATCAGGAAACCTAGCCCCGGGCGGAAGACTCAAGGAGGGCCTGTCCGATGCAGGCTGGAGCAGTGATGGGGCGGAGGCTGCTGAGGCCTACCAGGATGCCAGGAGGGATATTGGACCTGGGCCTGCCGCATGGCACCATGGCCCAGAGGGTGGGGACTCGGGTAGTGGGAGCAGCCCTGATAGGGGTAGATCTTCTGGCAGGTTGGTCAGACGAGGTACTAGGGAGTGCAGCCGCCGCTGAGGTAGTCATCGTTCAATCAGTGCTAGTGGTTCCAGTTCATCTTCCATGGAATGCAAGGGTAGGGAAGTGGGGCCCTGGAAGTTTCTGGCATCTCGTGTCATGGGTTCTAGGTCCCGGTCCAGGGATATGGCCTATAGGGTCCCAGTAGCTGGGCAATGGCGGGGCGAGTGCAGGCCGTGTCAGGATAGGGGTAGTGATAGGGTGGAACAGTCCTCCACAGCAGTCCTCAAATCTGTTTCCCCTTCCAGGAGAGCTACTGAGGACGGCAGGAGGACAGCCACCCAGGTTTCGAGTGGAACAACAGTCGGTCCAGCGGTTCCTAAAGCTCAAGTGTCCGGAAGTTGCGATCCAAGGTCTGTGACGGCTGGAGGGGCTGCCGGTGAGAGTTCTGTTTTTTTACACACAACACACAAGGGCCAGGGTGGGGCACAAGGGGATGATAGTTTATTGTCGGGGTTGCAGGCCTTTTTACGATTGTGGAATGAGGGCAAGGGTCAGGTTGGTCTGCCAACGGCGGCTGCGGTATGGGTTCTGTCTAACCCTGCTACCGGAGTGGGTACTTTAGAGGTAGGCGACGGTGGGGCTGTTGCGGGGGCAGTGGGGGTGGTTGAGGATGCAGTGGGGAAGGGCAGAGCTGATGATTTGTGGGAGGGGGTACCGGACAAGCCTTGTACAATTCTTACCTGTCATATTCAGGCCCCTTGGGTATACATTTAAAATTGGAGACCAAAGAAAAGATTTGGAGAGGGGAATACTTGGAGATGTTCTCCTTACTACCTCTGGAAGAGTCAGTTGACAAAGTCAGGAGGACAAAGTCAAGAAGGAGGAGGAGGAAAGGAACAAACGTTACAGAAAACTTCCCAAAACCTTTGGGAACTGGTTAAGGGGTTTCTGTATCTTGGGAAGTGTAGAGGGACAGAGGGCACTAGAGAAGTGCTCGGCTCTTTTCTCTTATCTGGATTGGATTTGGGATGCCCATAGGGTGTTTGGGGGGCTGGCTTGGTGGCCATATGATGAATAGTTTCGTCAGTGCCTATCTGCCAATCCTATGATGAGATGGGACCAGATGGACATTATGCTCTGGCTTAAGCTGATGATGGCCCAGAAGTCTGCGCTCTTGCAGGGCAGGGCCGGTGCAGGAACCAGCCTCAGGGAAGAAGGGTTGCTGCTGGCTGTTTAATTATAGCCAGTGCAAGTGCGGCAGTTCGTGCTGTTTCAGGCAGGTGTGTACCAGGTGCGGGGGCAACCACAGTTATGCCAAATGCTTTAAAAAAGGGGAATCAGCCAGTGCTTTGGGAGCAAAGGGGGAGGTCTTCGGTGAACAGAAGATCAATGCTGCCATGGCTAAAACACTACGGTAGGTGGGAAGATGCATTGCTCCTGGATGAGGGGTTCGCGGGGGGGGGGGGGGGGGGGGTTTGTATTCCTTTCATACCAAAGGGAGCGGTGGTTTCAAGACAGAACCTCAAGGTGGTCCATTCCTTTCCGGAGGTTGTTGGAGATAAGTTTTTGAAGGAGGTTAGCCTAGGGAAGATGGCTGGTCCCTTCGTAGCCCCTCTATTGCCCAATTTACGTGTCTCCCCCATGGACGTGGTCCCTAAGAAGGAGACAAGGTGAATTCAGGTTGATTCATCACCTGTCCTACCCTAAGGGGCTGTCGGGTAATGATGACATAGATAGGGAACTATGTTCAGTTTTCTATACCTCGTTTTGTAGGGCAGTGGATGTGGTTTAGGTCTGCAGGCCCAGGAGCATTGTTAGCAAAGGTGGACATAGAGGCGGCTTTTTGCCTTCAGCCAATGCATCCCGAATGTCATCACTTATTAGGGTGCTGGTTCCAGGATGAGCTCTTTGTGGACCTTTGCCGGACCTAAGCAGGAGGCTGGGATTGGTTCACTGGTCCATTACTTGGACGATTTCTTTTGTGTGGAGCCTGGAGCGTCACTGGATTGTACTCACCTCCTGTGGACCATGCAGTTGGTTTCTAAATCATTTGGGGTCCCACTAGCTGCTGAAAAGACTGAAGGCCCGACTACCCTGCTCATTTTTCTGTGTTTGGAAATTGATATGGTGCAAGGGGTGTGTAATTGTGTTGAGGCGGGTGCTGGCAGAGGTTTTGCGGGCTAAGAAGGTCATCCTTCGGCAGCTGCAGTCCGTAGTTGCAGCTGCTGAAAAAAATTAAATTATTCCGTCAAGCAGTGTCTTTCTCAGGTCTCTGTCTTGGGCCACAGTGGGAATACGGAAGGTCATCACTTCCTGAGGGTGTTGAAGGCCATGAGAGCAGACCTGGTAGTCTGGGAGGTGTTCCTGGGTAAGTTTAACAGACGGGCATTTTTTCTAAGGCCGGCGGGCTCTGCGTCTGACTTGGAGCTGTATATTGATGCCTCTGGGAGTGTGGCACCTTGGTCAGAGGGGTGGAAGTCATCCCGCTGTGTGGTCCGACATGGTGCCCAGGGACAGTGGCGATATGCACGGAATGTCAGGGCAATGGAACGCAGCAGGGGTAAAATTCACAAACTGATGTAAATTTTTGTGAGGAAACAGAAGGGTGTGGTGGTCAGACACCGCTCTTTGGAAGGGGAACGCACAGGCTTAATTGCAAAGGATGGGGTGCATATGTCCGACTTGGGTTGGGATGTGTTTTTGCTAGGCCTAAAAGAAGGGGTATGAAAGGCTCTGATTTTATTGGGGTGGGAGAGCCCTTCTGTAGTGAGGGATCCCTCACAATGGCTTTGGCGGTAACTTGCTCCTTAGGGGGATCTATGGCTTGAAAATCTGGAGTCAGCCATAGTCAAACTGGATAACGAGGGCTGGGCAGAAGGGGCTGCCTGGCAGTGGGTTTCGGTGGATATTGGAGCCCTGGGGAGCAAGTTGGTTCAGGAAATGGTTTCTTTGTTATCATATTAACTATGTTAAAAAAAGTTATGGTTAATTATGTTAATTATGTGATATGTGTCAATTATGACATATATGCTAATATGTGGGTTTTGTCATAATTGACACATATCACATAATTAACATAATTAACCATAACTTTTTTTATGGCATTACTAAGGAATCTGTTTGCCATGGTATTAGAGGAAATCCAGGGGGGTGACACCGGCTGCAAAATCTAGATTACTGCTCCATGCTGTTTGTCTGAATGGCAGAAGTAAAATGTGGTCACCCTACCTTCCATGAAAGAGAGACATTTGGTAAGAGAGATGTTTTTTGCTGGATTATTACTCCAGAATCCATAGTATTGTTGGAGCAAAACCTTTGAAATTTATGTTATGACGTGTTATGTTTAAGGTTGGAGGCAATGACCTTTCTAATAAATAAAATGTCTGTGGCCTTTTCTACCCACTACATCTGAGCCTTGTGGTTTATGTTTATGGTAAGATACAGCCTGGTATTTGAGGCTACAACTGTCATGGCTGCAAGTCAGACTTGGTCTAGTATGGCTGTAGTATAGAGACATACATTATATTGTGTGTACTAGGGTTTGCTGAAATTAAATGTAACACAAGGATTCATTATAATATCACTGTTATAGAAAGAAGGGAGGTTGCTACTTTACATAATGATATTAATATAGGAATCAGACCTGCCATTGTTATGGATACAACACAGTATTGGAAGGAGGCACTTTCCCATTTTAATGACCTGAGCCATTATATTTTATTACAGAATTATCCTTTGAGATTCAAGAGTGCATTAAAACCAAGATACAAATGGTCCAAGATACACTAAGGAAGCATCTTTTCTTATAAAGTATAATGATAGGAAACCCTACTTTATACCATAAAAACCCATGCAAGCCTCCAGGTAGGCTTACAATATCTAGTTTTGATTCAGTGCTATAGCCCCTCTCCATATTTGTAGATTTGCAATCATTAGTGCAAGGATTGCGCTCATACATTAATGATACAACTGATTTAATCTAAAATTTCAATTTATAACAATTTTCTCTCATGATAGGGGTCTGGAGGCTGTTGGTAAGGCCATTAATCTGACGTTGATATTGAATACAATAGCTTTCTTCTTGACCTTCTTCACATTGTCCTTACAAATAACAATTTTTGCTTAGTTTCCAAGTTGTTCTTAGAAACAGTGATGGGGTCCAATATAACCCCAAAGTACACTAATTTATTTATTGATATGTTTGAGCATACTTTAGTGGATGATCATGAACATTTTTAGTCTGAAATGGGAGTGTGGTTTGATGTATAGAAATGACGTATTTTTAATATGATATAGTAAGGAATTTGAACTGCTTGCTTTCAGATATTACCTGGACTCCAGATTGGAGACTATTTCCTTTAGACTATAATATAGCAAAAATACAATACTTTTTTCTGGATGTGCATGTTTCCCTAAAATACTTATTTATTCTTCTGATCTAAATAGGAAACAAACAGATCGTACTTCTTTCTTTCATGCCTCTTCCTTCCAACCCAACTGAAAACAAGAAAAACTAAACTGAAAAACAACCAGTGGAAATACTTCCTATAGGATTCAACGTGTAACTACATACTCAACAACATCATGCCAGGTACACAGTATGCTAAATAAATTCTGGTCTGTGGTACAATATGATAGAAAGGTTGACAATTTATTCCTACAGTCACCAATGTCATCACTGAACAATGAACCGATGATCATTATTATAGGTAATGCTGAATGCTACTCTGTTTGTGCTTACCAAAGTAGGTTACACAAACAGGTGTATCTAGGACAGAGGTAACTAAGTGTACATATATTTATACAACAGGAGCTCGCATGTGAATATATCATTGGATTTATTTGTATGATGGCTGGGATAGCACCCTCTGTACATTGTAAACTAATTAGAATTATTCATCTGTCTCTCTCTGTCTATATATCAATATCTATCCTATCATTTATCTGTAGCTACTCATTTATCTCTACCTATCAATATTTATCTATATCCATTAAAATATATTGAATGGATCAGAGATACAGGGTAGATATTGATAATGTTGTAAATGAATATTGTAGCTGGAAACAACAATTTTTTTTATGGAACATCTTCATAGGTGTAAAGGCACATAATCAGCATTGTCATCACTCTTGTGTTCCAATACCATGTTGACTGGTCCAAGTTTAGAATTGTAAAAGTCAATGTCTTGACTGTATTTCCTTGACTGTATATCATTTAATGGATGTTTTCATGGAAAACTAGGGAGTTTCTAAGTGACAACAAACTTTGGAACGGTAGTGTATATGTCTTTATATCTAGGTATCTATTGCTATCAATATCTATCTATATAAATATCTATCTCTATTAATATCTATCTCTATCAATGTCTTTCTGTCACATTGAACACCACATTTGTATAAATAACTTTTACTATTTTTCACAAGTAAACTACAGGTACATGTAGAATTTTAACTGTTTTCTCTGTAATTTAAAGGTATTCCCTGAAGTTCTTAGAAAGGATAAGGAGTAGAGGCGGTCATTCTAAAGGACACATCTAATGGACTCATCAATAATTTGATGGCAATGCCCTAATAGAATCAGTGAGTTTTAATTCTTATTTATAAGCAGCCAGTAAATGGAATCTGGTACGGAAACTGAGGAGCTCTTAATATTTACTGTTACATTATTAAAGAAATCCTCACACTGCAGAAAAAGGATCCTTATTGTTACAGTAATATTTAATGTTAGATGTATGGTGTGTCAAGGTTATTTCAGACATTAATTCATTTACAGAGTTGAGATTAAAAGACTCATGGGTGAAATGATTAAATCTGAAATGTTTTGATATTTATAACCTAAAGTGCACTTGTGATTATATTTTTCCATTTAATTACATGTCTATGCAAGGCCTTATTCCCCACTATGCAGACCTGGTAACCCATTTTATGGGTGCCACAGGAGGCAAATCGGGCATGACTTAGTGGCAGCCCCACCTGATAATGCTAAACATAGACAAAGTGTGTGGGACTACAAGTAAAATACTCCCCCTTTCTCTATCACAATCACTTTAAAATTCTAGAATTTTAGTTTCTAATATCTGAATGATGAGTTGGTAACCAGTTGCAAAATCTATTTTCCAACTTGATTGCCAGTCAATGACACACAGATAAAAATTACACAACTTACAATACATAGCCATGTACTGAGGAGAGCAAGCCTTTGCTCCAACAATACTATGGATTCTGGAGTAATAATCCAGCAAAAAACATCTCTGTTGCCAAATGTCTCTCTTTCATGGAAGCTAGGGTGACCACATTTTTACTTCTGTCAACAGATTCCTTAGTAATGCCAGTCAGATGGCCCATTAAATATGCCACATGTAGGAGCCACAAAAATTATGTCACACACAGGAGCCCCATAAATTAAGCCACACCAGAGCCCCTTAAATGATGCCACACCAGAACCCCATTATTTATGCCTTACCTCGGAGCCAAATTAATTATGCCACACACATAGGCGCCCCTTAATTATGCCACACACAAGCACCCCATAATTGTGCCACACACAAGCGCCCCATAATTATGCCACACACAAAATCCCCTTAATTATGCTACACACAGGAGCCCCAAGAGATGACAACTGTACAATTCTAAAACAATACATATCTATACACACAGACATCTTTCTATCTTTTTGTTCTCTCTATAACTAGTTGCATTTATACGTATTTGAATTTTTTAATATTATATTCAACTATTTTCATATGTAATAAAAATGTTATTGAAAAATTGCATTCCTTGTTTTTATTCCCTTCCTCTGCATCCACATTGCACCTAAAAGACTTAACACAGCACCATACAGTACACACAGAACTTGCCATGCACCTGTATTGCACTCACAACACTTGGCTTGCACTCATATTGAACCTACATGATTTGGCATGCCACAGTGTCAATGCCCCACAGAACATACCACAGTGTCACTTTTCCCCACAGAACTAGCCAGTGTCACTTTCCTCATAGTACATGTTATTTTGCCCCACAGACCATGCCACAGCATCACTGTGCCAATTAAAATAAGATTTCCCATTAATATGCCAGTGTTTGCCCATAAATATGGCATAGCCAATTTGCCCAATAATATGCCAGGATTATTTTGTCATTCATAAACCACAATTTGCCCAATAATATGCCAGTATTATTTTGCTGTTAATTAGCCAGACAATTTTCCTAATAACATGCCAGTATTGTTTTGCCATTTCATATGCCACAGCCAATTTGCCCAATTATATGCCAGTACTATTTTGCCATTTAATATGCCACAGCCAATTTGCCCAATTATATGCCAGTACTATTTTGCCATTTCATATGTCACAGCCAATTTGCCCAATTATATGCCAGTATTATTTTGTCATTAATAAGCCACAGCCAATTTGCCCAATAATATGCCAGTTTTATTTTGCCATTAAAAAGCCACAGCCAATTTGCCCAATAATATGCCATCATTATTTTGTCATTAATAAGCCACAGGCAAATTGCCCAATAATATGCCAGTATTATTCTGTTGTTTCATATATGCCAGTATTTTGCGATTTAATATGCCAGTATTTTGCCATTTAATATATTCCAGTATTATTTTGCCATTCAATATGCCAGTATTATTTTGCCATTAATATGCCACAGCCAATTTGGCCAATAACATGCCAGTATTATTTTGTCATTAATAAACCATAGGGAATTTGCCCAATAATATGCCAGTATTATTTTGCCATTAAAAAGCCACAGCCAATTTGCCCAATAACATTTATTTATTTAGAAAGTGTTTTACCAGGAAGAAAACATTGAGATTTCTCTCGTTTTCAAGTATGTCCTGGGGACCCAGTCCAGGATGGAGTTACACCGAGTAACACATTTAACAGTAGATTAAAATAAATACATACATACATATATTAAACAAGTTGGAAGTGGAACATACAGGGTGAATCATTATTGATACAAAAAAGGAACAACATGTACAGTATACAATGGAGTTTGTAAACTAATAACAGGTAAAATCAGTTTTGAGGATTCGGGAGACACTTATTTTCAGGGATTTTAGACTAGATGATGATTTTGGCAGAAACAGGAAGGCTATTCCACATATGAGGAGCTCTGAAAGAGAACACACCTCAACCTGCTTCTTTTTTGAAGTGAGGGATCGCTAGTGAAGGGTTGGTGCAGGATCTGAGATTGTAGGATGTGCAGGGAGTAAGAGTGAGCATGCCGCTCAGGTAGGGGAGGAGCGTTCCAGAGAAGTGGTTATGCACTAAGCAAGATAGGTGGAGAGTGCGCCTGGAGGCAAGCTTCAGCCAGTTTAACTCTTTTAACATTTTACAGTGATGTGTGTTATAATCACACTGTAGGGCAAAATGACACAATGTATTGTACAGAGTGTCGAGTTTACCGAGCTGAATCATACACAACATCTCCATAATCTATGATCGGCATTAACATTTGCTGCACAATACGTTTCCTTAACGTGGAATCTAGGTTTGATTTGTTTCTATATAGAAAGCCAATCCTAGGATATAGCTTTGACATGAGCTTATCAATATGGACAGGCCAGTATTATTCTGCCGTTGAATATATGCCAGTATTTTGTCATTTAATATATGCCAGTATTATTTTGCCATTCAATATGCCAGTATTTAGCCATTTAATATGCCAGTATTATTTTGCTATTCAATATGCCATTCTTTTGCCACTCAATATGCCAGTATTTTGTCACTCAATATTCCAGTATTTTGCTCGTTACATGCCACTCTCCTTCCCCCTTCCCCAGTACTTACCTCCTAGCTGCTCTGTCTCCAGGTCGTCTCCTCCGTGCAGTCTTCCCTCCTGCAAGAAAAAAAAAGTTCAGCTGGGGGTGTCACCCGGTGTGGTCCGCACTCCCTGCACCCCCCTTGGGATGCCATTGGTGCTGGTATCACTAGAATACCGGCAATGTCTGCTATTTTTTTTGGAGGTAGGAGGAATGGAGCCGGGAGCCTCTCGAACACATGTGACTGGCACTGACTGCAGCACATCCCCAGCTATCTCACGCTTCCTCAGGGCTCTCTTCAGGAGTTACTTGTCACGGTGATGGCCACAGCTGTATACACATTACCTTGACAACAGCCGCCATGTGTGTTTGGCTGCAGAACAGACTGATGGAGAGAGAGGCGCCAGAGATGAGGGGAGAGCATGCACTCTATACATTCTTTGGGCCAGACTGGGTATAAAAACCAGCCCTGGAAATAATTATGTATCAGTCCCATAGCATTGTGTCATTATGCCAGCCCCATAGCATATTTTCTTGTTCATAAAAGGGAAAAACATACATTTTAAAGCACATTCGAAGAGTAAATTATTATAGAAGAGTTTATCATCAATGAATTGGACATATATGATTAGGGCTCTAGATCAGCTTTTCTAAAAAATTTTACCCTTGCAGAACCCTTTGCCTGCTGCCTGCCTAATGACCCTGCTTGTGACCTGGATTAACCCTTTGTCTTGTGCCTGCCTATTGCTCCTGCCTGTGACCTGCATTTACTCTTGGTCTACCGTCTGCCATTTGAACACTGTCTGTATACTGGACGTTCCTTCTACCGTAAGTCTACACCTACATCTTGGGTTCCTTCCCTGACACTCTGCTAGTGGGATTCCTACAAAGAGTCCCTGATGAGGTCTTGGTTCTTAAGTCAACTGCCCAACTAAGAGGTCAATATTAATGCAGTATTTTGTAGAAGTGGAGAGTATTTAAGACCAAATACTTGCAATGACATGTGGGTTAACTGTTGCATTTTGCCCTACCCATGGTAAAGAGTAGCACAGACCTGTTTAGTGTTTTAAGTCTAGACATTAATTGAAATGATCACTGTTTATTAGCTATTTCAATATTTCTGAAAATATAGGTACATATTTTATTATTGAAGAATAAATAGTGTCAAGAAACGATCTTTGATAGAGTGCACTACTAATTCTTTATCTGCAACCACCCCTCCATTCTATTTCTTCTCTTCTCCCTCGTAAGAGCAGATACGTTGTGTGCACCAACTGTGAAGTAATCCTGTGCAGGCTATATTTTCATTAATCTGCCTTTTGAAAAATTCCTAAAGCTCTTATGTCAAAAAGCATTAGTGAGTTCAGCCGGATCTTCCCTGAAGATTTATAGCCCCTTATAATAAGATTTCTCTGAATGTGGATGGAAAAGGATTGCAATCATATAACGCACACCAATCATATTCCGTAGGATTTCTGACTTGCAAAGCCATTTTGGTCTATGCTGTTCAGGATGTCCCTTTTGTTATGGTTATAAATGTAATTTTCTGCCAGCATCCAGAGCTTGCCAAGCTATGTTGTTCGGAAACCACATGATTAAATGATCAGGGTTTAAAGTTGATAGAGGACAAATGTGATATACTGTTTGTGAATGCAATGTACCTAATGGGAATAACTCACTTGTGTTCTAATATAATTTTTCTTTGTTTTTGTTTTCGTCTTTTGTATTATTTACTTTATTCACATTCTAATTCTTTTAAATACCCAAAAAGTTTGGAAATATATTAACATGCAATATCAGTCAGTTTTTCGTGCCTGCCTCTGTGTACGCTCATCATAGCTGATACGAAATCAATTTTACCCTTTGCTGAATTCACCAGTGCCTTGAGCACAAAAGAAAAATAATATGCTGTTTAACCTTGTTTGCATGATATCATAGTAAATACAGCATCCAAATGGATGAAAACCAAATTGAATTGGCAAGGAGTATTAAACATGGCAAAATGTATTTTTACCTTGATAAAACTGACATTATTGAAAATCACAGCATCTAAAGAATTATTTGTGCCGTTACAGAAACCTATTGACGTTCGACTGACAATCTTATGGCAATACCAGAATTTACCAGAACTGACCATCCGAGTTGGTGCAAATCTGGCTGTTGCGTGACCATGTCAACTGAAGTGGAAAGCATGTTATTTTAACTTGGTAGGGAAGGGTAGATTTAAGTAGATAACAACCAACCACAACACATGCCATGCTTTTTAAAAAAAAACATATTAGTTATGAAACGTGTCATATGGCTAGATTATAATAGCAACATTAAGATATTGCCGTGCACTTCTCTGACCAAAACATGTTATGAGAAAATAATTATGCAACAGCGTGACATGGAATATAATCAGGGATAGACAAAATAGTCCGTAGAAGGACACCTGTATCCATGGCATGGTTTGTGAAGATCCATAGAAAATCATCACAGACAAATGTCCACTGTGAACAATGGACACCACAAAAAAATGTGTGAATAAAATTAACAGAGGAGGGCTTTTGATAGCAGGGTGCCGAGCAGAGCTAGGAACTGATTGGTGGCTGAGTTAAAACGGGTGAGTGAATCTCTGGTTGGAGCTTATACATTACATTAGTGATTAGGTTTTTGGCTACCACAATTTGTCCCAGCCTCCCTCCTACTGCATTTTCATATGTTTAAACAATGGGGACTTTGTGTTGTACTTGGATTTCTCTCCTGGTTTTCTCTAGTTTTTCAGGTGGCGGATTTGGATCTAGAGTTTTCTTATCAAATCACGTACAACAGGATGGGAATTTTGTTACAGACTTGGTGGAAGCTTGGGGAGTGTCCTATCAGGTCAACAATCGAATGTTGGTAGAGTAACTGAGGGTAGGTGGGGAGGTTTGGAGATGGGATGGTATCTCCTTATCAAAATTGGTGCAGGGCTTAGGGAGATGCACAGCAATAGTGTGATGGTATACAGTGGGGACTCTCCAGGAGTAAGCTCTTATCTGTCAGGTGTTGAGAAGGCTCCCAGCCCTGGTATTTTTATCAGGGGGTTGGGAGCCATTAAGCAGGCTTCCAGCCCCATAAATTATAACAGGAACCAGGGCCACATGCCCTGGCTCCCCATATTTATGATCAGTGTATCTGCAGCTAACCAGAACAGTTTTAATTATAGGGGGGGGGGGGGGTTAATGAAATTGTTTAATAATTTTTTATCTCAGCTTGACCTCCTCTTACCTCCACTCGACTTCTGATTTGTTTTTGTGAATACCATTTTGCAAGGTTGAGATGAGGCACCTGAGAGAGGGGTGAGTCTATTTGTGTTTGGGGATCGAGATTAGTGATAATCTCTACCTCCTTGGATTTTAGTGAACAGACCCTATTGTAAATTTTCTGTTATCGTTCTGTATGATTTCATTACGTTTCATTTTCTTCTCATCGCTGCTTGTAAAGATTCCAGAACCACCAGCTTCCACCAAAGCAACCAGAGAAATGAAAACACAGGAAGTAGTAATCATACAGGTAAGAAATTATTGGCATATAAAAAAAAGAATTGTAAAATTTGCATGTTGCTAACTGTAATCATACATAATATCAGTTAGGGAGACAGTAAAGCATTCCAGTCTTGTAAAAATTACAATTTAAACTTTAATGAGGAGAAAAAGATACCTACACATTTTTCTTGCAAATTTGGTAGCATTTCTATAGACTTATTATTATATGCCTAACCATAGAACTTCCATGCCAAAGGCATAGCAGTGTAAAACTGCAAAGATGGCAGCAGGTCAAATGAGCAAGTGTCAGATTACAAACTAAGATGCTGCCTACCAGTAAGTGTGGGAAGCCCAGCCAGGTTATATCCCTCCTATAAGAGGACATAAAAGTTGGGTAAGAAAGTGCAATAAATACTTCATTGAGGTACAGTGCTCAAATGTTTATTAATTAAGTATGTAGAATGATGAGAGCAATGGGCCAAGGTTTAATTGAAAGGAAAATGTCAAGGGAGATGTTAGGACAAAGAATGCTAATTTGCATTTTTTTATCTATACTTTTTATAATGCTTTGATATTTTTTGTAAATAGGGGCAAGATTGAAAGTAAAGGGGACCAAACATTGACAGCTCTGTCCATCACCCACGAGGGCCTTAAAGCAGTGCTGGTAGCAGGGAAATGCAGAGTAATTTATCTGGTAGAGATCTGATTTACGGTAGGGGGTGAGACGGATAGAATTTTCCAATGTTTTTGGTATTGAAGCATAAACTAATCAAAGCCGGATATGTAAATTACAATACTTTATGCTGTGATTAAAGGGACACTTTGTACTTTTTTCTTATAGAAGGTACTGGAAATTCTGGCACAATGTTATGAACTCTATTTTATGGTCATAAATTTAATTCAGCCAACTAAATGTCAAAGAAAAGGTCAGATGACTTACCGTATTAAAATAAAATATTAAGAGCTATGAGTTTGGTCTTCAGCTATGAAAAATAGAAACAATTTGGTGCAGTAAAGGCTCAAAATCATAAAGTTAACATCAGTAATAGAAGGTCAATAATATACTATAAATAAAATGGTGCTGAAACAAATGATGTGGTACAAATTCCAATCAAGCGAGTTTTATGAGGTTGGAAGTCTTTAGTATGTAGAATTATTGACTTAGTAGTTTGTAAAAATATTTGTTAACCATTAATGTGTATACTTTCATTATTAACCCCTTAAGGACAGACTCTTTGAAACATTTTTGTCCATTCTGGACAATGGCTATTTTAACATGTCTGTGCTGTTTGTGTTTAGCTGTAATTTTCTTGTTTGTCATTTCTTGTACCCACACAAATTATATATTGTTTTTATCGGGACAAGAAGGGCTTTATTTGGATGCCATCATTTTGATCATATTCTATATTATTATATAAAAAATAAATAAAATATGGAAAAAAATAAATAAAAAAATTCCTGACTTTTATTTGAAACATCTTCTTCTCATCGACAAAAGCGAACAAAAAACCCCTGCTAAATAGATTCTACTATGTCTCCTGAGTACAGGGATACCACCCATGCATAGGTTTGTTGGGTTGTTTGGGGGCTAAAAGGCCACATATGGGAGGTGCAGTTTTTGGTTTTCTAACTTGAAATTTTTACATGCAGACAGCCTGCACCCATGTCCAATTTGGGACATATTTGAAGCCAGCCAGTGTATTTTACCCCATCAACCCATATATTTTTTTTTAAAGTACACACCCTAGGTTATTTCAAATGGTGGTATTTTAACACTTTCCATGCACTAATTCTGCCACCAGCCTTTGTCAAAGTTTGTGGTAGTAATTTTTTTGTGTTTTTTTTCACAAACATTGTACTTCAGACATAAATTCACAGATTTTGGTACATGTCACTGCCAAATAACACGCCAATATGTGTTCAGCAACATCTCCTGAGTACAGGGATACCACCCATGCATAGGTTTGTCTGCTTGTTTGGGGGTTAAAGGGCCACATTTAAGAGTTGCGCTTGTTGGTTTTCCAACTTGAAATTTTCACATGCAGGACAGCCTGCGCCCATGTCCCATTTGGGACATATTTGAAGCCAGCTAGTGTATTTTACCCCATCAACCCATATATTTTTTAAAAGTACACACCCCAGGCTATTTCAAATGGTGGTATTTTAACACTTTCCATGCACTAATTCTACCACCAGCCTTTGCCAAAGTTTGTGGTAGTAATTTGTTTGTGGTTTTTATTCACATAAATTGCAATTCAGACATGAATTTACAGATTTTGGTATGTGTCACTGCCAAACAATACCCCAATATGTGTTCAGCAACATCTACCGAGCACAGGGATACCACCCATGCATAGGTTTGTCAGCTTGTTTGGGGGTTAAAAGGCCACATTTGAGATGTGTACTTTTTGATTTTCCAACTTGGAATTTTGACATGTAGGGCTAGAAAGGGGTTAATAGCTCTTATAAGAGCCTTTGTAGGACTGTACAAAAAAATGAACCCCTAAAAATGCACAGACAAGAAAAAATGTTCTGCTGTGCAGTGATCAGTGGCAGGGAAGGGGTTAATACAAAGGGTATGGCTTTTATAAAAGCCCCTGGGTCTCACAATTTTGTAACATTTTTATTTAATTTATTACAATTAAAAACATATCATACAGATCTGTCTCTCTCCCTTAAAACTCAAGTGAGGAGAGGAAGGCAGATCCATATGGGTCAGAACAATATTTACCAATAGTGATCTGATCATGCTCATTTGAGCAATCACCAAACTGTCTTTTCCACTGATCGGCTGTTACTGATCGCTATACACGCATTCAGACAGTTTTAAAAGGAATACACGTACACTTGAGCAGCCTTACAGTGGCGCCGGCCCTACCCACACTGAGGCCAGATCAGAGCTTGTAGCCACATTGGGGATTACTCCACAGTTTGGCTACTTTTATTTGCCCAAAATTGGCAATATCTGCAAATTTTGGGTCCATCTTCAGCCATATTCAGTTTGGGGAACTTGGCCTGTGATTCCCCTTCTTCAAAAAGTGCGGAAAGTCCATGAAATGGCTATAGCTGGTGAATTGAACATTAAAGTTAATAAGAATAAATGTAAAGTTATTGTGAATCACTTTGAATTTGGCTTGATACGACTTGGGTCTCATTTCAGAGCTCCCTGGGAAAATGAGAACTATCCGAGTTAACCCTCTATTGTATATGGATAGAGGAGTAAAAAGTGAATGAAATGTCTTGTAAATAAAGTGGCTTTTATTATACTTAAATGCAAATCTCAGAGTTTTCCTGCCTCTCAATAGAATGCAGCAGAAATAGACCTTTACTTCTTGAAAAGGTGGTGAACATATTTGAATAGAAAAAAATAAATCAAAACTAATATGAGGCCTTCAGACAAATAATTGTTGGTGATATTTGGATTAAATGGAGACCAACTTTCAAGATTTAAATTTCTGTCACTTCCTAGATCAGCGTTGTTCTGCTTAGACTGACTAGTTCTAGGGCAGCAAACTCGAGGGGGTGGCAGCAGACTGGCGGGTATTGGTGGTACATTCTCTCTCACTGCCGTACATAGTGAAGTCGGGGCAATAAGGTGAAGGTGAAAGGTATGTGGGGACAAATACTGCAGTGGACAGGGATGTGAGGGCAATCTTCTGCTTTTGAATGTTATGTGGGAACTATCTGGTGCTATTCTAAGGAATGAAGGGGCAATCTGATGGTGTTGTAAGGTATATGGGGGGATCTGGGGAAGTGGAAAGGTTATGCGAGGAAGGGGTGCGACAAATGAGGTTTGGGGGTACATCAGTGTTACCAGGCTGAAAGCAGCACAAAATTGAAATACATCACTAACCTGGATGCTAGACGGTAGTTAATATGTAAATGAAAAGCTTGACAATGCAATATAAGATGGTGCTTTTACATGAATCTGTCCGAGGCTGCTGAGTTATTTATTCATCATCCATGGATATAAGGAAATGTATGTTTTTGTTATTCCCTGTGGTGTAAGAAAAAAAAATTGAAATTCAAGTACTCAATATTGAAATCCCAAAGCTGTATTATTTTCTGACTGACCAAACACATTTGTGATGGAGACGTGGTTAGTCATTACTGGTAACCTTCACAAAGCTCTCAAAGGCTATATAAAACTATAAAGCATGTCAGTGCATGGATTCCTGGCAAGTGATGGTGCACTACCATGAGCTGTGCCATACCACGAGCAGGACAATGACTGTATAGATTAAATGGAGTATATTTTTCATAATACAAAAAGAAGACCTAAAAAGTACAAGAAGTTCATTTGCAATAGTAAACCAGTCTATAATGTGCACAGGAGGAATGTACCATTAGTTCCACTTTAAGATGAATCATGGTTGTCCTAGTGCATGTTGCCATGCTGGGATAATGCTACATACTGAGCCACTAAAAGTCGACACATCTGTGACCCAGCTCACCATTTACGTTAGATGCATCGTTTTCACAGCTGGACTAATTCTTGGGATGCATAATTATCAGACATTTCCTGAAAGTAGAATCTAGGGGAGAATAATATCTTTTTAAGTCTCAAGATGTTTTAATGCACATTAACCATAATTTGGTATTACATCGTATTGCTATATTATCACATCTGTGTTAAACACTGCACATTTTGTATAGCTGCAAAATCCTATGGTAATGAACAGGAAAAAATATACATGTCATTATAAAAGGGTATTTGAAATATCAGAATTTGTTTGTTTCTCTGTATTTATTTAAAAATCACAGTCATTTATTAATTACTGGAAATAAACATATGCTGTTGTGAATTTAAGCTAGTTATTGCATTTGTGCACAGAGCATGGTCTGTTGCCAGAATCTCAAGCACAGCCTTTGAACATTCTTTTTGTGATTCCACTTCCCTATAGCACCAGAGTGGCTGACACACCAAAAAGAAAAAAGAACAATGTGGAACAATACCTACCTAGGATACCAGTGTTAATTTTGATGGCATATTTTGATTCAGTTATAGTCTTTTGACTAAAATGCCATTTTAGTTTAGTCATATTTTAGTCATCTGAATTGTTTTAGTCAACCATATCTCAGGCAGATTTTAGTCAACTAAATCTCCAGCAGATAGGGAGGGAACTGGTCTGGGAGGGAAAACTCTCACGTGACAGTACCAGGCGAATCAGATGAAGGAGTATCCTCTTTATCTGCAGTGTGCAGGACATTATTCCAGGGGGCAGACAGACAGACACAGGGAGCCTGTGTCTCAACCAATACAGCTCCAGATAGTAACATGGAATCAAGAATTCACTTGCGGATATACACTGGAAAACGTCCTCATCAGTTTATGTGAATTGCGAAGAAGTCCGTCTGAGAGTGATGAGAATTGCGGCGTCCTGCTTGTCTTCCACGCTCTCCTAGCTAGCCGAATTGCTGAGTTACTTCCTGGTATGCGCCCTCTCACAGTACTGTGCAGATGTGTTTTCATCGAGCATTGAGGAAGTCGTTTTTGACAAAACACGTTTGCACAGTGCTGTGAGAGGGGGTGTACCAGGAAGTAACTCAGCAATCTGCGATATATGCCAGTATTTTCTGGAGTTTAGCCGTTACTAGTCGTTTACCTGGATTTGATTTGTGGTGCGTACAAGGTGTATGCTGGTTAGTGCTCGTATAGGTATGACCAGCAATTTCGGCAGAGAATTGCCTCGCGGCCATGATAGCGGTTCGGCAAGCAGGATGGCAGTTTGTGGCTACTCCTCATTATGCCTAACCCTCTGTCCTCCTTTCATAGGGAGGGCGGACCTTCGATTTCCAGGGGGGGTTTGGTGGTCCAAAATGAAGGGGTGTGCTGGCTCTACAATGAGAGCCATCGCCAATGGTACCCCAGAGAACATAAGGCGTCTTTGATGCATGATGGTTTTCGGGACGGGTTTTGGATTCCGTTCATGCAATCGGAGGAGCCTTGCTATGTGGATAATCTTAGTTCAGTTGAGTTGAATTTGGTTATCAGTCAGGAAAAATTGTTAAAGGAAGTATCGCTGGGGCAGATGGCAGGCCCATTTTCCTCTCCTCCTTTTAATAATCTGCATATTTCCCAGTTGGGGTTGGTGCCTAAGCAGGAAGAAAAATTTAGTATGATTCGATCAATGATGGAATCAAGAAGGAGGAAGTGCGAGTTTGTTATACGTCATTTGTCAGGCCTCTGGAGCTGTTGAGGACAGCGGTTCCAGGTGCATTGATGGTGAAGTCGAATACTGAATCCGCATTATGTCTCTTGCCAATACATCCTCATTGTTATCACCTGTTGGGGTGTCAATTCCAAGGTGAATTATACTTTGACATGTGCTTGCCCATGGGTTGTGCCATTTCCTGCTTTTATTTTGAGGTGTTTATCTACTTTTTGGAGTGGGAGGTTTCCCATCGTGCAGGCGCATGGTCTCTGTTGCAATACTTGATTTCTTGTTTGTGGGGCTGGCGGGAGAGTCCTTATGTTCAGACCTGCTGGAGTGTTTTAGGCAGGTGGCTTCAGATTTTGGTGTTTCTTTGGTGGAGGACGAGACGGAGGGTCCGACAATGGTGATATCCTTTTTGGGCATTGAGATTGATTTGTTGTACATGGTCTTCCACCTTCTGGCATCAAAGGTAGCTCTCTCCCATCTGGTGGCCACGGTCAGGGGATCTTGCAAGGTGCAAACGGTGCAACTTCAGCAGCTCTTGGTTCATCTGGTTTATGCTTGTAGGGGGATGCCAGTGGGACAGGCTTTTTGTCACAGACTGTCCTTGGCCATGAAAGGGGGAAAGTGCTCTTCCCATTATATTTGGGTCACTAGGCAGATGAGGGATGAGTTCTTTTATGGGCTCCTACAACGGGCATACGTGTTGGCAGGAGTCAGAAGTTTTAAACTCAGAATTGAAGCTATTCATGAATGCTTAGGGATTAGTGGGTTTTGGTGCATACTTTCGGGGCACCTGGTGCGCGGAGTCTTGGCCTGCAATGTGGTTTAAGTAAGAGTCGGAGCTGTTACAAATCTTACGTTCTTTGAGATCTTTCTGATCTTGGTGGCAATGAAGCTCTGGGTGGATGACTTAGTGAACCGGCAGGTATGCTTTCGTTTGAACAACATGAGCGTGGTGCATGTTCTCTCGCATTCAACTTGCAGTTCACTCCCAGTTTTGACTTTCCTTTGCCATCAAGTTTTGCTATATTTGGTTGAAGGCAAGGCATATTCCGGGCATTCAAGGCACTCAATAGCATTGCTGACTCCCTGTCTCGATTACAGCTGGAGAGATTTTGGGAGCCGACACCAGCGGCATCCTGGCTTGCCCACGGAGGTTGTGGACCATCATTTCAGGGGGCTGCTGGGTTTCTCTCAAAGGGGATATCAGGAAGTTGGGTCATTGGGAGTCATCTAGATTTTGTCTTTATGTACACCCACATTTATTCCTCATAGGTTTCCCTCCTTAATTAGTTTGGATCCTGGGCCACTCCTATGTTCATTGGATGTCAAAGCATGCATTACAGGTGTAATTTGGTGGTGTGCTCAAATCTGGTGAGAGTAAGGTGGAGGGGTATTCGGTGGTTGTTTTTTTGAGGAGGATCATTTCTTGTCCAGTAATTTTAATCATCCATGTGGGAGGGAATGATGTGGGACGCACGTGCACAATCAACCTATTTAATACCATCAAGCAGTATTTCGCGAGGTGCTTGTTTATATTCTTGGATGCTATTTTGGTTTGGTGTGTGATCCTTCCCAGGCCAGTGTGGGCCCAGCTGCCATGAACTCAGACACGTGAACGCTATAGACGGAAGCTTAATGCGCAGGTCTCCAAGTTTGTGAGCAGGATAGGGGGGATGCGGTGTGACATAGGGAGCTGGAAGGGCAAAATGCTGATGTTATGAGAGCAGATGGGGTTCATCTTAACCCTTTAAGGACCAGGGATTTTCCTAGGCCAAAGACCAGAGCGTTTTTCAATTTTTAATATGCGGTTTTTGAAACATAATTTTCCTCTCTCTCATTTAACGCAAACATACAAGTTATATGTTGTTTTTTAAAGGACAGTTAGAGCTTTCTTTTGAAACCCTATACATACAAATTATTTACATTTTAGTATTAAAAAATACATATAAAAGAGGAAATTTTGGGGGAAAAAAAGTTTTTCCCCATTATTTTCCCAATAATAAGCTACACAACTAGTGCAACACGAACCCACTTATCCCCCCTAATTAACTAACTAATAAAAAAGAAAAATATTGGTTCCCAAACCCCCCTAAACAAAAAAGACATAAAAAAAAACTCTGAAGAATGCGATGTCAGATCCATAAAAATCATGCAAAAGGCATGCAGGGGTTACATTTTATTAAATAAATATATTACAATTACATGTATTTATTAAAAAACTTTATAAATTGCAAAAAAAAATAAAAAAATGTAAAAAAAATAACTAAATGAGGGCCATAAAGTGGAAGGAAACTCATCACAGTTGCAAACTGTGATCAGCAATGAAAGGGTTAATATTTTTTCCCTCATACAATGTTTATTTATTTATTTATTTATTTATTTATTTATACTTACAGGTCACTCTCTGTGCTTCACTATAAGAACGTGAAGCACAGAGAGTGAATTAGAGGCAAAGTCAGTGTGTGAACACATTGACTTTGCATCTAATTTGCATGTTATCGCGGTGATCACATTATCACCGCGATCACATGCCTGGAAATCCACCGATCGGGTCCAGGAGCTTTGCCTCGGGTGCGAGGCTTAGTCCTGGACCTGTTGCAGACTGGCTGGCGGTGCGCATGAAGAGCACCGCCGGCTAGACTGCATGACGAGTTAACTCGTCATAAGGTCGCTAATGCTGCGGCTCTTATGACGAGTTAACTCGTCATAAGGTCGCGAAGGGGTTAATGAGATGGGATTGGACATTTTCAATGCAGGCTTGCAGTCTGCATACTGCGTTGGCAGAGGTAACCAGAGCTGGAGGAAGAAATCAGGAATACTGCCATTAGGCTTGGGGAGATAAACTCTGGCTGGGGCTTAAGGCAACGCCAGAGTGAAGCTCATGTTTCACTAATGGGAAGAGCTGCCTGTAGTTATGGATACAGCAGGAAGGTCATATAAAGTTGTTTGTTTGTTATTCTTAATAAAGCTGTGGCCATGCCCTTCCCCATCTGATTGGTTTCGAGCCTCTTTATTTGGGGAGGAGGGGAGGGTTTGGGCCTGTTGAGGGTTTTCTATGCAGAGGCCTTTAGCAATCAAGAGCATTTCTCAGTTTACCCTTACTGGTTAAACACTTTGATTGCACAGTGGCCCAGAGATAATAATAACAATCTGTTACTAAAATGTTAATGATCTTCAAAATCAATAATAACAAATGTAGGATCTGCAGTAATATTGAAAACCTCTCAGAAACATATCCTATAATCTTTAGGAAGGTCATAATAGTCCTTCTTTTAAAAAAAATGATTATATTTATCTAAGCAATGTTAATGATCTTGCTGTCTCAAAGAGGTCAAGTATCATGTTGTCTGATCACTAATTAAATACTGATAATGTTAGCCAACTTGCACCCCCATAGTATCTTACAAACCTTTGATTAGTGTCTGAGATCCAAAACCAGGGGTCTCCATACAGTTTCTTAAGTGGACCACACGGTCAGAATTGTGTGAATGGGCCACATTGAAATTAAAGTTTTTATTTACTGTCAAGAATGTCTTGTTTGCATAGAAACATGTTTGTTTATTTAGCATTAGTAGAAAAACAGGTTATGTACAGTTTAAATGAACTTGATCAAACTACCTGTTCATACAGTTACTATAAAATATGTAGGTCACTTTGGTTGCACCTTGCTTTCACATGGGCCACATCTGGCCTACAGGTTGCACGTTGGAGGCCTATTCTTAGTGATACTGACCCCGACATCTGTTTTTTTGGCCTATAATTTTAAGACATGGCCTCTTTCCAGTTACCTGTCTAAACTAGTGAAAAAGAGGGTGCTAGTTTTGAAAAATATGGGCAAGCTGCTATTTCTCCTCAGCCGTTTGATCTGACTGACGGCTCCTGTCTGAACTTACTAGTCATTTGCCGTATCATTAGCTGCCTGGCTTTCAATTTCTGCCTCTTGGAAGTTACAGCGCTTTGAACAAGTCCCCACAGTAATTGAATTTGCCACAGAAATAGAACGCTGGAAAATTTCATTTTCTTCCTTACATGAAAGCAGGCAGGCCAGGTCGGCAGACAAATATTCCTGCTGGGTCAGTTTTCCACCTCCTTTCTAAACTGGATCCGAACAGCGTGCCCTCCTTACCCTTAAACATATACACACAGTGGCAAACAATACCTTCCTCCAAGTAATCTCCCAGTGCATCAGCTTGTCACTTTGCAATTTTCTTTTAAATGCCTTCCACAAATAATGGTTTTCAAAATGAGCATTAACAGGTTTGATTACACGAAGCTGTCCTTTTAATTTACACCAGGATTCTATTGATCATACAAGTGCAGATTAAGGTGTTCAATAGAGCAGTGATGAGGTATTAACCAGCTAAGGGTACTCCAGGGGCTGCTGGGGAGGCCAGGAATATGCTAGAAGTGTACAGTTATTTCCCTGTAATGAAGTGGCACTATGCGCAGGCATGAATTGCTAGCAGGAAGAATAGATCGGAGATGATGAGCTCTTCAAAGTCATTTCTCGCTCTCTCATTCAGGCTCATGCCCAGATCCTCCTGCGATTCTTCTGCATTACTTGTCATGAAATGCCAGGATTTACTTAGCTGGCTGATGCAATTTTTATGACCCTATTGCTTTTCCACCATAGTAATAGTTTTGAATCAATTTATCAATCTAGCGGTACCATCAGACACATTGCCCTGAAGATCAGGACCAGGTCATTCCATCAATTCACTGGAGTTCACGAAAATAGAGATAGATACTGAGCTGTGTGAGCTATCAACCTCAAATAGCTTCGTAAAGAAAGCTTTTGCCGATTTAACCACTTGCTTGCTAGATTTTTAAAACACATGCATTATTGGTGCACAAAGCAATAAAAGCTATAAAAATGTCATTTTTAAAATATTAGGTGACATTTTTATTGTCAACACTATTTAGCACAACAGGCTGCTGGGATATTTTTGTATTGTAAACTATTTTATGTATAGAACATAAAATTGGTGTGTACTACAGTATAATTGGTATGTCCATTGCAATATATTTAACGATCAGGTCAAGCAATTAAAGTGAGAACATTACTAGATGGTTTGAAATTGCCATTTAAGAAATAAACGATCAACTAATTCAAAGTTGCAATGGATTTAGTAATAGTTTAAAGAGACTCTTTAACCGAAATAATTTTTATGGGATTGTAGAGCATAACCATAATTAATAAAGTTTGATAGTTTAATTGAAAATATGTTTTAAAATTGTCTGTGTTTTCCCCAGTGCATGACATCACCTCCTGGCATTATATGCAAATTAATTATTTCACAATGTAATAATTTCTTTGCATATTATGTCACAAGGTGACAGAGACCCATTAATATGTAAAAAGTAATAGGCAAATGTATCAATGATTGACAGATAAACTCCGTTAATGTATATTCACCAGATGTTGTCTACAGTTTGTAACCACTTAGCCTTGTTCAAAGTCCAGTGTTCTTTAATGTCTTTAACTGCTACTGTTCAGATGAAAGAGATGTGACCATTTAACTTTGCTTCTTGAATTAACTTCCTATACAAATAAGGTTTACAAATATGGAGCAGTTGCTAGTGGTGGTGTTCTGACAAAAAAACTGGAGCAAATTCTACTGCACAGGTGCAGTAGAATTCACTTATTGTGCACCACAGCGCATGCGCACAAAGTTACAGCTGTCAATCAGCTGTAACTTTCGCAGAAGTGCGCCTGCGCGAGGGACACACACCACCTCACGCCCCCTTTAGATTAACTGCGGTGACAGGTAAAGTATAAGCCTTTTACTTATTATCCTCACTTACTAGCGTAGCAAGCAATTGGTAAAACTTCTATCAGTGACATGCTGCGCTAGTAAGTGGAAGTCACACACGGGGGGCTGCCTCATGTTGATGGGAGTTGTGATCACCACCTTAGGCTCCCGTGTGTCCCCCTCTGTCCCCCGTGTGTGACTTCCACTTACTAACGAAGCATGTCACTGATAGAAGTTTTACCAATTGCTTGCTACGCTAGTAAGTGAGGATAATAAGTAAGAGGCTTATACTTTACCTGTCACCGCAGTTAATCTAAAGGGTGCATGAGGTGGTGTGTGTCCCTCGCGCATGTGCACTTCTGCCAAATTTACAGCTGATTGACAGCTGTAACTTTGTGGCAAAGCGCTGAGGTGCGCAATGAGTGAATGTGCAGTAGAATTTGCTCCAGTTTTTTGTCAGAACAGTGGCACTAATATTTTAGAAAAAAATGTATAATGCTGCCAGTAAGTACAGTAAACAGTCCACAAATAGTGTAGGAGATGCACATTAAATAAACAAATGAGGATCACCCTTGATAAAGACACAGGCGTAGTGTTGGGGGTGCACTGACTGTGAGTTCACTCTCCTATTCACTGTTTGCTGTTTTTGATTTATAGATGACTGTTTGTCATTTGTTTGCTGCATTATACTGATTGTATGTACAATATGTTAGTTAATATTGTTATATTTCTGCTACTATTTGTATTTGAAGTCTACTGAGTTAAATACTCTCTATTAAAACTATACTTCTATTCAGGTATCTTATAGAGGGCTGCCATCCAGCAAGTATTTTACCATAAATCTGGTTAAAAAAAAATTGGCTTGAGGCCAACGTTAAGTCTAAGAAGGTAACGGTATGGTCATTATTGCTTTGAACAAGAGGGGGCAACCTTGTTACAGTGTAACGCCGCTAACTCAGTAACTTATAACCTGAAAACCTTGATTTGAATTAAATATCTAAAAATATCCCTTATTTCATTATAATAATTTAATTGTAACATGGGTACATGTGATTACTTATCAACCGAATTGTAAAAAAAAAAACAGGACAATCTAGCGGAGCTGTAAAATTAGGGAAGATGGAGAATTTCTCCTTCTTAGCTATTCTAGCCTGATGTTTCGACTCTGGCTTTTAGTTCACTACTGTATGGATGAAAAAGCCACACAAAAAAACAGAAATATACAACAAGAACCACAAAACAGGTACTTTCCAAGGATTCTTCGTATCCTCATAAAGTACTGCAGGAAAGAAAGACGAACCAAATGATGAGCAATCGATCTCAGAATAGATCAAGTGGAGAATATTAGATCGTAGGGGAAGGATACAGAATGCAGCACAAAAGTACAACAAAATGTATTACAGTGATAAAAACTCATACAATCAGTATGCAAGATAAACCAGCTGTCTTGCTACTTAGATTTGTGGGGGTTTCCAGTGTTCACAGTCTGGCCCAGCTGATGTTGAAATAACTGGTTCTCCAGGACAGGGTTACCTAGTCATGAGTGGACACTCTCCTGGAGAACACGTTTCATATTACCTTTGTACAGTCTGTTCCTTCGATTCCTTACCTATTCTACTTTTTTTGCCCTTGCAAGTATTCCGCCTGCCCACTGAGCTCACAACACAATGTAACATATATTTATGGTTTATTGAATTTTGTTCACAAATATCTGATATATGTAGGAATGTTACAATATTTGCCTATAATAGTTCCATATTCAATCAATAGACATTGGACCCCCTGAATTACTGCATTCTATAATCTTTAAGGTAGATGAACCCACTTACAATACATCATCCAAACTACCCCTTGTCTGTGGGTTCAGAGAGTCTCTGTAAACTCCACCCCCAATGGCGGTCTACATTGCACTGCACTTTCACATGTAGGTCTCTCACTAACAGGATGCAGGTTAATCTGCACTGCGTGTATAAAACAATAATAAGTCCATCTGCAACATGAACTTTTCAAATCACCCACTTAAATCAGTATAAATGGAACGTTGATATAAGATACAGTAGGCATACCTCAGTAAAGCACTCACCAGGGTTGCAAAACACATAGCATAGCTGTGAGTATTTAGCGGAAAAATACTTTTAGGTTTATGTGTAAATGTATCTTCTGAAGAAACTAAAGCTTTTCAACATCTGAAAAATAATCAGATAAAGGAGACAGTATAGTGGTGTTAAAAGTGGTAGATTATATTACTGAAATAAAATAGTTATGTGAAACTGACACATATACTAAGCTAACAAAAGATCCCACCACATCTCAAAAGTTAGTTGGAACTGCATAGTTTTGGTTACTCTGTTGGATGTTTTTGCTAAAAACATACAGTCATTCGATTGATGTATGTCGCACTATGCCAACCTTATACCATCTACTCTAGGTTCATAAAACTTTGAAATCTCTCCCCGGGTGTCCCATCATTTTGAGGGTAGTCTGGTTAGGTGAAGGTTTGGCACAGTGGGTAGATTTACAATTACAACTGCTGGAATTTTGTCACATTGTAACTCCATCATATTTGTGCACCACACCGGATTACAGAGCACAACAAGATATCGACCCCCATTCAACTGTCTGCATTACAGTATTTCTCCTAGACATGTGCAAAACTAAAATGTTCGTTTCGTTTTCGTCCATTCGGACGAAAATGTTATTTATTTCGTCTAAAACGAATTTCGTTCATTAGTGCATTCGTTTCAGACAAAATTCGTTCATTATTTTCGTTTCGTTTTGTTTTATTCGTTCGTTTTATAGAATACAATGTAATACTATTGGCTTTCTATAAACCGAACGAGAGCCCCATTCATAAGAAATTCTTATGAATGGGGCTCTCGTTCGGTTCATAGAAAGGCAATAGTATTACTTGTATTCTATAAGCCGAAAGTCTATAAACCGAACGACTTTCGGTTTATAGACTTTCGGCTTATGGAATACATGTAATCCTATTGCTATTCTATAAACCGAACGACTTTCGGTTTATAGAATAGCCATAGGTTTACATGTATTACATAAGCCGAAAGTCTATAAACCGAAAGTCGTTCGGTTTATAGGCTGTCGGCATTTAACTAATAAGAGACAGAGTCTCCATTCATAAAATTATGAATGGAGACTTTGTCTCTGTGTAGTAAAATGCCGACAGCCTATAAACCGAACGTTCGGTTTATAGGCTGTGGGCATTTTACTACACGGAGACAAAGTCTCCATTCATAATTTTATGAATGGAGACTCTGTCTCCGTGTAGTAAAATGCCGAGTCTTTCGGCTTATAGAACAGCAATAGCATTACATGTATTCTATAAACCGAACGTCGTTTGTTTTAAAGACTTTCGGCTTATAGAATACATGCTGCTATTGGCTTTCTATAAACCGAAAGAGTCCCCATTCATACGAATAGGTCAATTGACCTATTCGTATGAATGGGAACTCAATTTTCGGTTTATAGGAAGCTAATAGCATTACATGCATTCCATAAACCGAAAGTCATTCATGTCGGTTTATGGAATGTAGTACAATGCTATTGGTATTGTATAAACCGACTCTATTTCGGTTTAGAATGCCAATAGCACGAATGGACGAATGGACGAATGAACGAATGATTTTCGTTTATTAACCATTCGTTCATTCGGATTTTGTTAGTTAAAATTTTCGTTATTCGTTTTTCGGACGAATGGACGAAAATGCTATTTTCGTCCGAAAATGCATTCGTCCGAAAACGAATGCACATGTCTAATTTCTCCATTATGCTATGTTATAATAATGTATCAATATTGTATGGAATATTGGGACTGTGCTTTTGACGGTTTTGAACCTGACCTGGATTCATTACTGCATGAATAATTTGGGTTGACCAATATTGCTGTGCTCATATGAACCAACATTATGGACTGTGACAAAGACCTTGATTTTTTTCTTAATGTTTACTTTTTATGATTTTTTTTCCCTTTTTTTGGGGGGTCGAAACCGACAACTGATATTTATATTCCCTCTATGTTGTATATACTTTATGCAAGTTTATAGGCAGTGGGGATACTTGTCTCACTGTTTACACTGTGTTGTTTCTTTACAGTGCTACGGCATACTTTGTACATTGCATCTATAGATATCATAGTGTGTTATTTTCTGTTATGTGTGGTATTCTCCCTCTTTACTTCTTCTAGAGTCAGACATAGTGTACAGCACCTTCACTATAATCATTATATGTCTTTTCTGGGTTTGGGTACATGGTAAGCCCCTACTAAATACGCTGAATGCAAAATTATTATTCTGTATTACCATCTTGTACTTAGAATCAGTTTTGTGTCCTTTTCTGTATTCATTATGTAATCATTTTTCCCTGATTGAGGTTACCATTAAATCATTATTTCTACTATATCTGGCACATAAGATTATTATATGGCCAAAAACAGGATCATAGCAGATTATTTATTGATAAAGAGCTAGTAACAATACCTACATTTGTTACTACTTATAGTAATCAATTTTGAGAGATAACACATATAGTTGAGACACATCTTCTAAAATGAAAACTTGATTTATCTTATTAAAAGATTTTAGATCAGGGGATTAGAAGATTAGCTAAAAAAGGTCCAACTATTGAGAATGTTGCCAGTATACTATTAAATGTAAAAACTTTGAATCTCACATTATGGGTGATGCTTATTCAATTGGTAATTTCATAAATTGAAATACTAAACTAGTGGTGTATTTAATCACATGCACATTTTGTCATAAACAATATTTTAGAAAGAAAAAAAGATTCCTGAAAGAAAGGATAAGAGAACATAGTGCTGCTATTGAAACTAATGATACAAAATAACCAATTAATAATCACTTTCAGGGCATTGAAAAAGGTATACTATACAAAGAGGTAACATAGTTAATCTAGTTTTGAGTTTATGTTTACGATCCTTATTGCACCTCTACATGTACCAATAACATTGTATATATTATATTAGTTGTAGGACTCTGAATCATATTATTTGATATATATATCCTTATGTTTTGTTTATCTATAATACATGGATGTGTATTTTTATGCATATATATGCAAAATATGGTCTGACATAATAAATAAATTATTATTATCATTATATTATTTGTAATCATAATTTAAAGAATAATTAAAAGACTTGGTAATCGAGGAATAAATATTTAGTACCTACATAACAGAAGGTTTTTAAGGGGTTAAATGAAATACATTTATGCTCTTAAATCATTCAACACAGGTTGCCACCCTAAGTGGCTTTCATAAGGAAGTCATACTGAGCTTCAAATGACCAGGTCTCACAAATAAAGTAAATGATGTATCCTCAAGGTAGCTGAGTAAATAAAAAATAAAAAAGACAGAAATGTTTCAAATGTACTTAGGAGTAAAATCACATTACAGTGCATATATTTAATTAGCCGTATACCGCTTGTTGCTGTCCATTGATGCAGCTTTCTGTAAGAAGGTATTTCATTCCTCTTTTTCGTTTATGAAATTAGCCAATATCTCCTGAAAGTATTTTAAATTAATACATAGCAGCTATCTTAGGTCATTAAGATTTCTAATGAAAGGCCTCTCTGGGCTATAGTACAAAATAAATACGTTGGTATTGATCATTCAATAAAAAATTGGGCCAATTTAATAACAGTCTGACTGAAATGCACTTAATTCAACAATATAGTCATTTCCCTGCAACAATGAATAATGTGTAGCTGTGATGTGAATGGTTAGGGATACTATTGTTTGTAATATTGAAATATTCTTGACAGCTCGTTGCAATCTGTAGCTGAAATCTATTCAAGTCTAATAACCAAACAAGGGACACCTAAATCTTAAGTGTAATCAAATTTGTTAGCAAAGAGAGAAAGAAACCATACAACAAATATTTAACTGATAGATCACTCTCAGCCAAAAATACAAAAAGTTTACACAAAAGCAGCTACCGAACCTTTGATTATTATATCTGCATAGGTTCCTAGTACTAAATGTGAGTTGCAGGTGAGTTGAGTATTTCTTCAGTATTTAAAGATGTATCAATGCCTTATGCAAGGCCGCCAAGATTGTCCCTACATAATGCATAGTTAAGTCAGTGAGATGAAATATTATCTCAGTTCACTTGCATCTGACTTGCAGTGAGTAATGAAAACTTTTTTTTGTGTTGAGGACATTTCCATCCTGCTTTTGGTACTTATACATTAGATACTGGTATTTTGGGGCATGTGTTGTTTGTGTACATTGTTGACACTGTTTTGTACCAAAAGTTGACTGAACATGTGTATGAAGTATAGCAGGTTGTGGGCATTTCCTGTTGAAGTTATCCTAATTCTTAGGCCAGGTTATTGATATCTGTATTATGTTGCCTATTGTGTGGGAATGTTTACCTGATGGTATGCATTACCACTACCATTAACAGGTGTTTCTCTCACCTTATTCTGTAATTCTGCCTCTCTGTATACTTATATCTTTTACTTACATCTATCCTGAGATTATGCTATAACCCATGTATCTTGTAGGATGTGCTAAACCCCTTGACATCACTTCTGTACTTGGTGATTCCTATAACCTTACTGGGAATTTAGGCAATGATTTTGTCTTTGCAACTCTGAACCAGAGCCAACTGCAGGTGCTTGATCGAAACAAAGCCATAAAGCGTTGTACTACATCCAACTCTTTCCCTCCAGTTGGTGCAGAGCTACAAACCTCATAATTCCCCACCAGTTTTCTAGAATGGCAAGGATTTATGCTAGTGCAGAAATAGCTTAAGGGCCACAGTTGGACAACTAGGTACTTGACAATTTAAAACAAGTCTTCAGTCTCAAACTTAGGCCTTAGAATTTAAATTTACTTTCACTGCCTCCATTTCATGGCCATAAACTTTTTTTTGAAACAAGCACACACAGACCCATACACAACCAAAATACAGACCGCTGACTTCAGACACAACATTGGCTGATTTCATTTAAAACGGTTTACATTTTGGAGCTGAACAATGTCTTTTTCTGTCCAGGGATTAAACCATGACAAGTAAGAAAAAAAGATGACCATTCAAGTCCTTCTCTCTTTGAAAAGTCCTTGAACTGAACATGTTTCTGACATTGAAGCCTTAATTTAGGGAAACCTGTTGAATCAAATATAACATTGCGAGTTCTGAAAATCAATGGATTATTTTATGATGTTCAAAAGAATTATTTTTTATGTGGTAGACACCTTAGGACCTTGTCTATTATGTGACCTACAAGATTTTAAGAAAAGTGCTTCCACTGCTTTATTGTCATTGACTCTCTTAGGCAGACTAAGCTACCCTTTTTCTTTCCTTCTCAGGGGGTCAGCTCTAAAAAGGACATTAAGGAATGGCTAATGGAATTAAGGATATAATAATAGAAGGATATAGTGAGACTATTGTATTAACAAGACATAAATCAAAATGAGCAAAAAGTAAGTGTTTTTTAATTGATTGATTGGAATGATAGTCCGTGGGTTTTTATGAAGGCAAGCAGTCATTTACCTCAGTGTCTATACTAAAAAGTCCAATGAAAAAATGGGATAAGAGAATTATGCAGTTTTGAGAGATACATTATTCACACAATGAAACCATTTTGTGCTGACACATGCAATGTGAAATAGCATTAAATCTTTGACACTGGCTTTATTCTTGTAGGGATTTCAATAGTTTGTGGGAAATATTGGTGACTCTCTCTAATTTGTCATATGCTTTTAAAAGGTGTATGTAAACTTTCAAGGTGACATAAGAATCAGTTTAATCTTGCCCTAACCGCTGGTTGTAAATGTGCATTTCTGTACTGCTAACGTATGCAGTGCATTAAAACAACTTATAATAGTTTTGTAAATACCGACATCTATAAAAACAGAAATAAGTTCATTTTAAAATGATTACATTAAAATTATTTTATTACTATTTTGTGTGTAAATCATATTTGTGCCTTAAAAAATTGATTGTGAAAGCAATATATTTAGTATAGTTTAATTTATGACTAATAGACACCTGTCTGCTTGTTGTCATGACACCTGCCAAAAACAAATTTATAGCGTTTGCAAATGTAAGTTAAATTGTTAATAAAACAACTAACTTTATGGTGGCAAAAGAGCGTATCAATACATATCCTAATGTATTGTATCATCAATCCACCATGCTGAAGTGACTGTATGTCATGTTTCCTAACATGCTAAATTTGCCATACACCAGAACCTTCCATCTAAAAATCAGTGGCAAGTTTACCCGTGAGCTATGGTGTGTTGGAAAGGAGGGGGCTCTCAATACCTAAATAAATCCCCATTGATGTCTAACAGTGGTACATTCCTAGTTGAACATTTGCATTTATAGTCCATGCAAGCCAGCAGTCATATTTATCCCACACATATCTTTATTATACAGGGCTCACAGTGCTTCTAGGAATATTGGGTAGGAACATGCAAATAAAGGCACCAATGGTTAACTTTAGCCTCTCTGTATTAGCTCTTTGTGAGACAACTGTGAAAAAGTAAGTAAATAATGTTCGGCTTACCATGATCTATTTGCAGGTGGCCCCAAGTATTCTTATAAAGCTATTCTACATATGCACTGTACACAGTACACAGATTAGGGCACCAGTGTTTTGTCCATAACTTTTGCTCTAATGAAGATTTGGTTAAGTTCTCTAGAGTCCAGGTTGTTCGTTATGTTGGTATTTTTATGTTTACTGTGTTAATTGCAATTTTCATAATGCAATTTAATGAAGAAAATTTTTTGTTTTCAAGAAATTAGTAATTATACACACATACATTTAAACATGTTCCTAGAATTCTCCATTACACAAATTCTACAATGTTCCCTATGGTTGTCATGAAGAGTTAGTAAAATTAGATTATCAAATTTGATGTCTTTAAAATGATTGCATATCTTCTTGGAGCTGGAGGTAGCAGAATAAAATGTATAATCTGCTGTGTTAAACTGGCTATTATTTATACCTATTTGAAGTTGTTTGGTGATAATGGAACTGTGAAAGCAGCATGATGTGAGCAACCGTGAAAAACACTTATTCTATGCTGGGCCTTCTGACCAAAGCTACTGTACCATTCTCCTCAATGAAGAGGTCACTCCAGAGATGCACTTGCTGTAGAGCCTCGTGCTGGGAAATGAAGTAGCCAAGGCCATTACTTGCCGATTAGGTACTGAAAAGACCACAATCTTAATCACAGCATCATTTTAGGAAATTCTTCAATTTGTAACCTGCAGAAAATGATTGCCATTTAAAACTGGGTAAATAAAAAAATCAAAGTTTTACATATAAAATGACTAAAATTCTGTGCAAGTAGCTCTTGTATCTATTTCGGGAGAAAATAAAGACATTTGACAGTAAGTTAGCTTTGGCTAAAAAACTTGTTTTTATATTGTTATCTGCTTTAGTGTACTGTTACAAAAACCTTTCCAGAGTTGAACAAACTCCAAGCGCTAGACAAAATACATTTTTGATCATCAGAAAAACTAGGTTGCAGTTTGCAATTGCTGTAAAATAGATTCCTTTCACCTTTGCCTGTGTTCACATTGTATAACTTCTTGAGTTAGTTGGAAATACATTTTTTACCATGAAACAAAACATGTGAGGGTCTATTGAATGACTTGAGTTAATGTATCTTGTCATTCAATACTGTAGACTGCAATAGAAAAATTGTTATTAAATAGTTAAATAGTTAATAGTTATTAAACTCAGTCTAAAATGATCTCAAATGCAGCAAAACCCTTACAGTGCTACCTTGGGCAGGCCCCACCACACCATCATTTTGGTAATGGATACAGAGACTGGAAAGAACACACAATATGGAAGAACAAGCATTCAGATTGGAATGCCAGGTCGACCGACACAATGCAACTTGGCTTCACTGCTCACATTCATTGTAAATGAATTATAAATAAATAAATATTCCATGAGAGTCTGGGGGCTGAAGTAAACCAGACCCAATTATAAAAAAGTACCCCAAAGCCCGATCTATATTGAGTAGACCCTTATCAATTGGACAGTGTGTTGGAAAACTGGAGTGGAAAAACAGAAACCGCAACACAATGTGTAGATTAAAAGTAATCCATTTATTTATAAAAATCAATAAATATTGGCTTCTGTAGATTCACACTGGTTTGGGGTTAGACTTGAGTGTCCTAAGACAACGTTAGAAACACAGAATATTCTGAGACCAAAGTGTAATCATTTATGTTTCAGTAACCTACTCCACTGGTTATCATATTACATTGCAATCTTCAAAGCTGACTTGGCAGTCAAATATTTAGAGTAATCAATGTGTACTCTGATCCACAATTGTTCATGGGGGTGGGAATGGACATGATTAACAAAGCAAAACTGGAATAAGTGTTCATCAAAAACATATTCCCACAGTTTTATTTCTTACATAAGCAGTTGTCCCATTCAACCACACCTTCTACTGTTCTTCCATTTTTTTTTTACTCATTAAGAAACTTACCCATTTGTTGAGGGACATGCTGCCTTGCAGAATGTGCAATTCAAATGTGTTCAGATGGAAATCAATTAACTGGTCAAGTTACTTCCCACTAGTCAACTCAATTCCTTGACTAATTATTTGGGGCCCCTGGACACTCATGCATTGTATGTTATGCAGGGGACAATGTCAAGCTTATATGTATCGGTGGTAATTTCATTGTCTAAACATTGTTGTCATTATTTTAGTCAACTGCATGTTTTCAGTGACTAAAACGAAACAATAACTAAATAAAAACTAAGTTAATAGGACTAAAACTATGACTAAAATTCATTGTAATTTTTATCAGCTGGCTGAAATGTTAAGGAGGGACTATTGCATTTACCTATTTGGACTTCTGGTTCCCATGTATCTCTGCCCAAAGCCCAGTCCCCTGACTCTATCTGCAGCGCGACTGGCTGAGACATAGGCTCCCTGTGCCTGTCTGCCCCCTGGAACAATGCTCTGCAAACTGCAGAGGAAAATGATTCTCCTCCATCGGATTCACCTGCTACTGTCACGTGTTTCCCCTCCTAGCAAGGTAACTTAACACTATGTGACAGCCTTCTCAGACCTGTTCCCTCCCTCGTAGCTGTAGATTTAGTCAAATAAAATATACTGGGGATTTAGTCAACTAAAATTAGACTAAAACTAAAACAATTCAGATGACTAAAATATGACTAAACTAAAATGCCTTTCTAGTAAAAAGACTAGGACTAAAACAAAATCCAAATTTGCCGTCCAAATTAACACTGATATGTATGCAGCAAAAACTGCATCATCTGTCAACGCTTCCTATACACAAGGTATAAGAACACCTATATATTTCATACAGGCTGCTGTGTGATGTAAGTATGCTAACATTGCATGTATATTTAGCATTTGGGATACTTTGATTGTTGTCTTTTTGAACTGCTTTAAATGCTATTGTTTTTTTTTGTCTCCTACAACACATTCTCCTATCAATATACATGTGTTAATTTGCTTCTCTTTGTTGAGGGAAAAAAAGGCTAATGCTCTCTCAAGATAGGTCAGCTTACTGATAAACACATACAGTCTGTGACTGTCATAAGATACTGATCAGCCTGGGCCAGTTATTACCACCATCACACACAAATGACAAATCTCTGTGCACAGGAAAGTAACGAGGGCCTGATCAGTAGCTTCAGTTATCTTTTCTCCATGTGTATCGCAGTCTGCTGCAGTTATTATATAAAAAAGGGCTCTGACATTGATCGACAGGTTCTATTAACATCCTTCCATGGCAGCTGGATGGAACAGATACATTAAATAAGGCAGTTATTGCTTTTCATTGCTTTCCTGTAAAATATCACTGCTAAATAGCTTCTGCCATCAGATGCAGTTAGGTACATGGTTTTAATTTGAGCAACTGCTTTATAACACTGCACAATTGACACAGGCCTTTGTTTTTCCAACAATAATGGTTGTGTATATCCTGGAGAATTGATGGGCTGTCTTTTATATCAGTGGGTGGAAAGTGGCTGCTCCTTTGTCATGCTGCCTTTTCTACATGCTTTGCTTGTCAGTTCTCCGCAGTATAGGCAAGAATAATGACAACCCGGCCTCCTTATCTCAGGATGTTGTAATGTGTAAGCTGCTGTAAGGCCTCGGCTGAAGAACAGATAAGGGAATCCTTACAAGTATGGCAGAGAGTAATAAGAGGTGTCTGGGGGAAATGGGGAGGGTGAGCAGTTATTAAGACAACAATGGCAGATCTGTCAGCCGCACATAACAACTCTTTTTCAAGGCAAGGAAATATATGCGCACTGAGTGGGGAATAACATGACTGGAAATAAAGTCCCCAAATGTTCACCTAATAATGATGCATTTCCAACAGGAGAGTTATGCTGCCCAATGATATTGTTCCTTTTATCTCTGCTCTAAATGTTGGGGCAGCTGTGTGCTTTGGCACAGTGAGCTGTCCTTTCTTTTTGTATGTTGCATATTAATCCTTTATTGAAGTAATTAAACGTGTCCTTAATGGCAGTGAGCGGGTGGAATGAATGTACAGTTGAATTAGCAGTGATGATTGGGAGCATGTTGCAAGATTAACTAAATGCAATTACTGTAGGCATTTCTTTCTGTAATCTGGCTTCATGACATGACTTAATTATAGGCGGTTATACACTAACTCCCTGATCTTGCGCTCTAATATTAATATTTTAGTTAAATGATACATTTAACTACGTGCTTATACAGCAGGCTAAAAACATTCATCTAAATGCCTAATTTTTAAAAAATATGTTTATAACATTATTTCACATCAGTTGACTAAAGGAATACTAATTCATAGATTTGTAAACAAATAGTAACTATCAAACCTGTCAACATTTCTGTTGGCGACTCCAATGCCCTGTTCTAGGTACTAATTAACCCCATTTGTTGTTATACATTTGTTACACATTTGTTAATAATCCTGCGCATGCACAGAATGTTTCACATATTGAGGATGAAGTCAGGAGCATAGAATAGTATTCCCAAATCAGGCCTTTTCCACACACTTTGGGATAGCTGGGATGCCTGAATTTCCAGTGAATTGATCCCTGAGTTGCAAAATGTGTTTCCCAACCGCATTTCAAAATAATATGTCCAGTAAAAATAGCCAAAACTTCTAGGGTGTCAATCAGAGCAATTGCCATCATTATAATCTCTAATTAAAAATAATAGGGTTACAACTACACGGGTTATGAACCTCTAACATTGATTGAAAAAGGGCATCAGGCTGGTTATTCAGAAACATATTTCAATAAATTGCGTATTATTATAAAAAAATGTTTTTTCAATTTCTCTCCAACTATCCTTACTATAGCAAGCTGTTTGGTCACCATGGCTCTTGGGTTTTTCTTTTATAGTGTTCATTCTCGCTCTTTTTTTTGTTGAGCCATAAATGAAACGCTTTCAGCCCTAATGACCAGAATGACTTTCCTCGATCATGTTACTGCCATTTTGGCACATTTATCGCTTTCACATGCACTAATGGATGAGTTGGGATATGTTAACAATTTATATATCATCTAATCTGAAGAGAGAAACCCCATGCAACTAACTTAGCCCTCAGGATTGAGTAGCTTTTAAGGAGTATAAATGAATTTAATGCTTTCGAAAGAGCTTCTGTAAATTATGAATATGACACCTATTACATTAAGCTGCATTAAGCATTAATACATCTTCATTACTGGCAGGTTGCCCAAAACTCCAAGGTTGAAAAAGCTGCCAGATTCACCCAATGTGACACTCCCCTACCTCTAGATTCATGAATGATGTGAGGGCAAAGGAAGGCACATTCAAATCTTACCATTGTAGCCAGTTGTGCTAGACGATGGGATGACTTACTTTTATACAGCATGTAAATCAACTTAACTTTATGCTTTGCTTTCACTTATTATCCTGGTATTTCAGAATTTACAAAAATAACAGTGTCATGCAAATAATTTTGAAAATGAACATATTCAAGTCTGAGGAGCCCAACGTAAGTTTGGAGCGCAACGTAAGTAAAATAAAGAAAATAAATAAATATATTATAATATGTAAATGAAAGAGAAAGAAAATCAATCAGAATTAATACTTATGTTCAAACAATTGGATCTTTATATGGTCAATTCTGATAGATACTCTCATTAATCAAGATCCAATAGTTTAACATAAGTATTCATTATGATTGATTTTCTATTTCTTTATTTTTCAATATTCTAATATTTTTATTTTTATTCTTTATTTCACTTAATTTGTGCTCCAGACTTTGATATTAATTCCTTCTTTTTCCTATTAGTGGTGAAAAGGTTGCCACTTGTTCTGTGAGCAGCATTTCTTTATAATTTTGTAAATTCATCTGTAATTAATATTCTCGTAGCGCCATCTAATCACTTGCACAATTCTCATATTTAAAATCCTAGCACATATTTTTATAAATGCTTCTCAATCGTTCTACGCTGGCAACTCTAATATATTCACTATCTTTATGCAGTTTGTTCATAGTACAACATACTATAAGAAACAATGAGGCACCCACCTAGGGCACAAAAGGTCAAGTCTGAAGATGAATATTAGTTGCCTCTCATTCTTTTTGGGCTGTTGTGGTCAGATTCTGGCCGGGGTCACAGCGTGAATCTGAAAATTACTTGATTGAACGTGGCTGAAGTAAATAGAGTCTCCACATTTAATGAAATAACCATTTTTTAAATGAAACAGTGGTTTTGACTGAGTAGCAAAAATTAGGCCAAGATAACTAAGCTGGAAAAATCTTGCCTATTTTTATCACACTCTATTTGTGTGAAAAGCTAGTGCCATAGAGATCAGAAAACAATAGATTGTGACAGCAGGTAAGAACTGATTGGAACATCTAGTATGATCACAATAAACAATTTATTTGTTATTTGGGATAGATTTATTTACATCTCTGGCTTTCTTGTTTTTTTTTTTAAGCAGTTAGACCTGAAGGCTATTTAACAATCTTTCTGTAAAATACTAAGACCTTACATTTACCCCCAGACTTCCACTCCTCAGCTGCTGATAGACTAAAAATGTCTAGGCCAGACTTTGAAAATGACAACCAATGATTGGAGATATTCAGGGTGATAGTTAGTCACCTAGGAGCTAACATGTTCCAGACCATTGACTCTACTCCACTGACATTCATCCTCTAAAGGTTCTTTGTCCACCAAAGACATATTATTAGATGAGCACCAGCTAAATAAAATGATACAACCTCACTGTGTTGTGTCGAGCAGGTTTTTTTATTTTATTATGTAAGCATTTTTGTGCTTTGGTTTTATGAAATACCACTTTGTACATTGCTAGGGAAGCTTTAACAAGGGGCAAACAGGGCAGCTGCCCCGGGCCCAGTTACTCCTGGGGGGCCAAAGCGGCTGACCCATGGGCCCCCTTCCCTTGCTCATCACATCATATCCAGTTGCTGTGTTTCCCTCCTCCATGCAGGACTGCACGGAGGAGATGTCCAGGGACACAGAGCAGCAAGGAGGTGAGTAACGGGGAAGGGGGAAGGAGGGTGTTATATAACAAGCACTGTAACATTGACATATTAATAGAAAACCTAACTGTGGCATCTTAATGGGCAAATTGGCTTGGCCATCTTAATGGCACAATATTACTGGCATCTAAATGGCACAATAATACTGGCATTGGAATGGCACAATACTACTGACATCTGAATGGCACAATAATACTGGCATCTGAATGGCACAATACTACTGGCATATAGATGTCACAATAATACTGGCATCTGAATGGCACAATATTACTGGCATCTGAATGGCACAATAATACTGGCATCTTAATGGTCAAATTGGTTGTGTCATCTTAATGGCACAATAATACTGGCATCTTAATAGTCAAATTGGCTGCGGTATCTTAATGGCACAATAATACTGGGATTTTAATGGCACAATAATACTGGCATCTGAATGGCACAATATTACTGGCATTTGAATGGCACAATAATACTGGCATCATAATGGTCAAATTGGTTGTGTCATCTTAATGGCACAATAATACTGGCATCTTAATAGTCAAATTGGCTGCGGTATCTTAATGACACAAAAATACTGGCATCTTAATGGGCAAATTGTCTGTGACATCTTAATGGCACAATAATTATGGCATCTTAATGGCACAATAATACTGGCATATTAATGGACAAATTAGCTGTCGCATATAAGTGGGCAAATTGGCGGTGACACATTAAAGGGCAAACTGGCATATTTAATGGAAAAATGGTGGCATATTTTAATAGGCAAACTGGCTGTTGCATGTGTTAATGACAAAGTGACAGTGGCATGTTAATTGGTACCTAAGAGTGGCTTATTTTAATTGGCAAAGTGATGGTGTGGCATGTTCTGTGGGGCAAAATAACATGTACTACGGGGGAAAATGACAATGTGGCTTGTTCTGCAGGGGCAGTTCTGTGGGAAAAAGAGAGATGTGTATTGATATTTATAAATATAAATGAACATATGTAAGTGCTCTCTAATATCCGTGTATACTTTTGTAACTTAGGCAATGAGTAGTTTTATTGCAGTTTTACATAGTAAGAAGGTATACATATTGCAGTCATATATACACATTTTGATCCATATACAGTTAATACACTGACTTATTATACACATTTTTTACACTACAATAAAAGTACTCACTGCAATAAAAGTCCAATTGTGTGTTTGTTTATTTTTGTGTGTGTTTTTTTTGGTGGGGGAATATTGCGATGGAAAGCATGATTGCATGCCGGGAAGGGGAGCAGGGTCCAGGGGGCCCAAGCAAATGCTTGCCCAGGGTCCAATCAATATTAAAGATGGCCCTGGCTGTACCAGTGTATCAGTGACATTTTTCTGCTAGCTGTGTTTCCACTTGCAAAAGCTGAATGGAGTCGAGCTGAGGGTAACTTCTCTAGTGTCCCAAACAGTTAATATGTTCAGAAACAAGCAACATCACTCTAGAGCAGTGTTTCTCAATTTAATTTGTAAAACATAATGGAACCCTTTAAAATCTGTTACTGTATATTCTTTTCACAAAACACCATTTGGGAAACAATGTAATAGTATATAACATGGTTCGTCCTTGTTTCTGTCAGTGATGGTGTAATATAGAAAATGGAGGACCACCACAATGCCACACACCAAGCCGACTCTCCCGCTACATAGCAGCAAACCACAGTAGCTACTTTTTCTGCACATCATGGTGTATTTGGTAACTATCATTTACTCTAAAGATAATGGATATTGCACAGGGACAATACACTTTTTTAACCCTTTCTTCCTTAGAAGAAGCAAGAGTTAAAAAAAAACATGTGTCCTTCTTCAGAGCAACTCGAGGTGTATCTTTACAGATACACATGAGTTTACGGTCAGCTCTGCCACAGAGTTGAGGCAGATCTGATCTGGAGGCTAGTATGTGCTGCCGGTCACAGTATATATTATTAAAAAAGTACATGCCAATTTATTTCCATACTCAGAGAACTAAACCTTTTACCATATTAGAAGCACAAGTGAAAAAAAGGTTTTGTGGCTCTTTAAAGTCACACTATATTCAGGACTCGAGAAGTATGAAAAATAAATTCTGTTACTACAATCTTTAAAAAGTACTGTTTGAACTATAATAGTCCAATCCATTCCTTGTACACACAGATAATTTGAGAGCGCTCAAGACATAGTACTTTTATCATGTGCTTTCTTTAAAGAAAACACCCTCTAATAGTACATCTACTTCACAATATATCATTTTCCTCCAAAATCATTTTTCTACATTCTTTTGATGGTCAAATAAACCCAGTCAAGCATTAATCCATTAGTTATGCTGCATAGATCCTTCTACCTGACAGGGATACTACCTGAAAAAATAATAAATCTCTCAAGCACGGCATTGCTCTATTGCCAACAGATTGATAAAGCGTTAACCCACCATGGCTCTTGAGTGAATGAGAGGATGATAAGCTTCAAGGATAGATGGCCAATGACATGTAGCAAAACTATATAACTACTTACAAATGCTGAAGCTAGTCATTACATCATCTGAAAGTTTGATTTAAAATAAGCATCATACCGCTAGCTATAAACTACTAGATCTGAGTTATAGCTTATTGATTATTATTATAAACATGTTTTTAACTTCATTAGGATTTCTGTGTTACATTTAAAATGTGTTATTGTGATTTTGTTACATGATTTATGTAGGTATAGCACTTTTTAATATTGAAAAATATAAGTATAATATCATACCTCCAAATGCTTTGCACGGGACAGTTTAGATTTCTGGCATCTGCCCTGCTGCCCAGCCAAGCTCTCCCTCTGTCCCGCTTTTTGGGACGAAGATAGTGCTCAGCTGGATATCGGGATTTGGGACCACAGTCCTGTGATCCTAATTTCATTCTCTGGGGTCTGTGAAACTGGAAAATGCATAACGTGCGTGGATAGACTCTTGCACATGCACAGTGGCACTGTCAGTTTGAGTGACACCAGTGTCAGGAATGTGCTGACACTCGACGTCCCAAGTGTACCGATTAGCCATGGGCAGAAGTTGGGAGGTATTAATCTGCATGAAAAAAAAAATCTATCAGTGCAAACATTAAATTCTAGTCTATATTTATAATATATATAGTCTATATAATTTATAAGATACATCCGGAAGAAGGCGAATTAGGCAAAATACGTTGACGTCACCATGCAACGGAGGGGGCAAACGCCGATCAGGAAGCAGTAGGGACTCTCCGTGTTTATATTTATATAAGAATTAGGCTATACACAGAGGCAACTGATCCATAAATGTAAGCAGACTCTACAATGTCAATTAAAAGAGATGCTTCTATTTAACACTGCTGTTTATCCTATTTTGGAAATATCGTTCTTCTACTCCATAGCTCGTCTGAATGTCAAGAATCAAAAAGCACTCTGAGCCTAGTCATTGAAGGCTTCGCAAAGTGTCAGTCTGTTTCTTTTGGGGGGGAAAACACATATACATAACTAGCATTTATAATCAGGGGTGCTGCTGATCACCAAGTAATACACAGTCCAAAAGCCAGTGCACTCACATCAAACCAGTAATGAAATTCACACAGAATGTTAAAAACACCTTTTTTTTTTTTTAAATTTATAGTTCTTTATTGAAATAAATAATACTTTCTTTCCAATTTACAGTTCATCAAAAATCGGGTACCAGTGGAAACCAGAGGTAGATACAGTTCTCTTGAAGTAAGGGTTGATGTCTGATTTCATTGTGTCCCTCATTCGTAATATTAAAGTAAAGACCAAAGAGACAGGACCAAGGAATATTATCAGGTGCAACCCTAAATTATTAAACAAATAGAAAAAATCTGCTGACACCTATCTTCTGTATCACAAATAAATTGAATCTATATACGTTAGGTAAAGCATTTGCATTGGTTAGTATGTTCCACTGGTTGCGACTTAAATATACGTTACAATAATGCTTAGAGGAAAAAAAAAAAAAAAGGTAAGGTGAAAAAAAGAAAAGAAAAGGAAAGAAAAACAGGAAAGAAAGGAAAAGAAAAATTACCACGTGTCCAAACACTTTCATTCGAATTCCAGTCATTCTTATGGATTGCCTACAATGCGCGACGTGGATAGGACCCAAAATGTTATTATACGTGATGCCCAGGGGGTGAGCCAACTTCCGAAGGTCTCTGAGTGTATCTCTCCCAAGGAGCCCAAATTTTGCCAAACTCATCCATCTTATCTAGTCTCAAATACAAGCCTTTTTCCATTGCGTATTGGAAACCAATCTGATTGACTATGTCTGACCAAAGGATAGGCCCATTTTTTTTCAATTTCCTAGCTATAGAAATTTTTGCTGCTAAAAAAAAATGTATAATTAAGCCTCTTTGGTAGTCCCTAAGCTTAGATAGATGGAGGTGGAAAAGAAATGCTTGTGGCAGAACTGGCGTTAAATCCAGAGAGAGAGCTGTTACCTTTCTAAGATAACATAATTGGCGTTTTGGTTACATTATATGGCCATATATTGATAAGCCCACCCCTACGTCAAAGTACTCCAATATAGGTGGGTCCTAACACTAAATACTTATGCTGGTTTAAATCTCTTTAAATGTGATGCTTACCAGGGACCAAAGGGCCTTCCTATAGTACAACTATATAGCACCTGTGATGGGGAGGGGTGCTAAACCAGAAGCCTGGTTGGAGCTTCATATACAGACAAGTCCAAAATGGAAAGCACTCACCTAAACTAGAATTTATAATAAGGGGTGCAATATATAGTTGTACTATAGGAAGGCCCTTTGGTCCCTGGTAAGCATCACATTTAAAGAGATTTAAACCAGCATAAGTATTTAGTGTTAAGACCCATCTATATTGGAGTACTTTGACATAGGGGTGGGCTTATCATTATATGGCCATATAATGTAACCAAAACTCCAATAATGTTATTTTAGAAAGGTGTTTTTAACATTCTGTGTGAATTTCATTACTGGTTTGATGTGAGTGTGCTGGCTTTTGGACTGTGTATTCCTTTGTGATCAGCAGCCCCCCTTATTATAAATGCCAGTTTAGGTGAGTGCTTTCCATTTTGGACTTGTGAATACACATATATATATATATATATATATATACACATCCTTTAGCGGGAATTGGTTAACGCAATTGAGGTTGTACACAAATTAGAAATGTGTTCAATTCCCATCTATCCAACCTTCGAATATACTCACTCCCTTAACCCAAATCTGATCGCCTCAGTTGTTGCCATGATAAGGTATGAGTGAGAAGAATATCATCCAAACCCAATTTGACGAAAATGACCTTAAAAACTTCACAAACTGAAACTTAGTTAAAATGAATGTTCTTCATGCATAAAGAAAGGACCTTAAAAATGTGGCCTAAATTAACAAAATGGACAAGCTGCTGAACCAAGAAAATGGCCCCATTTGCCTTTACCATCTTGATCTGCCTTTGATCTGGAAAGAAACATAACATCTTCCATAGCAATTATGTCATCCTACTGCAAATTAAAAATAGCAGTGAAGAGTTGCACTCTAAAGGCTAAGTGCCATAGCAGGGGCTCCACAAATTAGCCCTAATATCACAATAATCCATAAATGCCCAGCACACCAATATTGTGAAAGAAGAAGTTAATTCACACCACATGTGGCACCGTTTCAACCTACTAAAGGTCTTTATCAAGCCACCCCACTGCAAACCTGACTGAAAATTCTTACTTTTAGGCACAAGCTCACTAACCCTTAGTGCTGTGAAAAAACCCCGTTGTAAACCCACACTGAAACAAACTGCTTCAAAATTTGTAGAACACAGAGGCTCGGTCAACACATTTTTTTAATGATAGCTCTAAAGACACTGGTCTCCTATTGTCCTTCATAACTGACCTTTTGATAGCCTTTAAGCACTTTTTTCAAGCAATTTGAAAAATAAATCAATGCCTGCTAATTATTTAGCAATCCATGAATGACGTATGATGTGACTTCTAAAACAAACTTATAACTAGAATGGGAAGCACATTACAACCCCTAAACAAGCATACATAATACATATTAAGTGGTGCAGATGAAGTGACTAAAGTTACATACAATCAGGGCTGGTGCAAGGATGTATAGTGTAGAAAATAAATACATGTAAATATTAAACTCGCATGCTCTAAATGTGTCACACATTGAAACCCTTAAACACAAAGACACCCTTGCAGTCACACACAGAGACACACTTACCACTTACACACACACCCTTACACAGACACACTTACACACCCTTACAGAGACACAGTGACAAACTTACACACACCCTTACACATACACAGTGAAACAATTACACACACCCTTACACATACACAGTGAAACAATTACACACACCCTTACACAGACACAGTGACACACTTACACACACACACAAACCCTTACACAGACATAGTGACACACTTACACACACACCCTTACACAGATACAGTGACACACACACACACACCCGTACACAGATACAGTGACACACACACACATCCTTACACAGACACAGTGACACACTTAAACACACCCTTACCACTTACACACACACAGTTACACCAATTCACACATAACCTGAGACACACTATTTTGCCCCTCAATATGCCAGTATTTAGCCACTCAATATGCCAGTATTTTGCCCCTCAATATGCCATTCTTTTGCAATTTAATATGCCAATATTTTACCCCTCAATATGCCAGAATATTGCCCCTCAATACGCCAGGATTTTGCCCCTCCAATATGCCATTTAACATGCCAGGATTTTGCCCCTCAATATGCCATTTAATATGCCAGAATTTTGCACCTCAATATGCCAGGATTTTGCCCCTCCAATATGCCATTTAACATGCCAGGATTTTGCCCCTCAATATGCCATTTAATATGCCAGTATTTTGCCCCTCAATATGCCATTTAATATGCCAGGATTTTTCCACTCAATATGCCAGGATGTTGCCCCTCAATATGCCATTTAATATCCCAGGATTTTGCCCCTCCAATATGCCATTTAATATGCCAGGATTTTGCCCCTCAATATGCCATTTAATATGCCAGTATTTTACCCTCAATATGCCATTATTTTGCCATTTAATATGCCAATATTTTACCCCTCAATATGCCAGAATTTTGCCCCTCAATATGCCAGGATTTTGCCCCTCCAATATGTCATTTAACATGCCAGGATTTTGCCCCTCAATATGCCATTTAATATGCCAGAATTTTGCACCTCAATATGCCAGGATTTTGCCCCTCCAATATGCCATTTAACATGCCAGGATTTTGCCCCTCAATATGCCATTTAATATGCCAGTATTTTGCCCCTCAATATGCCATTTAATATGCCAGGATTTTGCCACTCAATATACCAGGATGTTGCCCCTCAATATGCCATTTAATATCCCAGGATTTTGCCCCTCCAATATGCCATTTTATATGCCAGGATTTTGCCCCTCAATATGCCAGGATGTTGCCCCTCAATATGCCAGGATGTTGCCCCTCAATATGCCATTTAATATTCCATTATCTTGCCCCTCCAATATGCCATTTAATATGCCAGGGTTTTGCCCCTCCAATATCCCAGGATTTTGCCCCTCCAATATGCCAGGATTTTGCCCCTCCAATATGCCTGTATTGTGCCACTCAATATCCCAGGATTTTGTCCCACCAATAGGCCCGGATTGTGCCACTCAATATGCTGGGATTTTGCCCCTCCAATATGCCAGGACTGTGCCACTCAGTATCCCAGGATTTTGCCCCTCCAATATGCCAGGATTTTGCCCCTCAATATGCCAGGATGATGCCCCTCAATATTCCATTTAATATTCCATTATCTTGCCCCTCCAATATGCCATTTAATATGCCAGGATTTTGCCCCTCCAATATGCCAGCATTGTGCCACTCAATATCCCAGGATTTTGCCCCTCCAATATGCCATAATTTTGCCCCTCCAATATGCCAGTATTGTGCCACTCAATATCCCAGGATTTTGCCCCTCCAATAGGCCCGGATTGTGCCACTCAATATGCTGGGATTTTGCCCCTCCAATATGCCAGGACTGTGCCACTCAGTATCCCAGGATTGTGCCACTCAATATGCTGGGATTTTGCCCCTCCAATATGCCAGGATTGTGCCACTCAATATGCTGGGATTTTGCCCCTCCAATATGCCAGGATTGTGCCACTCATTTTGCCCGGATTTTGCCCCTCCAATATGCCAGGAGTGTGCCACTCAATATGCCCGGATTTTGCCCCTCCAATATGCCAGGAGTGTGCCACTCAATATGCCCGGATTTTGCCCCTCCAATATGCCAGGAGTGGGCCACTCAATATGCTTGGATTTTGCCCCTCCAAAATGCCAGGATCGTGCCACTCAATATGCTAGGATTTTTGCCCCTCCAATATGCCAGGATTGTGCCACTCAGTATCCCAGGATTGTTCCCCTCAATATCCTAGGATTTTCCCACCCTCCTCCCCCCTTCCCCAGACCCCAGTACTTACCTCCTTGCTGCCGTTTCCCGGTGCAGGTCCGTGGCTGAGAGGGAAGCGTTGTGCACTCCCCTCCAGCCGCACGGATCAATAAAGTGTGTTGAAAAAAAAAGTTTCAACACACTTTATTGATCCGCACGGCTGGAGGGGAGCGCACAACGCTTCCCTCTCAGCCACGGACCTGAACAGCAGCATGGAGGTAAGTAAATGGGCCTGGGGGAGCGGGCGATTTTCCCGCCCCCCCCATTGGGGTGCCCTAAGGCAGCCACCTGTTCTGCCTTACGTAGCGCCTGCCCTGCATACAATACATATAAGGATCAGTGCTCTCACAAAACAGGTTGGATCTTAAAACTACAGTTTATCAAAACTAAATAAAACACCTGTCTTAGATGAAAAAGATGGAGATTTGATCACATTACATGGCCATATCATGCTTAGCCCATACAAATCTGGTTAAATTTAAATATATGTAACATTTTAATCAGAGTTATATCTCTTACAATAAATTACTTACATGGGAACAAAAGGCTTTCCATTTCACACAAACTGATAAACTCTTACAAATCACAAATCAATTTAGACCCTACATATGGAGTACCTTTGGTGGGTGAAGTGCTCAACCCAGATGCCTAGTCAGGGCCTCAAATATTCAGCTTTGCTAAAAATGCAATTGATGTGGATGTTACTTTTACACATACCACCTACCTAATCATTGTTGTAGACCATGTACACCTTTTCATGGAAATGTTATTCCCTGATGGCATTTCAAAGTGTTGAGTTTGCATCCAAATTTCCCAGATCTCAATCCAAGAGGGATCTTGGACAAACACGTCCAATCCATGGAGACCCCACCTCGCAGCTTAGAGGACATAATGAATCTGCTGTTAACGTCTTGGTGCTAGATACCACAGCACACCTTTAGAGGTTTAGTGGAGTCCATACCTTGACGGTCCAGAGCTGTTTTGGTGTCAAAAGTGGACCTACACAATATTAAGCAGGCTGTCATAATTTTATGGCTGATCGGTATATATCTACCTAGTGTGCGCTATACAAAACCCATAACCCTAACCTAACCAACTAAAAACTACCCAAAGACTTCCATGATGTAGAAAATGTTATTTATTATCTACCCATCACTATCTAAATCAATTTATTGAAAACAATCGTACATGTAAAATCTGCAAAACAGCTGATATGAGAGAAATATACCTTAAGAACATTCAATAATAGGCAAAGATGAAACCAAAAATGATCAGTAATAGCTCCCAATCCGTAGTACATTTTGCTGTTGTGGGTTTCTTCTATTTATTGTTAATAGGCAATAAATCGACTTTTGTGTACATGTGTAATGGAAACCAGGCAACTCAAACGGTACCTGGCCATTGTACTGGGCTTCCCTCTCCTATAATAACTGTAACAAGGCATGAGCATGACCGGTATAACTCTGGGTCTACAGTAAGAACACTGGTTTTGTTACAATGTGTAACTGTGATTTTGGTTATTTTTAAAATATATTCTGCAGGTAGGCATGTTTTTGATGACACTGATGTGGTGTGATCATCCTTGATGTGGTATCTTAAAGAAGGATTAAATCCTAAAATTATTTTTAATGAGTCAGAAGGCCGGGAAAAATCCCGCTATACCATCTTTCCTGGGGCCGCCGCACGGTGGCTTTAAGAACACGGTAGCGGTGGCCGTTTTAAGACTTTAACCGCCACAACCACTTTAAGTGTCTGGCCACCTGGGGCTCTTTAAGAGTTTGACTGCCTGGGCCGCTTAAAGTGTTTGACCGGCGGGGCCGCTTTAAGAGAACTGCCACCGTGGCCACTTGAAGAAACCATGCTCCGCCCCCATGCTACTGATCCCTGCAGTGTGTTTTTAAAGAAATCTGTGTGTATATGTAAGTATGTCTGCATGTGACAATGTGCATGTGTTACTGTGTGTAAGTGTATCTGTCAGTGTTAATGTGTAACTTTTTGCCTGTAAGTGTGACTGTGTGTAAGTGTGTATGTAATTGTGTCTGTATACGTGTAAGTTTGACTGTGTGTAAGTGTGTCTGTGTAAGTGTGTCTGTGTAAGTGTGACTGTATGTAAGTGTGCCTGTGTAAGTGTGTGTATTTATGCATGTGTGTACACCGTCTGGTCTGAACCATCCACCTCCCTGCACCTCCCACCTCCTTTAAAAAAATCTAAAAAAATCTATGTATCTGCGTGTGTTACAGTGTACATGTTACTGTGTGTGTGTCTGCATGTGTGTCAGAGTGTATGCGTGTGTGTAACTATGTGTGTGTAAGTGTGACTGTGTGCATGTAAGTGTAACTGTGTGTGTGTCTGTAAGTGTGACTGTGTGTAAGTGTCTGTAATTGTCATTGTAGATGTGTCTGTGTAACTGTAAGTGTGACTGTGTAAGTGTGTGTATTTCTGTATGTGTGTGTGTCTGTGTGTGTGTAAGTGTGACTGTGTGTAAGGGTTTATGTCTGTGTGTATCAAATAGCAAACAATATCAGGAAAAGTAATAGTGCAGTAATTCCACTGTGTGCCATAGCACTCCCGCGGCCAATGCGATATTGACACTTTTCCCCTACTATATATTGCTGGAGCCTGAGACGTCTACTGTGCTGGGATAAGTCCTTGGTGCTAGGGCAAGTCCTGTGAGTGCTGGGGCAAGTTCTGTCAGTACATTCTAAGTGCTGGAGCATGTCATGTGAGTGCAATCTGCGTTCTGGGGTGCTGGGGCAAGTTTTGTGAGTGCAATCCATGTGCTATGGCAAGCCCTGTGAGTGTAGTCTGAGTGCTGGGGTAAATTAATACATCCACCCAGTATGTTCACAAGTTTATATCTCACACACTGTCCTGATATATACAGCATGCACAGGGCAATTCATATAATCTTCTGTACAAACTGGGGCTTAAGTATTGCCCTGTGCACTGGGTATATATTAGGGCACTGTGTTAAATTTAATCTTGTGTACATACTAGGGGTAGATATTGCCCTGTGCATGGGGTATATATTAGGGCATTGTGTTTTATATAACCTTGTGGACATACTGGGGGTATATATTGCCCTAGGCAGGGTTATATATCAGTTTTTTCTATAAATAATACACGTTTCAAATGTGATTTAAAATGTATGGTTTCCCCTTTTATGAACAAGAAAATAATGTTATGCTATGGGGCTGGTATAATGGTATAATGCTATGGGGCTGGTATAATGATGTTATGCTATGGGGCTGGTATAATGGGGTAATGCTATGGGGCTGGTATACAAGTATTTCCAGGGCTGGTTTTTATCCCCAGTCTGGCACTGCTGACTGTCAAGGAGCTGCAGCTCTGTCTTACGAGAGTTCCAAAAGATAGTGTAATCTCTATTTTAATCAGGCTTTAGCCCTTCTTCGATAGATCACCTCAAAGCCTTTCCTCATTCAGAACTTTACTTGAGATGTTTACAGTTATGTCACAGTATCAAACAACTGTGTTCACACATTTCAAAATATTCTACTTCACAAAGAATGTTGACACACATGAACACCACACATTTTCTAATGTAATGGCTTGTTTTATATTCAAGAGATGTATGTGTAGCAGGCAGCATTTTCTTGTATATTGTATACAAATATACATTCTGTATTCAGTTTATATTCCCCGAGAGTGTATGTAACCATAAAACACATCTACAAAAAAAAAAAAAAAAACAGGTAAACAACACCAAAAATGTACTATTGACCCAGTCAGTGTGATTGTAATATTTACTGTATTCTGTGAAGCTAACAGAGAGAACTGAGGCAGAGTTTGTGCACCGTGGCAGCTGTAATGACAAAGAGCACCATTATGAATAAGCACTAAATGTGCCATTAAGGCTGCTCATCCAAAGATTGACGGACGCTCATTGAAATATACCCAACTTGATTGACTATTGAAATGCATAAAGTCTAGGGTATCAGCCAATGAAACATAACTAACATTTTGTAAATTGCTTAAATCCATTAAATAAATTAAGCCTCTACAGTCTTTGAGTATCATGATTTTATTGAGATACACTTTAGCTATTACCATTTCTGAGGCAGCCAAATTCATGGAAATTGAACCCTTTGCGGTCATGCTTCTATAGGCAATGCTTAATAAGAGGGAATCAATAAATAAAAAATGTGAAAATAATAATCAAATAGATATAAGCAACAACTCAATATGCTCCGATTGGGCCTGTACTGGATTAAATATGCAAAGGCAGAGTAAAAAATATTTGATACATTCCTAACCTCAACATCTGAGAAAAGGAATTTAGGAGTAATTATTTCTTAAAACTTAAAAGTGAGTAGACAATGTAATCAAGCAGCAGGAAATGCTAGCAGAATGCTTGGTTGCATAGGGAGAGGTATTAGCTGTAGAAAGAGGGAAGTGTTCAGGCCATTGTACAGAGCACTGATGAGACCTCACTTGGAGAATTGTACTCAGTACTGGAGACCGTATCTCCAGAAGAATATTGATACTTTGGAGAAAGTTCAGAGAAGGGCTACTAAACTGATAGATTATTAGATTTCTTCAGAAAATCAGAGCAATCTGAGTTGACCTTCTAGTGTAGTAAGCAATGCCTATGTTAGGTGACCAGTGAAATCCATTCAACCTCAAACACGGCTCAGTGTGACGGGCTATAATAATTTGCCATGAAATACTATGCCACACCTCATTGTATGCAACACACTTTAATCTGCTTAGTGACAAGACCTTAATTTACTACAAAAAAAAAAAAATATGTTGAAAAAACAAACACTTTTTCTAACTTTGACCTAATATATAATTTGTACAAATACAATCATTAAAAAAGACACTATCTAAATAGTTTCTAAATATTGTCCTAAATTCAGAAATAGGCTTGTTTCTATTTTTTTCTGCAGGTGTTTGCTAGTTGTAGGGCAACAACCAAACTTTTTGACCCCAACCCGAACCCTAAATTTTAACCCTAACCCTAAATTTAACTCTAACCCTTATGCTATTCCTTAATATATTCTAATTTTAATTTAATTTTCCCTTATGCTAACCCTACTTTAATTGTAACCCTAACAATTATTCTAACCCTAACCCTAGATTTTAGATAATTACGTCTTTTTTTTCTTCACTGCAATGTCACTGACTGTCAACCAACATGAGGGCATAGCCACAGGCTTCTCCTGCAACATGGCAACCATTATCCGCTCCGTGTTCAGCAGACCTTTTTTCCAGAGACATCCCTGGTATATAGTGCTGCAAGGGATTCTGGGTAAAGATAAGCAAATATGGTCAAGAGTGATGGCTTTTTAGCCTCAAAATCCTCTTTATACATGGCTCCTTAGAGCTTATGCATGCTGTTCAAAACAGTGTTTCCTGCATATACCAGTATAGTGTTGCAGAAAACCCACATTTATTCATTATGGAACTAATCAGTATGAAGTTGGTTTCTTTGAAACTTTTTGCAAGGCTTGGATTTGTACATCAAGCACTTTAGATTACATGAGGATTACAGATCAAATCTGTGACTCTTCAAGGGAATGGCCTCATTTTGGAATTCATAATGACAATAGTTGCTGGCTGCACCTTCTGCTGCTCTTACTTTTATTGACTGCATCATATAAAAATGATCCCAGTCTATCTACTAACAGATTAAAAATGTGGCCTCATTAATGAATAAACTCAGGCTACACTGAAGATTTAATCAAAACACTCCAGCGTATCTTTATATTTCAAGGGAAATTAGCTTTTTAAAATTATTTCTGCAGCTTTTTCCGTTAGAATACTAATTAAATTGTAACTGAAAAATTGTATTTTTCTTGATTTATCTTATCACTTTAAGAGTAGGTTACCCTATTGCTATTTATTTTTCGCTCTCCAATAATGAATAACATCTCCATTTTAAAAAAATGTGTTTGCTTTTATTTATGGGATCTTGCCTTTACCTCTATTTGTTTATCCAGAAACTCAGTTAATGTTATTTATAGCATTGCAGTATTGAGAGTTTTCTGGGATAAATATCTTGTGATCAAACTATGAAAGCTGACCTTTTTATCTCAAGTAAAAGTTAGGGATCAAAGTTGTATGACAGAAGTTGTATAGCTTTTCGTGATTTAGTTTATACTTTGTATAGAATTATTCCCACAAAACTGGCACCATAACCACTTTCTAATAAGAGTTATGACTTGCATATATTAAAAGCTATACCACCGACAATGTAGTAAAATAGAGATACACTGTGCTTCGCTCCGGGACCAATACCACATGATTGATATAATAGCTAATCAGAAAGCATTCATGCCCGCCATGATGCCAAAGTTTAAATAACCTGCATTGGCAAGTCAGATGGGCTTAAAATAACTTCCCTGATGAAACCACCAACTTGGTGGGGAAACACGCATCATGTTGTGGGTTGCCTACACCCAGCTAATTGAGCATTCAGTCTTAAATTAAACCTTTCTATTACTATTCCTGAGTTGCTAAAAAAAAAATCTGCCATAGAATATGGCCACATGGGTATATATATTTACACATGTTGAGTATCCCTTATCCATACATTATCTGTTATCCAAACTTTTTTGGGATTTTGCTACATGTTGCAAATTCCACACACACCTGTCATAATGCAAGTGCATAACAGTTTATTCAGTCTCCAGTCCCCTTAAGCTGTGATATAGCCATGCATGCTCAGATTCCCCCATGCACACAAAGGGTAACACAATAGCTTGTGTTGAGGTCTCACACGACAGTGCCTCACATAACAACTGCATCACAGTAAAAGTGATTTATTTGCCCTATACAGTATTTGCAAGGGTTTTGCTATATTTCATGAATGCTAGGAGAAATTAATATATTTTTTTGGTAAAAATGATCCGTTATCTGAAATGATCCGTTATCCAAGATACCTCTGGTCCTAAGCATTTTGGATAAGGGATATTCAAATAGTCAACCTGTATATGTATAAACAGCAGGTAGACAGTGATTTAGAAGTGCTTCACTGAATTATTTTTTTTCTGTATACATAATCAAAGTCTTTTTTACAATCAAAAAGGCCATTTGTCTCAAAAAATAATTTCTAGAGATAGGCACCAACATCGCTCATGGTGGACATTTACTGGGGTCTGTGATGGATAATTTAATGATGTTCAATGGATTGTTACAAACCTTGCCAATAGTGTCCTCGTATAGACACATTGCCTATCCCTGGTGATTTTACACATCTATTTCCATCAGGTGTTATGTTGTTTCAGTTCTAAGGCACACTTTAGTGCGGTTTTTGATTTTTATCTTGGTATTGTCGGTCCATGGATAAATATTCCATTTGGATATATTTGTTAACAATATTCTGTAGTATGATGAAAATGTTGAATAAAAATGTAGCAAAACAAAAAAATTGGTTATCGCAAATGGCAAATCCAGAGATAAAATATATATTTATACACTGAACAAAATTATAAATTCAAAACTTTTGTTTTTGCCCCCATTTTTCATGAGCTGAACTCAAAGAGCTAAGACTTTTTCTATGTAAACAAAAGGCCTATTTCTCTCAAATATTGTTCACAAATCTATCTAAATCTCTGTTAGTGAGCACTCTCCTTTGCCGAGATAATCCATCCACCTCACAGGTGTGGAATATCAAGATGCTGATTAGATAGCATGATTATTGCAAAGGTGTGGCTTAGGCTGGCCACAATAAAAGGCCACTCTAAAATGTGCCATTTTATCACACAGCACAATGCCACAGATGTTGCAGGTTTTGAGGAAGCGTGCAATTGGCATGCTGACTGCAGGAATGTCCACCAGAGCTGTTGCCCATGAATTGAATGTTCATTTCTCTACCATAAGCCGTCTCCAAAGGGGTTTCAGAGAATTTGGCTGTTCAACCAGCCTCACAACCACAGACCACGTGTAACCACACCAGCCCATGACCTCCACATCCAGCATCTTCATCTCCAAGATAGTCTGAGACCAGCCACCTAGATAGCTGCTGCAACAATCAGTTTGCATAACCAAAGAATTTCTTCGCAAACTGTCAGAAACTGTCTCAGGGAAACTCATCTGCATGCTCGTCGTCCTCATCGAGGTCTCGACCAGACTGCAGTCGATGTAACTGACTTGAGTGGGCAAATGCTCACATTCGATGGCATCTAGCACTTTGGAGAGGTGTCCTCTTCATGGATGAATCCCGCTTTTCACTGTACAGGGCAGATGGCAGACAACATGTGTGGAGTCGTCTGGGTGAGTGGTTTTGTGATGTCAATGTTGTAGATCGAGTTGCCCATGGTGGCGGTGGGGTAATGGTATTTGCAGGCGTATGTTATGGACACTGAACACAGGTTAATTTTATTGATGGCAGTTTGAATGCACAGAGATACTGTGACGAGATCCTGAGGCCCATTGTTGTGCCATTCATCCACAACCATCACCTCATGTTGCAGCATGATAATGCACAGCCGTATGTTGCAAGGATCTGTACACAATTCCTGGAAGCTGAAAACATCTTGCATGGCTAGCATACTCACCGGACATGTTTTCCATTGAGCATGTTTCCAGGTCCTGCCAATATCCAGCAACTTTGCATAGCCATTGAAGATGAGTGGACCAACATTCCACAGGCCACAATCAACAACCTGATCAACTCTATGGAAATGAGATGTGTTGCACTGCATGAGCAGGGTCGTCTTTAATAGTGACTGGACCCTGGGCAAGCATTTGCTTGGGCCCCCTGGACCCTGTCCCCTCCCCTGCATGCAATCACGCCATCCATAGCAATGTTACCTCCCCCCCCCCCACACAAAAAAAACATAAAAATAAGCACACACACAATTGGGCTTTTCTTGCAGTGAGTATTTTTATTGCATTGTATAAAATGTGTATATTACGTGTATAATTGCAGTGTATAAACTGTATATTTGGATACAAAATGTGTATATATGGCTGCAATATGTATACCATCTTACAATGCAACACTGCACTACAACTACTCATTACCTAAATGACAAAAATATACACAGATATTAGAGAGCACTTACATATGTTCATATATATTGATAAATATCTATACACATCTCACTCTCTCTCACTAGTTGCATTTATACTTATATGAACTTCTTAATATTATTGTAATAAAATATTTGTAATAAAAATGTTATTGAAGAGTTGCATTTCTTGTTTTTATTCTCTTTTTCTGCACCCACATTGCACCTAAAGGACTTAACACAGCCCCATAGAGTAGCCACAGCACTTGTCATGCACCTATATTGCACCCACAGCACTTGTCATGCACCTAAATTGCACCCACAGCACTTGTCATGCACCTATATTGCACCAACAGCAATTGTCATGCACCTATATTACACCCACAGTCCTTGTCATGCACCTATATTGCACCAACAGCACATGGCTTGCACTCATATTGAACCCACACAATTTCGCATGCTACAGTGTAAATTTGCCCCACAGAACATACCATAGTTTCTCTTTGTTCCACTGAACTGTCCATGCAAAAAAAAATAACTTCCCCCATAGTACATGTTATTTTTCCCCACAGAACATGCCACAGTCACTTTGTCATTGCATATGCAACAGACAGTTTGCCTGTTAAAATATGACACCGTTTGTCCTTTAAATATGCCACCGTCAATGTGCCCATCAATCATTAAGATGCTATTATTGTTGTGCCATTCAGATGCCAGTAATATTGTGCCATTCAGATGCCAGTAATATTGCGCCAGTCAGATGCCAGTAATATTATGCCATTCAGATGTCAGTAATATTGTGCAAGTCAGATGCCAGTAATATTGTGCCATTCAGAAGCCAGTAATATTGTGCCATTCAGATGCCAGAAATATTGTGCCATTCAGATGCCTGTAATATTGTGCCATTCAGATACCAGGAATATTGTGCCATTCAGATACCAGGAATATTGTTCCAGTCAGATGCCAGGAATATTGTGCCATTCAGAAGCCAGTAATATTGTGCCATTCAGATGCCAGAAATATTGTGCCATTCAGATGCCTGTAATATTGTGCCATTCAGATACCAGGAATATTGTGCCATTCAGATACCAGGAATATTGTTCCAGTCAGATGCCAGGAATATTGTGCCATTCAGATACCAGGAATATTGTGCCATTCAGATACCAGGAATATTATGCCATTCAGATGCCTGTAATATTGTGCCTTTCAGATGCCAGTAATATTGTACCATTCAGATGCCAGTAATATAATGCCATTCAGATGCCTGTAATATTGTGCCTTTCAGATGCCAGTAATATTGTGCCAGTCAGATACCAGAAATATTGTGCTAGACAGATGCCTGTAATATTGTGCCATTTAGAGCAGAGTAATATTGTGCCGGTCAGAGCCCAGTAATATTGTGCCATTCAGAGCCTAGTAATATTGTACCATTCAGAGCCCAGGAATATTGTGCCAGTCAGATGCCTGTAATATTGTGCCTTTCAGATGCCAGTAATATTGTACCATTAAGATGCCATAATTGTTGTGCCATTCAGATGCCAGTAATATTGTGCCATTCAGATGCCAGTAATATTGCGCCAGTCAGATGCCAGTAATATAATGCCATTCAGATGCCAGTAATATTGTGCCAGTCAGATGCCAGTAATATTTGGCCATTCAGAAGCCAGTAATATTGTGCCATTCAGATGCCAGAAATATTGTGCCATTCAGATGCCTGTAATATTGTGCCATTCAGATACCAGGAATATTGTGCCATTCAGATACCAGGAATATTGTGCCAGTCAGATACCAGGAATAGTGTGCCAGTCAGATGCCAGGAATATTGTGCCAGTCAGATGCCAGTAATATTATGCCATTCAGATGCCTGTAATATTGTGCCTTTCAGATGCCAGTAATATTGTACCATTCAGATTCCAGGAACATTTTGCCAGTCAGATGCCTGTAATATTGTGCCTTTCAGATTCCAGGAACATTTTGCCAGTCAGATACCAGGAATATTGTGCTAGACAGATGCCTGTAATATTGTGCCATTCAGAACCCAGTAATATTGTGCCAGTCAGAGCCCAGTAATATTGTGCCATTCAGAGCCCAGTAATATTGTACCATTCAGAGCCCAGTATTATTGTGCCAGTCAGATGCCTGTAATATTGTGCCTTTCAAATGCCAGTAATATTGTGCCAGTCAGATACCAGGAATATTGTGCCAGTCAGATGCCTGTAATATTGTGCCAGTCAGATGCCAGGAATATTGTGCCAGTCAGATGCCAGGAATATTGTGCCAGTCAGATACCAGGGAAATTGTGCCAGTCAGATGCCTGTAATATTGTGCCAGTCAGATACCAGGAATATTGTGCCAGTCAGATGCCTGTAATATTGTGCCATTCAGATGCCTGTATTATTGTGCCATTCAGATACCAGTAATATTGTGCCATTCTGATACCGGGAATATTGTGCCAGATACCAGCAATATTGTGCCAGTCAGATGCCTGTAATATTGTGCCAGATACCCAGAATATTGTGCCATGCAGAGCCCAATAATATTGTGCCAGTCAGATACCAGGAATATTGGGCCAGATACCAGGAATATTGTGCCAGTCAGATGCCTGTAATATTGTGCCATTCAGATGCCTGTATTATTGTGCCATTCAGATACCAGTAATATTGTGCCATTCTGATACCGGGAATATTGTGCCAGATACCAGCAATATTGTGCCAGTCAGATGCCTGTAATATTGTGCCAGATACCCAGAATATTGTGCCATGCAGAGCCCAATAATATTGTGCCAGTCAGATACCAGGAATATTGGGCCAGATGCCAGTAATATTGTGCCAGTCAGATGACTGTAATATTGTGCAAGTCAGAGCCCAGTAATATTGTGCCAGTCAGATACCAGGAATATTGTGCCAGTCAGAGCCCAATAATATTGTGCCAGTCAGATACCAGGAATATTGGGCCAGATGCCAGTAATATTGTGCCAGTCAGATGCCTGTAATATTGTGCAAGTCAGAGCCCAGTAATATTGTGCCAGTCAGATACCAGGAATATTGTGCCAGTCAGAGCCCAGTAAAATTGTGCCAGTCAAATACCAGGAATATTGTGCCAGTCAAATACCAGGAATATTGTGCCAGTCAGAACCCAGTAATAATGTGCCAGTCAGATGCCTGTAATATTGTGCCAGATACCTGTAATATTGTGCCAGTCGGATGCCTGTAATTCCTCCCCCCCTTCCCTAGTACTTACCGAATGCTTCTGCTCCGTGACCCTGGCCGGACGTCTCCTCCGTGCAGTCTTCCCTCCTGCACGGAGGAGGGAAGCAGTCACCCAGGAGTAACTGGGCCCAGGGCAGCTGCCCCGTTTCCCCCGCGTTAAAGACTGCCCTGTGTGTGAGGCACATGGTTGTCACACCAGATACCCCCCAGGACCCCCCCGGACCCCCCCCCCCAATACAGTAAAACTGCACATTTTAGTGTGGCCGTTTATTGTGGCCAGCCTTAGGCACACCTTTGCAATAATCAGCATCATGATATGATATGCCACAATTGTGAGGTGGATGGATTATCTCGGCAAAGGAGAAGTGCTCACTAACACAGATTTAGACAGATTTATAAACAATATTTGAGAGAAATATGTATTTTTATGTACATAGAAAAAGTCTTAGTTCTTTGAGTTCAGCTCACGAAAAATAGGGGCAAAAACAAAAGTGTTGCGTTTATAATTTTGTTGAGTGTATAAATATACACCTATAAGAAGAAAATGTGCAGGATAGAAACACCCAATGTGAGTAAGCACAAACTTCAATAACACTGTATAAAAATTAAAACAACCTGTAGGTTTTTATTATGCTCAGCGGTGCTGATTTATAGTGCTGGTCAGGTAATTAAGCAAACGTTGGTATGAGTATATAACAGAACAAGTAATGAGATGAAATACCTGAAAATAGCTAATAAATCAGTTAAAACTGTGAGTATTAGGACATGCTATAAAATTGATTCGTCAATCAAATTTATAAACTCTAGCAATTGCCTACTTATATAGTTTAAAACTTCAGACATCCCAATGTATTCTTCCTGGTAAAAAAAACTTTTAAAATAAATATTAACAATACAAATAGCATCTGTGTATGAAGAACGCTCAATTCTTAACGTGACCTAGAAAAAAGAGAAACAAATGTATCACTGGTGCAGTTGATATTTCCACCACTAGACGACCTCTTTGTTACTGATTCTTCAATAGAAGGAAATAGCTATGATGAAGGTTACCACTAATGGGGATAGAACTGATATGCTTTGTCAGATAAGAATGTCTAATCATGAGGTCTGATGAATACATTTGTATTATGTATTCCAGTGTTGACAGGTACAATTATGTTTATTTCAGCCTTCCGCTGCTATACAAGCAGTATTATGCTGTATCAACATAAAGAGACAAACACAGTATAATATCAATACATGAGCAGTATGTACATTTATATACAAAAAGCAAGCAAGAACTCAAATATAGTACTAACTGGTCTGCTGTACTAGGGTTAGAGACAACTGAAATACACAGTACGAAAGTCAGATGAATTCAGATACAAAAATCCATCTTATATATGCACCTAAATCAGAGTCAGCAGCAAACCAGATCCTTGTAATGCACACTAGAACTATTCTGCACTGTGATCAGACACATAGTTACTATTTGCACTATGACACCAATGAGGATAGAGCTCAGATAATTGTAAGTACACAATGGGGAAAGTAGAACTTTTTTGTTAATTGGCCCACAGCTTACATTTTGTTGAGTTAATACCGCAGTTTTGTAATATGAGACAATGTGGTCTATTCAATGACCTAAGCTAATTTAACTTGTCTTGAATCCCATAGACTGCAATAGAAAATTCTGAGTTAAAAACAGTAATTGCATCATTGAGTTGGGCCCAAACACCACCCATTTTACCAGCTGTTGCCGGCAAGTACCACTGACCCACGTTTCGCAGAGTCACCACTCTTCTTTGTCGAGGCAAGCAGGTCTCTGTGAAGCCATTCAGTAGGTTCCTCCCTCTCCCTCAAGATTGGAGGTGAATAGTTGATACAAAAGTAAGGGATGGCTATAGTGAACGCAATTGTAGGTAAGATCTAAACTAGGATGTAATTGGTTTGGCAACATAGGACTAGAATAATATAATAGTGTGACTTGATGTGACACATAAATAAAATAACAATCTCTAGAAAATATATAAAAAAGGATATATATTGCCCATATTAGGAGAAAATAAAGGTGTAAATACATATATTAATATAAAGTATGGTGCTTTAATGAACATTTAATTCATGTGAATGAATGTTTTTAAATATATTCTGAAACAATCAAAACAGAAGGTTAGCACAGCAAAAAAAAAAAATATCCCAGTCATAATAAATATAACAATATTTTTTTGTTAATATCATAATTATTCATAACTAGATACACTTGTTTTTAAGTATTATTTTATTACTTTCACACTAAACAAGTATTGAAGCAAACTGCAGCTCTATTCATTCACTTTTTAAATATTTATATATATGTTTTTACGTAAGCAAAAATAAAAGTTAAATTTTACCAAACCTGGTGTTAATATTAACATTTTCTATTGGGTTATGTCCTAATCATCAAACTCTATTTAATATAGTTAACAGTATATAATGCATGTTTGAGGGAAACAATTAGAAACAAATTAGCAAGCACTTTCTGTTTAATCCATATGTTTTTTGGTTTGAACGTTTTTGCTACTGGTCTGGAAAAATGGCTGCTGTATATTACAATGTGAGGTAAACAGTGGCACTAAATTACAGTCTTCTCTCTGTAGAAAAAGTAGAACAATTTGACCTTTGCATTCCTAATGATTGACTTAACACATAAGAGACATACATCAAAGCTTTGTAAATACCATGACTAACGTTTTGAATGCTTCTGGCAAAGAGAATGATCTCCTCATGAAGAACACCCAAGTATTTTAAAAGAAATGTGTAGGTTTAACTATCTCACTGTTTTTCTTCTGGCTGACGGCACGCTGTGGATTTTATTTTTCTTTGCAATGCTTATGCCTCTGGACCTCTCTTCTAGAAGGTAGAGAGATGTTAGTGTAATACAGGGACTAGCAGGCTCACCGCTCCAAGTTTATTTGTAGTGCGGTCGTTTCTGCTTTTGAGGATTCTGTACAACTCCAGAAGGCTCCAAATGTTTCAGTATCAGTTGCACTTCAAAAGGGTCAGTGCTGTGAATTAGCAGACATGCTCCTTTGTGAGTCCAGGACTTAGAAGAGACCAAGAAAAAGCAAAAGGGTTCAAAGGGAATGCATTACACTATTTTGGGATATAAAAATAAGATATGCATTGCTTGAAAATAATTGAATATATTCTTTCTCAAACGTTTGATATTTGCTGTCTCCTTATTCACAGACACAACATGAAACAAAGATGGAGTAGACAACCGAAACTCAACAACACACAAATAATATACCCTGTTAGCTTAGTAAAAAAGCAAATAAAAGCCCCTGAACACATGAAATAAAAACAGAATGATAAAACCATATAAGCAGACTCCTGCACTCCACTGATTGCATAGTAATCGTAGTCACTAACAGTACTAACAATACAAATTCCAGTCACTGACTTTTGCTGATTAGGATTTTCATTGGTAGCCAACTGGCACCTCTCTGTTAGTTATGCTACTACATTTCCCATAATGCTCAGCCATAAATAGGGATCATTGGGGCTTCCGTTTTGCCATAGATGAAGAGTTACTTTAAATAACCATTTAAATAGGTTAGTAAAAAAACAGCTAAAGTGTACCATATGAGGTTACTGTAGACTATGATTCTAAAATTTAGAGTATACCCATGCAGCAGGTGTACAATGTACTCACTTTAAAAATATATTTGTATATATTTTATTGGACGAAAAGTAGATAAATGGTAGCACACAAAAAGGTATAATATTAAAAATCTGCCACACCCCAGGCCTGTCCTCACAGGCACAACAAAATAAACAGAAAAGGGTTGGAGGCGCACACCTAAAAATAAAATAGAATAAGTACACCGACACTGCTTGGGTTTGCAAAAAAAGTCTTTCATTAAAGTTTTTAGCCATTTGTTGAAATGTCACATAGGCCAATATATAAAATTAAACCAACACACAGTGTACATACAATTAGCAAAAAAGGCAACAATACAATACAGGAGTATATCAAACAATAGGATGAACAGACAGAAGAGCGGACACTTACAAGTGTTGGAAGCCCCAATGTTTCACCTGAAAGCTTTCTCAAGGGGAATACACAACAATATCCAGTGCAACAGTCCATTAATACACATATTCGGATTTACACACACAAAAAAATAAATAAAGGTACAGCAATCCACTGTCACCCATGATAACCATCATAATGTCCAAAAACTGTGATCATAACACATAATGGTCAGATCTCAAAAATGAGGCTCCAAAAGCCCATATAAGGATACAATTATCCAGAAAGGAGGAGAAAAGATAAATGAAATAAAGGCAACAATGTGTGTAATATTAGCTGCAGCAAAAATAAACAAATATATAAATATTATGATATCAGTCAGCAGTAGCCAAGTGTGTTCAGTATGTATTCATCTGATTATTTTACATGTAGTCACTTCATATGAAACATCCTGATGTCCAGAAAGCTCTACACATAAATAAGCATATTAAAATGCAAAACATGATATAAAAATACTAATAAAAACAACTATACCCAAGTGGAGTAGATATAGCCCTACCTGATTTGAATGAGCTCGAAAACAATTATGTGGATGATGAGGAAGAGGATGGGATCTATAATAACGAGTCAAAGGGCAGATAGAGTAAGTGACGCCGTAACTCACATGAAGACCATAAGGTCCCTCTCTTCATTCTAACCATTTGGTGACAAAGTCTGCAGTTGGTTGACCCAAAACATTTCTCTGCATTTTAGATAATCAGCCCTCAGGTCGATTACTGATCTTTTCAATGCCCATGTACCTCAATTGGGAAACAATATTTTATATTTTATTAGAATACAATGCATTGGGATAATAATAATAAATAAAAAAATCACCCCCTAGTTCATAAAATGTTGGTGTAAAATGCTTCACTTACCAAAATGTAGAGACCAAATAATGATCACATAATTCGGCTTAAATTTACACTTTTAAAAAAAAACTGTTAATAGAAGCCAAAGTTACAAACTGGAAGAACATACAATTAAACATGTTAATGATTGCAATTTGGACGAAGTGGTATATTTGTAAAACAAAGTGCATGGGGAGCTCAGTACATTGGTAGACAAACAAGGAAATTTAGAACTCGAGCCCTGGGAACATCTGGAAGGTATTCAAAATAAAAGTATTAAAACCCACAATGGCTGTTGGCAATTTTGTTTTGATTTTTTTAAGGCCATAGGTATTGATAGGGTTAATCACCATTCGAGTGGAGGAGATCATGTACAGGTTCTCTCCAAAAGAGAGAAATCATTGATCCACCTTTTTAAAACATAAAAAAGAAGGGTTGAATACTAATCCAAATATTTTGTCATTTATCTGAATATAAGTCATATTGTTTCCATCACATACCTTGTAGATTCACTATTTGCTTTTTAGTATGTGAAAGTAATTTTGATGGTAATATATACATATACACAGCTGTGCTCAACACCATTGATGGAGGACCACAGAGTCATTATGTTCTTTGTCCACAGGTGAGGGGGTTATGGTTATTAACATGGCAAAGAAGCATTATAAAAACCAGGGACAGGCAATTACACATTGCATGGGACTATTTTGAAAGACTGATTTATTGATTTCTTGAGGAAGCCGGTTCACATACCAGCAAAATGTGTTGAGAAAACAGTTTACTCTGGAGCTGTGGATTGGACTGGTTTACCACAAGTCTTTGAGCATGTTTTGTATATATATATACCTTTGTTCCGTCAATTGCTGTAAGTGTAATATATTATGTATCATTTTATATTTGCCATGGATGTTGTGCCATTTGTGTGTCTTTTATAATTTCAGTAAAGAAGATTTCTTCATACATCTGATAGGTCTTTTCTTTTTATCTGTTTGTGAGAGTGCAGATATATCAGAATATTGTGATTTGTGTATTGCTCCAACTATACTGCACTATAAATGTATTATATATTTTCCCCTCTATGTACATGGTTTTATTTGATTGAAGCCCTTGAGGAGTACAACTGGGTGCTGCAGTGTACTTGGGGAGGATTGTTATAATTTAGTTGCACACATTTCTAGACACTGTTTTAGACATGATTTTGTTTTTTTTTCTAGTATTTTATATTGAAGGAGGCAAATATGCCAACTGAAAAATGTCCATGTTTTTCACTGTTAATACTTTAAAATCCTACATACCTGGACTTGCTTGTACATTTTTTTTTTCTCCAAATCATTTGGAGCTGCATATTTGTACTGGAAAGTACCCTAATCCACAGTACAAAATAGTGACAATATTTTTTGTACAAATTACTTTATAATGTACCGGGCTGGGATTAAATGTTTTGTTTCAAAAAATAAAAAAAGTGTAAATATTAGAATTGAAATGTCAGTAAAGAGTGTGGTTTTGTTTGTGGTGAATCCCATAAAGCATTACATGTTTTTTTTTGGAGACACACAAAGGATTCATGGTCAACTCTTTGAAACATGTAAACTAGCGTTTAGACATAACACAGGATTGCCAGAATAAACTTTGATTCATTTCTATTGTATGCCACTGTGATGTCTAGTCCTGAGGCTGGAAAGAGAACATCCAGTCATATCCAATTTCCAAGTAACTTACAATTCAATGGAAATTGGAGTAAGATTGGGTGACTCAAAGCAAAACATTAATCATTTCATTTCTAAGTGCACAGCTTGAGTGGCTGTCCAATGAATATTTTGCATGCATTTAATGAAGAACCTAGCAATTCTTACAAATAATATAAAATAGAATTTATACCAGCAGAACCTTGAGGTGCAACCTTCAAAGCCTAATACATACACATGACTCATCTTTACTGTTATGAGAAAGAAGATTTCTATTGAGTTCTATTAACCAGAAAAACAATGTTGGCTATAGAAAGTTTTCCTGCTTTGCCTAGTGATCATAGGATATTTTTCCTTTAAGTATCTTTTTATTTCAGTTATCATTTGGGTATTATACAATATACTTCAAACATAGAAAATGTCCCAAAAATCCCCAAGTTTACTCCTCATCGCCCCCACCCCTCCAGATCCCTCCATACATCCCTCCATACATGAGAGCAAAAAGGATTAGACATGTTGTAGCTGTGTAAAGTTTGGTTCCATAATAATGAGCCCTCCCTCCTCCCCTTAATTCCCACTAGCAAAACCGAATTAAACTAAGAAACAAATACTTAATAACACATAAACCATGTCTTCCAGTAGATAGTCCCCTGGGCAGGGCCGATTCTGGGCACAGGAGGAGAGGCGCTGTTTATGTTGTTTATTTACAGGGTGTGCGCCCCTTTATGTTGTTTATTTACAGGTTGTGCGCCCCTTTAACAGTTGCGATGTGTACTACATTGTGTCCTGGAATGTTTTCTTAATTTATGTTTTTTTGTCTTCCAATGTCGCAATAAAAGGTTCCCAGTGTTTAAAAAATCTTTTTGTTTCTCATTCTTTGTTTAGTGTTGTGTCCAACCAGTCCATCCTGAATAAGTGGTGTAATTTTGTTAAAAATAAAGTCAGTGTGGGGGGATTATTGTCAATCCATTGCTGGAGAATAGTCTTTCTTGCCACCGCCAAGATGATGCGATGTGATGATGGGAAATGTGTTGGCTGGTCACAACCCCCAGAATAGCTGCCTCAGTGGTGAGTGGATAGTAGACATGTGCTTTCGTTTTCGGACGAATGCATTTTCGGCCGAAAATAGCATTTTCATCCATTCGAAAAACGAATAACGAAAATGCTAAATTAACGAAAGCCGAATGAACGAATGGTTAATAAACGAAAATCATTTGTCCATTCGTCCATTCATGCTATTGGCATTCTATAAACCGAAATAGAGTTCCCATTCATACGAATTGACCTATTTCAACTCTATTTCGGTTTATAGAATACCAACAGCATTACATACATTCCATAAACCGAAAGTCGTTCATTATGTCGGTTTATGGAATGTATGTAATGCTACAGGTATTCTATAAACCGAAATAGAGTTGAAATAGGTCAATTCGTATGAATGGGGACTCTATTTCGGTTTTTAGAAAGCCAATAGCATTACATACATTCCATAAACCGAAAGTCTATAAACCGACTCTCTTTGAAATCACTGATTAGAGAGCTCAGACTTCCAGTCACCATGCATGCATGGGCATCTTGCAAAGCCTGAGATGCCAACAGCTACACTTCTCATGATGTCTGCAACAGTATAAAATCTGAGTGATTACCCAGGCAGGTTAGGGTGTTGACACACAGAGCAGTGAAACATGTTTAGTTAACTTAGTTGTTAGTCATAATTAACAGTTACATATGCAGGGTCTCTTTCTGGCACTACATTATACACTAGTCTATGTTTATACCTTTTCAGTGGTTTTGTAGTTTGTAGAGTATGTGGTAGTAGTTTTTTCCTAACTCTCCCTGAAATAGCTTCTAAAACTTTTCATATGATTCAACCCTTTTTACAAGCTCTAAAATGTTTTTTTTTTTTTTTTTATGACTTGCACACTTTACCATGGAAGGAATGCTCATTATTTAGTTTCTTTGTACACTGTTTCACTAACTCACACTATAATACAATCACTGACATAACTTTAATAGTTAAGATTAAAGTGAGTGCGAAATCCATAACACGTATATGTTTTGGCCTCTAACAAACTATCATATAGATAGCATTAGAAAATAAGTAAACTGGAAGATTGCATCAAATATAGAATAACTAGAAATGCTGTAATGAAAGAATTTAAATAATGTACATTATTCAGCCATCTTTGATTTTAAAAATCTAGAATCTTGTTTAGAATGTTAGGTCAGGAGTAGGGTTGCCTTTCATAAGGTAAAAATGTTAATTCTATCAATCATACATTAACTTCATTGGTATGAACATTTGCAAAAGATGTTTTTCAGCCGGTCTGTGCATTTTACGTCATTAGCTGAAGGATAAGTCTGAACAAGGCATTTAAAATAATATGGTTAACAGATGTTAGTCTTTAAGCACCTGCTAGGAAAAAAACAGTTTCTTTACGACCATGGCCTTAGCCTGTCTTGATGGGATTTTATTTTCCAGGGAGCTCCTTGCTGTGACCCAGCAGTATATGCTATAAAATCATTTGTGCAGGCAGTGTCTGTGGTAGGTCTTGGATGCATCATCCAATTAGAGTGCCAGTGACTCTTTGATAGCTTTGCCAAGCTACTGCTGGCTGGAATCCCAAAATAAAAAAAATGCATTTTTATTTGTACAATTCATCTAGTAGGCTTTAAAATGCTTTTACATTTAGAAAGTATGTTTGTCTTTATTCATGAATAGTTCAAACTTCTTTACCATGGTAAAAATTGACCTGAGTGCCACATATCTGCCTTCTGTATTCTCGATATATACAAAGTTCTAATAGGTGAACTGGAACTTGCTTGCTTCTTTACACATTACAGGCATACCTCAGAGTTATTGCGGCTTCAGTTCCGGACCACCGCAATAAGCCGAATATCACAATAAAGCGAGTCACATAAGCTAAAATGATTATGTATAAAAAATATCCTGTAAATACCTTTATTTTGATGCTTAGAGGCTATTGTAGGTGACAAATTGGCCTAATTTCAATAAAAGATTGTTACTTCTGCACAAAAAAGGAAGGCCGGTCTCTGGTGAAGTCAGAGACTCAAAGAAAATGGAACTAAAAACTTGCTTGGTTGAAGACTGACACATCCTGTCAAGACCAATACCAGCATAGTGCAATAATTTGAAGCGCAATAAAACTAGGTATACCTGTATTTGTCTGTTCCCGACAATGGACGTGCCTGACACATCCTGTGGTTAAATTAGCGGTTTTCGTGATCAACGATTGTGAAAACTACTCTAACAGTGCTGGTCCATTGCCTCGATGTTGATGCAATAGCCAGCACAGGAATTTGCTCTCTGGGGCACACACAGGGCGATCATGGGTGCCATGTTGACGAAGCAGCATGCTCCGGCACTATGGCTATGCCCTCTTGTGGTCAGAGCTTCAGAAGTGAAAACAATTTCACTTCCGTCGCTTAGAATATGTTGCTTGACTGCCCCTAGATGAAGTCAGCAACATTGCAATGTAAAAAAATAAAAAAAAGAAGATGTAATCATCTTAAAACTAGGATAAGGGCTAGATTAGCTGTTAGGGTTAAAATTAAATAATTTTTAGCATAAGGGATAGGGTTAAAATTAAATTAAAATATATTAAGGGATAGCATAAGGGTTAAACATTTTTTATCAAAATTTATGATTTTTTGTAGTAAATAATAAGATATGATGGACATAATGGTATCTAATGAAAGCCCTTCTTATGACAATAAAAACAACATATAATTTGCGTGGGTACAGTATGTGAGAGAGAAAATAACAGCTAAACACAAATACCCCAGAAATGTGGTATTAAAGGGTTAAATTAGCTCTACCTGACAGAGGTCTAGGCATCTTTTTTCCTATGACTGTCCATTTTCTGGAATTTAGCTACACATTACTATGAGTAGGATTCTTAATAACAACTTCTACTAGATAAAAAATAATATTTTTTTCTCAGACATGCAGCTTTTAATTTATAAAAATGACTTGACTTTTACATGTTTTTATGTGACAACATATGACATCACAATAACTGGAATTTTCTTTGAAGTTTTCTTAATATTTTATCAAGGGTAATAAGCTAAATGCTACAATTTCGTTAATAGAAGTACGTACTATTTATGTACAGAATTAAAATAATTTATAATGAGTACAACCTTGGATTAGAAAAGCATTTTTGCTATTTTTTAAGCTATATAACTTAAGGTGGTGATGATATACGATATAAAAGTGACCTATAACATAAACATAAAAATACATTTCAACACATAGAGCTAGTAATAAAATGTCAAAGTTACTACATTTTATGAAAGCACAATGCCAAAAACAGTTTTTTTTTTATTGTTTCATAATGCACTGCAACATCACAATGTGAAGTAATACATATTTCAAATATTAAAAATAATATCCCAAACATCTTTTAAATGGACACGCATATATATGGCATAACTCCTTTGCTGCGTCATTAAAGACCCCACAAATCAACAGACTTTAAAGTCAGTGATTGGAGAGACCACAGACATGCTAAAGATGCCTAATCACTATATTTAATCTTCATTTTCATCAATTACTTACTGAACATATTGGGAGCTATTTATGAAAAGTAAAAGGTGTAGGTTAGTTAAAGTTGGATTAACACTTCTAGCAGAAGAAACACAACAGGTTTGCCCCTGCACAATGTATAGATAAAATTTGTATCTCACCTGCACTCCACTCTCAGTGAATGATTCCCTCTACATTTATTGGGTAATCATTTAATCCTGTGCAACTGAGCTTTCATTTGAGCTTCTTATAATCTGGTCCATGAGTAGCCACCATCTGGAACTATTGTATATTTTCTTTTAAGTAGCAGGAATGATACTGTAAATTACAGCCATTGGTGTCATCAAGGAAAAACGTTACATCTATTCCTATGTTTTTGTTTTTGTTTTTGTTCTACTTACTTTACTTAGTCTAAACGTAATATTTTTTTTCTATTTTTTGTATTTGTAAGCCTGCCTTCATTGACCACCTATCCTGGTCAGATCACATTTTAAAGATGCAGTGTCATGTTTCCGGGGAGAGTCTTTTTCAAAACAGAACATTGCATAATAATGCTGCACCTTTTCCATAAAAAGCATTAATTTATATTGTGGTTTAATGTTACATGTAATAATTAATTTGTCTTTAAACATCAATTTGTGTTTAAGGTCTCTACAACAAAATTATGATTCATAGCCATTAAAGCTAGAAAGCCCTTTTCCCTACATACAATCCATTAGCTTGGACAAATAAACAGCACTTTCAGTAATGTGGAAGAAAAAAAACATGGTTTGCAAAAGGAAACATTTACAAACGATAACTACACTACACTCCGTATTTAACACGTGTTTATTTCACCATCTTAAAAAAAAAAAAAAACCTAAAATGTATCTCAGATTACATTAACATTGATTTATGTAGCGCCATCAATTTACGTAGCGCTAGGTACAATACGTAGAGAGGGACAACATGCTAAGTTAGACGAACAAGAACAAACTAATAGATGTGGCAGAGAGCCCTGCACACAAGCTTACAAACTTAAACTTAACCAAATAGACAAAATGTAAGGCTACACTGCTGTCGGCAGATGCAATAGCCATGCTGATTTTGATTGCTAAAAACAGGACAAATACACATTCAGTAATTCAATTTTAACTCGCACCCAATAATGTATATACTATCTTAATGTGCCAGACTTCTGTATCTTGAAAATTACCATGGCAAATAAAACCTTTGTCCTGTTAGGATTGATATATCACCAAGTTTTACAGCTAATGAGCTCTTCTGTGGATGACTTATGGTGTCAAGGGTTATCTGGTAGGCAATCCTTCTAAACAGACTATAAATATTTCAGTGTTATTGTCCTTATTGTTGTTTGCTGTCACATTGTCTTTTTTTCTTTCATCATAATAGAAGAAGGCATGCTAACTGATCTCGGTATTTATTGAACACATTTCAGTATACATCAAAATAATAAAATGCATTCTTTTTGAATGAAAATGCCATCAAACATTACTGCTAAATACAAGTGCGTAATTTTATGAAAGTGCTTTGTTTTAGTCTTCTGGTGGTGGGGAAGTAAATAATTTTATCTTGAGCCCTTCCTGTTCCTGATATAGCCTGGGATGTTGGGGCAGAAATAAGAATACATGTTCTCCTTATGTGGCGACCCACAATGATAGTTATAATGTAGTCTAGTCCCCAAACTCACTTTGGTGCAAGATGAAGATCACTGATTGTATAGTGCACAGGCTTTTATCCCTGTGTGATTTGATGCAGGCATTCTGTATAAATCACATTTTTAATATTTGACTCAAGCCCTCCCCAAGTGATTACTTTGCATGATTACTGCAGGTGCGGCAGCACTGATTCTTTTTTTTTTAATTTTTTTATTTTATTAAAGTATCAAAGTCATACATGATTATCAGTGAGGATATCAGTAAAAATATTCAATACAAAAATACAGACAGAATGGCTCAATACAAAGGAAGACACAGGGTACCTGAAATATAGAAGCATATATTGCGTTGTCCCTGCAGAGCACTCCCCTCGGCTCCTTCTAATTTGCATTATTCACATAGCAGAGTGCTCTGCAGATCCAAAAGCAAACAACAACAATAATAGTTAAATCCATTCCACTCCATCACTGCATTTCCCTCCTTACATGGACTATATGTATTTACTTTGCACTATATGTATTTACATATATTTATTTATTCTTAACTAACTATGACAAAGTTTTAGCTTGTTTACATATATCTCTTCATATATTCTATCATTCATACACACTCATTCCCTTCCCCCGGAACCGGTGAATCTTATTTTCTAGTTAGATCTGAATATCTGTATATCCAGCCATGGCGACCAGATCCCACAATACTTATCGATCCTATCATGATTATTTAGATAGCAGCCTTTCTCCATCAGGGACTGGTAATCTAGTTGGTCAATTAGGTTAGCTATATCCACGGGACCCGGGGTTTTCTACGATCTATTTATAATAAGTTTCGCGGCCAGTAGGATTTGGACAAGTAGTGTACTTTTCTCCATATCCCATCTTTCCAGTCCTAAATGGAATAACATTAGGGCCGGGTCACACATGATCTCTGTTCCCAGGATATTGGTGGCAAGTAAAGAGACTTCGCTCCAGAAGTTTTTTACAAACTGACATTCCCACCATTGATGTACCAATGTTCCCTTATTACTTAGGCATCTCCAACAATAATCATCACAGCCATTATACATTTTTTTTTTAATCTTGCCGGGGAAAGATGCCATCTATATATTACTTTATAAAAGTTCTCCAACAAATTTAGGGACTGAGTGGACATTCTTGTTGTCTGTATAGCTTTATACCATTCTTTTTCTTCCCACGATATATTTAATTCATTACACCATTTTTTTATTATTGGCAGGCTAGTAAATTTTTCCACGCAGTCTAATGCTGCGTAGGCTCTTTTGCCCCATTTCCTTTTCCATGCCGCCAAGAAGAAGTCATCCATATCTTGATTTATTTTGTGTGGCAGATGGGCTCTCTCTTTTTCAAAGTAATGTTTTATTCTTAAGTATGGGTATACTTCCCTTGGCCACAGGGAAAAGGTACTGGCTATAACTAAGAATTGCTGGATTTTCCCCTCTCCAGATATCTGGCTAATGGAGCTTATTCCCGCCTCCTTCCATGATTTTAGATCTAAGTCCATAATTCGATTTTCCACTGCATCTAGAGATAGAAATCTATTTATAACATATGTAGAGAGATATTTTTTCCTAATTTTTGCGGCAGCACTGATTCTATAGACACTGAGGATATAAAGTTTTGTTTCATATAGTCACTTCCTGTCCTCTTCAAATTGAGTCTATTGAGTGGCCTATGAGTGACCTTGCTCTTGTACAGAGTAGGATCTCTTAACAGTGCAACACAATGTCTGACGACATCACTAGACAGACAGGATATTCCACTCATTTGAATGGCATTATTCTCATTCGTTCCTGCAGCAAAAAAAAAAAAAAGGAAATTACTTTTACTCATCTAGTGTGGGCAGTCCTTGTTTCTTGCAAACTGCTGTAATTTCTTCGAGCTGTAAGTATTTTATATTTTAAGCAATGCAAAATGTAAGACATGCATTTTAAAGTTCTTTGAAAGCACATTAATATGCATTAATGTTTGGAAGATGCATTTTGGGCACTAGACAGTCCCTTTAATGTTCCTAGCATGTTTTTCTGTTAAAGGTGCTGCACGTGGCAGGTATTGTAGGGCAGAGACATGTAGGTAGGGTAAGTGGGATTGGCCAGTTAGGTCATGAGCCGCAAGTGTGGCAGGAAAAGTATTTTTAAAAAGTGCAGGAATATAATTCTAGTCAATTGTCACTATATCTCGATCAAGCCCAGAGCTCACATCCTACCTTCAGCATGTTGGGTGAAGTAAAGTACCTGCTTGAGAGGATCCTTCAAAAGGCTTTGAGCAGCTGCTGCAGTTTGGCTAAAGAGCTGCTTAGACGCTGTCCCTGGAACTTTGCGTCAATTGTAAGAGGAGAGTCTATCAAAAGGAGAAGATTGTGAGAATGCGGCTGGGGCGCAATGCAATGGCAATATTGTCATCGTCTTCACACAAGTATTCAAGACATCGAGAGAGGACCCTCACTAGAGGTCACGGATGATCTCATATAAGGAATCCGAAAAGGACACTCTTCCCATATCCTGAAAGGAAAGGGAAATCAAAAAAGAAGCTGGAGACTTCATGAAAGACACATCAGTCTGAGCTGCCTTCAGGTGACACTGTTAATGCTAAAGAGGTACATAGTCAATGACATGCTAGTATAACAAAAGCATTACATGGTTTCTCCTCAAATAATGTTTTGAAAGATGAAGGTGTTAAGATATGCTTCAGATTGAAATGATAGATTTGGGTAATGAGGCCAGGGAGATCCACACTACCCAAATTCAGATGTAAAGAATGAAGGAAGAAATGCGATGCAAAATCATCTGACTAAACAAGTCAAAAGAAGATTTGGACCAAAAAATGTATAAACATTTTATCTTTGCTTCTCATGTCCAAGGAATTTTTGAAGATGAAAAAGGGGAGGAACATAGGAGATGTCCTAGGTCATTCAACAATTGGTTCCAGGCATTCTACATTTAGTCAGGTCTAGAAAATAGCGATATTTATGTAGCAGGCTATTTCAGCATTTGGAGAGCATATTGGAAGCATGCAAACCATTTTCAGGGCTGGCATGGGTTCAGCATGATGAATTGCTAAGGTAAAAAGCTCTAAAGTTGGATATGAAGAAAGTCAGGCTTTGGGTAAGAATTTTGCTTCTCCAAATGTACCTGTTATGCAGAAAAAAGTAGCAATTGAATCAAAGCGCAAGTGGTTCACTATTTACAAATGTAGGCAAACATGTTCTGGTTATGTTGGTTCACCATTAGTTTCCACAGAAAAACTCGTCAAGGTGTTAGGGAGGCTATATCAAAGTGTGCAGACTCTGGTGAAGGTGGAAAGAATGTTGCCTCACTTTGGAATTTATCCAAATAAACTGATGGCTAACTTAATTAAGCAAGGATTTCAGGTAGGTTTTAAAATCCGTATAAACAGTTCTTCTAGTCTTATTTGGGTTGAAACTGTGCCTTCAGTTAAAGAGTACCAAATATAATTATGAGTTAAAATTCAGAAAGAGATTGACCTAGAAATGTTTAAAGGACCCTTGAAGTCGCTTCATTTTTCTAATTTTAGACTGTTTCCATTGGGCCTAGCAGGGCCGGTGCAAGGATTTTCGTCTACACAGGCGAAGGTGAATTTTGGTGCCTCTCCTCTGACCCACCACACCTCCCACACCACCAACCCTCCATACATTTTATATATATAAAAGTATAATGTATAGTGTGGAAAATAAATACATCTAAATATTCAACATGCATGCTCTAAATTTGTCACACATTGACACCCTAACACACATTGAAACCCTTAAACAGAGAGACACCCTTGCAGTCACACACAGAGACACACTTACCACTTACACACACACACTTAAACAGACACAGTGACACACTTACACACACCCTTACACAGAAAGTGACACACTTACACACACCCTTACCACTGACACACACACAGTGACACACATTACCTGAGACACACTATTTTGCCACTCAATATGCCACTATTTAGCCACTCTATTTGCCATTTAATATTCCAATATTTTGCCCCTCAATATGCCAGGATTTTGACCCTCAATATGTCTGGATTTTGACCCTCAAAATGCCAGGATTTTGCCCCTCAATATGCCAGGATTTTGCCACTATATTGCCACTTAATATGCCAGGATATTGCCATTTAATATGCCAGGATATTGCCATTTAATATTCCAGGATTTTGCCAATTAATATGCCAGGATATTTCCACTTAATATTCCATGATATTGCCACTTAATATGCCAGGATATAGCCATTTAAAATGCCAGGATATTGCCAATTAATATGCCAGGATATTACCAATTAATATGCCAGGATATTACCACTTAATATGCCAGGATATTACCATTTAATAAGCCAGGATATTGCCAATTAATTTGCCAAGATATTGCCAATTAATATGCCAGGATATTGCCACTTAATATTCCATGATATTGCCAATTAATATGCCAGGATATAGTTATTTAATATGCCAGGATATAGTTATTTAATATGCCAGGATAAATCTAATTAATATGCCAGGATATTGCCAATTAATATGCCAGGGTTATGCCAATTAATAAGCCAGGATATAGCCAATTAATATGCCAGGATATAGCCAATTAATATGCCAGGGTATAGCCACTTAATATGCCAGGAAATAGCCAATTAATATGCCAGGATAATGACAATTAATATGCCAGGATATAGTCACTTAATATGCCAGGATATTGACAATTAATATGCCAGGATATAGTCACTTAATATGCCAGGATATTGACAATTAATATGCCAGGATAATGCCAACACACAACGCCCAGCCACGGACCTGCACAGTAGCAAGGAAGGAGGTAAGTAAACGGGCCTGGGGGCGCGGGCGATTTTCCCGCCTGTGCTGCCTTATGGTAGCGCCGGCCATTGGGCCTAGTGCCTAAAAAAGAGCCTAGCTCTTATTCACTTATACTCTATTTGTCATATTCTAAGGGTAGCTTTCTAAATGAATAAATTGCCTGATTGCTGGGTGATATATTTTGACAAGGTACTACATTTGGTCAGAGCTTGTGGCAAATGGAGTTCTTATGGTTGATGTGGATATAGAGGCAGGGTTTTGGCTCTTACTTATTCACCAAAGCTGTTTTGGTTCCTTGAGCTTTCAATTTGACATTTATTTCTACAAATACCTCCCTATGCGGTGCTGATGTCTATATTTTGAATCACTGTAACATTCATAGAGTGGGTTGTCAAGAAGGAGTCTGGCCTCAAAGGGATTATGCATTATTTAGACAGATTCAAAGACCTGCAAACAGTTACTGACAACACTTTGGAATTTCTTAGACTGGGTTGGACTCCAGTTAACAGAGGAAACATGGTTCTAAAAGCATTCACTCCCTTTTCTCTGCACAATTTTTTATGTTGTCTCTGTATTGATATTTGTTTTTAACCTTTTTGACTAATAAAGTATATACATTTTTATCTTAAGCTCCCATGGATTTTGGGCATAACAATTGATTCTCTTAGGTTACCAGAGGAGGACATTTGAAGACAAAGATGGTATGTGTTGCAGACCCATAAGTTAATGATTAAGGTACTTCAGTCAATGTTGGACTTGTTAGCCATTGCATGCAGAGGGACTCATATTGGAAGGATTGTGATTATCATTGCTAGGTTTAAAACCCCTTTGGGCACATGTGAGAATTACTTCTCAGATAAAATCTCAAGAATATTTAGAGAAATTTAATGGCGGTGTGTTTTGGCTGTCAGATTTTGTATGCTCTGATGATTTGCAGCTATTTATAGATTCTGCAGAATGAAGAAGTTTGGGGATTTTATGGAAAGGCAATATGGTGTGTCCAAAGAGGTGTTTACCAAAAAAATCTTACATTATTAGAGCTCTTCCTAATAGTATCTGCTATATTTATTTAGCGTGACAAATGGTGCTAGTTTTATGTTTAACTGTGGTAATATGCATGTAGTTATGATTATTAATATGTTATACTCAAAGTGCACTTAATTCATTCAGGAAATTGGTGTTAACATGCAAGAAATTCCAGAACAGATAAAAACCAACGTAACTGACATCTATCAGTCTGGAAAGGATTTCAAAGGCATTTCTATGATGCTGGTGCCCTAGTGAACCATGGTGAGATCCATCATCTGCAAATGGAGAAAACTTTGAACACTGGAGAACTTTTACAGGAGAAGCTGCCCTACCAAACTTTCTCCACAAGTTCAATCAGCAACTCCTCTGGGAGGTCACAAAAGAACCCAGACTATATAAAGACATGCAGGGCTCTCTTGTCTTAGTTAAGTCAGAATTCATGATTCCACAATAAGAAATAAACTGGGAAAAAATGTAATCCATGAATACTGCTCTCAACCAGAATATTCAGAAGGATAATGTCTGACCATCAGTTTGTGACCCAGACCTTAACAGTTGGGCTATGCAGCAGGACAATAATCCAAACCACACAAGTAAGTCCTGATGTTAGGTTGCATGGTGCTAGTACAAAGCACACCTAGTCAAAATCCCTACTTAAATCTATTTGCTATGCTGAGTCATTGACTTAAACAGGCAGTTCATGCTCGGAAACCTCCAATGTGGCTGAATTAAAACAAGAATTATGCAAAGAAGAGTGGGTCAAATTTCCACCACGGTGATGTAAAGGACTCATTACCAGTTATTTACCAACAGTGGCATAACCAGTTATTAGATTAAGGGAGTTAATTACTTTATCACATGGCTGATATATAGGTTTTGAATAACTACCTTCAATAACACCATAATTTAAAAGCTGCATTTTGTGTTTTCTCAAATTGTCTTTATTGTATATTAAAATTGGTTGGATGATCTGAAACACTTAAACGTGCCAAATAAGCAAAAAATACAAGAAATATGCACAGATAATTTCACAGCACAGTTATATATCTTAATCTGAATACCTCTTGAAAATCTATGAAAAAAGGTACAAACAATAAACCACCTTCTATTAATGTGTAGTCATTACCAACAATAAGAAAAATACTGTAAACAAAGTGAACAAACACCTTGGTTTTTAGGAAGAATTTATATTGTGTTATCTAATTTTAGTATATTTTCTACCCACATCTGTAAAATCAAATTATCTGCTGGTATTCAAGGATGCATTACAATGAATTTGTATTTAATATTCATTAAGTTTACTTGCATTCCAGGGTTTTGTGTTTTTTTTTTGGTCTCATGAATGAATAGCACTCATTTTCCAGTAGAGTCAGTCAGGGGTATCTAAGAAGAAAGTGTTGTGGATGCTGATTGGTTTAGAGCTTCACAAGCTGTGCAGAGCAGAAGTTTTTGCTTAATCAAAGCTGCTATCATCTCCAGCAACTAGAACCACAGCTGAGGCTTGTATGGAGTAAGAAGCATAGGCGCCAAAAGACACTTGCTATTTGAATGAAAATACAAACATTTGATTTACCTGTCCTTAAATAAGTTTAAAGAACATCTTAAGCAATTATTGCAGATTAACTTAAATAAGAACTAAACCCCCCTCACAGCTTTTAATCAGACAGAAAATAATTTCTGCCTGACTAAAATGGCTTTTTTAACAATGCTCCTAGGGAACATCATTCAATGGTGTTTACACTGAACTCTCAGTTTAGACACCAGACTACCATGTCACTAGACTGCAATCTGTGACTGCAATCTCATCTCGTCCCCGCTATTGGTTGTGTGCAGAACTATTGCCGCATGTACACATACCAGTGATGGAGAGCTGGTCCTACAACCGATGAATCAGTGCTCCGCCAAATGCCGGTCTAAGCCATCTGCGTCTCTTTTTTTTTTTTTAGGGTTAAGCACCTCTTTAAGCATTATAAGCCTACAAATAAATGTATTATACTGAGAAAATAGACAAGGCAAAATGAAAGAACAGAAGCACAACATGGTTGATAGGATACATTTTCTTAATGCCTAAAGGGACACTATCAATTACATAAGATGTAACATATGACACAGCATCCATTTTTGAGAATTTTACCCATGATGCAACTTTCCCTAAAATCTTCCAGCAAGTCACAACTGTAGCCAGAGCCTGCGTGATGAGGTCATAAGATACACCTCTGCTCTCTTACTGGCTCCTGTGTATCACTCGTGGGCAGGACTAGGTGGCTATGTACATCTTTTTTACCTGCCTTCCAACACAAAGAGAGGAGATTGACCTGGTCAAACAGAATCATGACTCCGCCCCCTCGCAATGGGCCAGAATTTATAGACTGCATTCTGTATCCCCATCCCCAAAGTGAGATACTAGTGCTGTAAAGTCACTGGGGTTGGCACCCAAAAACACAATATTTCACAAAATGGCAGTGGCCAGTCACAATAGTTTAGTAAAATATTTCATAAAATAAACTCACATAACAAAAACAAAAGACATATCTGAAATCAACAATTCAAAATAAAAAAAATAAACCCTTTTAGTCATTAATGATCAGAACCAGGGAAATGTATTGTTTTTGTCTCATTCTTTTATGTCACTGAAACATATTTTGCTACCCATAGCTTACCAAGGTACATTTAGGTAGCCACAGTGGCGTTTGAGAATATAATCCTGGCATATTGAGGGGAAAATCGTGGCATATTGGAAGGGCAAAATCCTGCCATATTAAATGGCATTGAGGGTCAAAATCCTGGCATATTGAGGGGAAAAATATTGGCATATTAAATGGCACAATAAAGGCATTTTGAGTGGCAAAATACTGGCATATTGAGGGGCAAAATAGTGTGTCTCAGGTTATGTGTCTATTAGTGTCACTGTGTGTGTGTAAGTGTGTCACTTTCTGTGTAAGGGGGTGTGTGTGTGTCACTGTGTTAGTGTAATGGTGTGTGTGTAAATGTCACTGTAGGATAAAATGCTCGTTGGAAGAGGGGTAGTCTTATCCGGCGAGTATATCCCAAACTCTAAATTTTAACTGGAAAAGTTGGGGGTCGTCTTATATGCCCAGTCGTCTTATACACCGGAAAATACGGTATATAACTAAGAGTTACATTTTATTATGTCTGTTATTATATCATTTCATGATATAAAAAAAGTGGCCTCACATACCTTTAAACAATTATAACACTGGGAATACAAGACTATGTTATTGCAGTTATGCATAAAGCAAAAATATTATACATTTTACATAAACAGCATGCGTCTATAATCTTACTATATAATACATTAATATATTGAACACCACAATAGCAACAGTATGGGACTAGTCATTGCATGCACCTTTAAATTGTAATTACTTTGCATTCTTGTTGCTTCGCTATGATGAACTAGTACAGTATACTTAGATAAGGAATGTTATACAATGGACCACCATTCCCGAGGGGGATTCACACCAAGGTGCAAGGGATGATATGATAGAAGTAAAACACATGTCAGGGTAAGAACACAGGAGACGTATACGTGGTGCCAGGATCAGAGCCAAAATCAGAAAGTCGAGTATATTGTAATAAAAAGTTAGGTCAAAAACAGGAATCAGGAGTTGAGCACTATAACAGGAACAAGTCACTGAAATAAGGACAATGCGGAATTGTAAATGAGGGTTTAAATAGCAAGCAAAAAACAAAGGTGTGGGATCCCTCTCAGCAAGAACAGACAAAAGCTGAAATAGCCAGCCCTATAAGATGTAACCTACTCAGGAGAAGAATCGCTTGCACAGGAAACCTCTCTATTAGCATATTAGACTGGTCCCACCCATAAGGGCAGTCCAGATCCAAATAGCCTGGCAGGTCTCCTCTGCACAAAGAATACAGCAACCACAGACGTATGTTTCGGCCTTCATTGACCTCATCAGTATGGTACTGCTGGTATCCCTCTAGGTGCAGCGAACTAGGGACCCCCGTCTGGGCATACACTAATAACTCATTGAGACAAAAAACAAAGGTGTGGGATCCCCCTCAGCGAGAACGGGAAAAAGCTGAAATAGTCGACCCTATAGTATGTAACCTACTCGGGAGAGGAATCACCGTTTTTTGCTCACTTTCACCATAACAGAGGAAACATCATCATTAGCATATCAGACTGGTCCCACCCATAAGGGCAGTCCACATCCAATTTGCCTGGTAGGCCTCTTCTGCACACAGCAACCACAGACGCACATTTCTGCCTTCATTGGCCTCGTTAGTGTGGTATGGCTGGTATCAGTGGCGTAGCGTGGGGGGTGCAGGGGGGGCCGGCCGCACCGGGCGCAATATCTGGGGGGGCGCACTAGCCCTATGCGGCCGCGTGGCCGCCAGGGCCGTCTTTAACGCGGGGCAAACGGGGCAGCTGCCCTGGGCCCATTTACTCCTGGGGGGCCCCAAGGCAGCTGTCCCGTGGGCCCCCAGCCCCTGCTGCCGCGTTCACAGCGCGTTGCGCTTGTGAACGCTTTTTTCCGGCAAGCCGCATCCGATGGATGCGACGGCCAGAAAAAAAAACAAAAAAAACTGACGCCGGATGTGACGTCGCGTCACATCCGGTGTCTGCTTCCCTCCTCCGTGCAAGAGGGAAGACTGCACGGAGGAGACATCCGGCGGGGGACACGGAGCCGCTTCATGTAAGTACGGGGGGGGGGGGCTGGCTGGCACAATATTCCTGGTATCTGACTGGCACTATATTACTGGGCATCTGATTGGCACAATATTACTGGGTATCTGATTGGCACTATATTACTGGGCATCTGATTGGCACTATATTACTGGGTATCTGATTGGCACAATATTACTGGGTATCTGATTGGCACTATATTACTGGGTATCTGATTGGCACAATATTACTGGGTATCTGACTGGCACTATATTACTGGGTATCTGATTGGCACAATATTACTGGGTATCTGAATGGCACTATATTACTGGGTATCTGATTGGCACAATATTACTGGGCATCTGATTGGCACAATATTACTGGGTATCTGATTGGCACTATATTACTGGGTATCTGATTGGCACTATATTACTGGGTATCTGATTGGCACAATATTACTGGGTATCTGATTGGCACTATATTACTGGGTATCTGACTGGCACTATATTACTGGGTATCTGATTGGCACTATATTACTGGGCATCTGATTGGCACTATATTACTGGGTATCTGATTGGCACTATATTACTGGGCATCTGATTGGCACTATATTACTGGGTATCTGAATGACACTATATTACTGGGTATCTGACTGGCACTATATTACTGGGCATCTGGCTGGCACAATAATACTGGGCATCTGACTGGCACTATATTACTGGGTATCTGACTGGCACAATATTACTGGGCATCTGATTGGCACAATATTACTGGGTATCTGACTGGCACTATATTACTGGGTATCTGATTGGCACAATATTACTGGGTATCTGAATGGCACTATATTACTGGGTATCTGATTGGCACAATATTACTGGGCATCTGATTGGCACAATATTACTGGGTATCTGACTGGCACTATATTACTGGGTATCTGGCACAATATTACTGGGCATCTGATTGGCACAATATTACTGGGCATCTGATTGGCACAATATTACTGGGTATCTGACTGGCACTATATTACTGGGTATCTGATTGGCACAATATTACTGGGTATCTGATTGGCACTATATTACTGGGTATCTGATTGGCACAATATTACTGGGTATCTGATTGGCACTATATTACTGGGTATCTGAATGGCACTATATTACTGGGTATCTGATTGGCACAATATTACTGGGCATCTGATTGGCACAATATTACTGGGTATCTGACTGGCACTATATTACTGGGTATCTGATTGGCACAATATTACTGGGTATCTGAATGGCACTATATTACTGGGTATCTGATTGGCACAATATTACTGGGCATCTGATTGGCACAATATTACTGGGTATCTGACTGGCACTATATTACTGGGCATCTGATTGGCACAATATTACTGGGTATCTGACTGGCACTATATTACTGGGTATCTGATTGGCACAATATTACTGGGTATCTGAATGGCACTATATTACTGGGCATCTGATTGGCACAATATTACTGGGTATCTGACTGGCACTATATTACTGGGTATCTGATTGGCACAATATTACTGGGTATCTGATTGGCACTATATTACTGGGTATCTGATTGGCACAATATTACTGGGCATCTGATTGGCACAATATTACTGGGTATCTGACTGGCACAATATTACTGGGTATCTGATTGGCACAATATTACTGGGTATCTGATTGGCACTATATTACTGGGTATCTGATTGGCACAATATTACTGGGTATCTGACTGGCACTATATTACTGGGTATCTGATTGGCACAATATTACTGGGTATCTGATTGGCACTATATTACTGGGTATCTGATTGGCACAATATTACTGGGTATCTGATTGGCACTATATTACTGGGTATCTGAATGGCACTATATTACTGGGTATCTGATTGGCACAATATTACTGGGCATCTGATTGGCACTATATTACTTGGCATCTGATTGGCACTATATTACTGGGCATCTGATTGGCACTATATTACTTGGCATCTGATTGGCACTATATTACTGGGTATCTGATTGGCACTATATTACTTGGCATCTGATTGGCACTATATTACTGGGCATCTGATTGGCACTATATTACTGGGCATCTGACTGGCACTATATTACTGGGCATCTGGCTGGCACAATAATACTGGGCATCTGACTGGCACAATAATACTGGGCATCTGACTGGCACTATATTACTGGGCATCTGGCTGGCACAATAGTACTGGGCATCTGACTGGCACAATAATACTGGGCATCTGACTGGCACTATAATACTGGGCATCTGGCTGGCACAATAATACTGGGCATCTGGCTGGCATAATATTACAGGCATCTGGCTGGCACTATAATACTGGGCTCTGACTGGCACAATATTACAGGCATCTGACTGGCATAATATTACAGGCATCTGACTGGCACAATATTACAGGCCTCTGACTGGCACAATATTCCTGGCCTCTGACTGGCACACTATTACAAGCATCTGACTGGCATAATATTACAGGCATCTGACTGGCATAATATTACAGGCATCTGACTGGCACAATATTACAGGCATCTGACTGGCACAATATTCCTGGCCTCTGACTGCACACTATTACAGGCATCTGACTGGCATAATATTACAGGCATCTGACAGGCACCATATTCCTGGGATCTGACAGGCACAATATTCCTGGGCTCTGACAGGCACAATATTCCTGGTATCTGACTGGCACAATATTATTGGTATCTGACTGGCACAATATTACTGGTATCTGACTGGCACATTATTACTGGGCTCTGACTGGCACAATATTGCAGGCATCTGACTGGCACAATATTGCAGGCATCTGACTGGCACAATATTACTAGGCTCTGACTGGCACAATATTACTGGGCTCTGACTGGCACAATATTACTGGCATCCGAAAGTTACAATATTACTGGCATCTGAATGGCACAACAATTATGGCATATGTGTGTGTGTGGGGGGGGGGGGGGGGTAACATTAGAGGTACAGGATTGAGGAAGTTGGCTCCATCTAGCCCAGTCTTGGATCATCTCCAGGGTATGGTTCCATTTTGATGTTTAGTTTTTATTCTTGATATTGTTTGTCGTTTACGATGGTTGTGAGACGACATATAATAGCATGGCCCATGCTAGGTTACTACATGTGTATATTTGTATTCATAGACCTGCTGAAAATGTGGAGAATGTGTGTAATGCATGTTCGCACTCAATAAAGTGTTGGAAAATAAACTTGTATTTAGATGCATTTTACTTTAATTACATAAGTATTTTCATAACAAACAATACATGTGCTTGGGGGGTAAGGGTTTCTTTAACTAATCTAGTAGAAGAGACTCGAGTGCTAAAATCCACGGGTTAGGGGGCGCAAATTACTTGCCTTGCCCCGGGTGCTGACAACCCACGCTACGCCACTGGCTGGTATTCCTCTAGGTCAGGGGCGTCCGACATGTGGCCCACGGGCCAAATGTGGCCCGCCTGAGATAGAGGTGCGGCCCGCCTGAGATTGATGCGGTAACCACACCTCCGTGGTATTTAGCACGCAGGCTGAATAAACGTAAGGGTGTCTGTGTGTGTAAGGGTGTCGGGGTGTCTGAGTATGAATAGGTGTGTGTGTAAGGGTGTCTGTGTGTCTATTCGTGTATGTGTGGCTGTGAACAGGTGTATGTGTGGCTGTGAACAGGTGTATGTGTGGCTGTAAACAGGTGTAAGCGTGGCTGTGAACAGGTGTAAGCGTGGCTGTGAACAGGTGTAAGTCTGGCTGTGAATAGGTGTATAAGTGTGACTGCATAATTAATGTGGGGATTTTTTGACTGAATTTTATTCTGTATTGTGATACAGTAATGTGCCGTGTGAGAGTGAGTTTTATTGCTGTGGAGTCTGTGATACACTCACACAGTGCACATTAATGTGAATTTTATATATAAATGTGAGCATATTCACACACACATATATATATAAAATTCATATTAATGTGCATTGTGTGAGTGTGTCACAGACTCCACAGCAATAAATATCGCACTCACACAATTATATATAATTTTATCTAAATGAAAAATGAATGTGGCCCACACACACACACTTTTATGGAGAAGTGGCCCACTGAAAAAAAAAAACTTGGACACCCCTGCTCTAGGTGCAGGGAGCTAGGGACTCACGTCTGGGCATACCCTGATAACTCATTGAGACAAAAAAAATAGCAAGCAGATCAGCTGCAGTAGCTTTAGAGGACATGAGGTCATGGGAACAGAATCCATGTGATGGTTAGTCAGGGAAACTTCACAAGTAGAAGGAAAGTATGGTATGGTGGGGATTCATGTGACTGTAAGTAAATGTTGGAGTAATAAAGTTGCAAAATCCAAATGTCAAGAACCATATGTTCAAATCTATCTATGGGCCAACATGTATGGAGCTGTAACACAAATAAGGTGTGAGCTTTAATATACTAGTATATGTCCATTTTATTTTGACTGGAGAGATCGTATAATACCTTAGCTCTCTGGCTATTTTTAGCCAGTTTTTTTTTTTCCAAATTGCCATGTAAAAAAAAGCTGACACTAAATTTCTGTGTTTGCTTTACCTGTCCTTATTAGAGCTGTATAATCTGAGCAAAAGATGTTGACACATGCAATCAATAGAGTAATGGATGACAAACCAATGAGATGATTTTGACTATAATGCCACCATGGAATCATTTCACTGCTACACTACATTTCATTTTAAATTACAGTCTATCTGCAGGGAAACTTGGATCAATACTTCAAACATGGTTAACTAGCATGTGCGGGCATTTTTGTCAGTAAACAGTTGCCTTTAACCCCTTCATGACAAACCATTTTTTCAAAGTTGCACCTCTGTTTGTATTTAGCTGTAATTTTCCTTTTCTTGTTTACTGTGCCCACATAAACTAAATATTGTTTGTTTTGGGATAAAAAGGACTTTCTTTAGCTACTCATATTATTAGAATATATCATATAATTTAATATAAAAAAATAATAAAAATCTAACTTTTAAGTGCAAAAAGCTTTTACGCATTTACTAATTGCTAATTAAAAAAACCTTCTAAATAGATTCTAATAGTTGTCCTGCGTTTAGAAATAGTACATTTTTACATGTTTTTCTGTTATTTTTTAAAAGTTGCAGGGCAATAACTGGAAGTAGCATATTGCTTTGTCCTAATCAATTTCCCATACTTTTGACCATAACCCTAAAAATCACTCTAGCACTAGCACTAACCCTAACCCTAAACTATCTCTGACATGCACTGTAACTTTAACCCTAATGCTAACCCTAACCCTAGCTCTTAGGCTAGCTATTTTTTTTTAGTGTAATGCCTCTAGGGGCAGTCTAGCAATGGCAAAAGAGCAATAGAAGTGATCACTAATCACTTCTGTCGCTCTTGCCCACAACAGGGAGCACCATACTGGATTAGCATGCTAGTGTCCTATATGGTGCCACAATTTCTCCAAAGAGTGATCGAGGGTCAGTTGAGCAGTGGAGGACATACCATGCATTGCAACGGGGGTAAATTATGTTTTTTTTTATCAATATTTAATTCTTAAAGTAAACTCAGTGCTGCAGTTAATATTTTGACAGATATATAGCACATTTGTAATAAAATTCCTTTTGCATTGGTTTAAAATTACAATGTTGTAATACATTGCATATAAGGCTTGGATAAAAATAAAACATGTAATAGTTTATTAGTTTACCCCCAAACTATTAAACATTTTCTTAAATGGTTACATTTAGTTTCTGGAATTTATTTTGACATGCTGAATCTGCTCCTTAATGCCTAGTCCAGCTCGAAATTCTTTCCTAGTTAACCATAAGCATAGTTACCTAAGTTGGGATATAGAGCTAATGTTCGGAGATCTTCTTGCCTATTTAATGTTTGTAGCCTAGAGCATAGATTAATTAAATTTACATAGGAACACACAGTTGGGCATTAATTTTCGCACAAATTTGTTTTTGGACGAAAATCGTCTCTTTCATTCATCTGAATTCCGAATGTGAGGCGGAATGAAAGAATGAATGAAAAAAGGCACAATGAACGAAAATTTCATTAGTTAATTTATCCATTCGTTCATTTGGATGCTGTTTGCATCACATGTTTGCATCACACATAACACTCACTAATACACGCTCCCACAAGTACACACAAACATACTATCACACATAACACTGACTAATACACACACTATTACACATAACACTCACTAAAATACACATAAACACATTTTCACACAAACACTAGACTTGGGCATTCCTTTTCGGACAAGTCCTTTGCCTGAATTCTTTAATCCTAACCCTAACCTAACAGAGTCGATTTGGTTCAGATGAAAAAATGTTTTTGTCTTAATGCATTTGGACGAAACAAAAATTTTGCCAGTATTGAAGTCTAGCTGTAAAGCCATTTGTAATATATTGCATGGCAGCCACAGGGAGATTTAAAGAGTTTGTTTGGGCTGAATAATATTCTCTGACATTTTTAGTTAGACTATTTTTAATCTGCAATGCTGTTAGACTATCCATTATTTATTACAGCTTTTATTTAAGCAACCAGGTGTATCAAGAAAAGTATTACCCCTTCTATATTGTCTTCTCTTCCTAGCTTTGTGACCTAATTGTTCATGTTTTCAGTCATCCTTAACAATCTGGGTGGTCAGCCACCTCAATGAAAATCCACAGGTTACTTTTGATGACATCATTATAAAAATACTTAAAATCCAAATTACTCCACAACATTAGCTTCTAGGTCAGTTCAGAGGAAATAGTTATCTGTATAGAGAACCTTTTTTATGATTTACTTCATAGATACTTGCTGACTTTGAAGAATTGATGTTTTGTATATTCACTATTTCCCCCAAATTGATTTATTTCACATTATTAATGAACTTTGTAGCAGTGCAACTTGTCAGGGTTACTCCACAGGGGTCAATAATGATAGGAAAGCTGAAGACTGTGAACCCAGCATAAGTAATTCTGTCATGTTAAAGAGCCAATATATCAAAGCAATTGTCAGAGTCCTGCAAATGTTAATTCCTCAGATCCGATCTACATAAGTTGTAATCAATGAAAGACAAGTTTGTCTGTTCATTAGGAATCTCTTGTAGTATTCCACCAAAGGAAAGCATAATGTTCACACCAACAAATAAAAAATAATAATCTGTATCCAATAATGAATATGGGTCCAATGTATGAGGGATAGATAGGTAGGTCCTTTTTCTTGCACAAATGCAAGACATTTGTGTGTGTATCATTTGTTGTAATGTATTTGTCATACATTTAACAAACCACAACTCCTGTTGTTTTAAAATATACATATAACACACACCCCATGCAATTATCCAAATCCACCAGTAGGACAGAAGAACACATACGGGTCTATTCACAAAAATTTGAGATTAGGTAGAGGAGGTTGAATTTAGAGGTTGACTTTCATTTTAAATTCAACCTCCAAACTTGGCCTACTCGAATGGCCCACTATCATCTGAATTCACCCCTTTCGCCATGACCCGCCAAAGTAAAAGTCGATCTCCCATCCCACCATCGAGATCCATAGAAAGCATTAAAAATTGTTATTCACTAACATTGGGAGGTCGAATTTGACATTTCGAAGTTTCCCCATTTTCCACATTGAAAGTAATGGGAGGTGAAATGATGGGATGTTTTTTTCTTTTTACAAAAATATTAAAGAATTCTACAAAGTAACAAACTATTGCTCTTCCTCAAATTCCTGTTCTCCTCATATTCCTCTGAATGAAACAGTGGGCATTTGGGTCCAATTTCTTCAACCACTCGTCAGGCTAGGAAGTATAAAGAAAATAAATATTTGTGCCCCCTCTCTCTCCTCAGGTCTTTCCCGCCTTCCTTACTACCCAAACTTTTTTTGTTCATTTAACTATTTTGAAGCCTCATTTGATTGTAGGCCCTAAGCAAATGACCATTAGATAAAGAGGTCCTGACCCCTCCCCTGCAAAAAAAAGAATACATTATAAAAAGTTAAGGCATTGCACCTTTTAAATCTGTTCTATACATGTAAAAACTGTATTTTTATATATCTATATATATAGCAGGTTATTTTAAAGCGTTGAACTGCTGTTAAACATTGATTTGATAAATATCCAGCAATTTATGATGGGTGAAACCTCTTGCTTTATCTTTTGCTGCTCATTTTATGGGTTACCAATCAGCTAACAGAGAGCACAGTTACTGATCCATAAAAAGCACCAACTGGAAAGGAAAACATGTGTAAACTCAGAATAAGCTTTTTATTCAGGAGGGGAATATTTATAGCACAGATCACTAAAAATGTATACATAAAATGTATACAAATGTATACAATAAGGGAATTATTTTTATTTTAACTTAATGGGATAAAAACACTATTACACAGATTGTAATGTTCATGATATAATTGTGTTTTATTGACCATTAATAGTAAATAAATACTTTCAAATAACAACTCTGGCAGTACAGATAATTATGTTTTATAAATTCTACACTTAAAAGGTTTACATTAGTTTACTTGACCTCTTACTATTAGAAGTAAAGCAGATACTTATGTATGATCAATTCCTTTAAGGCTGTTTAAAAGTCATCGGAAATCAAATAAATTATGCTACAATAGCCTAACTAATGCATGAGCCATGCTCATTCATTGCATTCAGCCATATACAGTCTTAAAACGTATGCTTTTCCTTGCAAAAATGTGCCAATCCAAACGTCTCTGATGATTCAGTTTTTCAAAAGGCTAATTTCGATCCAAATTCACAGATACTGAGTAGCCACATTTCAGAGATTTCGTAGACTAAAGTGCCTGACCCGAATCTAATTCGGTACTAATCAGTGTATATTGTTGTGTCAATCTTTAAGAGTTTACCAACACTAGGTTATCGTCTAATTAGAGGCGTCACTAGGGTTGGTGTCACCTGGTGCGGTAACTCATGGTGTCCCCACCCCTGGATTTTCTCCAATACCATGCAAACAGATTCCTTAGTAATGGCAGTCAGATGGCCCATTAAATATGCCACATACAGGAGTCCCACAAATTATGTCACACACAATGATAATATGACAGTATTATTTTGCCGTTAATAAATAAGCCAGACAATTGGCCTAAAATGCCAGTAATATTGTGCCATTCAGATGCCAGTAATATTGTGTCATTAAGATGCCAGTATTATTGTGCCATTAAGATGCCAGTATTATTGTGTCATTAAGATGCCAGTATTATTGTGCCATTCAGATGCCAGTAATAGTGTGCAATTAAGATGCCAGTAATATTGTGCCATTGAGATTCCAGTATTATTGGACCATTAAGATGTCAGTAATATTGTGCCGTTAAGATGCCAGGATTATTGTGCCATTAAGATGCAAGTAACAATGTACCATTGAGATGCCAGTATTATTGTGTCATTAAGATGCCAGTAATATTGTGCCATTCAGATGCCAGTATTATTGCACCATTAAGATGCCAGTAATATTGTGCCATTGAGATTCCAGTATTATTGTGCCATTAAGATGTAAGTAATATTGTGCCATTAAGATGCCAGTATTATTGTGCCATTAAGATGCAAGTAATACTGTGCCATTAAGATGCCAGTATTATTGTGTCATTAAGATGCCAGTAATATTGTGCAATTCAGATGCCAGCATTATTGCACCATTAAGATGCCAGTAATATTGTACCATTCAGATGCCAGTATCATTGCACCTAAAGATGCCATAATTATTCTGCCATTCAGATTCCAGTAATATTGTGCCATTCAGATGCCAGTAATATTGTGCAATTTAGATGTCCCAGCCAATTTGCCCATTAAGATGCCAGTAATATTGTGCCATTAAGATGCCAGTATTATTGTGCCATTAAGATGTCAGTAATATTGTGACATTAGGATGCCAGTATTATTGTGCCATCAAGATGTAAGTAATACTGTGCCATTAAGATGCCAGTATTATTGTGCCATTCAGATGACAGTAATAGTTTGCCATCCAGATGCCAGTATTATTGTACCATTAAGATGCCAGTGATATTGTGCGATTAAGATGCCAGTATTATTGTGCCATTCAGATGCCAGTAATATTGTTCCATTCAGATGTCAGTATTATTGCACCATTAAGATGCCAGTAATATTGTGCCATTAAGATGCCAGTATTATTGCACCATTAAGATGCCAGTAATATTGTACATTAAGATGCCATAATTATTGTGCCATTCAGATTTTTGGATGGTCTCTTTACCTGGGCTGAAGATGTAATAAATGTAGTTCCGGGGGCTTCCCCAAAGGCCCCTAAAATAAATGAAGTACATTTTTGAATACCTACCCACCCTACCTCTAAGTCACCATGGTTGAGGGGGTTACATTTGAAAATAAAAGAACCCTACCATTTGAGTGCCATGCTGGTGAACAGAGAAAATCTCTGGCCTCCCTGGTTCCAGTACAGCCATTGAAACCAATTTCAAAGCTCGCCCATGGCTAACCTGAAACCAGGGAAGCCACTGATTGGCTGACAGAGCCCTATGGGACTGAGAGTTCAGTATCCATCCTTAGCTGATTGTGGATGTATAGTAGAGCCGACAGGCTTTTTTTGCTTTATTTTTTGAGGCAAAATTTATTTTCACAGACAAAAAACAAATGTGTGTGATCCCTCTCAGCAAGAACGGGCAAAAGCTGAAATAGCTGGCCCTATAGGTTGTAACCTACTCGGGAGAGGAATCACTGTTTTTTGCTCACTTGCACCATTACAGAGGAAACCTCTCCATTAGCATATCAGACTGGTCCCACCCATAAGGTCAGTCCAGATCCAAAAAGCCTGGCAAGTCTTCTCTGCATGAAGAATCCAGCAACCACAGACACACGCTTTAGCCTTCATTGGCCTCATCAGTGTGGTAAATGAAAAATGTATTTTTAAGAGGAATATTTTTATTTTTGGATGTCCTCTTTCTCTGGACTGAAGATGAGGCTAGAGGGACATTTTTCCAAGGTCTTTTTTTTTTTTTTTTTACAGGTCATGCTTTGTGTGACAATATGTTGCAATTAGCACAGGTTAATTTAGGAATCAAAGTCCAAGTTGCTTCCCGACTTGAACTCTTTTTACTTTTTAAAGGCACTTACTTGAAATTCCATTTTTAAAGTAAGTAAAATTTGACCTCTCAGCTCAACCACATTGAGACAAATTCGTTTTTCAGAGAATTGACCACTATGTAGCTAGCCAGTGAATGATGATAATTAAGGTCCATTTTTATTTGCAAAAAAAAAAAAAATACAATGCAATGTTTTTCAAGAATGGGTAACACATTGGGATTAGATCCCTATGGAATTGCTAAACAAAGTTCTTCTCCCTGGTAAAAGCATTATCCAGAGGGCATTGTTCATAACAGGTCCAGAAGGCTGCATGATCCCATTGACTTTTTGGATTCATGAGCATTACTCTAATAATTAAATATTAATGATAAAAGAATTGTTTATCAGTATGTATTTGTCCAGACATAAGAGGTGGCAGAGGAATGCCAACAGTCTCTTAAATATATCTTTTTTCATTTTAAGTCACTAACAAGATCAACAACAAAAATCATATTTTGTTTCTTTAATCTTTAGTATCCATTAATGGTCTATAAAATAATGTTTTTAGTCTATATAAATAAGATTAATTTTTTCAAGCATCTCAACAGAACAGTATGTGCTCCACTATTGCTGAAAAAAACTGGACACAAGACACTAAAAATCTATTTATCATACAGATTATGTGAAAAGACTGGTTATCCCATTTACATGTAGACCCTTATCCATAATGGTATTTAAAGTAACTTTATTCCTATATTCCATACTCTGTTAAGTCACTGTTAATTAGGAAATGCTGACTTCTCTATTCTGGCTAATCCATGGCACATAGCATAGAATTTGTTTTTCAGATATTGACGTGATATTCATTCCTTGTGTCAAGATTGTATTTTGGAAATGGAAAAGACAGTCTTTTTCTGGTTCATTTTGTTTCTTCATATAAAATCACTTTGATGGATCTGCAGGAAGAGATTTAGTTGCAGAAGGTGGAGGTCACTGTATTGTGTATTCAATGTAGTCAATAATAAAGTCAGGACTTGTGCTAGCAGCATGTTAATAAGGCATTGCAAGGACTTTGGAAAGTCATTATCTGTGGTCATTTGCTTCATTATTTTGCTCTAGCAAGACTTGAGAGGTCAGCAAAAAGAGATTAAAACATTTAGTCTAAACTGACTGTATATTGATGGGCTGTGCAGAAACATAAAAAAATAGAATTATGATTGGGAAAATATAGTGTATTTTAAAGTATATTTTATCATAGCTTAAATCACTCAAAGGCTTCAATGGTTAGAATTATAAGTAACATAACATTTTTAGCCAAACTTTTCAAAAGAAAAAAGTATTATAAAATCGTATTTATAAATTGACATGTTTTATATTTATATAATATATATATATATATACACACATATGACGGAATTATCATTAAACACAACAGATGAATATAATTTCACGTTGGGACATTTCTTTTTAAAGGAAGCCTTGTGGACAAAGAACATCTCTTATGCTAAAAAAAAATAAAAAAATGTATTTCTCATAAAAGTTGTGGACTTTTTTGTTACATACAATATAAATGTGGAATGATCACAAGCAAAGTACTTACCTCCTTATTTTTTATCTCTTCTTATTCATAATTAACATTTATTACTTGCTTCTATTAATTATTTATTTATAGATAATTTAGCTCATCAGCATGATTTTATTTGTCTTGTAAAAATCACATCTTTATTACTATTCAATGGCACATCTTATATACCATTTCACCCCTTGGGGCAAAATAAAATTCCTCTATTGATGTCGTTGGCACTTTGGCACACACTATCTGCCATTTTAATAATATTTTATTATTATTTAGGGATATTTAAAAACAATGTATCTAGTTTTTAAATTGTGATGTTGAAGTGACAAATCACCTAATATTCAATATTGATTGTGAAAATAATTGTCAACATTTGGAGTGCTTGCAACTCTTACCTTTTTTTCAAGTACAAGGGCTGCAGGCCATTCTATGTTATACTGATAACAGACCTGGAGTATTCATTTTTCACAAGGATCCTTGTGAAAATGATACAAGATAAAAAACAATATAATGTTGCACATTATACTCCTCTGGGTCCATCCCCAAATCTCTTGTACAAACACAAAACAAATTGCAATTGTGCCTGGTTTCCCCTCACTATTTATACAGAATGTTTTTTTTTTTTAAATTGATTTTAATGATACATGGCAGGCATATATGGTGATATGATCTTTTTGAAAGTTTACTAATGATTGAACAATGTTTAGCATTGAACATTTTCTCCATCTCCGCCATTGTTTGAAGCAAGTTGGTTTTACTGTCCATGGACTGGATTATTTTTGTACGAGCAATTTTGAAGATATATCTTATTTACAGTATTTAAACATAGAAACATAGAAACATAGAATGTGTCGGCAGATAAGAACCATTCGGTCCATCTAGTCTGCCCAATTTTTTTTTGAGTACTTTTATTAGTCCCCCGTTCCCGGTCTGATAGCTAGGATAGACTTGTGTCTATCCCACGCATGCTTAAAATCCTTGACTGTGTTTACCTCTACCACTTCTGCTGGAAAGCTATTCCATACATCCACTACCCTCTCAGTAAAGTAATACTTCCTGATATTACTTTTAAATCGTTGCCCCTCTAATTTAAGTCTATGTCCTCTAGTTGTGGTAGTTTTTCTTCTTTTAAATATACTCTCTTCCTTTACTGTGTTGATTCCCTTTATGTATTTAAATGTTTCTATCATATCCCCCCTGTTACGTCTTTCCTCCAAGCTATACATGTTAAGATGCTTTAAACTTTCCTGGTAAGTTTTATCCTTCAACCCATGAACCAGTTTAGTAGCCCTTCTCTGAACTCTCTCCAAAGTATTAATATCCTTCTGGAGATACGGTCTCTAGTACTGTGTACAATACTCCAAGTGAGGTCTCACCAGTGCTCTGTACAATGGCATGAGCACTTCCCTCTTCCTACTGCTTATACCTCTCCTTATGCAACCAAGCATTCTGCTAGCATTTCCTGCTGCTCTATTGCATTGCCTACCTTCAAGTCCTCTGAAATTATTACTCCTAAATCCCTTTCCTCAGATGTTGAGGTTAGGACTGTACCAAATAGTCTGTATTCTGCTTTTGGGTTTTTACGCTCAAGGTGCATGATCTTGCACTTGTCCACATTAAATACCAGTTTCCACTGCTCTGACCATTTTTCTAGTTTAGCTAAATCATTTGCCATTTGGCTTATCCCTCCATGAATATTAACCCTGCTGCAAATCTTTGTATCATCAGCAAAAAGACATACTTTGCCAAGAAGACCTTCTGCAATATCGCTAATAAAAATATTAAAGAGAATGGGTCCAAGTACAGATCCCTGAGGTACCCCACTAGTAACAAGACCTTGCATCGAATATACCCCATTGACGAGAACCCTCTGTTGCCATGGTGTAATTGAAATTTGCTACCTGAATAAAATTACCAAGATTCCAAAAACACACATATTTCTAAATACATATAGCACTTTCATTAGTAATGCCCCAATCATATGGATTTCAAACTGAATTGGAATGTCTGATCTCTTGCAGTAATGTGCTGGATTAGTAGTTCATTTACTAAAAATGTATATAAAATGTGGACAGAAAGGAGAAAAGTTCACCATAACTCAGAGATAATATGTTGGTGGGTTAATTGAACACTCTTTCAATTGGCATTGCATAAGACAAAATTTATGACACAGACATTTTTATTTCAGTAAAAGTTTTTTTTTCTCTCTCTACTTTGGCATGAGGACTGCCATTTTTATGGGCCATATTTCAGAATGACAAGTATGTTTTTACATTTCAAATGGTATATGCTGTATCAATAAGCAAAAATTAAGTGAGGAAAAAGACATGTATTGGCAAGTGCTAAAAACAATATAAATTATCACAAAATGTGAGTCGTAAAGTAGATTTACATAAACCTAGATTAATAAAAATCAATATATGAAAAAAGAGCAATGTCCAATGCACTGCTTCGTATAATGATATATCAAACTATCTGAAGTAGTAATCTCTTCTGAGAGATTTCACTGAAGGCACAGTAGTAAAAATGACACTCTCAGTATATTATCTGCACCATGTCTTTAAATAGTATTATATATTAAAATTATCGAGAAGCATCTACATAAGCCTAGACAATGACACTAGAAAAAAAAAACATGCCACCATTTAGGAAGTAAACCCTGAAATAAAAATAGTCATGTCTGGAGACCATGAGAGTGCACTTCTCTGACATGGCTAGAAGTCTTCCCTATAAGGTGTTACTATATTTCCTCCTACAGTTTACCTAAAGCACATCTGTTCATACATTTTACTCTGCTATAAGGCTAAGGCTCCTGACAGTCTAAAAAAAATACCATGAAAAAGACAACTACAAGACAACTACAATGTATGGTGCTTGACATCTAAAGGACAACTGTATCAAAAAATTTAATTGTGTTTAATTAAAGGATTACATCAAGTGTAGGTATTTTGTTTAGAAATGCTTTAATGAAAGAATATAAATAAAGTACCTTATTGAGCAATTTTTAGCCCACCACCAGGAGGTAGACATTTTGCTTAGAATCTTTGGTCAGATGGGTCAGATTTTTCATCATTTGACCCAAGATTCTAAATAAGATGTCTGCCCCCTGAGCAAACTATATGGCGTAAAGAGGGCTCAATAAGAAACCTTATTTGTATTCTTTCATTAAAGATTTTCTTTATAAATCTTTGACACTTAATACAATATTTCAATTAAACATAAGTACATTTTTTGCTACACTTTAAGAAAGCTGAACAGTAAGGAGGTGGAACTAGTTTGGGAAGTTAACAAATAATGAATGCAGTGTCTGGTTGTGATCAAGAAGAAAGGTGCAGGATGCATGTCAAGATGTTTTCATACTCCTGCTTAATGTGGTACCCAAGAGCACAAGCAATTGTGCTAGTCTGCCTGGTAGACCATTCTGAAACCTGAAAACTGAAAACATCAGGAGCTGGTCATCAGGGAGAGGATTAAGATCCTGACCATACTGATGGTTGCGTATGGACAAAAACAAAGTTGAAAGTGGGGAGGTCACGAATGTTGTTACAGTCCTGAGAGGTTAAAACAAAGGCCTTTCATAGTCTTTGTCTAATAGCAAAGGTTATTGCCTAAAGAGCGGAAAATACAAGATATTTTTCGATACATTTTGATTGAACGGGATTTATATTCTTTTTAGTTAATGTCTATGGTTTTTCTGAAATGTTTCAGACAAACACTTCAAAGGAACTGAGCTAATCCCCTTTCAATGTTACAACACCTTATATTTAACAGGATCCTAAAATGCTGGGACATACATTCCTCCCTAGATTGTACCTCCCAAAGGCAATGGACTTTTGAAAAACATAGCTCTACATAGCAATGTTCAAAACAATTTTGAAGTTTAAAGCACAAGGACATTCCAACTTTTGATTCCTGAGACTCTGATATACTAATGTATTGTAAGTAGGAACTTCTGTATATTTCTTTTTAGTTTTGACTAGTTTTACATAGTGTCTTGTATGCCTACTTTTTCTTTACTTTTAGAAATGTATTATTAATCAGATTACATTTTTAATGAATTAGTAATTTTTTGTGTGCTTGAAGTGACTGAATTATGGGTGTTTGTGGTTACTTTTACCTGTGGGGACCATGACCAAGGCAGGAAACCTGTTAGCAGTAACCCGATCACACCCTCATCCCCTTAACACAGATGGGAACAACATTGAACATATTATTTGAAATTTTGCAGAAGACCATTGGCTATTAATCCAGTGTGGGTATGATCTTTAAAAACTTCAACAACAAGATTCAGATAATTATTGCTTGCAATAAAATCCTTGATTAGTAGTATATTTAGTAAACTTACAAAGCACTAGTGCTAAGTGAATGAGGTGCTCACCTCATCACACAAGATGCTGGGTGCACGGACAGGAAAGGATATTATCAGAGGTAGACAACATGTGTGTACAAGTACACCAGTGTCCATGGCAAGGTTTGTTAAAGTCCATAGAACATCAAATAATTGTCCACAACTGAGCCCAGTATGTGTCCACCATAAGCAATGTCGGTAGCTGGCCCGGTGACATTATCAAGGTCACCAAGAAGATCCTCACCAGAATGTCACTTGCAAAGAAGAGTAGTTATTTATTAAGACTGACTCTTGGAAAACTTACCCACACATGTCAGTTAAACGTTTCAGTGACCTTTGCACCTGGGTCAGTTTTAACAAATTAAAGTCAACTTGATTATAGTGATTTCAGCTACAGAGCTCAGCTGACACCAATGGGGAGTCAAATGGGACAACCTATCACTAAATCTGTTAAGTGATAACAACCATCAGGTGAAGCCCATCCAGGCTGTACCTCTGATATTTTGAGTTTAGTCATAAGCCTATTGGATTTGGAGAATAATCAAATACTTTACAGAGCTGCTACAACTTAATTAAACAATGCAAAAATAATAGGAGTTGCAGTGATCATACTCTTGAAGTAAATAGACAATAATTATTAACATAGAATTCTGAATGATAAAAACTACATTTTCACAGAACTTTTCTTTCTCAAAACAGAAGCATTTAAATCCATCCAATTTCCCATGATATTAAAGTCATAGGGTCAGGAACAGAATGAGTTGTGTTGGCATTTGCAACAAAAATATTTTTTTTGCACAGACCAGTTTTGACAAAAGACAAATGTTTCATTCAAATGCAGCATTTCTTATATTGGAAATAGTAATGAATTTTTATGTGCCTTTTTCTTAGTTCACAATGTCAGCCTTGTACACTAAAGTACCTCCAGCTTTTCTCACAAAATTAAATTTAGTGGTACACCCACTAGTCCAGCTCTGCATAAATCAAGGGTCTGATTTGCATGGACTGTACAGAGCAGCCATATCCTTCACTAAAATATCCCTAGCTTTGAATATTATGTTAGGGACCAGGGACAAAGCAATCTAGGAATTTCAATAGCAGTCTGGATAGAGCTGTAATTCATGCTTGTAATATGCTGCTCTGATGTCAATTCTGTTATTAAAACCCTTGTTTCAGCCTCCTTTTTTCATTTCAAACAAATTAGTTTTTTTCTGACCTTTTTGTACTTAAGAATCAACATGTACCATAACTTCTTCTTTCTGACAAAAGTGGAAGCTCACATTTTGAACTCTCTGGCATCAAGACTATAAATTATGGTAAGAGAGAAAGATGCTGCAGGCTCCAAGAAGATTGTTTAAGTTATTATAGCATATCTTCTACCACAGAGCCTACAGGATAACATGACTGGTCTAATAAACTGCAAGGTAACATCCGACGCATAATATAATCATATAATTGCAAACAGGAGCTTTCATGGGAAGTTTACACATGATTTAAAATACCTTATTGAAATAGTGGCAGGTTTCATTTATGGCTGAAAAAAAGAAAGGGAGAATGGACCTAAATCTAACACATTAATCTCTTAATGGAAACTCTTTTATTTTTGTGTCAGAAGCAGGTATTACCTGATTCACATACCTTTAATAACAGATATTGGAATAAGTGTTTAATCCACTCTAGGGTATACAAAACATATAATGAAGTAAGTCAATTTATGAACAGTATTCTTAATCTTTGTTATCTTCAGAGTACGTCACCAGAATTGTAGCAGCTTATTGTGGTTTTAGTCTTTCGGTCGTGTAGATATACACCAAGGATCTGGACAAGGAATCTGCTCGGGAACTTAGTAAAAGGTAAATGCTTTATTTCTAGAGTTAAAAGCAACGCATGGTGGTCCCAAATAATGTATACGATACGTATAGATGGATTTTTACTTACCCTTTCATAATATTATTTAGCTTTAGAATTTGGGAGTCGTATTTAGCTTACGATTACGTGCTTTGCAGGAAACGTGTCAAGCGTGGGAAGTCATCTATACTTGTCCAGATACTTATTATTGCTTGCAATTTGTGGCTCCATTGCACTGCCTCTCACCTTGTGGATTTCTGTGGAAAGCTTGATTACCTGATTTCCCCATAGAAGCATAGGCGCACAGTTTCCAGCCATGTACATATACTCCAAAATCTTATAATTAATGATGAGAGCCCAGACATTTTAAATTAAATCCAGGAAATTTTTTAATGCAGATATTATGAGTATATTTTCCACATGAACTGGTGTATACTGAATAGAACTCTACTGGGATGAATGTGTAAGCTATTGAGATGATGGTCCAAGCTACTGGTCCAAGCTGCTGCTAGTCCATGCTTAACTAGGATGATGAGCAGAATGGCACAAACTGTTTTCTTTCTTAAACACATGATAATGCACTAAGAAGGATGAACTTAGGGATCTATTTTTTCTATTACCGTATTTGCTAGATTATAAGACGAGGTTTTTTTCAGAGCAAATGCTCTGAAAAATCCCCCTCGTCTTATAATCGAGGTCTCTTATAATCTGACCTCAAATTGAGGTCAGATTATAAGACATGGATCCAGGTCCCCAGCAGAGCTGCAGGGGACCTGGATCCCCCTCTCTAGCAGCAGGGGATGTCTGCGCAACGAGCGCAGACTCCCCTGCTTCCGCCCGGCACGACCGCCGGGGCTTCTGTGAAGAAGCCGGGTACTTCCGCTTTCGTCACAGAAGTCCCGGCGAGCGTGCCGGGCGGCAGCAGGGGAGGTCTGCGCTCATCGCGTAGACTTCCTCTGCTGCCCCATTAGGCACCAGGGACAATCGGGCAGCTGGGGGATGTCTGCACGATACATGCAGATATCCTCCATGCTGCCCGACACGGCAGACTATTATGAAGGACAGCTGTCCGTCATAATAGACTGCCGTGTCGGGCAGCATGGAGGATGTCTGCAACTGATGTAGAATTATTAAAAATCTTTATTGAAACCTGTATTGAATTATTGTACTAACTCCATTTTGTTCACATTACATGACAGAATTTTCTGACAGTATTTAGTATAATGAATAGAGACTGTATTTTCTCTCTAAGGATATAACTAGCCCCGGAATTACTGAATCTCCTGTCATTTGCAACATAGTATAATCTGAAGGCCATGAGAACACCGGCCAAATGAAATGTTCTATTCATAAAAGAACCTTGCACCCGACCACGAGACTGACATCACTAACTACGCAAAATGATGCCCGAGCCCCCCCTTCCACCGAGTAAGCATCGTGCTGGGAAAGATGGTGCTTGAGCCATCCGTCCACACCCATGTTCAGAACAATACCACCTCTCGGTGGGAGGACACCTAGCTAACCACTTAGTTTTTGGGCCAATTAATCATATTGATGGGTGGACATTGACACAGCCACTTAACATTTAACCCAATTAATGATGTTTATTTGTTATTATCTGATATTCAATGATGATGTCATTCAGCCTTTATAAGGGCTTGTAAGCCTGAATTTTGCCAGATGCTAATAAATTTCCTCGAAGTTTTTTTAACCTGAACTGCATGTGTCAGTGTGAACTTACTTCTGCGTATACGCAATTTATTCATCTCAGATTTGGACAGGAACAGATAGACTTTTAAACATTTTTGTTTATTTCTAAATTAATCTACATCAATTTGGCGCCCAACGTGGGGCACCGGGCTATGGCCTCTGGCCGGTAAGCCGTCCTAAGGAAGACGCTGTTGGACGGAGGAATCGGGGGGGAACGAAAGGGAGACTGATCACCTCTGATTACACGGTAGAGACTTCTGCAGGAGCCACCGGTATGTTCCAGCCCCTTTGATTGACCCGTCCACGTGTCTGTGACTGCTTCCCGGGAGGGCATCAAAGACAGGTAATATCTTGCCCGGTGTCTTGTTACTCATTTGTTTACCTGCATTTAGTCTATCTGTTGCCTGGGTATGTTAGTGGTTTATGTTTAGTTAGTTTTGTTCTTTCCCTCTTTTTGGAAAAAGGGGGGTGGACCCGTGGGAGGTTGCCTGGGGGTCTTCTGTTGCCTTCTTTGAATGTGACATGCTTTCCAGAGGGGCAGTATCGGAAGGCAAAATAATAACCAGCCAGATAAACCTCTGTTAAGTCATTCAAGTTCACAAAGATATTCTCAGCTGTAATATTGCCGTGTACGTACTCATTTTCATGAATATATTCCAAAGCATCTACCATCCTGTACACAATCTGACATATGGTTTTCTCAGACAAATTGTTTTTGTCAATCATGGTCTGAAGGTTCTCTCCTAGGGCTGAAAACACCAAAAACCTGTGTTTATCATGCATGCCGAACCCAACGCAGGTTGGTATTCCTACAAATGACTGACCATGTGACCTCTTCCATTTATCAACTGTATTCTTCTTTGCTGCACGCTGGAAAAAGTTTTGCTCATTGAATATTTTCCCATCTTTTGCATCTAGTTTCAGGATGCAAATCTCTTTCTTGGCACTTGCTGATGTTTTGTAAACTTCATAAAACATTCCAGTGTTTCCATGTGTGAAGAGTTTGGTTAATTGCCATGCTGTGTTACTGTTGTCTGTCAGAACTTCATCCTCTGGAAGTGGCTCTACTTTGATAAGTCTGGCTCCTTTGCCTTTGGGGCTAAGGATCTTGGAACAAACAGCTAATTCTTGATTATCTACGATTGGTTTTCCCATGTGGATATTGCGTGGCGAAATGTATTTGGAAGCTCTTTTTGGGGGAGTTTTCTGAAGGATGTTGGAAGTATCAGCTGTGGCCAATTCTTCATTATCTACGATTTTTCCTTTTGCAAGGCTGGGTTCTTTTTTCGGTGAATGGGCTGTGTAAACTCTTTTCCTGGTGGTTTTCTGACCTGTTTGTGGTGGGGATAACTTGGTGGGTGTAGTCAAAGGTTCAGCAACTGATTCTTCCTCTCTGGGTAATTTTAAACCACAATTTGGGCAAAATTTATATTCATCCTCTGCTTTGTGACCACACTGAGGGCAAAAATTTACGAGCATTCTTGCTGTACTACGAACCCCCTTTTAGGAGTCACGTGGCCAAGACTGTATGGAAAAAGGGGGGTGGACCTGTGGAAGTTGTCCTGGGGGGTCCTCGTTGCCTGTTTTCTCTCTTTTAGGTGCTGTCTAGCTAACAGTAGTAAGGAAAAAGAGAGGGTGGGGAATCTGTGGAGGGGTGTAGACTCATTGCTTCCTGGGGATTCCCCCGTGGTGTCACTTTGATAGCCTAGCTAGCCGCTTCATTGTGCACCTTGCTCTGCTTGCAGAGGGTGGTACCCTCCAGTTTCGAAGCGCTGAAGCTGGTGGCATTCCCGAATTTTATTTTTGTGGTGGTGGATTCGAGCAGGCATTGCTGTCTTCCTGCACCACGGGTAGTGAGACTTATGGGTGGGTCCATAGGGGCACTACGGGAGTGAGGATAGAGGTGGCCACACTTAGTGGACTGCTGTAATGAGGGAGGCTGGTGGATCTCGGGCCGGTGTTAGTTGTTTTCCGCGGCCGCTGGTAGTGAGATTTACGAAAATCGTTCTCCGAGCGGGGACACTACGAGGTTGAGGGAGGTGGCTTTGGCCACAAGAGTAAAGGAAAGGGATTACTGTTGAATTTATTTGAACTGTGTTGCATGCACTGTATTTCAATTGAAATGTTGTCTTAAATGTTGTCTTAATTGGGAGTCATTCAAACTCCTGGGTCTGTCTCTACTTTCACTTTTTATCTTTATTCTATTTTCTGTATTATTTATTTCTATTTCTCTTTGTGAGAGAAGTGATTGGTCACACACTTCTCACCCCGCTCCAATCCGTGGCTACCACCTAGGGTACACGGATTCAGTGACTGGTCTACGTTTTGGGAAGACGCACTTAGGAGGGACCCACCCTTCCTAGTGGCAGTCGAGCACTGTAGACGTTCTGTTTCATTTTCCTTTACCTATACTTGGGACGCTTTGTATAGGGGGATATGGGACAGGAAGCGAGTAAGCCCAGTAGGGGCTGGCTCGCGTGTGACTTAGTTGAAGATAGAGAGGGTGAAGAGATTGCTAAAGTGTGTAAAATTGCTGTGCCTTCATGTGGTAGATTACAACCGGAAAGCTGGCGTAGATTACTGACAGAGAAGAAAGGCAAGCTTACAGATAATGATTTATTGCGTACTGCTGAAGCATGGTACAGAGTAGTGAAGGCTATTCAGCAGGAAGGTTGGGTTGAGGAAGAGATAAATCATAGAGGTGTAAAACTGTATGTATATTACAAGAATTGTGTTACTGGGGAATCCCCTCAGCCAACGCCCCAAGATGGTGCCCAGGGGATGTCCATTCTCAAGGTTCAGTCAGCAACAAGTGATAGCCAGCTGACCATGTTCCCCACTCCTGACCCTCCCAATACCTATCCCGTCACTTCCCCTGTTTGCCCGGTCCTGAATTCTGATGGCTCTTTATTCTCCCCTTCATCATCCCTAACATTCCCATCATCCTCATCCATCCCTGCACTACCTTCTGTGTCTAATCTAAATGTTACATCCACCATTCCTTCTCTACGCTCTCTCTCTGTTGATAATTCTACCATCCCATTTGCATCCACCCAGTTTACTAACCCCTCCTCCCTTGCTATTGCCAATCCTACTACACCCGCTCCAGCTACACCCATATTTACTAATCCTTCTCTGTCTTCTCCGTTACTAACCCCTCCTCCCTTGCTATTGCCAATCCTACTACACCCGCTCCAGCTACACCCATATTTACTAATCCTTCTCTGTCTTCTCCGTTACTAACCCCTCCTCCCTTGCTATTGCCAATCCTACTACACCCGCTCCGGCTACTCCTCCTACACCCATATCTACTAATCCTTCTCTGTCTTCTCCGTTACTCACCCCTCCCACAGTCCAGGTTCCCACCTCCTCCCCTAATCCTTATCCAGCTGTCCTGCCCTCCCCTGTTTCCGCCCTAGCCCCCACCCAGTTGGCCTGGCCATACCCCTTACCATACCCCATGTCCTTGCCCTATCCAAATTACCCCTACCCCTTTTTCCAAGCCACTCCTCAGACCCCGGCCATGCCCAGTCCGGCCCAGTCTGCCCCGGATGTGCCCACATCCAACATGGCCGCCACTTACTCCCTTAACCCTAATGCAGCTCCTTTCCACGCTTCCTTACTGATATTATACAAGAGTAAAGGAGAATCAGTGGAAAGGTTTCATGCAAGACTGTTTCAAATGTTTACAGATTTGTGTTTTGACCTTACTGACAAGATTCATTCACAAATGCTGTCAGGTGCATTTGTCCAAGGTGTAAAAGACTCTATACGCAAGGGAATCATTGCTGCTCGCCCTGAATATAAGGTAGTCTCTCTAGATACCTTAATCTTAGTTGCTAGAGGTCTGGAATCTGCCCAGACTCCTAGGAGATCTTCCACATGCCCAATTAACCTGTTAGGCGCTGATGTCCTCTCACACCTGCAGGCATCTATCACCTTCACCCCAGATGGACAAGTGGAATTGTCTACTCCTCTATCCGAATCAGACACCTCAGCCTTGTGCTCCCTACCTCTAATGCTGCATTTAGAAGAACCCCGTGGGGAAGCAAAGGAACAGAGGTCCAATTTTCCTGATATACTAAAAACAAAGGTACCTGCCAAATTATGGTCCTCAAGCCCAGAGGACATAGGTCACCTAAGAATTCCCGCCTGTGGTGGTAAAGCTCATTCCAGGAGCAAAATTACCAAGGAAACCACAATATCCTTTAAAACCAACTCAAGCTGCAGCTATTTCAATTCAAATCAAAGCACTCTTGGAGAAGGGTGCTCTTGTAAAATGTGTATCAAAGTGCAACACTCCATTATTTCCTGTGAAGAAGAAAACTCCAAAAGGTGAACCAGAGAAGTACAGAATGGTTCAGGATCTCCGTGCTGTCAATGAAGCAACTGTCCTGGACACCCCTATTGTGCCAAACCCTCACACTCTGCTCTCTGGCGTCCCACCATCTGCAAAATACTTCACAGTCATTGACCTGGCTAATGCCTTCTTCAGTGTTCCACTGGATCCTATTTGCCAATATCTGTTTGCCTTCACTCATGAAATGCAACAGTATACATGGACTGTCATGCCTCAAGGGGCACAAAACTCTCCAAGTCAATTTGCAAAAGCCATGTGCTCCATCCTTGAACCATGGCAAACAGACCATCCAGAGGTTGTACTCCTCCAGTATGTGGATGATTTATTACTCTGTGGAGATGACATACCTACAACTGAAGACTGTTCAATTAGTCTCCTCTGCTATCTGGCAGAACAAGGATGCAAAGCTTCACGTCTCAAGCTGCAATTCTGTCAATCCACAGTACTCTTCCTTGGTCATTGCCTATCTCAAGGTACCAGACATCTCACCCGGGACCGAGTAAGAGCCGTACTGGATATTCCACCTCCAAAGACCTCAAAATCTCTACATGCCTTCTTAGGCCTCATTTCCTATTGCAGAGCATGGATCCCAGAAGCCTCTCTGCTTATGCAACCACTCTATGATGCACTCAAGTCAGACCCATTTTGCCTGACCAATAAAGCACTGGACAATTTTCATACTCTAAAACGTGCCATTGCATCTGCTCCTGCTCTGGCCCTGCCAGACTATACCAAGCCTTTCAAATTATTTGTCTCTGAAAGACAAGGCCATGCTACAGGAGTACTTACCCAAACAAATGATTTAAGAGGCCGCCAGAGGCCTATTGGATTTTTCTCCTGCCAGCTGGATATCGTGGCCAGAGGGACCCCTTCATGTCTTAGAGCTGTTTTTGCTGCAAGGGAACTTATTGAAAGAACTGCAGACCTGGTCCTTGGCCACCCCTTGGTTGTATTGGCCCCTCATGACATCTCTGCCATCATCAACCAAGTTCAGCTCAAGCATGTGTCTCCCGCTAGACACCTACGTTTACAGTGTCATCTCCTGCTGCCTGACAACATTACCATACACAGATGTCAAGTTCTTAATCCATCCACTCTTCTTCCACTCCCTGAGGGGGGTATCCACTATGGGTTTATCATGGATGAAACCTATGTTTTTCTTCTCACTGGGACCATCAAGAGAATGCATCCTGATTTAACCTTTTATAAAGAACAAACACCTCTCTGTGAGGGTCCAGGATATGCCTTCTGTACCACATGGTACAAGCCAAACATCACTCCTGAACCTTGCTATGAAGATGAACTCTACCACTGGGTGGAGGTGAAACTCACTGCCCAAGACTTCTATTGTGATTCTGAAGGCAATAGCATGGTCCTGATCCAACTACCCCCAGAACTCAATTACTTGTACCGTCATTGGGATACTGCTATTCCACATGTCCCTGTTACCAAGTTGAAAACAAAATCATGGAATGATCTTGGGCCCATGGCAAAATTATGGGCCACCATGGATGAATCAAAGCTACAGGAAAATGGCATTGTCAAGTACCCAACAACTGACCTTCTTGAAGCATGGCCACGCCATTTCCTGGAAAATGAATTCCAAGACCTGGTCATAGTGAATAACTATGACCCAGAGACACTTCATGACTGTTTTGAACAAATGAAAATGGAAACAATACATCTTCCAACTGTACATGAGAATCCATTAACAAATCCTGACTTCACTCTGTTTGTGGATGGTTCAAGGTATGCTGATGAAGAAGGAAAATACCACACAGGATATGCCGTGACCACAACAGATGAAGTTATCAAATCATCATCTCTACCGCCAGCAATGTCTGCACAAGAAGCTGAATTACAAGCCCTGTCTTCAGCATGCAAAATCTCCGAAGGAAAACGTGCCAACATCTATACAGATTCAAGATATGCCCTGGGTGTGGCACATGACTTCGGCCTCATTTGGAAGACGAGAGGATTTCTTACCACTGCCGGTACACCAGTCAAACACAGCTCTGCAATCAAGGAACTAATGGATGCCCTCCTACTCCCTGAAGAAGTGGCCGTCTTGAAAGTCAAGGCACATGGGAAGTTGGATACAGATGAAGCAAAGGGCAACCATTTGGCTGATCAGGCTGCTAAGCAAGCAGCAAGAAATTTGCAGGAAGTGGATAAAGAAGTGTCCGGTCAAGAAGAAGTTCCTATTTTTACCCTACAGACCCTTCCTACTGATCTAAGAATTTTGCGGGAACAGCAAGCCGCAATTACCCCCGAAGAAATCCAGAAATGGAAGAAGAGAGGGGCTGTCCTAAAGGACGGAATATACTACAACAACTTTAAATTCTGCCTTCCTAAAAATTTATATCCAGCAGTTGTCCAATGGGCACATGGACCTGCACACCTGTCAAAAGACTTGATGGCTGCCCTCATACAGAAGTATTATGAAGCACCCGGAATCACAACATTGATCAGTAACTTCTATCCCGATTTGGATACAGGTACTCACAACCTGCTTCCGGGAGATTGGGTTCTAGTCAAGAAATTTGTGCGGAAATACACCCTGGAACCAAGATTTGACGGACCATTCCAGGTTCTCCTGATCACCGCAACCTCCGTCAAATTGGCCGGCAGGCCACATTGGATCCACGCTTCCCATTGTAAGAAAGTTCCTGCCCCAGAGGAAGCCGGTACCACACAACCATGTACCTCTGGTATATTATCTCCTTAATCAGTTTAATCAAAGCCCAACAAGTAGCCATCACCAAAGATGCCAGTGGGTACACCTTCTGGTATAATTCATCATGTACCCGTGTGGCTACTTATACTTTTGATTACTGTGACATCGTAGAATGTCCATTCCCCACGTCACAGATTCAGAATATCTATAGAGATATCCCTCATTCAAAGGACCCCTATGTTTGTGTAGTTGACAAACAATGGGGGCACAATTGTAACCATTGGGGGGCGGCAGGATGGAATGCCGGGCCTGCCTGGGGTTACAAACCAAAAAGTGTTTTATCTAAAGTAGATGATCATGGTAGATCCCTTCTCCAAAGAATGACCCTAAGAAAACCTGGAGGAGGTATACCAATGAAATTAATCCTGAATATTGAGCATCCCAGCCCAACAGATGCAGACCAGTATGTAATGGGAATGTATTGGAAAAAGGGTTCCTATAACAAATAAGGGCATTTCTACCTTAAAGATATGTGCCACTCTTCTGAGTGGCAAGGGACCACCCACATGGTCTCAAATCCATTGAAACCACACATCCAGTCCTTTAAAGACATGATGGCCATTGCAAACCCCACATTTGAAGATACCATGGCCGCTGAAACAGGTTTTAACGATGTTAATCTATGGTTAGAATGGATGAAATATAATGCCAATAAGCATAACAGAACCGCATGCTATGTGTGTGGTGGTGCCCGGCCTCACCTGGGCACCGTGCCTTTAACCTTGCCAGTAGATGTAGAAGAATGTGTTTTGAGTCTTTTTGCCTATCATTACGAATTCAACAGGTCCATATGTAAAGCATGGACAGTAGAATATCCCCTTCTAGCCAAGGATTGCAAACCCCCAGATGGTGTTACAGTTTATAAAGGTAATTACACCTGTTATGCTAATTATGATGGGATTGGTAAATTTGTGGGTAACTTCTCTAAAGGGTATTGTGCCACCTACAGAACTGTCTCCATGAACCTTCTACAATTCCATACCAGATCTTTAGGGGATATTTACTGGTTGTGTGGGGATTTACAGCTAAGATCCAGAATGGACAAAGAATGGTGGGGGGAGTGTACTCTGGCCAAAGCCATCATGCCTATACACATTATCTCTGACACACACCCCGACACCCATGAGTCCAAACACACACCAACCAAAGTAAAGCGTGAAGCCCCAGTTAAAGGCAGTTTTGACCCTCATGTTTATATCGATGCCATTGGGGTGCCTAGGGGGGTGCCCAATGAGTTTAAAGCAAGAGATGAAGTTGCTGCAGGGTTTGAATCACTTTTTACCATAGACACTGCAAACAAGAATTTAAATTGGATAAATTACATTTATTACAACCAACAACGTTTTGTTAATTACACCAGGGATGCCCTCCAGGGCTTAGCCGAACAGCTGCAGGCTACGTCCCAAATGTCCTTCCAGAATAGAATGGCTTTAGACATGATTCTAGCCGAAAAAGGAGGGGTATGTAAAATTTTGCCCGACACCATGACATGTTGTACTTATATTCCAGAAAACACAGGCCCTAATGGTAAAGTTACCTTAGCCATAGAGAAGTTGAATGAGCTCTCTGAAGAGTTAAAAAGGAATTCTGGGATAAAGGATCCCTGGGAGAGATGGTTTGGTTGGATGACAGGATGGCAAAAGGCTTTAATGCATATTGGTATAGCAATACTAATTTTTCTTTTTATTTTTGCTCTTCTTGTTTGTTGTGTCCTCCCTTGTCTGAGAAAACTTCTTTTGAAGACTGTAGACCAAGCGGCACCCACTTTCACACATCTCACAGTTGATGACCAAGATTTCCAAGATATCAACTCGCCCTGTATACCGCTACAAACTATCCCTTTTATTGATAAAGTGCAAGAATTCTAGGTAGGGACCAGCTTAGGGACAGCATCTGTCTGTTTGGGAAAGACTACCGTGTGGAGATGTGGTGGGCTAGCCACTGCGGGATACCCATGGAGTGAAGCGTTCGAGTGCCCAGCAGACGGATGAGTTAGCCAACTAGGGACAGATGAAGGGACAGGATTGCACTTTGCAATAACACCAAGCTAGCGGCCACGGGGTTTCTGTGCCTTTGGGCTAACACGTCTTCTGATATTAACAAATAAAGATTATCTTTTAGAATCTAACATTTCATAGGGGGGACTGATGTAGAATTATTAAAAATCTTTATTGAAACCTGTATTGAATTATTGTACTAACTCCATTTTGTTCACATTACATGACAGAATTTTCTGACAGTATTTAGTATAATGAATAGAGACTGTATTTTCTCTCTAAGGATATAACTAGCCCCGGAATTACTGAATCTCCTGTCATTTGCAACATAGTATAATCTGAAGGCCATGAGAACACCGGCCAAATGAAATGTTCTATTCATAAAAGAACCTTGCACCCGACCACGAGACTGACATCACTAACTACGCAAAATGATGCCCGAGCCCCCCCTTCCACCGAGTAAGCATCGTGCTGGGAAAGATGGTGCTTGAGCCATCCGTCCACACCCATGTTCAGAACAATACCACCTCTCGGTGGGAGGACACCTAGCTAACCACTTAGTTTTTGGGCCAATTAATCATATTGATGGGTGGACATTGACACAGCCACTTAACATTTAACCCAATTAATGATGTTTATTTGTTATTATCTGATATTCAATGATGATGTCATTCAGCCTTTATAAGGGCTTGTAAGCCTGAATTTTGCCAGATGCTAATAAATTTCCTCGAAGTTTTTTTTAACCTGAACTGCATGTGTCAGTGTGAACTTACTTCTGCGTATACGCAATTTATTCATCTCAGATTTGGACAGGAACAGATAGACTTTTAAACATTTTTGTTTATTTCTAAATTAATCTACATCACAAGTATCGTGCAGACATCCCCCGGCTGCCCCCACTAGCCACCAGGGATCAAGGTAAGGGGAAGGGAGGGGGGCAGAGAGACAGGGGGAGCGAGGGAGGGGGACAGAGAGACAGGGGGGACAGAGAGACAGGGGGAGGGAGGGGGACAGAGAGACAGGGGGGACAGAGAGACAGGGGGAGGGAGGGGGGCAGAGACAGAGTCAATGGGAGGGAGGGGGTTAAGAGACAGAGACAAGAGGAGGGAAGGGGTTAAGAGACAGACAAGGGGAGGGAAGGGGTTAAGAGACAGAGACAAGGGGAGGGAAGGGGTTAAGAGACAGAGACAAGGGGAGTGAGGGGGTTAAGAGACAGGCAAGGGGAGGGGGGAGAGAGAGAAAAATGGGGGCAAGGGAAAGAGAAAGGCAGCATTGGCACATAAAAAGAAATAAAAACTAGAAATACATTTTTTGATATCATAATTTTTTATTAAAAAAGCAATTTACATGTGAATATATACAAGTTTAACTTTTTTCCTATAGGGTAGTCTTATATTCAGGCTTTTAGTTTTTTTCCTAAAGGAATATCCAAAGTTTGGGGGGTCGTCTTATAATCAGGGTCGTCTTATAATCGAGCAAATACGGTAATATTAACATTGTGAATTAAGTTCATTAAGAATATATACATAAATAAACATTGTTACATGTCAATCAAGAGCCAATGCATTAGGTAATTGCAGCTGAAATCCTTTGTGCACCACAGGGATCAGCAAAAGCATTTGGAATACAAGTATTCAGCCTTGTATGGTGTAAGGTATATGTATGGTGACTAGCTATATTCTTGTCTCATAGATTACCTACTATATCCAGTTCATATAGATTGAGCGGCTTTATATTAAGCCTGTGCTAAGTCAGCATGTTGCGTTCATGCAAACCTGGCTTCTAGCCAACGTAGGCTATGTGCCTACATGACAACAATATCAAACCCGAAGCAACGACCACTTGCTCATTCCTGCTCTTACTGCTTAAACGGTAATCATCTTGACATTTTGAGACACAGGAAGCATACATTATTATTATTTCTTACCTCGTATATTTGATTTAATGTGCTCTTTGACCTTCCAGCACCACTGATATTATCATTAGTTAGATCACTGTCAGTTTCTAACTCCATTGCCGGCATATTAACTGATGACCTAAAATAAATGTCCTCTCCTTGACTTAATGCAGACCAATGTTCCAAGGGAGAAAGTCCAGTTTAGCTCCCCCTTTTGAGTAAACCATAGAGAATGCCTGGGGTAATAATTTATTAAATCTTGGGTACACTGAAATTCACTTGGTAAAACAATTGTGAATAAGCTCATTAATATTTAGAGTTGCATGTACATGTCACTTTATTTATATTTGGGAATATTACAACACAAAGCCCTAGACGAAGCGCAAGGACAGGAGCGAAACGCGTAGGCTTTAGCACAGTGTTGTTTCCTCTCCGGGTGACCTTCTTTGTACCCAGTCAAAACTTTTTTGTATATTTAATAAATTTTGTCGTATACTTGCACACTTACCTGGTTCTGGAATCTTCATTTTGCCGGCCTCTGGAGTACCTCGACCGCAACTTGGAACCAAGTTCCTGTTTTCTTAATATTACAACACATGGTTGGCTCCAAACACATACATTTAAGTTACCAGCTTCAATGTTAATGTGGAGTGAAGAGTGAAATCAGACAATTGCAATGGAAGAGAACATGGACCTGATAAAGTAGGAACATCTATATACCCCTGCGCATTGGATACCTGGTTTTATTAGCATAGACATTGGATGCTTCATATAGGCAGTTTCTGAAGACAGATTTAATGAGATAAAAATATCAAAGGTGACAAATCCTATTTAATTATTTGCATTTCACTTACTATAGTGGCCCTAATGATTGGATTACCCCGTGCTGTATGTGACATAACATGCTACAGTGCCCTTCCTGAAACTTCCTTAAGATGAAGTGTATAAAAATGGTATGGATGGCAGCCAATAAAGCTTTCTTTCATATTGGCATTATAGCATTAATATAAGACTGTTGAAATGTGCTTCTGCTTATGTATGATTTTAGTTTTATCAATCATTAATGTAAAGAATTCTACTTCTTTAAGTCTGCATAAAATGTAGCAGTGATCTTGAATTTAATGATATTTTCTCTTCCATGGAAAAGTATCCATTTTAGGGCTAAAACAATGACATACCAGTTGTCATAAAAAGTAATTTTGTAAGGTGCCTTGTTTCCATTTTTACGTTGTTTTCTCTGCCTTAATTCATAAAAAAAGATTATTTTCATCAAGGTACTTGCCATTAGCACTCGTAGACAATTACAGTGTTGAGATCTTCAGAAAAGGCAAATTCAAAAATAATGCTAAATGTGAGGCAATCAAAATGGCTGGTACAATGGTTCACTTGCCTATGAATATCCTTCGACCATGGCCCAACCTTTGACCCATGATTATCCGTCAAGGCCGTGGAGAACAATATCAAAACATATTCCCATTACCTAGTATAATGTTTTACTTTCACCAGTTTTATAATTTTTTGGAGGTACCCATATACTTTATAATAAGAAGCACTCTCTAATCTGCATATTTATTTTTCACATTTGTTTTGTCCTATATTTAAAAAAAAATATTTTGTTATTCCTTACGCACAGCAGCATTTTTCACTGGTTTTGAATTTATGTGCTGTGCAGTAAGACTTTTTTCTCATTTTGGGTAGTGATCAGAACTTTTAACCAAAGATACATTCTGCTACATCCATGTAGTATTAGATATCTTCAATCACCCGTGCACAGAATGGCACAAGAAAGCAGGGTGTCCCTCACTATAGCTCACGAGAGAATGGTAATAAAATGCTGTCTTGCCATAGAGCAAAATACAATGTGCAAAGTGTTTCAGCCACACATTGGGTAGTTATGATGTTACAGTTTACAATTTTTTGGATAATTATTAAAGGGCTACTCCAACTTGAAAATTGCCTACCTTTTTAATATTTAGTAAAGTTAAATAATTATAAAAATGTGTGCATTCATTTAAACTTGAATAGCTGTATTGTCACTATGTTTAATTACTCACAAATATCAGTTTAGTAGTATCTACTGATCCCCCACTTAGCTCTCCATGTGTCTATAGCCTGGGAAGTAAAAATGCAACATTTAAAGCATTTCAAATATGGAATATACATATATCAGACAGCAGACCGTACAATGCATGTACTGTTAATTTTATCCACCACATGTACAACAAGAGTTGCCTGGCCAGTTTTGAAATGTAGAAAGCAGGTGTGTCCAAAGGGTGATTAGCTTTATAATTTGGCAGTCACTATAAATAGCACCACGGATCTCCAGCGGTTATGGGATAGCTCCTTGAAATAGACCTGCAGATTGGGTACAATTTTGCAGTTCTACTCATGGGTATATAACTATATGGTAGTTATGTATAAAGAGCACATCTGGAGCACAAATTATTAATAATAATCATTTCCATGGAGACCAATGGAATGTTCTGGATGATTCCTCCACTTTAAGATCAGAGCATATTAATTACTCTTAGCCCACAACCTTTTTACTCTTAACAAATCAATTGGCTATTGACTAATGTGTTTATATAAAATTATACATAAAATATTGTTAAAGCCAAAGTTAAAGCGTTGTACTATTTGTCAGATTTTATGCTGTTCACCAAAACCAAGAATTTAATTAATGACAACATAATTGTTTCAGAACTGTGCCCAAACGTCAGCATGATGTATTGCATTTGTACTCTATGATGTATTATACTAATGTACAAAACAACTGCGATATATAACTGCATGTGTACCTCAATGATCTTTCTCAGTTTCATCATAAAATGTAATGGATAAATGACTACATCCATAGCAGCTTTTGAAGCAGATATTCTCTTTACAACATATGAGAAGAAAATATAGTTGACTACATCTTTCTTTCAAACACGGAGCGCATTATAAGATAAAGCCTCCATCAGCAAGATAACTTAATTTGATGTGACCTTTTGGAGAGTATCAGACTGCAATTTCTCTTAAAATTACATTTTTAAAATCCTCTTAACCAACAATATTCAGGCATCCGCTGTACCTGTGCTTTGAAAGAAGTGGAAGGAAAATCAATCACAAAATGTTGTTTGCGCCGAATATTATTCAAGTAAATTATTAGCGAACATTGCACTTCAAGATTCGGTACTGCTGAATCAACGGTACTAATCTCATTAAAATACTTGTATTTTTTCCTGTAGTTGCAATTGATCATATAGGCATGGGTTTTTTTCTTAGAAGAAAATTGAATTGTCAGTGGCATCCTCTATAACAGGGGAGCTCTATGGTCTACTGGCCAGAATGAATGAGGATGGGCTCCACAGTGCCTTTTAATCTATTTGATCTTTTCAAACATACTGTACGTTTCAGTTTTGCTACTCAGTTCACTATATACAATACATATCTGTTTTTTAAAGTTGGGAGCACTTTTAAGAACACACTTGTTAAAAAAGTTAAATTAGATCCATGTTTCCATAATTTTGTTTATTTATCTTTCTAATGCTAATGTTGTCTGTTTGTAAACAATTTTTCATAAGGGTCAAATTGGATTTGGGCCGGGCACTTTATGATGATAATGTTTTAATTAACATCTAACTATAATGATGTGGTGTAAATGTGTATCTACCTTGGGTGATGGATCCCATGGCCTGCATATCAGGAGCCTGAAGTTTTTGGAAATCATGTTGTCCATGAGATGGTGAAGATACCCCTATTAAGATGGAGAAGAATGCAATGTTAGTGGTCAGTCACGTCAACATTTTCATTGGGCTTCATTCATGAAAGAGGGAATTGCTGACATATGGTTATCCCACAGAATTTCCTCTTTCATGAATGAAGTCCTGTCTGTCACATGTTTCTACTGTTGGTGTATGTTGGACTTACCAGAGGCAGGTGTAGAGGAAGCAGCCACCAAGCCAACAGAGCAGCCGTACCTGGTGAAGTCCAAGTAGGAGCTACCAGTTGTTGTGGGGCTTGAACAGGCCATGAGCCCCCATCCTCTGATGTTATTGGAGTTGAAGGGACACAGCAGAAGATGCTAGGAGTAAAGTGTGAGAACAGTGTTAAAACTAATAGGAAATCATATACAGCTATTTCTGGGTCCTATCCTCCATCAAGCTCCATGATGGATTCGCTCACCATGGCCTGCAGTAGGTCCTCCTCGATGTCCATATTTTCAGCCAGCTCTGGAGAGCCACCACCAGGGCATCTAGTGATGGGATTCCCCTGGTTAGCTTCCTCTTTACCTACCTCTTGATGTCGGAGTATCTGAAATATCTGAGTAAAACATTGCAACTGGTTTGCTATCACTGATCATCTCTACATGTTATCTATCCATCTATCTATAAAAAAAATCTATCCATTACTCTATCTATCCATGCATGTACATTTTGATATCTACATTAGTGTTGAGCGAACCCGAACCGCACTGTTCGGATTCATACCGAAAATTACGGTTTTTGGACCCCGGACCCGAACACTGAGATTCCACTGTATGTTCGTGTTGGAGTTTAGGGTTCGGCAGGGCTGGCGCCACCTGTAAGGCAACCTAGGCAGCCGCCTAGCGCGCAACTTAGCAGGGGGCGCTGGAACCGTGAAAAAAAAAAATCCTCCCCCTTCCCCCTTACTTACCTCCTCGCTGCTGCTCTGTCTCCCGGTGCAGGTTCGTGGCTGTGAGGGAAGAGTTGTGCTCTCCCCTCCAGCCGATGCAGATTCAATAAAGTTTGTTTAAACTTTTTTTTTAAACAAACTTTATTGAATGCGCATTGGCTGGACGGGAACGCACAACGCTTCCCTCACAGCCACGGACCTGCAGCACCGGGAGACAGAGCAGCAGCGAGGAGGTAAGTAAGGGGGAAGCGAGGAGGAAGAGGGTGGCTAAATCCTGGCACATTGAGAGGCATAATCCTGGCATATTGAGGGGCATAATCCTGGCATTTTGTGTGGGAAAATCCTGGCATATTGAGTGGCATAATCCTGGCATATTGAGGGGCAAAATCTTGGCATATTGTGTGGGAAAATCCTGGCATATTGAGTGGCTTAATAATCCTGGCATATTGAGTGGCTAAGTCCTGGCACATTGAGAGGCATAATCCTGGCATATTGAGGGGCATAATCCTGGCATATTGAGGGGCATAATAATCCTGGCATATTGGGTGGCTAAGTCCTGGCATATTGATGGGCATAATCCTGGCATATTGAGGGGCAAAATCCTGGGATATTGAGGGGCATAATCCTGGCATATTGAGTGGCATAATAATCCTGGCATATTGGGTGGCTAAATCCTGGCATATTGAGAGGCATAATTCTGGCATATTGAGGGGCATAATCCTGGCATATTATGGGGCATAATCCTGGCATATTGTGAGGGAAAATCCTGGCATATTGAGTGGCATAATAATAATAATGGCATATTGGTTGGCTAAATCCTGGCACATTGAGAGGCATAATCCTGGCATATTGAGGGGCATAATCCTGGCATATTGAGGGGCATAATCCTACAGCGATTATTCAAATTACAGTGATTATTTTAGTGGGTGCTATACTACATATTTGTACCCAGTGCCACAGAGAGTGCAGTGCACTTGCAACTGCATGTGTGCCAGGCACATGACTTTCATCCTGTTCTGTTAGCTCAGTGGGCAACATCTAGGCATTTTTAAATACTGCAATTTGTTGGTGTTAAATATTAAATTTGCATCCTGCACTTCATATCTGAGAGTCAAATAGAACCGTCAAATACTGTGCTTACAGCGCACTTTGAAAAATTTGAATAGTTTTGGGTGGTAAATAGTACATTTTGAGTCTTGCGGTGCACTTCATATCTGAGAGTAAAATAGGACAGTCCAATACTGAGCTTACAGCTCACTTTGAAAAATTCTAATTGATTTGGGTGGTAAATAGTACATTTGCGTCTTGCGGTTCACTTCATATCTGAGAGTCAAATAGAACAGTCCAATACTGTGCTTACAGCGCACTTTGAAATATTCTAATTGTTTTGGGTGCTAAATAGTACATTTGCGTCTTGTGTTGCACTTCATATCTGAGAGTCAAATAGAACAGTCCAATACTGTGCTTACAGCTCACTTTGAAAAATTCTAATTGTTTTGGGTGGTAAATAGTACATTTGCGTCTTGCTGTTCACTTCATATTTGAGAGTCAAATAGAACAGTCCAATACTGTGCTTACAGCGCACTTTGAAAAATTCTAATTGTTTTGGGTGCTAAATAGTACATTTGCATCTTGCGGTGCACTTCATATCGGAGAGTCAATTAGAACAGTCCAATACTGTACTTACAGCGCACTTTGAAAAATTCTAATTGTTTTGGGTGCTAAATAGTACATTTGCGTCTTGCGGTGCACTTCATATCTGAGAGTCAAATAGAACAGTCCAATACTGTGCTTACAGCGCACTTTGAAAAATTCTGGCTACCTCCTCATCCTCCTCCTCCTCCTCCAGCACCGCTTCCACCTACACCGCCACAGTCACCGCCTCCTCAACCTATGGGTCACTTAGTATAAACTGAAAGAGAATACCCTCCACTCCAACCCTCTCTCAAATGGATAATTCTGTTGATCCTCCTGGCAGCCATGCTTTAGATTTAGATTTATGTTCTTCCAAAGCTAAAATCAAAGATTCCATCTAGTGCTATTTTATGGCTCAGCTGTATTTGTAATTTGTATGGATTTTATGTTATTTTAAGTTATTTCCCTATCCACATTTGCTTGCAGGGCACTTGTCCTACTCTTACCCACATTTTACTTCATTTTGCAGCCCTCTAGCCCTTTCCAGGACTTTTTTAGAGGCATTTTAGTGGCCAAAAGTTCGTGTCCCCATTGACTTCAATGGGGTTCGGGGTCAAGTTCGTGGTCAAGTTTGAGCACGGACCCGGACATTTTTTCGAAGTTCCGCCGAAACTGCCGAACCCGAACATCCAGGTGTCCGCACAACTCTAATCTACATATCTACACACCTATGTTCATCTACTACTACACTGACATTGTTATGTACTGCAACACCCATTGTCCTTAGCTACTTGCAGCATTTGTTTGTAAATGTTAAATGTTGCAATGTGCGGTTTGCCCACCCTCTCTCCAGCTAACATTCTCTGCACAGCTCCAGTTCTTTATACACACCTTTACAGCTATTTTAACATGTGCAGCCACATGCAGCATTCCATATCTGAACATTTCTGGCTATCAGCGATATTACTCTTAGATTTGTTTCAGTTACTACAGGTGTCTGAGCTATGTGTGTTGTGAAATTTAATGTCTGTGACATATGGTGTATTTTCAATGCACTTACCTTTTCTTCACCACCTCCACATTTACATAATTCATGACCTCTTGCCAGATGTCATTCCTCCTCCTAAAGCTGGTCTTCTTGGCTGCTGCCCCTATCACCCAGTTGTATTGCTGGCACAGCTTCCTGACAAGTGCTATGTTCCACTCTGCCACAAAGGGCATAGCGCTTTGTCCTTGCATTCTCCCCTCTCCTGTTACCAGTGTCCAGCATTCACCCAGCATGTCTTCCCTAGAATCTTGCTTTTTGTTCCCAAAAAGTAGGCAGGACTTCTAACAGTTAGGTACAGCAACAATAAACATGTGTTTGTGAAACAGCACAGACTTATATACAGACACATATGACATGAACTAGGAGAGGGACAGGGGAACTAATTATAACATAGTAAGCCGTAAACAATAGAAAGCCTTATTTAAAACAGGTAATTAAACACAGTAGGTAGTACAAGATACAATTTCAGCACTAAAATATAATATCATTCTTAACACCCCCTGAGAGACTGGAGTACAATCTTAACCTGATGGAACACACTAGGAAAATTGCTTGGCACTCCCAGGATACACATCCTTAATGACTTTCTGATTGAGCCTAAACTGAGCACCCTGAAGTCCAGCTGTATTGAAAGCAGAGTGTCGCTGGTGCCCCTAAAACTAGCATATCTACAGACAGGGACAATAGTCCCCAGGGTGGTGTTTGGCCGTCAGTGCCCTCCAGGATCCCCAGCCGCACAGGCTGTCAGGATTCACTTTGCGATAGTCTATTTTCGAGGCACACTTTCAGAGCACAATATTGATACATATTGGGTCAACTCTATAGTTTCTATGTAACCTTCCATCCACGAGGGGCCACTTTCATAGGACTAGGGGAGAATTGCAAGGAATTGAGAAAGCAATTGCAAACTGAAGACCAAATAACCTAGTTGGAAACATTTGAGCGTTCAGCTATACTTCAAACTGCTATTTTGGCGTTACATTTGCAATTTCTTTCTCAATTCCCTACTATTACCTCTTTCATGAATAACACCTTGTATTATTTCTTTTTTACTTTAATGCAGCATAGTATGGAGTATTTTATTTGTGGGAGAGGAGAACTAGCATAACAAACAGTGTTATGGATGCTTAATAATGTATCCTGTACATACTTAATACCGTATCACTCATTTGGCTTGTGTGGTTTTTCTTCAACACTTTCTTTTCCTAATCAAGTGTAATAGAGTTAACTGCTGTTGCTATAGATATCTCCTCAAAGCCCTCCATACAGAACACAAAGCTGGTTGAAACCAAGACCCTCTGCATTTCAAGAACTTGAGTTCAACAGAGAACTGATTTTAGATTATAAGTTAGTGACAGCAGTTTCTGAGAGGGGAACTTGAAAACTGTTGCAGAGGAGGCCCAGAGCTTTCATGTACTCACTGATGTCACTTTGGAAGCCCCTTTGAAATTATTTTCACTGAAAAAATACTGTAATTTGCTATTGGTAAAAATTAAATAATACATTTCGTATATGCGAAAAACATGCACAACATGCAGAAAATTAGCTTGGTGGGACTGCCTCTTTAAAACAAATATAATTGAAATCCATATATTGTGCATGTCACTGTTGGTAGTGATCATTCCAAAAATATATAGAATTATAAACAAAATAATAAAACAGAACCAACAAAAATTTGTATATAAGACGCCATTCTATATCTCTTTAAAATAGAATTTTGATCTTAGCACTGATAAAAAATGTAAAAAGTAGTCTGAGGGACAGCTCTTTGTAGACTACTATAAATTATTTTTAGTTCATTATTTACTGGAAATACAAGAACAAGACAGATATCGATTACCAGAGCGAAAGATTTATTACTTCATTGTATGCTTTGCATCTTTAGTAGTTCGAACATCTGAAGAGATATTAAATACATGTAATCGAAAAAGACATTTTCTGTTTCACTTTGGTAATTCTTTGGGCAATTGCAGAGACTGACTCCATTTTAAATGTATCTCAGCTTGAGTGGTTTTGAAACATTTGTGTTAAAAAAAGGTCTGTCAAAGAGAAAAACAATAAAAGGTTTGTGTGCATGTTTGTCTGTGTTAAAATTTGAACATGCACTTATACACCATTTCTTTACAATGTATTATTAAAAGAGTTAAAAAGAAACTCATTCACAAATGGTGTCCGTAGAACTGCAGGTAATGACAGTACCAATATCGAGCATTAAAAGGAAGAGGTAAAAGGTCAAAGCCACACAATGAAGCAGCATCAGGTACTTACCCTGTTACCATGATTTGTGTAATTTCTACTAGCTAATTCACCAGTTTCTGGCCTATCTATGATGGTGCCATTTACACACTTTTAAAATCACTTTCTGATTCAGCTATTGGTCCGTGTCTGAATACAAATCGATTCGATGAATCACTGAGACCCCATCAAAGCCTAATAATGTTGCCTTGGTTCAATTTGTAACTAACTCTATAAATGAGAACAATTCTCCAAAATCAGTTCTCGGTTATGTTGGTTCCTCTGTTGTGAGTACTCTGAGACCTGCTGTCCCCTATACTGACCATCATATTGCTTCTATCGAGTTAACATTGGTCAATTTCTTTCCATCTTGCCGGTAAAACATACCACCTGGGTGGCAACCCTATGGTCACACCAAATATTGAGAATTGTTGATTTGAAGTGTGTACTAACAAACCTATTTATCACATTTATTAGTGAAAAGCATGCATTCTTGTTTGAACATTACTGTATATTTCTCAAACACATAAATTTTTGCATGCAGAAATTCTAAAATAAAACCAGATTTTGGTAGAGTACCATGCTGCTGTCATTGTCTCTCTTGCAATTTAAAAGGGCAACCATTAATGCACATACTTTAGACAATGGAGATACTCCAGTGCCAGCAGTGTAAAATAGAAAGCGGGAGGTAAAAGAAACATTCATATGACAATATTATTAAATAACTGATAATGAAATACATTAGATACATAATAAAACCAGTAAAAATAATGCATAGGTCTCTGTCCTTCTAAGTTAATTTCCTATTATAATCTGTACCAAGTGCTACTCAAATTGTTTATGATTTATAATCCAATGCGTTGAATGAACAGAGAGACCTATTTTATCACTAAATGTCCATATAACAATGTATGTAAATATAATTCAACAAACTGTAATAGCAAATAATGACTTTATTAAAATATATGAATTACAAAATAATACAGTGTTTATTTTAAATGCAGTATTTGCAGCTTAAAGTGTCCATATCCAGAGTTGTATCTGCTAATAACAAAAGTAGTGCTGTGACTGTCCACTAGATGCTGCTATAGTTGTAGAAGCAGTAATCCATTGTGCAAGAAGCTTTTTTATTGTTTCTTTGGTGAAACAAAAAACTGTGTTACAGAACTTTTCAAATACAGTTGCCACTTTATGTGTTTTATTCTGGTGTAATTTAAAGGCAATATGAAACATTTTACTTAGATTGAATTACATTCTGCATCATTGTTCAAAAATGGACTAATATATAACCTTATGCAACTTTATGTCCTTTACTGGTCTGTAGAAGGCTCTTCCACTTATGAGGGATTCTCTAAAAGAAAGCATTTCGACACACTTCCTTTTTGTGTTTATAGCTTCAAAGGGATTCTGTAACCTGAATATTGTTAATACTGGGAATATAGAGAATAACAAATGACTAAAAATGATCTTGTGTTAGCAGAATTGCGAGCAAATGCCTAAGTTAGGAGTAACATGTTTTTTTTTTTTAAATGTGTCTTTGGAGTCTCCAGTTTATGACATCTTCTGTGGCCTAATATGCAAATTACACAATTCCCATTAAAAACCAGTTCATTTGCATATCAAACCACAGGTGATGTCATAAACAGGAGCCTGCACAGGCACAAAACATTTTTTTTTCTTATTTAGGAATTTGCATGCATTTTTCAGATAATTTAATCATGTATTATTCTCTACATTTGCAATATAAATAATATTCAAGTGATAGAGTCCTTTTACATAGAGCTGAAAAAGAAAATTTAAGTTTAAAACACAATTTCTTTGCTTATGATATTGACTCTGGATAGCTTATGGTCTCCTTATTTCCAGTGGGTAGTTTTTCCCTGTGATGGATCAGAGTTGCATGGAAGGCTCGTATCATTTGTGGCCCATGGTGCCATTTCATCAGCTCACCCAGTCGTATCAAATTTAGACACAAATAGGCTGGACAGATATGTTGGAAGATAAGGTACATTAATAAAGAGACAGACTATTGGCTAGGTCAGTGGTGTATCTTGATTTTGTGCTGCCCTAAGCAGACAAAATTTGGGCATCCCCACCCCCCACGATGCACACCCACGACATGACCCATAACTCACGTTGCACACCAAGGACATGCCCTATCATCCCATTTACATGTCCTCATCACTCCATTACATACACATTGCCAGCCAATCTGCCCAATAATATTCCAGTATTATTTGCCATTAATGTTCCCCAGCCAATTTGCCCAATAATATGCAAGTATTATTTGCCATTAATAAGCCACAGCCAATTTGCCCAATAATATTCCAGTATTTGCCATTTAATTTGCCTCTGCCAATTTGCCCAATATCATGCCAGTATTATTTTGCCATTAATATGTCCCAGCCAATTTGCCCAATAATATGCCAGTATTTGCCCTTTAATATGCCCCTGCCAATTTGCCCAATATTATTTTGACATTAATATGTCCCAGCCAATTTGCCCAATAATATGCCAGTATTTGCCCTTTAATATGCCCCTGCCAATTGCCCAATATTATGCCAGTATTATTTGCCATTTAATATGCCCCTGACAATTTGCCCAATAATATGCCTGTATTATTTGCCATTTAATATGCCCCTGCCAATTTTCCAAATATTATGCCAGTATTATTTGCCATTTGATATGCCCCAGCCAATTTGCCCAATAATATGCCAGTATTATTTGCCATTTAATATGCCCCAGCCAATTTGCCCAATAATATGCCAGTATTTGGCATTTAATATGCCCCTACCAATTTTCACAGTAATATGCCAGTATTATTTGTCATTAATATACCCCTGCCAATTTGCCCAATAATATGCCAGTATATGCCATTGATAAGCCCCCAGCACTTAACTTTGTCCCTGGTGGCTAGTGGCAGGCAGAATGGTGTCCTCCATGCTGCCTGTTCGGCTCCCCGGCGGTTGTGCCGACATGTCACGTGACCCAGCGCGTCTGACGTCAGACCTCTAACACTGCAAGGGGAGCCGAACAGGCAGCACGGAGGTTTCTCTGTGCTGCCTGTTCGGCTCCCCGTGCAGCCTGCTGGCAGGCAGAGAGATGGCGAGGGGGGATCTTCTGATCTCCTCTCACCTCCGTCTCTGCTGGCAAGCGCATTTTTTTTTTGAATGGGCGGCTTTTTTTTTATTTATTTTTTGTGTTCTGTGCTGCCCCTAAATGCATACAAGGCAAGCGCTGATAAAAGTATAGAAAGTGCTATGCACTGGTGCATTTAGAAGTGAAGAGTGGTGCAGCCTCAGACCATTGAATCAGGTGAGAGAGCAGCCTCCTTGCCAGCCATCCTCTGCAGATTTATGTCCTAGTTCTGGTCATAAAACAATGACCCCTCTGGTAAAAATACCATCAACTAGTTTTTTTTTTTAACTGAAAAAACATAGTAAGCAAAGGACATTTGTAATTTACTTATTTATGTTTTTAAATTGTTTTCTGCTACAATTTATATAATAATCTTTCTTTATGCATTCGTGTTTTATAGGAACTCATTATTGACATTTTTTACCTCATCAACTTTTGCTATACAATCTTAGGAATAGGAGAAAAAGGGCAGAAAAACGATATGGAAGGCGTTAGTAAAGTCAGTATCGTTTTATGCTTTTGATTTCTATTTCAGCTGAGGGAACAGGTTCCAACCATATATTGATGCTTTAAAAGCAAGCAAAATGATTTGAAATGATTTGGTCTTTTTACCAAGTAAAAGTCATTTGCAGGCCTTGTGAAATGAGTTTATTTCAGATGTTCCCAGTGGACAGATGTCCCCATTAAAACACACACAGCCCAGTTGTCAATCTTCCAAGAGGGATCAAGGAATTCCAGAGAACACATGCATCCAAGGTTGATTCTCCTGGACTAAGCTATCTTGCTTTAATAGGGTAATTACAGAATCTTTTACTGCCACTGTACAGATACTGTTGTTCTGTAATTTAATTAAAGGGCTTTAAAGGTTTCTCGGTGTTCCTCATTTGGCACATTATATTACAATTAAATCCAACAAATATTGAAAAAAATGAAGGCATAAATGACCTGTCTGACTTAGAATGTTTAAGGAAAGAGTTAATTTCTGCATAAATGTCAAGTTCAAACCAAGTCTCTGATTAATATAATTAAAAGCCTGGTTTAATTGCTTTACCTTCCATTAGCATTCACTTCGATCCCCTTTTTTTTTTTCTGAAGGCCACCCTGCTTCATCCGCTATGGTGTCTTTGTCTCTTCGAGCAAGATCACCATTCTTGTAAAGCAGCACCTTTCATCAATCCACTATTAATTAGCTAAATGCTGAATTATATTATACATCCATACATCCTGCAAAGACGGAGTTACGTTATGAACGAGAGACACTGAGCTGGTTTTCTATCTGCCATGCTGAACTTCGAAGCTGGTCATTGGTATTCCAGGACAAGTCAGCTTACTGTAATTTGAAATCGGTCTGCCGTCCCATTAGGAATCTGCCCGATCAATACCAAGTGAATTAGAGTTTCAGTGATCTGATTAACTCCCCATTATTTTCTACCATGCCTGATTTAGAATGCATGATGAGACAATATTCCAGTTTCTTTGCTTTATCCCAGTTAAAATGAAATATAGACATCTCAGGAAGCAGCGGCCGTGCATTTGATTTGGCACCTGCGTTAATAAAGACAACATGAGTGTCTCTGTAACTTTCTATGACAGCGCTAACTCACTGAGAGCTGCCATGAGTAGACACAGACAATGATAAAAAGGTGAGAAAATGGGCAATGTTAATTTCCGTTTAAATCTATACACCACATGGACCTTAGTAGGGGCGTTGCTAGGCTCCTAAGTGATCTGGGGCTACAGCCCACCGTGCAAATAATACTTAAAATACAGGTGTGGGTAAAAATTAGGTACAAGATGAATAGGTACAGATATCGGATATATAGAGGTACTGCATGCATAGGTACAGATAAAGGATAGTTAAATAGATAGATAGATAGATAGATAGATAGATAGATAGATAGATAGATAGAGGTACATGATGCACAGAGACACATTGTCTGACAGAGGTGCAGACGGACAAGACAGACCCACAAATTCAACTCCTACCACCTAATTTACATTATGAAACATCCACCTCCTGTGCACGCTGGGCCATGTCAAATCTGAAAACTCAGTGGTACTACAAGGTCAATCAGAGGTGCAGACGGACAAGACTGACCCACAAATTCAACTCCTACCACCTAATTTACATTATGAAACATCCACCTCCTGTGCACGCTGGGCCATGTCAAATCTGAAACCTCAGTGGTACTACAAGGCCTTCACAAAACTCGTGATTGTAGTACAACCCTTCCACCCCAATGTATTGTTTGTATCATTTTTATTATATTACAAAATAAAAACTTCTGTTTAAAAAAAAAAAAAAAAAAAAAACTTTGAACATTTATGTTAACGGTGACAAATTTACTTACATTCCAGTACAGTTGTCCTGTAAGTCTTGGGATCGTCCTGAAACATACTAAACCAATTATTAATTTGGTCATTTTTACTTTAATCATCTATAAAATTCAAAATACTTATTTCTTCTTAGTTAAACAGACTGATTGTAAATGCATTTTGTGAGATATAACAAAATCTTTCAATGCTCATGATTTACCATTTAAGTTCTTCTTCAATAGAGTTGAGCGGACACCTGGATGTTCGGGTTCGGCAGGTTCGGCCGAACTTCGAAAAAATGTCCGGGTCCGTGCTCGAACTTGACCCCGAACCCGAACCCCATTGAAGTCAATGGGGACACAAACTTTTGGCCACTAAAATGCCTCTAAAAAAGTCATGGAAAGGGCTAGAGGGCTGCAAAAGAAAGTAGAATGTGGGTAAGAGTAGGACAAGTGCCCTGCAAGCAAATGTGGGTAGGGAAATAACTTAAAATAACATAAAATATATACAAATTACAAATACAGCTGAGCCATAAAATAGCACTATATGGAATCTTTGATTTTAGCTTTGGAAGAACATAGATTTAAATCTAAAGCATGGCTGCCAGGAGGATCAACAGAATTATCCATTTGAGAGAGGGTTGGAGTGCAGGGTATTCTCTTTCAGTTTATACTAAGTGACCCATAGGTTGAGGAGGCGGTGACCGTGGCGGTGTAGGTGGAAGCAGCGCTGGAGGAGGAGGAGGTAGCCAACACTGTTTTTTATTTGGTTTTGGTTTTTTAAATTGGGGTAGCCCCCAAAATATTGGGACATATAACAACAGAAAACAAAGAATAAGTGCACTTGAGAATAATAATAAGGCCGGTATAAATGTCTATTCTGCACAAGGTACAGAGAAGTCTGGTGGGATCCATGCCTGGTTCATCTTAATAAACGTGAGCTTGTCCACGTTGGCTGTGGACAGGCGGATGCGCTTGTCTGTGATAACACCCCCTGCCATGCTAAACACACGTTCAGACAATACACTGGCTGCAGGGCAGGCCAGCACCTCCAAGGCATAAAGGGCAAGCTCAGGCCATGTGCCCAATTTGGAGACCCAGAAGTTGAATGGGGCAGACCTATCAGTCAGTACGTGTAGGCCTGTGCACACGTACTGTTCCATCATGTTGCTGAAATGCTGCCTCCTGCTAAGACGTTGCATATAAGATGGTGGTGCTGCTTGTTGTGGCGTGCTGACAAAGCTTTTCCACACTTCGTCTATGCTAACCCTGCCTTCTGAGGTGCTGGCGGTGCCCCAGCTGCGTTGGCGACCTCTTCCTCTGCCTTGGCCTTGTGCTTCCATTGAGCCCCCGGTGTCATTTTGGAATGCCCTCAGCAGCGCATCTACCAGCGTGCACTTGTAGTCGCGCATCTTATGATCACGCCCAGAAATCAGCACAAGTTAGAATGTGGGCAACTCGGCAGTCGTTGCGCAGGCACAACAGCGTGTAGTCGCTCATGTGTGGCAAGCTGCCCAGAGGCAAGGACAAGCTGTTCTCTGTGGGGGGTGTGCCACATCCTCTTCCATCATCGCCCTAAGCGTTTTTTCAAGGAGACATACAAGCGGGATAGTAAGGCTGAGAACGGCGACATTGGCACTGGCCATGTTGGTGGAGTACTCGAAACAGTGCAAAATGGCACACAGGTCTCGCAGGGAGGCCCACTCATTGGTGGTGAAGTGGTGCTGTTACGCAGAGCGACTGACCCGTGCGTGCTGCAGCAGATATTCCACTATCGCCTGCTGCTGCTCACACCATCTCTCCAGCATGTGCAAGGTGGAGTTCCACCTTGTGGGCACGTCGCTTATGAGGCAGTGAGCGGGAAGGCCTAAGTTACGCTGCAGCGCAGACAGGCGAGCAGCAGAAGGGTGAGAACGCCTAAAGTGCGCAGAGACGGCCCGCACTTTCTGTAGCAGCTCTGATAAATCTGGGTAGTTTTTCAGGAATTTCTGCACCACCAAATTCAGCACATGCGCCAGGCAAGGGATGTCCGTCAAACCGGCTAGGCCCAGAGTTGCTACGAGATTTCGCCCATTATCGCACACCACCAGGCCGGGCTTGAGGCTCAGTGGCAACAACCACTCATTGATCTGTTGTTCCATGTCCGTCCACAGCTCCTGCGCGCTGTGGGGTTTTCCCCCCAAACATATGAGTTTTAAAAGAGCCTGCTCTCGTTTCCCCCTGGCTGTGCTGAAGTTGGTGGTGAAGGTGTTACACTGACCAGATGAGGAGGTGGTAGAGGAGGTGGTAGAGGAGAAGGAAGAAGCTGAGTAGGAGGAAAAGGCAACAGGAGGCAAAGAGTAATGCCTTGCAATCCTCGGTGGTGGAAGGACATGCACCAAACTGCTATCTGCCTCAGGCCCAGCCGACACTACATTTACCCAGTGTGCAGTTAGGGAGATATAGCGTCCCTGCCCCTGCTTACTGGTCCACGTATCTGTGGTTATGGACCTTGCCACAGATGGCGTTGCGCAGTGCACACCTGATTTTGTCCGCCAATTGCTTGTGCAGGGAAGGTATAGCTCGCCGGAAAAAGTAGTGGCAGCTGGGAACCACGTACTGTGGGACAGCCACCGCCATCAGGTTTTTAAAACTGTCCGTCTCCAACATACGGAATGACAGCATTTCAAAGGCCAGGAATTTGGAAATGCTGGCATTCAGGGCCAGTGTTCGCGGGTGGGTAGGGCCATACTTCTCTTTCTCTCCAGTGTTTGGGAGATGGACAGCTGAACGCTTCCATGGGACAGTCTGGAGATGCTTGGGGATGGTGGCGGACGTTGTGGCGTTGCTGCCACTTCCTCTATTTGCTCGGTGGCAGGTGCCACTAAGGCTCCAGAGCTGGAGGAAGAGGCCAAGACAGCAGCAGAAGAGGAAGCAGGAGGAGCCTGAGACCTTTCTTGGGTTTTGAGATGCTTACTACACTACAGCTCGTGCTTTGCATGTAGATGCCTGGTCATGCAGGTTGTGCTCAGGTTTAGCACATTTATGCCTCGCTTCAGGTTCTGATTGCACAGCTTGCAAACCACTCGTGTCTTGTAGTCAGCCCATTGTCTAAAGAACTGCCATGCCAGGGAACTCCCTGGAGCTGGCTTTGGTGTGCTCGGCCCCTGGGTGCGGTGGGCAGTAGCAGGCGTACTGTCTAGGGGACGGCTGCTACGGTTTTGCACCCTGCTCCCTCTTATGCTGCGCTGGTGCCTCTTTGCGACCACCGCCTCTTCCTCCAAACTGGACACGTCACTCGCATGACCTTGATTCCATGTGGGGTCTAGGACCTCATCATCCTCCACATCATCTTCCACCCACTCCTCAACCCTGCCCTCCTTGCCGGTCTGCACACTGCCGAAAGCCACAGCAGTTGGCACCTGTGTTTCGTCATCATCAGAGACGTGCTGCGGTGGTCCTCGCATGTCCACATCCTGACACATAAGTGGTTGTGCATCAGTGCACTCTTCCACTTCTGGGGCAAGGCTAGGTTTGATGACCCCGCCAGCAGAGTCATCAAAAAGCAAAAGAGACTGCTGCATGACTTGTGGCTCAGACTGCTTGGCTGATTTGCAAGGGGGTGAGGTGAAAGACAGATATCCATGGGCTGCAGGTGTCAACTCTGAGCTTTCAGCAGGGGACCGGGTGGGAGACAATGTGAAGGAACTGAAGGCACTGTCAGCCACCCTATCTACTATCGCCTGTACTTGTTCTGGCCTCACCATTCTAAGAGCGGCATTCGGGCCTACCAAATAAAGCTCAAGGTTCTATCGCGTACTAGCACCTGAGGAAGGTGTTTCACTTGTGCGTGTAGCTGGCACAGATCTACCACATCCCCTACTTGCAACAGGAGCTCCACCAACACCAGCAGCACCACGACCAGGGCCACGTCCCTTATTTGACGCTCTCCTCATTCTTTGTGGTCACCCACCAAAGTAACAGATGGTTTATGTCAGGCGACAATGTAACCGCCAATAGTCATGTTTATTGGACTGCAAGAAATGCACCGCAAGACGCAAATGTACTATTTAGCACCCAAAACAATTAGAATTTTTCAAAGTGCACTGTAAGCACAGTATTTCACTGTTCTATTTGACTCTCAGATATGAAGTGCACCGCAAGACGCAAATGTACTATTTACCACCCAAAACAATTAGAATTTTTCAAAGTGCACTGTAAGCACAGTATTTCACTGTTCTATTTGACTCTCAGATATGAAGTGCCCTGCAAGATCCAAATGTACTATTTAGCAACCAAAACAGTTAGAATTTTTCAAAGTGCACTGTTCTAGTTGACTCTCAGATATGAAGTGCAGCGCAAGACGCAAATGTACTATTTAGCACCCAAAACAATTAGAATTTTTCAAAGTGCACTGTAAGCACAGTATTGGACTGTTCTATTTGACTCTCAGATATGAAGTGCACCGCAAGACGCAAATGTACTATTTAGCACCCAAAACAATTCGAATTTTTCAAAGTGCACTGTAACCACAGTATTTCACTGTTCTAGTTGACTCTCAGATATGAAGTGCACCGCAAGACGCAAATGTACTATTTAGCACCCAAAACAATTAGAATTTTTCAAAGTGCGCTGTAAGCACAATATTGGACTGTTCTATTTGACTCTCAGATATGAAGTGCACGCAAGACGCAAATGTACTATTTAGCACCCAAAACAATTAGAATTTTTCAAAGTGCACTGTAACCACAGTATTTCACTGTTTTATTTGACTCTCAGATATGAAGTGCATGAAGTGTGTTCTGTTTAAATGCAGAATGTATTCTTGTCAATTTACATTAGTTTAAAAAAAAGTCAAGCATTGTATGTAGCAAAGATTTGCATGTCTGCTGTATGTGATGATGCGATAGACAATTAAGGAATAATGAATTAAAGGCAAGTTTAGTAGTCATTGGCATATAGATCTTGGTTAGCATTTTATTAAATTAAAAGGAAAGCTTTTCCATCTAACAGCTACCATAATTAAGAACATAAGAAATGTCTTAGAGAAGGCAATCATTATTGCAAGATGGTTATTACTATTGCTTATGTGCTAGTTACAGCTCAATAAAGACCTGGTATGAGAAAGCAATTGTCCCTTTTCTAAATGCACATGACATATTCGGGGTTATATCAGTGGCGTCCCGAGGGGGTGACACCCGTGCTGCTGGCATCCCACCGCAGCACATCAAGATATTGAACTTTTATTTTTTTCCTGACAGCCGCATCAGCTGGATTTGGCCACTAGGAACAAAAATAAAAATCAATGCGACCGGATGTGACGTTACATCACATCCGGTGGCTGTGTTTCCCTCCTCCATGCAGGAGGGAAGATTGCAACAAGGAGACATCAGGGACACGGAGCAGAGACAGAGCAGCAAATAAGGTAAGTACTGGGGAAGGGGGGAGGAGGGTGGTATAAAATGAGCAAAATACTGGCATATTGAGGGGTTAAATCCTGGCATAATGAATGGCTAAATCCTGGCATATTGGGTGTCTAAATCCTGGCATATTGAGGGGTTAAATGCTGACATATTGAGTGGTTACATCCTGGCATATTGAGTGGCTAAATCCTGGCATATTAAGGGGTTAATTCCTGGCATATTGAGGGGTTAAATCCTGACATATTGAGGGGTTAAATCCTGGCATATTGAGGGGTTAAATTATGGCATATTGAGTGGTAAAATGATGGAATATTGAATGGCAAAAACCTGGCATATTGAGTGACTTAATCCTGGTATACTGAGTGGCTAAATTCTGGCATATTGAGGGTTAAATCCTGGCATATTGATGGGTTAAATCCTGACATATTGAGGGGTTAAATCTTGGCATATTGAATGGCAAAATTCTGGCATATTGAGGGGTTAAATCCTGGAATATTGAGGGGTTAAATGCTGACATATTGAGGGGTTAAATCCTGGCATATTGAGGGGTTAAATGCTGACATATTGAGTGACAAATCCTGGCATATTGAGGGGTTAGATCCTGACATATTGAGGGGTTAAGTCTTGGCATATTGAGGGGTTAAATCCTGGCATATTGAGGGGTTAAATGCTGACATATTGAGTGACAAATCCTGGCAAATTGAGGGGTTAAATCCTGACATATTGAGGGGTTAAGTCTTGGCATATTGAGGGGTTAAATCCTGGCATATTGAGGGGTTAAATGCTGGAATATTGAATGGCAAAATTCTGGCATATTGAGGGGTTAAATGCTTTAATACTGAATGGAAACATTTGGGCATATTGAGGGGTTAAATGCTGAAATATTGAATGGCACAATTTTGTCATATTGAGTGGTTAAATACTGGCATATTGAATGGAAAAATAATATTGGCATATTGATTGACAAAATACTGGCATATTTAATGGCAAAAGGATGGGATATTAAATGGCAAAATACTGGCATATATTCACTGGCAGAATAATACTTGCATATTATAGGGCAAATTGGCTGTGGCTTATTAATGACAATATAATACTGGCATATTATTGGCCAAATTGGCTGTGGCATATTAAATGGCAAAATAGTACTGGCATATAATTGGGCAAATTGGCTGTGGCATATTAAATGGCAAAATAATACTGGCATACTATTAGGCAAATTGGCTGGCTTATTAACGGCAAAATAATACTGGCATATTATTGGGCAAATTATTTGGCTTATTAATGTCAAAATAATACTGGCATATTATTGGGCAAATTGGCTGGGGCATATTAAATGGCAAAATAATACTGGCATATTATTGGGCAAATTGGCTGAGGCATATTAAATGGCAAAATAATACTGGCATATTATTGGGCAAATTGTCTAGCTTATTAATGGCAATGAATGACAAAATAATACTGGCATATTAATGGGAATACTGGTTTATTTTAATTGGCAAAGTGATGCTGTGGCATGGTCTGTGGGGCAAAATAACATGTACTTTGAGGAAAGTGACACTGGCTAGTTCTGTGGGGCAAAGTTACACTGTGGCATGCCAAATCATGTAGGTGCAATATGAGTGCAAGCCAAGTCCTGTGGGTGCAATATAGGTTCATGGCACGTTCTGTGGGTACTGTATGGTGCTGTGTTAAGTCCTTTAGGTGCAATGTGGGTGCAGAGGAAGGGAATAAAAACAAGGAATGCAATTTTTCAATACCATTTTTATTACATATGAAAATAGTTGAATATAATATTGAAACATTCAAATAAGTATAAATGTAACTAGTTATTTACAGAGACAGATAGAGAGATATCTGTGTGTATAGATATGTATTGTTTTAGAATTGTACAATTGTCACCTCGTGGGGCTCCTGTGTGTCGCATATTTAATGTCGGTCCCATGTGTACCATATTTATTGGGCCCCATGTGTGGCATAATTAAGGGGCTCTTTTGTGTGGCATAATTATGGGGCGCTTGTGTGTGGCATAATTAAGGGGCACCTGTGTGTGTGGCAAAATTAATTGGGCTCCAAGGTGAGGCATAAATAATGGGACTCTGGTGTGGCATAATTTATGGGGCTCTTGTGTGTGTCATAGTTATGTGGCTCGTGTGTGGCATAGTTAATGGGCGTCTGTGTGTGACATAATTTGTGGGGCTCCTGTATGTGCCATATTTAATGGGCCATCTGACTGGCATTACCAAGGAATCTGTTTGGCATGGTATTGGAGGAAATCCAGGGGGGTGACACTATGAGTTACCGTACCGGGTGACACCAATCCTAGTGACGCCTCTGGGTTATATACATTCACAAACATTAAGCATTTTTAACTTATTAACTTTATCACACTGTTTTGTTTAGCATGTGAATTAACCCGCTGGATAACAGCTAAATTAATTTGCGGTTTTAGGTACATAGGAATAGTTTTTTATTAAAAAAACACAAATCTTTTAGAAGCTTACCACAACAATTATCTTTAGAAAGAAGAACCTCCTTACTATATCCAGTTAATGCTTAACTTACCTCAAAGGTTCCTTCAGGAAAGATAATGAAAACATTTAGAACAGGGGTAGGCAATCTTTGGCATTCCAGATGATGTGGATTACATCTCCCATAATGCTCTTTCAGTTGTAATGCTGCCAGAGCACCAAGGGAAATGTAGTACACAACATCTGGAGTGCCAAAGGTTGCCTACTCCTGGTCTAGATTGATAACAACTGAAAGTTTGTGTGCTGTTTGTATTAGTCCAAAACATTTCCCTGAAAGTATACTTTCCAATAATAATTACAGCTACTTTCCAATCCTTAAGTGGTCATGTTTAGCCTTTTTATAAGTGCTGTGGAATCCCTTCCTAGGTTACTTGATAAGCACCAACATTTTCCATGGTAGACATTTGCTGGACTTTGTGACGTTCAATCTAATGATGGGCAGTCACAAGGACACTGGTGTCCTTGTATGAACACATGGCCTATACCTGGGAACATTCTGTGAAGGTCCATGAAAATCATTAAATTGTTCTTTGGAAAATCCAGTAAATATGCACCATGAGCAATATTGGTGCCAACCCCTGTTTATGACGATTAAAAGCACTTCCTCAAGGATGGTTGGGAGTCCGTGAGGACATTCTTATTTAAACAAAACTGGGTAATCCCTTAATCCTGGATGGTTGTGGGTCCTTGTGGACAGATTTAAAAAGCACAGCACTAGACCAGGATAACAGTAAGCATTAAGGCAAGATTCTGGCCTTCAATACCTTATTTTTTGGCTACGGAGTTGACTTGAATTGTGATCAATGACACTGATAGTATCTGGCCATGTCTGTCTGTTGCATTTCAGCCAGCATATATCACCTGAGAATTGTTTTATCCATTATCCCTGTCTTTATCTTGAATATATACAACCATGTACCAAGTTTAGAGAGCCATTGACTATCAAATACTTCTATAAATTAATTATTTGAATTTTTCTCTGTCCTAAATAATTCACATTGTCATTTTTAAATATAATATATTTCCTTTTCTTCGTACATTATTTCTCCCATCTCCCCCATTCATTCTTGCATTTTCCTCTTCCTACCTATATATACATCAATACATCTGTCTCTAATTTGAAAAACGACATGCTCCCGTAATTACAGCTTATTTAATAGCTGTATATTTATTTCCTTGATTGTAATTGAATATGCCTCCTTGAGTAGAAAATTCAAAATACAATTAAAAAGTACAAATACATATTGGTGATTTTTTTTTAACAGTATTTTTTTTCTATCATTTTGTCATTACCATTTAAGACGAAGCACTTTGCTAATTATAAAAATTAGATTAGTGCAATTTCTTAAATGAGATACAAGCGTTCAGTGGCTGTTTGCTCGGCTACACAGCAGAACATCTCTTACAACATTCAAAACAGTTTGTATGTAAAATAATATTAATGTTCAAATTCATGCCAAAAAAACCTATAGTAATTCTCTTAAGCCGTGACATGTATCATGATTGATGTATTGTGTGTCATGTGGTGTTTAAATCACAATGCCATTTGTGTTTCTCTAGCATTTGTTATATGGACAGATTGCATCTACACATTATGTATGCACATTCACAGCAATATCATATTTGGTTTGAGAACTTATAGTACATTTCCATTCAGCATCTGGTAATCTGATTTACTCTAAAAGGCACATTTTACTGCATTCAACTAAGTGACTTATGGTTTAACTGATTTACTTCTGTGAGTTGCACTCTACACAGGCATACTGTATGTTAAACAACAAAAATACTTGACTCCCATACATGGTCATGCAACTAGAATGTCTGTATGTACTCAGCACTAAGCATGCACCAGTTAAATTTTTTTTAAAAAAAAGAACAATTGGTAATTACAGATTTCAAGGTCATCCACCATAGTCCATTACTGCCAATCTGTTTCCATTTGAAAATCCATCACATTTCTCTCTGCTACCATATACAAATCACCCACCAGTACATATATGACACCCGTTAAATGGAGTATTTACTGGTGTTATTTATGTATTGGAGACTTTGCAATAAAAATGAACTGACAATTCAACTGCAAAAATTAGGCATATTTCAGCTCTCACTCCCCATAATGACTGCTGGAGTCATGAATGGTGCCATTTTGGAAACTGGTGGTAGCCGCCATTTTAGATACTGCAAGCGCCTCTAGGGTTGCCACCTTTTCTTCAAAAAAATACCGGCCTTGGTACTGTCTCCATAGACTTAACATTGGCCTGATGCCAATTTTTTACCGGCCTGCTGGTAAAATACTGGCCAGGTGGCAACCCTAAGCGCCTCGCATGCCCAAACCACCATAAATGAGGATGCACATTTTATATTTTGCGCTATGGATGTGTCCAGCATCCTGTATGGGGGGAGTGGGAGCTGAAAAAAAAGGTATTTCCAATATGCCTTCATTGTGCATTTTCAACACTGTTGTTAAAGTGCTAAAGCTATTTAAAGAAACATTTTTTTTCCTGGTCTCCAGTTTTCCTTTAAATGGTGCATCTATCTGATATCACACGTCCAGGCAGCATTGCACAATTTGTTTTTCCACTATCACGGTGGATATGATATGAAATCTGTAAGCCTGTGAATGGAGAGTGTGTTTTAAATGTATATGATTGTCCTATTATGTTTTATTAAAGGAATATGCATTTATGTTGTATGTACTTTTTTGTTACATAATTCTCTTTCGCCCTACATATTTAGAGCAACATATGGGTTCCTTAAACCCTGGAAGCCCAAGGGAGAATTGAATATTAAAACTAGATATTTTAACTTCTCTTTAATTGGAGCAAATCATTGAGCTGCCAATTGTGAACGCACACTCATGTGATTATTTTGGCCACTTTCTTCACATATATTATTGCACCGCTGAGTGTTTTATAATTTGTTCTTTCTTACATGACTGCTCTGTACTTAATCTTATGGTTTATTGTGCATGATTATAAGTAGTGATTTTCTAGAGCACCACAGGGGATTTCCTACAGCACTTGTAAAGATTTTTAGATATTTATAGATGCTTTTTGTTACTTTCGTTGGGCCCGATTCAATGATGCAAAATATCACTTTCTATTACAATCTGTGGCATTCAGTGACATGAGATACATTTACTCAGGTCATTGAGTAGACGCCACTGTATAAGTGGTACAGTAACAAACAATCCAAGGTCTAATATGAAATAAGATAATAAATTTAAGGAGGGAATTATATAAATCACAGGATGTTTTAATATCCATAAATATATAACTTTTCCAAATTAAAAATACCTGAGAGGATTTAGCAACCTGAATCAAATATACATGGATCAGTCATAACATTATGACCACCTAATATTTATAGGTCCCTTTCTGCCACCAAAACAACCCTGATCCATCAAGGCATGGACTACACTAAACCTCTGAAGATTTGCTGTGGTATCTGGCACCAAGACGTTAGCAGTAGATCTTTTAAGTCCTGTAATTTGACATGTGGGGTGTCCATGGATTGGACTTGTTTGTCCAGCAAACCCCACAGATACTCAATTGTATTGCAAAACACCTTAAACTCGTTGTTGTGTTCCTCAAACCATTCCTGAACCATTTGTAACAGGGCACATTAACGTGCTAAAAGAGGCCAATGCCATCAAGGAATACCGTTTCCAGGTGTAAATGGTCTGCAACAATACTTAGGTAGGAGGCACTTGTCAAAGTAATATCCACATGAATGGCAAGGCTTCCTAGCAGAACGTAGTAGACATGTGCATTTGTTTTCGGACTAATGCATTTTCGTCCGAAAATAGCATTTTCGTCCATTTGTCCGAAAAACGAATAACGAAAATGCTAAACTAACAAAAGCTGAATGAACGAATGGTTAATAAACGAAAATCATTTGTCTATTCGTGTTATTGGCATTCTATAAACCGAAATAGAGTCGGTTTATAGAATACCAATAGCATTACATGCATTCTATAAACCGACATAATGAACGACTTTCTGTTTATGGAATGCATGTAATGCTATTGCTATTCTATAAACTGAAATAGAGTCCCCATTCATACAAATAGGTCAATTGGACCTATATGTCTTTCGGTTTATAGACTTTCGGTTTATGGAATGTGTCAGTCAATTGATTCGTACGAACGAATAAAATGAAACGAAAATAATGAACGAATTTCGTCTGAAACGAATGCAGTAATGAACAAAATTAGTTTTAGACGAAATAAATAACATTTTCGTCCGTATGGACGAAAACTAAACGAAAATGTTAGTTTTGCACATGTCTAGAACGTAGCGTCCCACTGCCTCCGCTGGCTTACCCTCTGTCAGAGGTCATAATATTATAGCCGATAGGCGTAGACGTAGTAAACTTTTATACCAAAAAATGTTTTTGACCATCAGTCTCCTCTTAATTTTAAGATGTTCTTTTTAAGATATGTCATCTACTAATAAAGAAAGGAATTCAGTGTCAGGAACAGGTTTTATAACCTAGTGCAGGCTAATCACACTCCCTGAGGTATTATCCACTCAGCTTTGTTTAAACATATAAATACAAAGTGATTTATTACATATAACACAATGTGAAATATCCTGTGTCCCCAAAAAATAAAAAAGAAAAGCACAAATAAGCAGCAATTATGAAAAATATAACAAAAAAGTAATGTTGGCAAGATAGCTTGCCTGTTGGCTTTCGCCTTTATCAAGAGTGATCCCTCAGCTTTGTGTAGCAATATACTAGGCACTTTTGCCAGGCCACCAGTCCATGGAAGGTGTCAGGCATACAGTATCATGCTTTGAAGGGATGCTTATAGTGGATTAGGTAGGAGCAAAGCTTGAGCCAAAGGCTACCTCCTCTCACTACTGTATGTTGGATTCACCCACCAATGATTTACTCTCCACACCCAACTATACTACTACACAAACCACTAATTTACTCTTCACATTTAGACTCGACCGATACAGATTTACTGTCTCAGATCTAAATGATATCAAATATGACATAAAACAAATAGAATATGCAATTATTGAGTAGGAAACATAAAGTTGAGTAAGGAAATTAAAGAAGAACTCAAAATTATAGTAGGGCACCAGGGGTGGAATTAAAACTACTGCCTCCCCCTAGGCCCAGCAGCCCCTAATGGTTCCAATAAATCTAAAAAAAAAGACCCTTTAGTGACCGCGGGCCGGCGCAATGGCCACGGTCACTAATTAAATAAAAATATAGACCCTCTTTGGCCATGGTCTGTCACTATGCCCATAACCGCATAATAAATAAAATATAAGCCACCTGGGACCACAGGCCACCATGACCCCAATATAAAATAATAATGCCTCAAGCCCAGAATAAATACAAATAATAAATAAACAAGGTATTTAAATATCCTAGATGCCTTGAATCCTTATCTTCCGACCCAGAAAAAGGAACCATCCATTAAAAAAAGAATCATTCTGTCAGCAGTATTTCGACAGATAGTAGGAAGAATTTGATTGGCCCAAGTAAGCTCTCCTTAAAATCTTTAAGAGATGGAAGCAGCCAAAACAATTTTGCCAGCTTAATATTTTATGGATGACCCCTTTCCCTGGGCCAGAAGATGAGAATCAAGGCTTTCGCAGATTGCTGCTGGAACCAAGCTACAGGAATATTTATTCCCAACCGTGCATCCCTTGTGTGCCAAAAGGAGTGGGCACTGATTTTCACGACTAGGTTTTTTATTCAGATTATGAGGCCATTTTAGATTGTCTCCCCTACCTGAACAAGGTAGGGGGAAAGTAGGGGGGAAATGGAGGAAGGAATTTTTCATTGTTTCTGGACTTGGGGCATAGTGTCGGCCACAAGCACAGGGGGAGGGGCAATTTTATGTTATATAAAGGCCATGGTCAGAACACTGGCCCATGGCCCCAGGGGGCCTAGATTTTATTTATGACAGGCCCATGTGCATATGGTTGGCCCATGATCAGAGGGAACAATAATTATTTTATATTAGTGACTGCCGTCATGGTGCCGACCCACGGTCACTTTTTTTCATGGGGCCAACACAAGGCCCCATGAAGGTTAATGTTTTGGGGGAGTGGTGGGGGACATCTGAGAAACCCCATGGATGTTTTTTTTTGTTTTTTTTACAGGTGAACCCTTTTATTGCTTTAGGGAGCATTGCTTGTGTTCCACACAGCACTGAAAGCATTAAAATGTGCATGTACCAGCTGTGTTAAGCAGCCAATGAACATTAAAGTCATCCTTTTTTGGGTTTAAATTAATGAGAAAATGTTTTAATTTTTTTGCCCTTTAAATTTTATCGGCTGCCATTGAATCACTGTTTGTGTGCTAATTGCCTCACAGAACAGTGTTATAATGCAATTATTTTAAGGGTGTTGTAAACCTCCGTCATAAGTTGAATCAAAAATTAATAAAAAAATGGACATTAATTTACCACTAAAGCCACTTTTCTTACTAATGTGGGCCATTGAATCTACAATATATGATAAATACTTTTTGTCACAGTTTTTTCTTTCATTTTTCTTTAATTGTTCATGTTTTATTACAAATAGATAGATTATTATTCACTTTAAGTGCCTCTTTATCACTTTTTTGTTTATTGTATAGATATCGAGGACAATATGTTTTACTACATGCTTTTGACTGAGACTTAATATTTTATCATTCCCTGTAAAAGTTTTTACCATTACAAAGAAACTGAAATTGAAATTATAGCTAAATCTCCTTTGATTGTGAGAAGTTTAAACATTTACTTTTCAGATTTTCTTCCAGGCATGTAATGATCGTTTTTCCTTATTTTATGATAACTTCTGAGAAACCAATATAGAACTCTATTAATTAAAACTCTGGCTCTGCAAGATTTAGGAATTAGTACAATTTTATCTCATTAGATCCTTTATGGCCATGTACATCCTTTTAATTAAGCATTAAGCCCCTGCAAGCTGAGCTTCATCATCCCATAATGCATTTAGACCATAGCCGCTCATCTAAATGCACAATACTTGGATGACAGCCATTTTAAGAGTAGTTTAACTTATTTAGTGCCAGAGCAAACTACAGCACATTAAAATTTAGCCAAGGTATCTAAAACTAGAAAAAGATTAGAAAAATACATGAAAGGGTCAATTCATATTTTATTGGAAAAAGTTCAGATATATTGGTAAAAGTTTTCAGGCTTTTTACTGCTGGATGAATACCTGGATTTTTATAGAAAAAACAAGTAATGGGAATGATCGAGAAAAACCAACATGACACATGTGTCATGTCTTCTCAGCCAATTAGAAAACAGCTAGAGCATGGGGAGAACACACATGCAAACAGACTAATGGCATTATCCATAAAATATTTCTTGGAGAATCAGGACATACCTAAATGCTAATTTGTATATATATATAAATATATATCTCAGCAGCACCCCTTATAATATAATATAATATATGCTAGTTTAGGTGAGTGCATTCCTTTTGGGTTTGTAATACTGTGTATATATATATATATATATATATACATATACAGGTGTTATATATAAGACCAGGGCCGGACTGGGAACAAAAACCAGCCCTGGAAAAAAATTGTATACCAGCCCCATAGCATAACATTTTTAAACCAGCCCCATTGCATAATATAATTTGTTTGTTCATAAAAGGGGAAACCATGCATGTTTTAAAAACACATCTGAACAGAGTATTATTTATAGATAAGACTGATATATAAGCCTGCCTAGGGCAATATATATTTCCAGTATGTACACAGAGTTATATGAATTGCCCTGTGCAGAGGTATATATCAGGGCAGTGTGTGAGACATATCCTTGTGTACATATTTCTGTAGCCTCTCTCTCTCTCTCTCTCGTAGCATCTCTCTCTCTCTCGTAGCCTCTCTCTCTCTCTCGTAGCATCTCTCTCTCTCTCGTAGCGTCTCTTTCTCTCTCTCGTAGCCTCTCTCTCTCGTAGCCTCTCTCTCTCTCTCGTAGCCTCTCTCTCTCTCTCTCTCGTAGCCTCTCTTTCTCTCTCTCGTAGCCTCTCTCTCTCTCTCTCTCTCTCGTAGCCTCTCTCTCTCTCTCGTAGCCTCTCTCTCTCGTAGCCTCTCTCTCTCTCTCTCTCTCTCTCGTAGCGTTTCTCTCTCTCTCTCGTAGCGTCTCTCTCTCTCTCATAGCTTCTCTCTCTATCTCGTAGCCTCTCTCTCGTAGCCTCTTTCTCGTAGCCTCTCTCTCATAGCCTTTCCCTCTCTCGTAGCCTCTCTCTCTCTCTCGTAGCCTCTCTCTCTCTCGTAGCCTCTTTCTCTCTCGTAGCCTCTCTCTCTCGTAGCCTCTCTCTCTCTCGTAGCCTCTCTCTCTCTCGTATCTTGTGTCTCTCTCTCGTAGCGTCTCTCTCTCTCTCGTAGCTTGTGTCTCTCTCTCTCTCGTAGCGTCTCTCTCTCTCTCGTAGCGTCTCTCTCTCTCTCTCGTAGCGTCTCTCTCGTAGCGTCTCTCTCTCATAGCGTCTCTCTCTCTCTGTCTCTCTCGTAGCCTCTCTCTCTCTCTCGTAGCCTCTCTCTCTCGTAGCCTCTCTCTCTCTCTCTCTCTCTCTCTCTCTCTCTCTCGTAGCCTCTCTCTCTCTCTCGTAGCCTCTCTCTCTCTCTCTCTCTCTCTCTCTCTCTCGTAGCCTCTCTCTCTCTCTCGTAGCCTCTCTCTCTCGTAGCCTCTCTCTCTCTCGTAGCGTTTCTCTCTCTCTCTCGTAGCGTCTCTCTCTCTCTCATAGCTTCTCTCTCTATCTCGTAGCCTCTCTCTCGTAGCCTCTTTCTCGTAGCCTCTCTCTCACAGCCTCTCCCTCTCTCGTAGCCTCTCTCTCTCTCTCGTAGCCTCTCTCTCTCTCGTAGCCTCTTTCTCTCTCGTAGCCTCTCTCTCTCGTAGCCTCTCTCTCTCTCGTAGCCTCTCTCTCTCTCGTATCTTGTGTCTCTCTCTCGTAGCGTCTCTCTCTCTCGTAGCTTGTGTCTCTCTCTCTCTTGTAGCGTCTCTCTCTCTCTCTCGTAGCGTCTCTCTCTCTCTCGTAGCATCTCTCTCTCTCTCTCGTAGCGTCTCTCTCGTAGCGTCTCTCTCTCATAGCGTCTCTCTCTCTCTGTCTCTCTCGTAGCGCCTCTCTCTCTCTCTGTCTCTCTCGTAGCGTCTCTCTCTCTGTGTCTCTCTCGTAGCGTCTCTCTCTCTCTCTGTCTCTCTCGTAGCGTCTCTCTCTCTGTGTCTCTCTCGTAGCGTCTCTCTCTCTCTGTCTCTCTCGTAGCGTCTCTCTCTCAGTTCTGTAGTGTCTCTCTCATCTCTTCCCTTCCCCTGTAGTGTCTCTCGCTCTCCCCTTCCCCCTGTAGTGTCACTCTTAACCCCTTTCCCCCTGTGGTGTCACTCTTACCCCCTTTCCCCCTGTGGTGTCACTCTTACCCCCTTTCCCACAGTGGTGTCACTCTTACCTCCCCTTCCCACAGTGGTGTCACTCTTACCTCCCCTTCCCACAGTGGTGTCACTCTTACCCCCCCTTCCCACAGTGGTGTCACACTCCCCCCCCCCTTTCCTCTGTAGAGTCACACTCCCCCCCCCTTCCCCTTGTAGTGTCACTCTTTCCCCCTCCCCCTGTAGTGTCACTCTTTCCCCCTCCCCCCTTTAGTGTCACTCTTCCCCCGTAGTGTCTCTTCCCCTTTCCCCGTGCGCTCACTCACCCTGCTGTCTCTTCCTCCTCACCGCACCGCGCAGGAACTGCTGCAGCAACATCCGGTGGCAGCAGGATAATTTCTTAAAGAGGCGGCAGCCTCCGAACCTCTGAAAGTGTCCTTCCGCCACTTTAAGCAGTTCGGCGGCCGTCGCCACTTTTAGAATTTCGCCTGCTGCCGCCGGATGTTGCAGCAGCCGAACTTCTTATAGTGGTGGCTGCCGCCTATTGGCTTTAAGTGGCCAAGGCGGCCCTGGAGCAGGCGGCCCACCGGGATTTTTCCCGGTATCCGGGTGGGCCAGTCCGGCCCTGTATAAGACCTGTAGATGTAATCTAAGATTATAAGGATACTCAAGGCATTACAGTTTGACATATCTGACAATGTTACAAATGTGCATTGCACAGTTTTGTTTTTGGCATACAAATGGATATTGGGAATGTTTTTCAAAATGTCTTATTCCAGCCCTCATTTGCACTAATGATTAAAATATTGCCTCACAAAATTCCTCAACGATTGTGATTTCACTCAGAACTTAACAAGCAAAGAAAGTTATAAGAGAAAGCTCGCCATAACATATAACAAAATGCTAAGAGCTTTATTGCAATATTGCATGTTGATTAGAGGAATAAGAACAGGAAGTCCGTCTCATGGTTGGCAACAATACCTCCACCGCGTTATTACTTACTATAGTGAAGATTACAGTTATGGATTTATTGAAAATTGGATTGTAAATAAATATAATACTTTGCCCAAAGCCAATAGGTATTAACAATTTCCAAAGCAATAATATTTTTTAGAAAAAAGACACATTCATTGCATAATGTGTAAAACATAACATGATAAATAATGAACAATTTCTTTAATTATTGACACTAGCAAAGTGAAAGGTACCGGAGAGTGGCATTTATGTTGCCCAATAGAAGTGGACAGCAGATAAAAGTTTTAAACTTTAATGGGTACTGCAGATAATAGCTCAGGAAAAATGGGGGGGGGGGGGGGGGGGATAAACTCCTGTGAGATCAAAAAGTTCTCTCAAAACAATGATGGTTGCCCATCAATTTGTATTTGCCCCATTTGGAACAGAACCATGGGTAAAACTGATAAGCAGTTTACAAGTCCAAAAGAGGTTAAATAAAGTTAGACAAGTCAGTCTAAATAAAAGTTAGACAAGTCTGGTTAAAAATAAAGGAGAAATACTAATTAGTTACTGGATATGAATAACCTAACTGATTCTAGCTCTAATAACAAGACATCGGTCAGGGCTAAAAAGCAGCTGAATGTGAAAGGCTTTCTGTTACCTAGCCTACTGTAATGCCCCAATGTGGGCATTCGATGTATAGAAGCCCAAAATGCAGTCAAGCCCATTTAATATAATGAATAAACAGGGGTTCTCACAGGAGATGAATGGTGGGGTAATCAGTATGGTCAGGAACAGAACTGAATACGTAGGGGCAGACTGCAGTCAAAGAGTAGTCCACAAGACAATGTGGGTTCACAGAGGCAGGCGTCAGACAAAAAGTGGTAATAAAGCAATCCGGGGTCACAATGATATGAGGCAGGCAAAGGAGTGGGCAAAATAGGCAGTCCAGGTCACAAGGATAGGAGGCTGTCAGCAGAGAGTTCAAAGGGCAATTTAGGTCACAAGAGTAGGAAATAGGCAAATAGAACAGTCAATAGCAATCCGGGGGTCACAAGGGTAACAGACAGGCAGTGGAGTAGTCAAAGCAGTCCAGGTTAAAAGAAGGGGAGCTCAGCAGGAGGGTAAGCAGGAAGCACAATAAGGGACAACTAACCAGTAGCAGGAAGAATCAGAGGCGTCACTAGGGTTGGTGTCATCCGGAGCGGTAACTCATGGTGTCACCCCCCCTGGATTTCCTCCAATACCATGCCAAACAGATTCCTTAGTAATGCCAGTCAGATGCTTGTTTAATTGTGCCATTAAAATGCCTGTAATATTGTCCCATTAAATTGCCTGTTATATTGTGCAATTCAAACGCCTGTAATATTGTGCCATTCAGATGCTATTATAATTGTGCCATTCAAATGCCTGTACAATTGTGCCATTCAATTGCCAGTAGTATTGTGCCATTCAAATGCCTGTAATATTGTGCCATTCAGATGCTTGTATAATTGTGCCATTCAAATGCCTGTAATATTGTCCCATTCAATTGCCTGTAATATTGTGCCATTCATATGTTTGTATAATTGTGCCATTCAAATGCATGTAATATTGTGCCATTCAATTGCCTGTAATATTGTGCCATGCAAATGCCAGTAATATTGTGCCATTCAAATGCCTGAATTATTGTGCCATTCAGATGCCTGTATTATTGTGCCATTCAATGACTGTAATATTGTGCCATTCAATTGCCTGTAATATTGTGTCATTCAAATACCAGTAATATTGTGCCATTCAAATGCCAGTAATATTGTGCCATTCAAATGCCTGTAATATTGTGCCATTAAATACCAGTAATATTGTGCCATTCAAAATCCAGTAATATTGTGCCATTAAATTGCCTGTAATATTGTGCCATTCAAATGCCTGAATTATTGTGCCATTCAGATGCCTGTATTATTGTGCCATTCAAATGACTGTATTATTGTGCCATTCAGATGCCTGTATTATTGTACCATTCAAATGCCTGTAATATTGTGCCATTCAGATGCCTGTAATATTGTTCCATTCAAATGCCAGTAAGAGTGTGCTTACAGTGCTCGTTTTATTCCTCCCTCCTCCCCCTGTATTTACCGCCCGGCTGATGCTTCGTGTCCCCGGACGCCTCCTCCGTGCAGTCTTCCCTCCTCGCACCGGATGCGGCTGCGGCTGCCAGAGAAAAAAAATAAAAGAACAGGACAGTGATGTGCTGTGGGGGGATACCGGCAGCACGGGTGTCACCCCCCATGGAGATGTCAGCCGGTGCGGTCCGCACCCCCTCGGGACGCCACTGGGAAGAAGCAATAACTGAGACATCCCAGGCCATGCCCCCCAAACACACACGACTCACCAGAGGCTATTCCCTCTCCCCGCGAGGACATGGAGAGTGAAGATGCAGATGGCAAGGAGGGCGACCGCTTGAAGGATCTGGACCCAGCCGCATGTCCACATTCCCCGCCATAGCATGAGACGGAGGATGAGGCCCACGACCGCGAGGCTCGGGCTTGTCACCTATTAGAATAACTAGCCAAAGGTTTTGATAATGGTTCCCAAGGGGACCGAAATGTTGATGTTATGTTTTTGATACTTTACACTTAAAGCCCAGTATTAAAGAAGGTGTGCATTACGTAACTGGAACTGATGTGGAGACACTGTGGGTGGAGATTAGCTTAGACGCTAAAAAGAATCGCGCATTACTTGTAGGTGTCTGCTACAAGCCGCCAAATATTAGCATTGATGGAGAAGATCAGATTTTATTACAAATTGAAAAGGCTGCAAATCTGAATTAAGTTCTAATCATGGGAGATTTTAATTACCCATATATAGATTGGAATTGTGGCACAACTAGTTCCGCTAAGGGCAGCAAGTTTCTGAACCTGCTTAATAACAAATTTATGGCATAATTAGTAGACACCCCAACTAGAATGGATGCCTGTCTGGTTTTAGTAATAACAAACAATGAGCAGCTTATCTCAAACATCAAAGTAAGAGAACACTTGGGCAATAGTGACCATAACATGGTTTAGTTTGAGATTAATGCAAAAAAAGCAAATTGGTAACTACGCCACCAAAACACTTGATTTTAGAAGGGCCAACTTTGATGGTCTAAGGGCATCAATTGAACATTTAGACTGGGAACGATTGTTTTCTGGACTAAACACAGAAGACAAGTGGAATGCCTTTAAGCACACATTACAAAAGTACACATCCCAATATATACCTTTGGTAAACAAATACAAAAGAAACAAATCAAAACCAATGTGGCTTACCAGTAACGTGAAACAGGAAATGCAAAAGAAGAAAATGGCATTCAAACATTATAAAAGCAAGGGATCAACATTATCATTTATAAAATACAAAGATGCCAACAAAGCCTGCAAAAAGGCAATTAAAATGGCTAAATTGGAAAGCGAGAAAAGGATTGCTAAGGAGAGTAAAATTAAGCACACATTTTTTTATAAGTATATAAATGGAAAAAAGCTAAAGAGGGAAAATGTTGGGCCCTTGTTATCCCAAATGGGAAATTTGGTAAGTGAGGACAGAGAGAAAGCAGACATTTTAAATAGTTTTTTTTCTTCTGTTTATACTAAGGAAGAACAGATGGATGAGCCCCTGCTACTGGAAGTTACGGAAAAGTCACAGCAAACATGGGATTGGCTGACACAGGAAAAAGTGTTTAAGCAATTAAACTCTGTTAAGATAGACAAGGCCCCAGGGCCAGATGGTATACACCCAAGGGTCCTTAGAGAGTTAAACATAATTCTGGCCATACCAATATTTCTGATCTTTCGGGATTCTTTCAGTTCAGGTATAGTGCCAACAGACTGGCGAAAGGCGGATGTCATTCCAATATTTAAAAAGGGATCAAAATCTCTGCCTGGTAATTATAGGCCAGTGAGCTTGACATCTGTAGTGGGGAAATTATTTGAAGGATTGCTAAAGGTATACACTCAAGAATACATCTTGAATCAGAATATAATTAGTAAAAGTCAACATGGTTTTGTGAAAGACAGGTCTTATCAAAGAAACTTAATAACATTCTATGAAGAGGTCAGTAAAAATAAAGATCGATGTGTGGCAGTTGATGTGATCTATTTAGATTTTGCTAAAGCATTTGATACAGTTCCACACAAAAGGTTACTCTACAAATTGAGAGAAATAGGATTGGGGGCAAATGTATGTATTTGGATTGAAAATTGGCTAAAAGATAGAACACAGAGGGTTGTTGTAAATGGAAAAGCCTGAAATTGGAGCAGGGTATTGAGCGGAGTACCTCAGGGGTCTGTTTTGGGACCTCTTCTTTTTAATATGTTTATTAATGATCTCCCGCGTTGTGCTGAGAGCCATATCTCAGTGTTAGCTGATGACACAAAATTAGGTAAGGTAATAAAGACTAATCTTGATGTTTTTTCTTTACAGGAAGATTTGGACAGAGTGGGGGACTGGGCAAGAAAGTGGCAAATGAGGTTCAGTATAGACAAATGTAAAGTTATGCATTATGGGAAAAATAATAACAAAGCAACATATACGTTTAATGGTATTTCCCTGGGAAAAACTACTAACGAAAAGGATTTAGGAATCATTGTAGAAAACAAACTTGGCAACAGTGCCCAATGCCAGTCAACAGCTGCAAGGGCCAATAAGATATTGGCATGTATAAAACGAGGTATAGATTCACATGAGGAGGACATCATCTTGCCTCTTTACAAATCAATGGTAAGACCTCACCCTGAATATGCAGTACAATTCTGGGCACCAGTCCTTAAAAAGGATATTAAGGAACTAGAAAAAGTGCAAAGGAGAGCTACAAAATTAATAAGGGGATTGGAGGATCTTAGTTATGACGAGAGACTTAAAAAATTGCATTTATTTACTTTAGAAAAAAGGCGTATATGATAACATTATATAAATATGTGCAGGGCCAATATAAGGAGCTCTCCAGGGACCTGTTCATTGACAGAAATGTACAAAGAACAATAGATCACCCCCTGAGACTGAAAGAGCAAAGATTTCATGGACAGCAAAGGAAGGGATTCTTTACGGTAAGGACAATAAAGTTATGGAACTCACTGCCAAGAGAGGTAGTTCTATCAACCACAATAGATGCATTTAAAAATGGTCTGGATGTTTTTTGTTTTTTTTTTAGAAAAGTAGAACATACAGGGGTATTAATAATAGAATAATCATTAATAATAGAGCTTATTGATCCAAGGAGAAATCTGTTTGCCCTTTTGGAGTCAAGAAGGAATTTTTCCCCCTAGGAGGCAAAATTCGAAATAGCTTCTTTAGGGGTTTTTACCTTCTTTTGGATCAAAACGCTGGAATGATAGGTAGATGGGTTGAACTTGATGGATTTGTGTCTTTTTTCAACCTAAATTACTATGTTACTATGTTACTATGTTACAATATATTGTCTCAGCTAGTACAGATATAGAAAATACAAGAAAGGAGGATCCTACGTAATTATATCCAGGAATCCCATCCTGCCTTTTCTGAGGAATATCCTGGAACTTGCTCACAGGCATGAAAAAGCACAAAGAAATAAAAGAAGAGGCAGCTCACCAGATGATTGTGTGAATACAAGCAAGATGTTCCTTTTATTTAATCCACAAGTTACAACTGAGACCACAGTAAATAATCCAGCATTTGGTAGGTATATAACAGACACCAACCAGAGGGGATGAGTGTCTGGATCTGGTAATAACTAAAAAGGAGGAGCTTATCTCTAACATCCAAGTAAGGGATCACTTGGGGAATAGTTACCATAACATGGTACCTTTTGATGTTATTTCAAAAATCCAAATGGGAATTTAAAAAAAGGCCAACTTTAGCAGGCGTAAAACATCCCTTAGTCTTGTTGACTATTTTGGGGGGAAAACACAGAAGGTAAATGGAATATGTTGAAACTAATTCTATAAAAATATACATATACATGAAACTAAAACCAATGTGGTAAATCAGGAAATAAATTTAAAAAAAACATTATACAGATGAGGAATCAGCAGAGGCATTTGCAAAATATAAAGATGCCAACAAAACCTAGAAAAGAAAATTAAATTAGCTAAATTGGAGAATTAAAAAAAGGAGAGCAAGAGCTATCCCAAAACATTTGTTAAATACATAATGTTGGGTCTATGTTACACTAAATGGATAAACGTACTGGGATACACCTTTTATAAAATCAAGTTTGTGAAAAAAATGGGATGTTCTGAAGAGCTCAGAGAATTAAAGTGTGGTACTGATAGGATGCCACCTTTGCAATACGTCACTTCATGAAATCATCCCTGCTAGATATTCCACGGTCAACTGTAAGTGGTATTATTGGAAAGTGGAAAGGTTTAGGAACAGCAGCAGCTATTAGGCTGCTAACTACTGTAAAAAATGGTCAGGAAACGAGGGCACAGATTGTTACACAGGGAACATATAAACCAAGAAATATATATATAGTGCAACACTGTTTAAATGTACTGTGCTGAAAGATATGTGTGTTAAGTGCACTCACAAGTATCCAGGTTAAAAGGCTTCAAAGCAGATAATGTTCCTACACACTTCTTGTTTAATCTAAGGTAGTGGGGTAAAAATACAAAAAAAAAAAACATACATAGAGCAGTAGAGTTTAACAATAAAATTGTCCTGCGCTTGAAGAAACACTTACAGAATCCATATAATAAAAACGGCTGGTTTTGAAGTCCCAGTCTGGTGCTGATATTTGCCCAAAAACTCAACGTGTTTCTCCAGGTTAAAAGCGGTGGTCCCAGCTTCCTCAGGAGTTGTAGTGTAGTGTAGTGTAGAGTTGTAGAGGAAGCCGGGACCACTGCCTTTAACTCGGAGAAACGAGTTGAGTTTTTGGGCAAATATACTTGTGAGTGCACATAACACACGTATCTTTCAGCACAGTATATTTAAACAGTGTTACACTATATATATATTTCTTGTTTTATATGTTCCCTGTGTAACAATCTGCGCCCTTGTTTCCTGACCATTTTCTATTTACATATGGCACAGTGAGGAGTGCCAAGAGTGGCAGCGTTTGCACACAAGGGTATTTATTGCTTTTCATTGTTTTTTGGTGAAAATGCCACTTTTTCCTGTGTATCATGCTAACTACTGTACACAGGGAGTATTAATGCCAGGACAGACCAACATTTTATGGGATAGGACCCAAAAATTGGTACTGTCCGAGCAAATTCTGGACTGTTGGCAAAACCTGAAAAAGGAGTGTTATGTATAAAAATTAATGATGCTTTAATTCCAGTGATGATGACAATAACAAGACTATGGAAAAGCCAAACCTCTCCAACCTGGGTAAATCTTAAAAATCAAATAGAATATAAACTAAACATGGAAAAAGATTTATTCATATGAACTTTTATTAAAACTGTGAACAAAGCAATAGAACCGTGGAATCAAAAACGTAATATATATCTCCCCTTGTATGTGGCTGTCTAAAAATACCTAGGTACTCATGTTAAGCCTTTCCGTTAAAGTAAACAACAGCTACACAACAAGAATACAATCTAATTAGACCCATTTGATGTATCTAAGTCTAGTAAGTTTTGTTTATATAATTTGTTATTGGAATAAAAATTACTATTATACATGTAAAGATAATGTGATAATTGTCTTGTGTGTCTTGTTTTACAGCATGAAATAATAAAACGTAATTTAAAAATTATTGGTGCTGGTATACAAAGAGAAAACATTGAGTGTGATGCTGTGTTAAGCAAAGGCAAATAGGATTGTCATTGTTAGACACTGTTTTATTCTATTATGGCAACAATTTTCTATAACTAACAAGCCAATCAGCACTTTTAGCTTGTGTCACATGACTACATGCTAGAATTAATTTGGTTCAGAAAAACTGGGATTATAGCAAAATCTAATGATCAAATATTCATCCCAGAAGTTTTATTTGTGTTAGAGTGTGTCACTGAGGAAAAGTGACATTAAAGGTATGCACAAAACTGGTGGTTTTTGGTTATAATGTCTCATAGGTGCGTTCTCTTTCAGAGCGCCTCATATGTGGAATAGCCTTCCTGTTTCTGCTAAATCATCATCTACTATAAGATCCCTGAAAATAAGTATCTCCCAAATCCTCAAAACAGATTGTACCTGTTATTTGTTTACAAACTCTTTTGTATACTGTACATGTTGTTCCTTTTTGTATCAATAATGATTTACCCTGTATGTTCCCCTTCCAACTTGTTTAATATATATATGTATGTATGTATGTATTTTTGAATCTACTGTTAAATGTGTAACTCTGTGTAACTCCATTCTGGACTGGGTCCCCAGGACATACTTGAAAACGAGAGAAATCTCAATGTATTTTTCCTGGTAAAACACTTTCTAAATAAATAAATAAATAAATAAAATAGTGGAGCCAATATATAATGTGAACTTCCAGGAGCTTTTCAGTGTTGGGATGTAAAAAAAAAATTGATATATGTAAGAAAAGGGGATTGTGCCTGTTTTAACTTCCCAGCATTTTTATTTGTGGAAGTTTATACGCTATCTCTCATTGTTTGACATCAAGGGGAGAGAACAAAATATAGTGCAAAATAATGTTTTCCCACTGTGTAAACAATACAAATATGTGTACAATATACATTATATACTGTATTTGCACGAATATAAGAAGACCCTGATTACAAGAGGACACCCCCGATTATAAGACAACACTCCCCCAAACTTTTTATATTAATTTAGGAAAAAATAAAAAAGCCTAAATATAAGACTACCCTATAGGAAAAAAGTTATACTGGTAAAAATTCACATATAAACTGCTTTTTCATAAATTACATTTCATTTTATTTGTCAATCCGCCCCCCAGACTTAACCATCTGCCCCCCAGACTTCATCAATGCATCCCCCACACAGCCATTTGCCCCCAGACATAGCTATTGCATCCCCAACACAGCCATATGCCCCCCCTAATGTAGCCAATGCTTACCCAACACAGCCACCTGCCCCCCAGGCTTAGACAAATCTGCCCCCCCCCCCGACTTTGCCCCTGCTGCTCTCATCCCCCAGACTTTTCCCCTGCTGCTCTCATCCCCCAGACATTGCTCCTGCTGCTCAAACCCCCTAGACTTTGCCCCTGCTGCTCAAAGACTTTGCCCCTGCTGCTCAAACCCATGTAGATGTTGCCCCTGCTGCTCAATCCCCCTAGACTCTGCCCCTGCTGCTCCAACCCCACCAGACTTTGCCCCTTCTGCTCCAACCCCACCAGACTTTGCCCCTGCTGATCAAACCCTGCCAGACTTTGCCCCTTCTGCTCAACCCCCCACCCCCCGACTTAACCATGCATCCCTGGTGTCCAGTGGGGGCAGCCGAAAGGTTGTGTGACCTCCCGGCTTCTGTCGTAGAAGTCACAGCGGAATTGATGGGCAGCAACAGAGCATGTCTGCACAATGCATGCAGACATCCTCCGCTGCTCTCTGGCACCTGCGCTGGGACTTCTATGATGGAGATCCATCATAGAAGACCCAGAATTGTCGGGCAGCATCAGAGGATGTCAGTGCTCATTGCGCAGACTTGCTGCTTGCGAGGGGCATCCAGGTCCCCTGCAGTTCTGTGGGGGACCTGGATTCCAGTCTTATAGTCAGACCTCGATTTGAGGTCTGATTATAAGACGAACCTCGAATATAAGACAAGGGGATCTTTTAAGATCATTTGCTCTGAAAAAACCTTGTCTTATATTCAAGCAAATACGGTATGTAATATGCATGTTATAAATTATATTCAGTGCAAGGCGGATGCAGAATGAAGCCTGCTGGACCAAAGATGAAGACTTGGGGGGCTGAGGAAAAAAAGGGTGTTATTCCATACCTCAATATCGAGGTACTGCAGCAACAACTGTTTAGTATAGGAAGCACATTTTTATCTCTTCCTATGCTTGTATATCTCATGACATGCCAGGCACGTGAATTGTCACAAACTGCTTCTTCTTACATGATACTGTAAAAGAAACATTGTATAAGTTTATAAAATATGTGGCCCTGAGGTTTGAGATGCTTGGAATGAATTGGAGATAATTCACTTTAGGAGGAAAAATTATTGACATGTTTTTCTAGTCAAGCATGCATTTTTTGCTATTTTTCTACCACATGTTTTTTTTGTTGTTGTAAATTTGGAATTATTCCAACATAGAATTGCTCACGTTTCTGTTTAAAAGCAATGACTCCAGTTTGTTCTTTTCAATGTATTCAAACTTAGAAAACTTTACATTTGCACTGAGTAAGCAATCTCTTTCCTGAAAATGATGGGATTATAGAGCAAGCGCAATTGCGATATGTCACTGATGGGGTCCAGGTAGTTGGATTCATCCTCTCAGTTTAAAGAGATTATTTACTCTAAGCATAATCTAAAAAAGACTATTCCTTTGCCCTTGTTTAGTAATAAGATGTCACCTGTTTTATAGTGCAGTAAAAGTGGATTTTCATTCTTTTATAAAATTATAGTTTTTCAACTAGTAAGATTGCTTCTTGATCCTGAATGCTGATATCAACTTTGTTAAATTTAATAATAAAGACGAAATAGAAACATAGGAAACAATAAACAATTACATGTCTTAGCTTCCTGAAGAATTCACTTAATGTTCAAATAGGTTTTTTTGAAAGTTTTTAACCCCCAGAAAATAGACAGCTATATTATATTAAGTGTCTCTCATATACGTAACCATTTTCAAAATGGAATGATACATTATGGTATTATTGAATTATTGAGTTAATCATTTAATCTTACAAGGTTGAAACTTTTTTGTTTCTTTTCTTTTCCCCAACCAGCTTTATATGACCAATAAAAAGCATAATATTGCTGGCAAACTATTATTTTTTATCAACTTAAAATTTATTTTTCTAAAAAAAAGTTAAATTGGAGATATCCATCCCAACATATATGTAACATATTAAAACACAAGTAGTCCAATGAGAAGTTTTAAAATGTATGCCTACTAAAATCCCATTACGAAACAGACTTATGAGAGAACCTATAAATTGAGTTTTATCATCATTTATATTCTTACCAAAATTGTTTAATTTATGAAACTTATTTACATAAACATGATTCGTAGTATGCAAGACTGGTTGTATGATTTAGTGAAGGCATCTTTTATGCTTAATTAAGCGGATCTGACAATGTATTCTGTGGGCACGATATCATATTCATAACATTACAACAAAGGTACAATAACATAAAAATGATGCTCATTATAAGAAAACCACCACTTTGCTTGTCTGCACCTAAACACTCAATAATACTCTTTAATAAAGTGATAAAAGGGGAATTAATCAACTTGAAATTCATTTTTAAACTGTACAGTAAATTCCTTAAAGTCTATGTTGAATTATGTCTAATCTATTTATTTTTTTTGCTGTATGAAAGATTATAAATCAGCTTGAATAGTCTTAATTGAGAGTTTATGTGTTTGCACACATATTTTCCAAGAGTTTTAAAATAGAGATCTAAGTCCACTTGGCAGACACATCACTAACTGTTTTCCATGTGATACATTGTTGGAGTTGACTGTCAAAGGTTATAGTTCAGCATTACAAATCACACTTGTCAACTTTAGATTTCACCAGATCTTTTTGTCTTTAGCTCTAGCAAGAGATGTCACAACAATGTTTAGGGTGCATGACCTGAAGGAATGGATGATAGACTTATTAAAGGTACCACACAAATGTGATGTGTGAACTTGCAACAAATCGTACTCTGCACATTGGTTGAGTAAGAGAAGAAACATAAAATATTTGCTTTTTAGAACAAATAAAAAATAAATATTTTTTACTCTGTTTTTAAAACCTCCTATATACAAAGAAGTATGAAGTATAATCAGGATGGTCATATCCAAGGGGAAATGTGAGAATTTTCCCAGGGCCCACCATCAATGGAAGGGCCCACAACCATGAAACTTATTAAGATTATTTCAAACTGGTGAGTTATATAGATCAATATGGAATTTATCAGATGATTTATGCTGGAGGAATAAGATGGCTGAGAGAAACATTAAAATCTGTGGCGACAGATGTCAAGCAGAGAACACAGGAAGAATTTGTGTTTTTGTCAGAAAATAATATTTTTTTTCTGTTACAATTTTTTTTATGGTTTCTAGGCTTTTGATCAGAATGTAATGACCAGTTAGATCTTTTTTAACCATTCTATAGTTTACAGTTTTTCAGCAGTAGGGGCACAAATATTTACGTGACACCCCCTTCTTCTACCATTTGCGAGGCATGGTATTAAGTAAGAGGATGAAAGAAACTGCCCTCGTTTCTAATAAAAGGAAAAGTGTGGGAGGAAGCAATATGAAAAGGAGTAATGTTTGTGTTCCTTTTTATGAAAGTTTGATATTATTTCACAATAGGTAAGATGGAGCAGTTCCATGTACTGCACTTGTTTATTTCTTCCACCACTATAACTAGTTTCGGTTATCATAGATGGCATTCAGAAGGAGGTGGATAAGTGGCAGTGTCAAATGGTAAGTATATGGCAGTGTGGAAAGTGGGGGATTTGTGGTGCTGTGGAAGCAAAGGTGGGGGCATATATACCAATGTGTCATATATAGCACTTTAGAATAGAAAGGAGTCATCCTAACATTAAACCTTTTGCTTCAGCATAGCTTAGTCTCTTCAGTTACAATACTTATGATAGGCCAAAGGCATAGACTGGACTAAAGGGAACAAAGGCATACACTCAAACACTCCTCTAATTTATCATTACACCATAGTTTTCCCTGGACATCTGTGATTTGGATGGGTGCAAAACCTAGAATTTTGGTAAAATGTTAAACATGCAAACAATATACAGGGAAAATCACTCACCTAAACAAGTATAAAAACAAAGGGTACTGCATACCCCTGAAATTACCACACCCATCCTCCCCTAAGTAAGGCCCGTCTAAGTACACAGCAGGATTATTCATATGTATTTAAACTGAAAGATGCATGGCTTAAAAGCTAGGTTTCCTGCACTCATACATCCATACCCGTAATAAAGTTTAGGGTTCAAAAGTATAAGCAGTTAATTGATAATTGATAACAAAATAGAACAAAATAAAAACCCTAAAAAACTAAAGAAAACAGAATAAAATAGTATCAATGGTATGATTATTGGTGCATGATGGGATATAACAACAATATCTCACAAAACGCAAGAAAAAAGCAGCAATCTATACAAGCTACAGATGGGCAAAGCAGCCATTTTTGGAACCCATCACTATTAAAGAGCATACGGAGGGCAATAAATCTGTACAGTGATACACTAGTCCATGCTAATCAAGAGATAATGAAAAACAGCAGATTCTCCAAGCAGTGATTCTGATTACATCTTAAAATTATTAGGTTGTATATAAAAAACTGGCACATATTTTATATGTATTTATTTATTAAAATTATTTAGAACTGCTGATTTATAGATCAATATGGGATTTATTAGATGATTTATATTGGAGGAATAAGATTGCTGAGAGAAATGGATAAAACATTACCATCTGTGGGGACAGATGTCAAGCAAAGAACACTGAAAGAATATGTGTTTGTGTCAGAATAGAATAGTTTTATCTTTAACAATATTTTTTTATGGATTCTAGGCTTTTGATCAGAATATAATCACCATTCAATTTTTTTTTTAACCATTACATGGTTTACAGTTATGATACACATCCTATTTTGGGGGTAGGAGAAGTAGGATTAGTAATATATCATTACATTAAAGTATGTTTTAGGAATTAAAAAAATATTATTTATATTTTTATACAAAGGAAACAAATGCTTTAACCCCTTAGTGACAAGGGCTGCTTTTACATTTCTGGGGTGTTTGTGTTTAGCTGTAATTTTCTCACATACTGTACCCACACAAATGATATGTTGTTTTTATCGTCATAAGATGGGCTTTCATTAGATACCATTATGTTTATCATATCTTATAATTTACTACAAACAATCATAAAATATGATGAAAAAAAAAAAAAAACACTTATTCTAACTTTGACCTAAAAAATAATTTACACAAATACAATCATTAAGAAGACTCCATCTAAATGTTTTTTAAATGTTGTCCCAAGTTCAGAAATATGCTTGTTTCCATGTATTTCTGCAGTTTTTTGCGAGCTTTAGGGCAAAAACCAAAAATAGTGCTTTTTGATTTTTTCCTACATTGACATTTTCATAGCTTTAGTCAACTGCAGGTTTTCAGTGACTAAAACTATACAATAACAAAATAAAAACTATGTTAATAGGACTAGAGCCTGTGTCTGTATGCTACCTGGAACAACGCCCTGCAAACTGCAAAAGAAGAGGATTCTCCTCCATCTGATTCAACTGGTACTGTCACATGAATGTTTCCCCTCCCAGTTTATCCTCTGACCAACAGCTGCCATGCTTCCATAGCAAGCAGGCAGCCATCTGGTCGGCGACTGTCTCTCTCTGCTAGCGCAGAGAGACCCTTGTTTTTGTATGGGATTAGCAGGCAGACCTTAACTAGGCCCCCCCTTGCTAATCCCATGCAAAAACGATGGTCTCTCTCTGGACTAGCAACAAGAGACCCTCGCATTCAGATGTCAGAGCAGGGTGAGCCCCCGTTTATCAGCATGTTTGTCAGCACTCGAGACACAGCAGATAGTAAACCTGGGTGTACCAATAAAGATACTCGTCGGGTTTACTTAAATTTCCAGGGACATGTTTTATTTAAACCTTGCATCCGTCAAGGAATCAAGGGTTAAACAATGTATAATGTTCCTTTAAGTCTGTGAGGGAGAGATTTCGTCCTGCAGCTCTTATACAAGGATACATGTTGCGCGAAGCTCTCACTTGTCAAATGGCGCAATCCTGCATGGGGGAGGTAGCACATCAGCAAACATGGGTTGAAGGTCAATATCCAACCTAAGCTAAGGGAGAAAATGGCAGTGCCGTTTCCATCAATTCACAGAAACAGCAGGCAGTACCAAAAGGTAAAATAATTTACCATTTTGTATTACATTTTTTTCTTCATGATAGGAAAACATGTGCAGCAGAGTTTAAACAGTTATTTAAAAGAATGTTGTGGTGGGGGTTTGAATATTAAATATTAAATGCCTTTGTCTTATTAAAACTTTGACACCGAGTGCTGGGTCTCATACTATTTTTTTATGAATATTAAATAAGACATTTCAAAACATATGTTTTTAATATTATTTAAATATTAATGTATAAAGAGGACACTATTACAAACCACAATTATACATAGCAAATTAAACATTTCTCCAAATGCTGTGGGGGGGGGTTTTATCCTGCCATCAAAATTATTACCCAAAGCAATATGGGGCAAATATCTAATGCTTCTACTAGTGTCTGACTTATGCAATATAGCCAGTAAAAAATTTACTTGAGGTCAATATTAAACCTATGGGGCCTATTCAATAAAAGATGAGTTGAAGATGAGATGAGGGAAGCAGAGAATAACATGTCATTTTACCAATTTAGCTATACATTGTGCAGGGACAAACCTAATGAACCCCCCTTGTTTAGCAAACTCATCAGGTGTGTCTCTGCACAATGTATAGCTAAATTGGTGAGATGAAATGTTCATCTCACCTCAGTTCACCTGCATCTCACCTTTTAGTGATAATAATCCTATGGAGGCAATAGCAATGCTGGTATTTTTTGTATGAAAAGATGGCAACCCTATTTGCAAAAGGTATACAACTTGCTTCAAACTTACCTGTTTATCAGCCGGTCAGAAAGAGGAGATCAGGCACATGTCAATGATTCTAATGTTCTCAACAAAAAAGACAAGTCATTGAAGTGGAAATATAACAAGACAAATAGACATTTATATTTTTCATACAAATGTCAAATAGTTTTTTTTCTAGTGACATCTCAAACATACAAAAACGCTTTTTAATAGGGGACTATTCACTAAACAGTGATCTGTGGACAACCTAACCCCTTCCTGTGATCATTGGAACTAAAGGGGAGTTGCGATTGGGTACTACTTCTAAACTCTATTGCTTGCATTTGTATCAACTAACAGCAGTGTATGTTTCAACATAAATTAGAGGCATATTGCTTCAATCTTAAGGAGATGTTGTGATTGTATTATTAACCCTTGGTCTCCTCCTTTTCCTATTTTCTCTAGTTCCTTATGCCATATAGTTCTGGAAGTGGAGTTACACCTGTTTTTCTGGGGAGTTAACCATTGTGGTTTGCTTGTTGCTGTCATCCCATGAGCCAGGTGTATGTAGGTCTCAAAATGAAGTTAAAGGTGATAAGATAACCAGACTGGAGAAGGGAAAGAAACATAGACTTTGTTTAGAAAATCATTGGAAAAAATGAACCTCAAAGTTAGTAGAGAAATTAACCAAGCTCACACCTGATCTTGTTGATATTAACACAGTCCTGCAATGTGTTAATAGTAATATGGAGACCACAGTGATAGGGGTTCATGAAGAGATGGAGCACTCACAATTAGGACCGGCCTTAAGTGTTCCGGCGCCCTGTGCGTGCTTCCCCCGTGGCGCCCCCTCCATCTCTTTCCCCTCCCTATGTATGTGTCTCTCTCCCTCCCCATGTTTGTCCCTTTCCTCTTCCTTGCCATGTCTGTCTCTCTCTAACTCCCCCATACCTGTTCTCTCTCTCTCTCCCTTCTATCTCTCCCTCTGTTCTGTCTCTCTCCTCCACTTCCTCTGTTCTGTCTCTCTCCCCCTCCCCTTTTCTGTCTCTCTCCCCCCCTCCCCTGTTCTGTCTCTACCCCCTCCCACTGTTCTTTCTCTCCCGCGTTCCCCCTGTTCTGTCTCTCTCCCCCTCCCCCCATCCCCCTGTTCTGTCTCTCTCCCCTCCTGTTCTGTCTCTCCATCTTAAAGGTGTAGCTCTGCCCCCACCCTGTGAAGCAGAGCAGCGTCTGTTCTCAGGGAGCCATAAGCAGCACTCATTCTTAATGCAAGCATGGGGAGCCGAGAAGCACTTTCTCTTGCTGCCCGTGGGTCCCCGTGAAGCAGATACTGCTCTGCTTGACATGGTGAGGGCGGAGCTACACCTCTCAGATGGTTAGCTCTGCCCCCTCCCGGATCCAGCAGAGGTAACCAACTGCTTGCGAGCAGAGGGCTGGTGAGGGGGGATCTTTTGATGTCCCCAATCCAATGCCTCTACCTGCTTTTTATTTTAGTGGGTAGGCGGGCACCCCCTGTGGTGTTGCGCCCTGTGAGCTCGCACAGGTCGCACACCCCTAAGGCCGGCCCTGCTCACAAATCCCCCCTTGCATTTTTTAATTTCTATGTTTTTATTTATATTTTGTGAATGCCTTTAAGTGCCACATAGAAAAGCAGCACATTGCTGTGACACTGAAAGTGCTCATGTACCCTTTTTAGAAGTTAATATTAGAGGGGGTGCAATGCCCTAGTAAAAAAATGTATGTTTCCATGTTGAACGAAAAAATGTGGCATCAAAAGGGGTCTAGGACACTTCTTCGCCGCATTTTCGCTGACAGTTCAGCGCGGCAGTTAGAACGCTGAACTGTCAGCAATGAAGAATAACGCGGCCGTTTCACCGCGGCTGCAGCTATGTAAGAGCTGACAGTTCAGCGCTGAACTGTCAGCTCTTACAATCTAAAAGTAAAACGAAAATAACCCCCCTAATAAATGATTCCCCCCCCAATAGTAACACTAAACACTAAACCCCAATACTAACACTAAAATTAACCCCAATACTAAAATTAACCCCCTAAACCCCAATACTAACCCTAATACTAATCCTAATACTAACCCCCGACCCCTAATACTAAAGTTAACCCCCTAAACCCTAACCCTAATACTAACCCTAATACTAACCCCGACCCCTAATACTAAAATTAACCTCCTAAACCCTAATACTAACCCTAATACTAACCCCGACCCCTAATACTAAAATTAACCCCCTAAACCCTAATACTAACCCTAATACTACCTTTAGCGATGAAATGTCCCGCGATGAAATCTCCAGCGACGATCTGTCTTGTGCTGTAGAGTCGGCGGTGAAGCGGCTGCGCGGAAGCAGCCGCGATGAAGTGTCCCATCCCCCATCAAAAGTACTTAAAAATACTTTAAAAAGAGTGTTCTATAGATTGAGATGATTATATTTTTGGATTATGATGAATTTCTTTTAATGGGCTGAAATATGTCTAATTTACATATTACGTTTGTTGGTCCAATATTCATTGTTTACAAGTTACAATAACTTTGGATGTTGATTTGTACAATTCCTAAATCTGCAGAATGTGAGTGAATTAATTTACAGGTGTGGATCCACCTAGTACATTCAATAAATAAATTCTGAATAAACAGATGAAGATTTGCCAATATGTAACTGTATTTGCGTTGTGTCAAATGCTTTATTGTTTTTTTTACCTGGCTGACTGCTCTATTGACTACCTAATTTGGCTTAGAGGGTTACTAGAAACTATGTTTGCTAAACATATTATAAGGTAAGCACTGATCAGGGTGAGTAAATTGCCAAACAATTTCACAACAGTTTATAAAACCTGAACATGTAGTTAAAATGTGTGCCAATAAAAAAACTCGGAACAATTTGTAATTGTATACAGTTCCCAGTGGTGCAACTACTTGGGTGAGGATGGTGCAAAAATAAGGAAGAGCCCTGACACTGCTCTGTGGGCTACATTATCTAGGATGCTGAGCCAGCAAGACGACAATATAATTACACCCATTCTGAAAGCATTATCATTGTGCTGTGGATATTAAATTGATCTTAAATATGTAAAGGGACAGTAAGGAGAGATTACTTATTGCCTTTAAAAACTTATGCCATGGGAATACATGACTTTTGCACAAAGTAAAATCAATTTGATACAATTGTTATTTATCAAGGTCAATTGTGGGGCAAACTTATAAAAGAGAGAGAGTCACCATGGAAACTAGTAGAATCAGAGCTGTAGCTACCACTTTCTGTGCCAAAGCAAGAATAGAAAATGCGCCCCCACCTGATATCGTTTAATAACAGCTATTTTTTCAGAAAAATGATAACAGTTATAAAAATAACAAGAAAATTGTCATAATTAGTAGCATCAGTCAGTTAATTGCTCGTCAGACATAGATGGTGGTACAGCATTATCATTGACAGTGGTGTAGGATAATTGTCATCAGTATATAGAGCTGATTTAACAGTTTATCTCTTAATCTACTGATAACTCTAGTTCCCGCAAGACTGCACTTCATTATGTGTGCCTAAGGCTAGTGCTTTATGTCCAAAATTCAAGAAAAATGGGCACACTTCAATTCTTCGTACAAATAAAGAATTTATTGGAAGACTAAAAACTGATTATACCACACAATGGGAGGAAAGGGACACTTTATGTGTTTCAAGTTCAAAAACTCTTAATCATAAGTGTATCCTAGCAGCGAACAAACTAGATAAATACATATTGCAAATCAATACATATAAAGGTCAAAACAATTAAAGAGTGGCTAGGCATTACACTGTGTTCTAAATACATAATAATATGAAACATGATGCGAAATAAAATAAAAAACAAACAGTGATATGATTGTCAATATACAAAACATGTATAAATATCAAAATATGATTAATAGCAAAAACTTGTATCAAATTGTTATAGTACTTTTATAAATACGTTTAGTAAATATGTGCATAATCAGCCAAGTGTGTGTTAAATAATAATATCCCACTATAGGTGAATAAACAATGTACATAACAATAAAAAAAATAAAAATGTCGGAGTTAGAAAAAATAGCAAAAATAACCTAAACATTGGTCTTATATGAAAAAAAAGAGAAAACATTATGATAAGGTTATTTAGTAGCAAACAGAGTAAATAATCAGGCGTTACCAGATGCTATAGAGTTACAAAAAGAGTTATCAGGCATTTAAATTCACTAGGGCAAAGAAAATGAGAACATAAAAGCATGTCTATGAAAGTACGGTATATTAGACTCAACAAAATTGGTACAGGCAAAATAGCTTGGTTAAAGAAAGAGAGTGCATCACAGTGCTTCAAGTCACTTCACTCTCATTACTGCTCAGAGTAGATTGATCCTAGTGATCACACACATTTTTAAAAAGTTACTTCTACATTTTGCTGGCAAGTGTTTATTTTAAGCAGGTGATTGGGTAATCAACTCAGTATCATCTTCAGTTGCCTGATAGTAAATGAGAAAACTACAGGTATTATTAATAAGTCTTGAACAACTGCATTTGCAAAACCAAAATTTGGTATGATTATTAGAATAAGAACATTTGTGTGGACTTTAAAGTGAGCATTTCCTCTACAATACCGTCCCTTTATGACAGTTGTCACAAAAAGTTGTTACAACAAAACAAGCTTCTCCTTTTGTAATTAAAACATGTTGTCCCACAAAGGACTTCTGGCTTTTTAAAATATAGCAAGACTTAATGTCAAAATGACTAATTAATAGCTTCACACATGGCTATTAATCATGCTATAAAGAGATCCTCACTTTGGCAAACACTGATTCAGTGGACATTATTTCTCCTTGGTACCCCTTATAGGCTAGAAATATGTAGAAGTTAATCAATCTCAGAGTCGCATTGACTTCTCGCAACTGCCTTTGGCAAATAAGTAGAACATTCAGTTGCCCTTATTTCAGTATGCTTAATTATCTTTCCATTATCTTCATTGTTTCTATACGCCTATTAATTCTTGTCTGAATCCCTTGGACAGTATGAAAAATATAGATTTCATGGTATAAACACAAAAACAGCATGTGACATTAAAAAACAAATGGCTCACCTCTTTTTAAAATCTCTGGTTTTTCTTCATACCTTTTTCGCGCCTTACGACTTACATTACCTTTGCGTTTGGAAGTTAATGCCAGTTATCTACTAGCTTTTACTAATGCAATAGTAGCAGCATCCATAAAGTCAAGGATGTGTGTTCATATATTTCACTTGCATGTGCGATGCCCACTATGCACATAAGCATTTATAAAAACACAATAATACCAGTTACAAACAATGCACTACTAAATTACTAATGATTATTAGGAAAGGGTCCTAATTAAATTCACTTTAATTAATATTACTTATTTTTAAAGCAGCCAAAGTACAGGCAACAAATTGTATTCGAGCAAGACCCTCTATTCCTATATTCACAGGTCTCTGTCTTTTCACGGGAAGCCTGTCAGCTGTAATTCCTTTACCAGCCTATCCCATGGGCACATTGACTCTGTTTGAAAAACAAAGATTTTTTTTAACTATTCCATCATTAACAACAAAAAGCTGACCAAAATCTCTGTACCGACTTGCCTCACTTGTGAAATTCTTACCTTGAACATTGGTTTACCTTGCAAATCACTCTATTCTGCAAATATGTGTCAGGGCTCCCATCCCGCATTTTTGACAACATATTTCTCAATATATTTTATATGTACTTCATTTTATGCTTTGTATTTTATTGTTCTTACTGTTTACCTTATTGAATTGTTATTTTTTTACGCTACTACATTTGTACCACTACTACTATAATTTCCTCAAGTGTTAGCACCGTCTCCTCACTTTGTCTCGTTTTCTCTCCAGAGCTATTGGGAACAGCTCTACACGGGAACTTTAGCAGCTTCTCATTGCTTCTTTCTCCCTTCTTTCACTGTTTTTTTTGGTGCACATCTACCATATATTTTCATGGTTTTCTTGGTCAACTGCAAGTTAATTAACAAACAAATGAAAACGAATTGGGCCCAGGACAGAACCCAGAGGTAGTTTCACTTTTCTCTTGTTCGAAACCTTAAGCAAAATATCTATCCAATTCTCATTGTCATCAGCTAACTTTTAACTATTAAAAATCTGTTATTACCATGCCTTGAAATTGTGGAGTTCGGTATCCAGTACATTAAGTGCCCTGAATAATCTCAAAACACTGAATTAAGCCTCAAGTATGGAGTTACAGTTGTATAGATTCACTATGCAGTGAGCAAAAGAATGGTCAAGATAACCCCAGGTCAGGGCCATCAATAGATACTCAGAGATAGGGTTGGGCCAGGATCAGATTAAGTAATGGAAAAGCAGTATTGCTAACCACCCCTAGAAGAGATGTATCACTTTGTGTCGTCAAGAGCACAACCAACCGCAAAAGACAATCAATGTAGAGAAAATCCCATTACGCCATAGCTTAAAAGTGACTCTTTATTTACACTAAAAGAGTTCAAGACCAAAGTTTTTTTACTGGAACAAAAAAAGCAGCTTTCTCCTGTGGTCCCTACTGTTAATGCAAAATTCTCACCAAGAAACCCTTGTGTATATTTTATGTCAAAAAGACCTAAACAATCACAAATCTTGTGATTTTGTAGTTTAGTTTATAATAATACAAAATGCTGATGACTACTATGTATTGCACTCTCAGCTACTGTGGCCTACTGCAACAGTAAATTCTTTAGTCTTAGTAATCAAATCTGAACAAAAATGCCCTAAAAGAAGTATCTAGGTATGAGAAGCAAGTAGGAAACATGAAAGGGAGGGAGAAAAATAATATATGAGACAAAAAGCTTCTGTAGTCATCAAACAGATTTGTTCAGACGACTATAGAGAATAGGTGACAGAGTGGTACAGAGCGCTTGAAAAACAGTAAAACAGAGTACAAGGCGGGTTGAAGTCGTAAATATACAATTTAATTAACCAATAGACATACACAGCTAATATATAAAATAGAGTACATAAAAGGTAATGAAACATTTTTTTAATCAACACTAAAAGAATGGTGATGCGCCTCAGAGGGCTCCTGCTCGCTATGGACTAGCTACTATAACTTAAATGGCTGAATGAAGAAAAGTTGCCTTTTCATTTATAAGGATAGAAATGATCAATGGATATTGGACCATTCATGATAGTACAACCAGGAATATCCTCTTTGTTGTGTTAAAGATGGCTCTCCCTTGTTGAAAATGATTTTTGTGTTGTGTCAAGGTTTTCAGAATGGAAAGGTGCTGATTGCACTTCAGTAACTTGCCTCGGCGGTTCATAATTACTTTCTGTTTGTAGCAGTCTGCAGTAACCGTAACAAACCCTGAGGTAAGTATAGCCAAAGACTCCAAGATCACTGAGGCACCATAAGTCTTATGTAAGGCACTCCTAAGAGAAGTCGTACATAGGAATAGGACAAAAGAATAGTCAGGATAGTCGGGTCAAAAAACAAGAACAGAATAGTTTGCCGGGCCAGGGTCAAAAACAGCAGCAGGATAGTCTGCCAAAGTCAAATACCAAAGTAGCAGAACAAACCATCAGAATCTCATATGGACCCCCTAGGATGAGAAATGCCAGGATACTGAGGGTTTTTAAATTAGGCACCAGAACAACTCCCCCTGCAAGTGAATGCATCGAAGAAATTTGATAGTGGGAGCAAAAGAGGGCTGGGTTATCATGCAAACAAAGAATAACAAAGTGTACTAGTGTTAAAACACAACCTGACATACAGATAAATATTTGGAATGTAGTGCTTCAGTTTGATCAAAGTACTTTGATTAACTTGGGTGGGAACAAATATAGCATTGGTTACTAAAGCTCAAACTGCTTTTTTATACTTCACTCAATTAATACCTTACTTGGAGACTTTTGTACTTTGATCAAATTGCAGCACTAAATGCTTCAGTTTTGTAACATCTGTTTGTCAAGTTGTGTTAGGCCACTAGTACACTTTACTTTTCTACTCACATAATCTGTTACTGACAAAGCTTGCATGGCCCACTGCTTTCCAAAGTACCTGCTTGACCTAACATTTATATTTTGATATCTTCAACAAAGTGAGAAAGAAAATCCAGTCATTTCGAGCAACAAAGCTATTTTAATGACATTTAACATCCATCATGCTCTCTGACTAGATCTGCATTCCTGCAAAAAAAGGGGATGTACATACACATTGGATAATTGCAACATTGATCCATTAAGATTCTTCTGCCCTTATTTTTTTTATCTCTCTCTCTCTTTCTTTCTCTTTGTGACTAGGGAATCAGTTGTAAAAAGGTCAAACACATAACTTTGCAGCTTCCAGCCGTCTGTATTCCTTTCTTTTGCAATTCTTCTCTCTGATTAAACTGCCAGATAAGTCTAGGCACAGTTGCCCAGCCTTTCACATTGAATGATCTCATGCATCTGTTGCCACCAGTATTCATAAGATACTATTCGAACAGTGTTACTGCCCCTGGATCTCTCTCTTAAATGTTTCAGCAATGTCCTGCAGCATTTTCCTCACTATAACAAATGCCATAAATGGAAGACATGAGGGAATTACAAGATATGCCTTACTGTCTCTGTTAACATTTCTTAAAACCACTGTTTGCTTAGGAAAGAAAGAAAAGGAGAACTATTGGCCAACATCGAGTTTCATGATCCTGCATTATCAGAGAAGATGCCTAAGAAGATGCAGCTCCTACTGAGAAACAAGTTATTTTACTGCTTATATGTATAACAATACAGATATATTACTGAAATGATGATACAATGTGAGATGAAGAGAGAAAACTGTGATTTTTTTTTTATGAATGGGACACTTTTCCAACTATTTGGCCTTAAGTTTGAAATTCCCTTCTCATTTACCTGAAATTCTCTTTTTCATGAAAAAAGCCCTATGTTTTTCTCATGTGGTGTGCCGACATGAATAGCCAGTGCCGTACCGAGTAGATTTATGTTAACTATTATTGATTGTCCACCTCCATGTTCAATAGGAGGAGGATGTGGACTTCTTTGCTGCAGTCATTATCAGAGTATATGTCACATGACCCAATTCTAACCGCATAATACAAGCTATCTAAATAAAGGAGGAGCATCTGCTCCTGCCACATCCTCCTTCTAATATGGCACAGTGGAAAGTTATTTGGGATAATACTGCAGTGTGGAAAGTGACGTGGACCAATATATGGATTGGTAAGAACTGATTTAGGGGCATACCCATTTATGTGGACTGAATTTAGGCATAATAAAACTTCCCTGATGCACATGGATCATTTCTAGTTCCCTGATATCATCAGGTAAACCTCCTCCCAGCTATAGACTATAATGATATACTGGCATTCAGGTAACTGCCAGTAACAGGTGCCGACCAGTTTGCTCACTAGACAATGCATAAATGTCATACTTGTCACTTAATGATGTTAAAAGTTACTATAGTACATCATGCTGATTAATTTATTTTGTTTTTGGATGAAATGTTAAAATATTGGATGGCATCCTCTTTTACTACATCAATATTTATCAACTTTCCATTGTTAGCAGGACCAGTTGCCTGACCACCTCCTCTTCCCCACCACAAAAAAATCATTCCCTTTTCAAATCCCCATTGATTTTAAATAATGAAATCCATTAGTGCTTTTTTTTTACAATGCTGCCCATCATATGAACAGCTTGGCCACTGTATGCAGTAGTATGTCTGCTGCCCAGGCTCTTTTGCCAACACATAAGCAGCTGTTGTACACTGATCACGACCAGATATTCAGGACCTTGGCCTATATTTAAAATTCATTTGCCTGACATTATAGTATGTTAGATGACACAAACAAAAATAGAGACAGAGAAAGATGGAGATCAACAGTGTCTTTTTATTGCATATTTTATGGCTGGAAAAGAGAGAATGATAGCTGGAAAAAATAACTGACATTCGAGGGTAATTAGTTTCCCAGGGAGAAGGCGTTGGTAGCAATGGGCTTTACACAGGGAGCCTTTGTCAATTTATGGATGCTCATCCGTCAACTGTCAAGCTCTTTCAAAGGCTCTCTTGGCCATAATGTTTTTCCTCCGAACCTTTCCCATCCTGGTGGTCCAAATTTGCCTGAATAATCATTCATCTTCCTATTTGCCTAGTCGAAACACTTACAATGATCTGGGGCTATTGCAGTCCTGTTGCAGCTGCATGAAGGTGGGGGTAGGGAACTATTTTAAAAGGTCTTTGGTAGAGAAAGATGCAGTGACTGGACACAGTCTTTTATGTGTGGACAAAGTGCACTTAGCAAATGAGTCAGGCTATTCTACCTGTGAAATGGAGGATGAGAGATGAGATTGTCTCTTGAACAAAGATACAATGGAAAACATTTGCTTCGAATGTATTAGAAACCACACAGTATCCTGGTTCCTATCCACCCACCAAAATAGGTTGTCCTTAAGATGCATTTAAAAGAGCAGCACAAAAGATATACTGTACCATTCCCTTGCATTTCTTGGTGAGGGTAGGTGGAACAGCATATAAACTCAAAAGGATGAATGTGATTAGATTTCTATGGTGAATTTACTTGTTTTAAACTGAATGACAGAAGAAGTGGGTCTCCTAGGTTTCTAGTACTGGGCAAATGCCCAAAGGGTTAAAAGGTAATAAAGAGTACATTTTTGAGTTGACATTTTATGACAAAGTCAATTTAGAGATGTTTTAACAGGCACTCTGCATTTTATAAGGGAGCTCATATGTGCAATTTGTGCTCAGTGACCAAATACTGTTTTATGACTGATCAGCATACCAAGAATAAAATAAATATACTACCATGGTTTCAACTTTGTCACAAGTTCTATTTCCATTCAGCTGATTACTTTCCTTCATTTTTACCTCTTCATGACTGGACTGTATTGGCCATGGTGTACTGTTTAGAGCAAAGCCTATTTTAACATTTCTGTGGTGTTTGTGTTTAGCTGTGATTTTCCTTTCTCTCATTTACTGTACCCACACCAATCATTTATAGTTTATTTTCAGGATAAGAAAGGATTTTCTTTAAATACCATCATTTTGATCCTATCATATCATTTACTATAAAAAATAACAAAAAATGATGGAAAATCGAAAAACACTTTTTTATAATTTTTATAACTTTCACTTCAAACATTGTTTACATGTCTACAAACAATAATGGAAAAAACAGCTAAATAAATTCTAATATTTGCCCTGAGTTTGGGAATATTCCATGTTTTTTATTTTTATGTACGTTCCTTGCAATTTATATGCAATATGCAAGCACTGATTTTTTCTAAACATTTTGTAATTACCTGTAGTGATATTGTAGCACTAACCCTGATCCTAGCCCAAACATATTTTTTATTTAAACAAAATATTCTGGGATGCTGCAGGGTGCTTACGGTACAGGGGCAGTGTAACCATTCTTAAATTAGTCTTTCCCTGTCCCAAGATTGCAGAGGGGCAGGGAGAGACTAAAACTGTGAAAGCCAGTCACAGCTAAGCATGTCTAGTCAAGGCGACCGGGACCTTCACAGACATGACTGAGTGCATCGGTTCCGACAGCCATACCGTGATCGCAATGGCAGGACATGTTGGCAAGGGTGCATTTCCTCCAGATTTGCCTGGTACATCCAATGCCATCAACAGTTTAAACTATATCAAAACTTTTTTTGTCCATTCTTTTGTTGCTTGTACCCTTAGCAGAACTCTATCAGTCACACTACCTGATTGACACTGTTTTATTGCTATTAAACGGCACAAATCTGACATTAACTCTTCCTACTTTTAATTCCATATGTTTCCTTAGCCATTTTTGTGAGGGAGACTTATAACCTTTATATCTTTCCCTGAAGAATGTATTATTCATATGTGTTCAGATGAAATACAGTTAATTAATAAAGGTTACGGAATCAACACCTTGATTAATTTATGGGTTCCTCTGGACACCGTTACATTCTACATTCTGCAGTGCAGTATGTAAAAATTATATATGTATGTCTGAGAACCTGAGCCTTACACCTGAACAGCACATTTTTGGAAAATATAGCTAACACTTTTTGTTAGTTTAAAACATAGTAACAATCATTTAGGTTGAAATGCTTAAGTCTATCAAGTTCAACCAGTAGAAGTTGCAAACCTGATATGTGTAAGTAAATGAAATTTATTTAGATTACATATGTTCAAATTATATCAAGTACATACATTTTTATTATTTAAAAATGGTTGTATATTTAATTTTAACTCCTTAGTGGCATGACCTTTTGACCTTGTCTTTCCCTTGGTGACATGGGCTGTTTTGACATTTCAGCTAAAGTGACCATTTGAACACAACTCGAACCCTAAATTTAACCCTAACCATAAATTTCACCCTAACTCCAACCCTTATGCTAACCGTCACATTATTCTAATTTTAATTTAAACCCTAACCCTTATGCTAACCCTACTTTAATTGTAACCCTAACATTATTCTAACCCTAGATTTTTAGCTAATTAAGTCTTTATTTTTCTTTACATTGCAATGTTGCTGACTGCCTCTAGGGGCAGTCAAGCAACAGCATCAGAGTGATGGAAGTGAAATATTTTTCACTTCCGATGCTCTTCCCACATGAGGGCAGCAGCCATATTGCCATATAATCCTCTAGATTGTAAACTTATCTCATGTACCAGTCTGTTCTAGTTTGTCTAGCTTAGTATGTAGTTTCCTTCTATGCTCTGTATCTAGTTCTACGTAAATTTGAGGTGCTATATAAATAAATGTTAATGTAATGTAATAATATTGGAGGAGCATGCTGATCTCCAATAGGGCGCCCGTGAATCGCTCTGGGGAGCACCAGATTTCAGTGTTGCTTAATGTCTCTTTGAGGCATTAAAGCATCATTGTTTGTTTAACCACAGGATGGACTAGGTCCGTCCAATGACGGCAACACTTTTCCAGAGAGGACGGACCTAGTCCTTAAAAAGGCCATTTTCAAGTCAGAGTGATCCTTTAAAGGCAATATGTGGGCTATTTTATGAATTTCCAAGAAGACAAGGAAGCTGAATATGTATGGTTTAGAAGAAGCCTAGTGTGAAATGCGCCAGGGGATTTTCCACCAGGAGCTTCATCAAATTAACATCTCTTTATTTACCAGCTGATTTTTATTGATTGCATATTGCTGTACATTTTATATGTATCATTAAATGTATTTTTTTCCCATGGTAGTAGGTCCTTTACTTTGTCTAAGCACTAGCACCTAATATAAACCAATTTTTTTTCTTCCTTTTGGTTTCGGAGACGGCTCTTCAGGTGTTATATATTTTTACATTTCAACATATATATCTCACTGATGCTGGATGCTGGTCTATACTAATGTTTTAAGCTGAATACATGCCTCCATCCTGCAGATGTGGCTTGGGGGGACAGCACTACTGTACATGCACAGATCAGTGATTCCCTGGTGTTCTGAACATTAGAGGATGAAATTAAGTCTTCTATTCAGCAGGACAGGGGGGTTGTAAGTGTCAGAAAGTAAAAAGAAGATTATTGGATGATTGGAAGGAGTGGACATGTCATTAGTCTGGAGTATGTTTAACCCTCTGATCCCCAATGCCATGAGCAAAGCATCAAACAGCAATGTGGTTGTCATCTAGAGCTGAAATTGATCCTTTGCAAATAATTAAGCTAGCATAAATTGTTTTCTAGATAGTATAAATGGAATTAACAACTGAACAAATATATCATGTCTATGAAAACACGTTATAAGTGGTGTTTATAAAGAATCTCATACAAAATAAACAAAATATACTTTGAAGGAATTAATAATGAACTGAGGGAAAGGCTAACAGGCTTGAGAGATTAGGTGAAATAAACAAACATCAAACTAAAAAAAAAAGCTGTTATTTTTTGTTTTGTTTTTGCCCCTGATCCATTATAGATTAAACTAAAATACCTCATTGTTTTATTTCTGGTTGACAGTCATCCTTGTATTGTATTTCTCTTTGCTTTTTTGAAGTTTGCGTTGTTTATGCCTTGTTTTTGTCATGTGCTGCTGATTTGTTTCCTGTTGTTCTTCACAAGCTGTTTCATTTTTATTTTTATTTTTTTTAATTACTTTAGTAAGATTTATTACTTTATTTTATTCTAAGGTCTAAAAACACTTGTCAATGTAACTTTTTATTCATAAGTTTTCCGGTAGGCTGCCTGTCGAGGGGCTGATTTAAACCATGCTGAAACTGTGAAAGAGCAGAAATCTGTGCCTTTTCACTCTCATGGAGTCACGCCCGAACTGCCGATGCGGTTATTATGTGTTGGATGTGACTAGCACTCATATCTGGAACCTAGTTCCCTCCTGAACAGTGTGTGCAGTCTGTACAGACCTCGAGAGTGACAATTCCAAACAATCTCATAGAAGATAGTTTATCCTGATCATAGGTTACTAGGTGTCATCCACTTTGAGCATAATGATAAAGAGGGAGAATTATATATTTTAGTATTTATGTGGGGAGAGGATGTAGAGGTGGAAGAGGCTCTGGCTGTTACAATTGTATATTTAAATTAAAAGTATGTTGAGTAGGAACTGTAGATAGTGAGGAGGTGCTGTGGTAAAGGAATTTTAAATTGTAATATATTTGTGTGGGTAGGAACTGTAGGTTGTTGGTGGTTGGGATGAGCATATTATATATTGTAATATTATATTTATACTAGTGAGTTAGGGTGGGGGTAGGAACTGTAGGTGGAGGTCGCTATGACAACCTTTCCTGTGATGCCCAGAAAGCATCATTGAAGCCCTTTGACTGGCTGAGCATCAGAGGAATGTGGTCCCCCACTGACAATACTTTTTAGTATTCTGTAGACATAAGCTGGACATAACTCGACTTTGCCATGCCTGTGTCTGGCAGACCGTATGGCATTAACTGGATAATGCCAAGCCTGTGGCTGGCAGAGTGGGTTTTATTAGCTGGAATATGCCACACTTGTAGGGTTGCCACCTTTTCTTCAAAAAAATACCGGCCTTGGTACTGTCTCCATAGACTTAACATTGACCTGATGCCAATATTTTACCGGCCTGCAGGTAAAATACCGGCCAGGTGGCAACCCTACACACTTGTGACTGGCAGAGTGTGTGTTATTAAGCGGATTTAGACATGCCTGCTAATGGCAGACTGTAGGGTCTACACAATGTAGGCCGAACTTCTTGCCTGAACTAATTGGCACTTGCCAAGTTCAGAAAGTCAAATTTGGAGCTACACAAAATGCCCCTGAATAGCCTTGCATTTCGGCCATCTTTGCCAGATACAAGCCAAATGCATTTGAAACCGAAAGCAGACCGAAATACACCAAACTGAAAATATCCTCCATCATCCCCATAGACTAATATGGAATGACAGAAGATGGTTATATAATGATTCCTATGAATAGGTAACTAACATTTGCCTCCCACCGGGAAACTCCTCTTCTGAGCCAACAAGGCTAGGCAATAGGGAAGAGGTGAGGAGGTATTGGGATTGGTGCTCCCCACACGCAGTGATAATGCAGGACATCTTAAATCCAATGCCCTGCATCATCACTAAGCACGGGGAGCGTGACCAGCACTTACTGAGCTCTGTGTGTGTTTTACACACAGAGCTCATGCTGCAAGGCTCCCCGTGAAGCAGATGCCGCTGTGCTTCATGGGGAGCGGGCAGACCTTGCACACGGGAGAACAGAGGAAATGGGGGGGGGGGAGAACAGAGATGGGGGTAGAAGGGGGAGAGAACAGAGATGGGAGAGAACAAAGGAAGAGGGGGAGAGAACAGAGATGGGGGAAGGAGGGGTGAGAACAGATGGGGGAGAGGGAGAGAACAGAAGAGGGGGATAAAACAGATGATGGGGAGAACAGAGAATGGGGAGAGGGAATAGGATATGGGGAAGGAAAGATATGGGGAAGGAGAGATAAAAGATATGGGGTTAGGGAAAGAGATATGGGGATAGGAAGGGTAGATAAGGGATATGGGGAGAGAGGAAGAGTCATGGGATTGTGGGGGGGGGGGGGGGGGGGCACATAAAAGCACTTTCGCCTGTGTAGCAAAAAGTCCTTCCACTGGCCTTTCACTGGAATCATGAAATTTGGTCTCTATACTATTCCTTTTCTGAGTTATGAATTACACCATACAAACTGCAAAGTTAATGGGTCATTGTTCTACATCACTAATGATGTCATAATCTCCTTTTATCCATGCCACCCTTAGAATCTTTGAAGCCTATAACATAAAGGCTTCAGGCTAGAAAAATAATTTGCTGTGGTGCTACTGCACTGGGAGATTATAGATATAAAAATTACTGAAAAATTACTGGATGCTGACAGTATGGACATTGGAGATGGACAAAAAGATTTTATGACATCACTAGTGATGTAGAACAATGACCTATCAACTTAGCACAGCACTTGCATGATTTCTAAGCTAATTGAAAAGTTTGGAAAGATTCAGAGTACATTGGAGTCATATCGGAAGCAGAATTTAAAGCTACACAATATGCCCCGATATGACCCTGAATATCATGGCCGAATAGACACCGAATGCATTCGAAACAAAAGGCACACCGAAATACACTGAACTGAGGAACAGTGACAAGAATCTAAATCCTGGAAGAAGCAAGGTAATAAAGCTAGTTCTATTATAAAATTGTTTTTCATTTTTAGCTTTATCCCTCCCTCAGGGGTCTTGCTCTATTCCAAGCAAGAGTGCATATGTATACTGGAATTGGAGAAACAGTTTTATTTCCTGCTAAAAGTGAGAGGGGACCTGTCAATGAATAACACGAAGAGGAAGTATCTTACACTACTAGAGGATCCAATGGTCTGAAAATATTCCCCTGGACTTTTCTGGACTCATGTGATCTTCAGATTCCTTGGAAAGCAGATTGCAGTACAGTCACAAGTGAGGTTTTTTTTTTTTTTTTTATCATATCCTCTATAGTCACTGAACACCTGTATAGACATTAAGCTGCTTCCTGTATAGTGACTGTACACCTATATAGACACTGAGATGCTACCTGTGTAGTGACTGTACCTCTGTATAGAGAATGAGCTGCTCCCAGAATGGTGACAAAACCTCTGTATAAACACAAAGCTGCTTGGGGTATAGTTACAGAACCTTGGTATGGACATTGTGTTGTTTCCAGTAAAGTGACAAAACCTCTGTATAGACCCTGAGCTGCTCCCTGTATAGGGACTGTACCTCTGTATAGACACTGAGCTGCTCCTTGTATATGGACTGTACCTCTGTATAGACACTGAGCTGCTCCCTGTATATGGACTGTACCTCTGTATAGACACTGAGCTGCTCCTTGTATATGGACGGGGCCTCTGTATAGACACTGAGCTGCTCCCTGTATTTGGACTGTACCTCTGTATAGACACTGAGCTGCTCCCTGTATATGGACTGTACCTCTGTATAGACACTGAGCTGCTCCCTGTATATGGACTGTACCTCTGTATAGACACTGAGCTGCTCCCTGTATTTGTACTGTACCTCTGTATAGACACTGAGCTGCTCCCGGTATATGGACTGTACCTCTGTATAGACACTGAGCTGCTCCCTGTATTTGGACTGTACCTCTGTATAGACACTGAGCGGCTCCCGGTATATGGACTGTACCTCTGTATAGACACTGAGCTGCTCCCTGTATTTGGACTGTACCTCTGAATAGTAACTGTGTTCGCTTCCCAATTCTTCCTTCAGCATTTAGTGAATAGCATTTGTTAATGCTTTTCACTGAAGGGAGTTTGAGATGGGAGATCAAGATGAACTTTGTGGAGGTGGGGTGAGAAGGAGGTCAAGTTTCATTTAGTGAATAGGGCAAGGATGTTGACTGTGGCAGGTTGACTTTTAAAGTTTACTAAGTGGACTAAGTGGACCTCCTCAAAATACACTTGACCTGTAGTGAATAGACCCCGTATATGTTTACCTTAGATTTGTAAGGGGGTAGATTAGATTCCCTACACCTAGGCATAACCTAGTTTACCTGTTGGGCTGTTATGCATGCATTAACATTATTAGTTTGTTTAAAAAGCACCAATATACTCTTCAGTTTTCTACGCAGAACAAAGAAAATATCCATGATTTGGTGTCATGTTTACAGATGAAGAAAATTGAGGGGGTTTCTGCTTAAATTATATCATACCTGTACCAAGGGAAATGTTTCCCACAAACCAGTTTTAACCCCTTGATGACAAAGGACGTGCCAGGCACGCCCTGGGAGAAACTCCCTTAACGACAAAGGACGTGCCTGGCACGTCCTGCATTGAAATGAAGCTTTAACAGTGCTGGTCTATTGCCTCGACATCGAGGCAATAGCCAGCACCGAAATGTCTATTTCGGGACCCCCACGATCGCCCCACGGAGTGATCGTGGGGAGCCATATTGACGGAGCATGCTGCTCCGTCAATATGGCTAAGTCCTCTGCCGGTCTGAGCTTCGGAAGTGAAAGTAACTTCACTTCCGTCGCTCTGAATATGCTACTTGACTACCCCTAGTGGTAGTTAAGTAGCATTGCAATGGGAAATATTTAAAATAAATATTTAATTAATTAAAAACAGGTTATTTAGCTATATTAGCCTATAGGGTTAAAATTAAATATTTTTTAGCATAAGGGATAGGGTTAAAATTAAATTAAAGTTAAAAAATATTAAGGGATATAATAAGGATTAGAGTTGGGGTTAAATTTAGTGTTAGGGTTACATTTTGGGTTCGGGTTGGGGTCAAAAGATCAATATAGGAAAAAAACAAAAAACACTATTTTTGGTTTTTGCCCCATAACTCACAAAAAAATACCGAAAAATATGGAAACATGCATATTTTTGAACTCGGGAGAACATTTAGAAACTATTTAGACGGGGTCTTTTTTAATGATTTTATTTGTGTAAATTATATTTTAGGTCAAAGTTAGAAAAAGTGTGTTTTTTTTAATTTTTCGTCATATTTTATGATTTGTTTTGTAGTAAATTATAAGATATGATGAACATAATGGTATCTAATCAAAGCCCTTCTTATGACGATAAAAACAACATATAATTTGTGTGGGTACTGTATGTGAGAAAGAAAAAAATTACAGCTAAACACAAACACCTTAGAAATGTCAAAACAGCCATTGTCACCAAGGGAAAGTCAAGGTGAAATTGTCTTGTCACTAAGGGGTTAAATAATACAGCAGTTTATCTCAGAGATTAAACTACAATTATATTTATAAGAAAACCTAATGATAAAACAATGAACAACAAACTCACACATAAAATAATAACTGAAATACATGTCAAATATTTTCTTTGAATGTTGATTTTCTAATTATTCCTTTAGTAATATAGCTTTCAGCCATTAACATGTATAGGAGTGTTGTGTGTAAGTAGAACAATTGTTTACAAACTTGCACCATATGTATTACAGTGGGTTTTAAAAAAATAAAAATAAAACAGTAGGCTTGTTTCTCAAATACATTTAGTTATCCCTTTATTAATATAAATAACTATATGACATGTAAAACTTAAAAGGAGATTTATTACTCTTGTTTGTGAGGGAAGAAATATTTCTTCCTTTTTTTTAATACTGATGAGTCCACCACCCCAAAAAAGCCCTGTAAATAGTTATAATTATTTCCTGATTAGATCTGATTCAGATCATTGATCATTGCTAAAGGATATATTATATAAAATGAGAATTAGTCCCCTGGGATTGCATTTTACATGGAAATATAAAAACAGCAATCTTTCTATTCATGAGATAATTAAAGTGACAACTACAGATTTATAACAACTCTAATTTTAAAGTCACTGTGCTATTTTAGTGATCTACGTTACCTTTACCCATAATGACCACTATTAAAACACAATAGTTTCTTCCCTTAATTGTCTCCTGTGAACAGAAGGACATTTCAGCTGTGGAGGAGTCTGTGTGGGTATTCAGAAACAAAACAGAAAGTTATTTCACGGAGATAAGCATGTCCCCCCACAACAAGTATTTACGCGAATCTAATGCGTCATCAAATCTAATGCGCACTTCAAATTTTGACAGCCTGAAGCCAAAAAATGTTTTCACTGGCGAATGTAATGCTGATAACAATTAGTTTATGCTACCAATTTACCACAGTTTTATGATGAATGACACTGCTATAAAACAATATTATGGCATTTCTATCAAGTAAGAGAGGGTAGTACGCATGCACAGTTTGTCTTTATTGCATTGTGCTTTCCTTGTGAAGAGCAAAATTTTGGGGGGTTTAAGTTGCAACAAATGTATGATTATTTATATGTATTTACTTATATCTACAAAGGTGTAATGTGACAATGTATTTTGTATGTATAAAAAAAAAAAGTTGCAACATAAAACATACGCGAATCTAATGCGCACTCACATTTTGGAGACACAGTTTTGGTGAAAAAAGGTGCTCATTAGATTCGAGTATATACGGTGAGTGTAACATGCCTTTTTAACAGCATGTTTACCATTTTAACTTGCGCCCACAGCAGATCACAGATGCCAGCCATTGCTTTATTACACATACACCCACATATGTAAATATTTGTGCAAGCTAATCACTGAACTATGGTGAATTGAGAAGCAAGTTGCAAAACTGAAATCGACATATCTGCACTGGAAGAAAAGGGAAGTTGAAGGATTTTTACAACCCGTCTCTTTTGGCCTAAATTTTGCAACTAACTTGTCAATTCACCAAAGTTCACCTTCTTGCCTTTTTTTTACTACCAACTTTCTTAGAAAGACCAGCTGGGCACAAGCAAAATAGGTTGAAAATTTGGAAGGGTTGACAATACATTTGCAGGAAACCTTTAAATAGAAGTCAATGATTAGAACCTTATTAAGGCACCAGTGAGCCCTATTTTCAAAAATATCAAAGCAGTATAAAAAGTAACAATTATGGAAGAAACCTAAACGATAACACCTTCTCATATACAAGAAAAAAAATATAATCTGTTATTTCATCATCATTATTATTATTATTATTATTACGGAAAGCAAATTGCATATGTTATGAAAAATGTATATAAAATCATGATTTTTCTTACTCCGACTACGATTCTCCCATGTTTGGATCTGATGCTTTACCAAATAAATATCACAATTTCTAATATGTATCTAGAACCTCTTTTTTTATTATACTGAGAATATTTTGGATTTTTATAAAAGTGAAGTACCTAAAAAGGTAACTATTCTCGAAAAAAAAGCTTTTGACAACATTAAAAAAACCACCAATGAATTTAATGTGTGGCATGAAATAATGTTTTCCTTGATAATTATAAGGCATTTTATCTGCAATAAATATTTGAAAACAATTCCAATTTCCAACATCCTTTTAATTTCATCAATTTACTAACTTTTCCAACTTTAAAGTCCGAAAACACATACACACTAAATGTCCATTAACCTAAAAATGTTACGCGTGCAGTATACATTGAAGGCCTATCTAAAAATACAATATCCTGTGGGAGTTTCCAAGATGCCAAAATGGTGACATCCAAAGGTTTCATAGACTTCCCTCGGATGCCGAAATCATCCTAATAAAATATATTGAATTTCCAATTTGACATTCTTCTCCTGAAAAAATAAACGTCTCGGTGAAAAAAGCACTTTGTTCATGGTGCCACTTTGGAACTGTAGACTAAATGTAGATATTTGTAAATATAAATATACGTGAAAAAGTTATCCAAGTCCTCTGTTGAAGAACCTCTGGAGGCTTGCATTGCATTTACTGTTGCTTTAATTAAATTTAATGCTCTGTGAAATGCACTCTGAGAAACTTTGATGAATGACTGGAGTAATTCACACAGCTCACTAAAGGGCACCCAGCCCTTGCAGGGGTGTCAAGTCAGGATGAATTGGTTATTACAGGCATGTTTATAGACTGTCTGAGGAACCTTGTATCTTGTGTGGTAATGTCACAGATAATGTTATGATTCTCCAGAGCTTGGGGGGCTTTGATGACACGGTTAATGAGATGTACCAGGGAGCATCCCAGCAGGTTGCCTTTAGACCTCCCACATCAAAAGGAGCAACATTACCCCTTCAGAGATGCAATCCCAAATCCCTCAGCTGGGCTTTTTCTTTCCAAACCTTTTTTGTTCTTTGTCAACTCTAACTTCGTCTGTCCGTTCAAATTCGAAACTTGTTACTTTCCAATTTGTGTTTTTTTTCTTTTGCTTTGACCTTGTCTCACAATGGCTTTTAGAATAGAACAGTAAAAAAACAGGAAATGACTGTAGTGGAATACAATAGTGTTTTTGTCTATATATATATTTTATATGTGTGTGAGTGTATATTTTATATGTGTGTGTGTACAGATATGTATATATATATATATATATATATATATATATATATATATATATATATATATATATATATATATAAAGATATGTGTGTGTCTATATTCCTGTGGATTGTAAATGTGTGTATATATATATATATGTGTGTGTACAGAGGCGTTGCTAGGTTTCCAAATGATCTGGGGCTATAGCCCATAAGACTTTTTTGTTTTTTTAAATGGAACTATACGGGCACTTACCAATATATGCTCACCGCTCTAAGATTCATGCCCGCTTTGTAATTTAGGAGCCTTCACAGGGCCGGCCCTTTAATGGGGCAGAGTGGGGCAGCTGCCCCAGGCGGGACCATGGCAGGGGCAGCACTTTGCTGCTCTATGCAGCGGTCTTTTTCTCTTTTTTTTTCCTGTGTCCAGGGGGGGGCTTGATTGAAGGAGGTCTCAGCCAATCAGGTGAGACTTCTCAACTCTCCTGATCGGCTGAGAGTTCAGAAGCCTCAAGTTATTGGCTGAGGCCTCCTTCACACTGAGCTCAAAGCAAAGAGATGCCTGCAGCAGGTAAGTTAAAAACTGACAGTGTGTGAGTGAGTGTGTGTATGTCAGTGTGAGTGTGTGCATGTCCGTGTGAGTGTGTGCATGTCAGTGTGAGTGTGTGCATGTCCGTGTGAGTGTGTGCATGTCCGTGTGAGTGTGTGCATGTCCGTGTGAGCTAGAGTGTGTGCATGTCAGTGTGAGTGAGAGTGTGTGCATGTCAGTGTGAGCGAGAGTGTGTGCATGTCAGTGTGAGCGAGAGTGTGTGTATGTCAGTGTGTGAGAGAGTGAGTGTATGTCAGTGTAAGCGAGAGTGTGTGTATGTCAGTGTGAGTGTGTTGTGTGTGTATGTCAGTGTGAGTGTGTGTATGTATGTAACTGGCTGTGTGTGTGTATGTATGTAACTGGCTGTGTGTGTGTGTTTGTGTATATGTATGTAACTGGCTGTGTATGTGTTGTGTGTGTATGTATGTAACTGGCTGTGTGTGTGTTGTGTGTGTGTATGTATGTAACTGGCTGTGGGTTTGTTGTGTGTCTGTGTGTATGTATGTAACTGGCTGTGTGTGTGTTGTGTGTGTGTATGTATGTAACTGGCTGTGTGTGTGTTGTGTGTGTGTATGTATGTAACTGGCTGTGTATGTGTGTGTGTGTGTGTATGGATGTATGTAACTGGCTGTGTATGTGTTGTGTGTGTATGTCTGTATGTATGTAACTGGCTTTGTGTGTGTGTGTTTGTGAAAATGTATGTAACTGGCTGTGTATGTGTTGTGTGTGTGTGTATGTATGTAACTGGATGTGTGTTTGTTGTGTGTGTATGTATGTATGTATGTATGTAACTGGCTGTGTGTGTGTTGTGTGTGTATGTATGTATGTAACTGGCTGTGTGTGTATGTGTCTGTGTGTGTGTATGTATGTAACTGGCTGTGTGTGTGTGTGTGTGTGTGTGTGTGTGTGTGTATGTATGTAACTGGCTGTGTGTGTATGTATGTATGTATGTAACTGGCTGTGTGTGTGTGTTTGTATAAATGTATGTAACTGGCTGTGTATGTGTTGTGTGTGTGTGTATGTATGTAACTGGATGTGTGTGTGTTGTGTGTGTATGTATGTATGTATGTATGAAACTGGCTGTGTGTGTGTTGTGTGTAACTGGCTGTGTTTGTGACTGACTGGATGTCTGTGAGGTGTGTGTATGTGACTTTCTGTGTATTTATATGATTCTGTATGTGAGGTGCATGCATGTGAATGTCTCTGTGTATGTATGCTTTTGTGATGTGCCATTGTCTGGCTCCTAAAAATTTTTGCTGGCTCCTAAAACTAAATAAAATTTGTCAAGCCATGATATAAACATAAATCCTTCCTATGCTGTTAAGCAGTCCTGTAATAAAACATGTCACACATACACATAACACACATATGTGTGACATTATTTATTATTATAAACAGGATAGGAATGATTTATGAGAGATATATATATATATATATATATATATATATATATATATATATATATATATATATATATATATAGCATAAATCATTATGTATATATAGCATAAATTACCCCAACCCTCCCTTCTCTCCACAAAACCCAGAGCTTACCTGAGTGGAAATAGACCTTCTCTTTATCTTCCACAAAGTGACAGCCAGTAATGATATCTTCAGAGCTGCTTCACTGTCCCACGTGGAGCTTCCTTCACATCCCTGCAGTCACACACAGTGATGATGCTGTGTAAAAGCCCTGCACTGATAGGATGCTTAGTGATGTGTCAGCCAATCAGTGCAGGGCTTTCACACACAGTAATGATGCTGTGTAAAAGCCCTGCACTGATTGGCTGACACATCACTCAGCATCCTATCAGTGTAGGTCTTTCACACACTGTCTGTGTGCTTCTGCGTGATGTCAGGGGGCGGAGCTATCACGGAGCTGCAGAGACTCAGCTCAGCATATTCGGGGCTTCAGCCCCCTTAGCCCACCCCTAGCGACGCCTCTGTGTGTGTATATGTTCACGGTAAAGTGGGACTGAAATGTTGATGGCTGCATTTTTTTAATATTAGAAAGCATAATTTATTGAAGATCTTAGAGTGCTATATTTTGTGTGAAGAGCCAGGTTAGCACTGGGGCAAAGCAACCCTTTGGATTCTAGAGTGCTTAGTTTGTGATATATATGTACACACACACACATGGGTGTATTACATTATTGGGTATGCACAATTGCCAACAGTCCCATTTTGTTTTGGTCCTTTTTTCGTCAAATTTGTGCGTCTCCTGACATTAGTACTGCCTATGCACAGTGCATGCCGGGACAGTGCAGAAAAAAATGGGCTGCTCCTGCCATATATTAACCCCTTAGTGACAAGACATTTTCACCTTGACTTTCCCTTGGTGACAATGGCTGTTTTGACATTTCTGGGGTGTTTGTGTTTAGCGGCAATTTTCTTTTTTCTCAGATACTGTACCCACACAAATTATATGTTGTTTTTATCGTCATAAGAAGGGCTTTCATTAGATACCATTATGTTCATCATATCTTATAATTTACTACAAAAAAAATCATAAAATATGACCTAAAATATAATTTAGGCAAAAACAATCATTAAAAACGACCCCATCTAAATAGTTTCTAAATGTTGTCCTGAGTTCAGAAATATGCATGTTTCCATATTTTTCGGTATTTGTTTGCGAGTTATGGGGCAAAAACCAAAAATAGTGTTTTTTGTTTTTTTCCTATATTGACCTTTTGACCTCAACCCGAACCCAAAATTTAACCTTAACACTAAATTTAACCCCAACTCTAACCCTTATGCTATCCCTTAATATATTTTAATTTTAACCCTATCCCTTATGCTAAAAATTATTTAATTTTAACCCTATAGGCTAATCTAACTATATAACCAGTTTTTAAATAATTAAATATTTATTTTACATTTTTTTCTATTGCTATGCTACTTAACTACCACTAGGGGCAGTCAAGTAGCATATTCAGAGCGACGGAAGTGAAGTTACTTTCACTTCCGAAGCTCAGACCGGCAGAGAGCATAGCCATATTGACGGAGCATGCTGCTCCGTCAATATGGCTCCCACGTTCGCTCCGTGGGGCGATCGTGGGGTCCCAGAAAAGAAATTTCGGTGCTGGCCAGCACTGTTAAAGCGTTTTCGCGATCGCTGATAGCGAAAACCGCTTGATTCACCGCAGGACATACCAGGCACGTCCTTTGTCGTTAAGGGAGTTTCTCCCAGGACGTGCCTGACACCTCCTTTGTCGGCAAGGGGTTAAATAGCAAAAGTAGTTACTTTATAATATTATTATACATCAAAACCACTGTGCACAAGACTGATCCCCACAAGGAGCATTAGAACGACCTGACGCGTTTCGTACCACGTAGCTACTTAGTCATACGGAGCCTCGGACAGACTACTGCTCAATTACCGGATATGTTTAAATTAAGCTACCTGCTTCACATAATTGCTGTTTACATTTTGAGTTCTCCAGACTGGTTTTGTTTTGTACTTTTTGACAGGACAGTAGTTGTTATTATTATACTGACAGCTTCCAAACAGAGATTGCAAAAAAAAAATGAATATAACCTTGTTTATCAAAATATATGCTTGCAATTTGACTGGTATAATGGAAATGTATTCTCTTGAAAGGGCCGCTGTGTCATTTTTGAATAACAGATGCTCTTTAATCAAAATCTGTCATATAAACATAAGTGGTTTTTAATGTGGATTTACCAATTTGATATGAATGTTTTATGCATAGTATTATAGTCCCGTATCAGCAAAAAAAAAATCAGAATTCTTATGTTTAGGAAAAAGGAATGATTTGTTATTTCTTCTTGCTTTACTTTATTACTGTTTTGACAGGTTTAGGATGGAACTTGTTTTAACTCTCTGTAGTCAGAGCTGAAACATTTGTTGTCAGCCAGGAACAGTAAATTACTTCTTACCCCATGCCTTGGTTTGGAGAGAAAAGGGAAATCTGGTGAGGCCTGTCTGGCAAATTTTGGTCTGGGGGTAAAAACAATTTAGTGGCTCATGGTGAAACTTTATTAGCTTACCTGTTATCATCAGAGATAGACAAATAGAGAGGCAAGACGCATATAGTGACAGAGCAATGGTTGGGCCCTTATATATTTTTACCTAGTTTCTAGTGGCCTTTTATAGCGCCTTTTCTACCTCAGATCAAATGGCTGCCCAGAATGATTTGGGGCCCTTAAAAGTGACAAGTGATACAGCCCAAGCTAGTAGAATCAGGTTAGAAAGCGAGGCACTCTTGCCTCCCTTGCCAGCTCTTACTTGTCCACTCACTATATAACTTTTATCAATGCAAACACCTTGACTAACCAAATTTAATTGGTCTCACTGAACCTTTACTCTGACATCATAACACATCACATGATGCACTGATTCCAGCTGAGAGGGATTGTGGTCTCAGTCTGCAAATTACAAAGCAGTGAGTCGACATCTGTGGTGGGGAAATTATATAAGGTGTTATTTAGGGATTAATATTCAGGAATAAATTTGGAACAACATTAGTAAAAAATCAACATTAAGGAAGAGTTAAGCTATGACGAAACAATACTGGAATGTAGACAATTTTTGTTAATGACAAATTATCAAATAGAAGAAAAGTGGGATGCCAAATAGTTTGCTCATGGGCCTAGCCATATCTCAGATTGTAGATAACAGAACATTTGTGTTAAAATTTGTATGTTTGAAATCAATGTCACGTAAGTGCATGAGGATTTGGAGAAAGGGGGAAATAAATAAATATAATAATAATACAATATGATGCTCTTTGGAAGAAAACTAACTTGAAATGTAAACAGTAAATGGATGTCACTTGTATGTGTATTTTCATAACTCTGGTCTTTTCTTGTAAACTAAAAAATCTGATTTGGTGTTAGAATGCTGTTATTGTCTCATAACAGGTGCATTTAAAATTAACATGTTTATAAATACTTTGGACAACCAATTTTATTTTCTGTTTTGGTCTGTATTGTTTCCACAATAGTGGGATTCTGTGGTGTCAGAGGTGCACAAATCAAAGGGATAGAAGGAAATAAAATCTCTTGCAAGATAGCTCTGTACGCCGATGATGTTGTCCTCTCCCTAACCTCTCCGCAAATTTCGATCCCTGAGGTTATAACCCAGATTAACACCTTTAGCACCTATTCAAACTATAAAATAAACATCTCCAAGACACAGACTCTGGCATTCCATCTCTCCACATTTCAACTTAAAAAACTACAGAAGATAGGCTATATAAACTGGTCCAATACTGTAATAACTATCTGGGCATAAAAATGAAGCATGATTTGAGACAAACTATCTCATATAATTTTGAGTGTTTGATACAGGAACTAAGAGACCTATTTTTCCGTTGAAGGGGCTTAGAGCCGTCATGGATGGGGCGGATTCAGATCATCAAAGCGTATGTCCTCCCTAAGGTCTTGTACTGTATGAGTACTAGCCCATTAAAAGTCCCTAATACCTATCTGACTCAACTGAGTCTCTTGTTTTCTTCGTATGTATAGGGAGCTAAGAGACCCCGAATTGCAAAAGTCACACTAAAACAAGATGTAAAACGAGGTGGTCTGGGATTCCCAGACCTATTTAGACTGGCGGACCTGTGTCTGTTTACCCACTACCTGGCCTGGCGGCATGCGAGTGACTCACCTTCAATCTGGTTTCAGATTGAAAAGACGGATTTGGAAGGGCTGAGCCCCAGCTTTCTCTTTTGGTTAGATCAGGCCTCCTTCAAAAAGCAATTAATTTCAAACCCAATAATAAAGGACAAAGGTAAAGCAATGTTCAAATTTAAAGCTATATTTACTAAATCACAAGGAATTACCTATCTGGCCCCCCCTTACAACACTATCTTTATATATTAACGACCTTAACCTGGGTGAATGGTCTCGGAACCACATTTTTAAGGTGGGTGATATTTTTCAGGGGACCCAGTTGTTGTCATTTAACGATCTTCAACTAAAATATAATCTACCAAGACAAGAGCTATTTACATATGGTATAATTAAGAGCTATTTAGCTGCCAACCATATAGTGGAACAGACAGAACTGGATACTTTTGTCGAAACAGTTAATAAGTATAAAAACATCTCAAAACTTCAGACGCTATGTGATGAATAGGTACAGGATGGAGGTCAATATGCAGATGACACTAACCTGTCTAGGACTGTGAGGAAACCACGCTATGGAAGGCAAGTAAGAAACCACAATAGGAATCCAGACAGCAAATATAGTCCAGGCTTGTGTGGGTTACAGACAGGAGCACAGCAATATAGTAATCCAGAACTTGAAGGGTAAGCTGGTATCAGGATGCCACAACAGGAATGCAGATCAGTGCAGGTTACAACAGGAACACAGCAATATTGTAATCCAGACTTCGGAGGGTTAAGGATAGGATAGCCAAGGTCGAGGGAGCCAGACAGACTGCAAAACGATAAGGTAATCCGGGATCAATAGGTATCAGAATAACAGCAAAAACGAAGAGACGGTCCAGGGTCAGGGGCACAGGCAGGCAGAAGAGTAGTCGAGGAATCCAAGGTCAGCAACAGAATATATATATGAGATAAACGCCAGGGAACCGGGATAAACACGAGAATCACCAAGCAAGGAGTGTTTGGTGATTCTGCCTTTTAAATTCTCCCGCGTCTCGCGGGTACGCGACGGGCGTGACGTCATCGGACGCGCGCCTAGTGTGGAGACGGAGATTACTGGAGTCAGGGAACGCGCTTGCAAGCGCATGCGATGGTTGGACAGGTAGGCAGGCATACACAGGGGAACTACTGCGGGGTAGTTCCTGACACGCTATTGGATGTCCTTCCTAACTCTTTTAGATTTGACGCCCTCTCTAGATGGGAGACAGAACTTAACATTGTAATTTCCAACGAACAATGGTTTGAGGCTGTCTCCAATACTAGGAAAGCGGTGAAGGGGATTAACTTGTTGGAATTATTCTTTAAAATTGCTTTTCGTTGGTACTTGGTCCCACAGAGGTTATACAAAATGTATCCGAATGGCTCTAGCCTCTGTTGGCGGTGTGGACGTATGGAAGGAGACCATGCACATGTTTGGTGGGGATGCAGTTTACTTCAGCCACTTAGGGACAGGATATCCTACATATTTGGAAGGATGTTTAACCGCAGCTATTCCCTAACCTCCCAAACTTTTCTCCTGCACATGGACCTGAAATTTGTCAACACACCCAATCGATTTCTTGCCATCCATGTCTTGCTGGCTTGTAAGCTATCGATGGCAAGACATTGGAGAAGTAAAGAATTACCAACCTGGGACGAAATAAAATCCCAGATTAATTTCCAGATGGACGCAGAAAGTTTGATGTATGAGGCTGGCAAAGCATCCCCAAAATTTTTAGAGGTTTGGTCCCCTTGGGATAACTTCCAATAGAGAACCCCTGAGATATAAATGTGCTCTCTGTTTTTTTTTTTGTTTTTTTTTCTACATTGTTTTATTTAAAGACAAGGGTTACTAGGCCTGAGACATGTAAGGATTTATTGTTTTTTCCCCCATTCCCCCCGTGAGATGCCCCCCCCCCCCTCTGGAACACAGTATGTCTGTTACTTGTATGTAGTATAAATGTATATTTATGTTATGGAAACCTAATACTTACCCATTGATGTCTCTAAGTGTTTTTGTAGTAAAATGTTTTGTACAATAAAGATTAAAAAAAATAAAAAAAATAGTGGGACTCTGTGATCATCGGAGCATTGCAAAAGCAACTATCTGATGTTATTCATGTAAATATAGATAAACATAGGAAGTAAAGTGCAAGAAGTAAAAGAAGAGCCATACATATTAAACAGAAATCAGTATGTGAGCAGCCATATTTCTATTTCGGATTTTCCACTCCTATGTGTTAGCAAGCAATGCTACCACTTAGGAAACAGTGCTTGACTCATCATTTATTTTGTTTGGGGGGGGGGGGGGGGGGTAATAAAGGCAAAAAAGCATAGCCCATGGAATGCACTATAGTGGATATAAAGTGCAGATTTAGGCAGCACCACAAGTGTACCCTGCAGTATAAGTAAATTAATAGCTTGTCGACCTAGTATTATTCCAAGGTGGCAGCACAAGGTACAATGGCTATGCTGCACAAAACCAGCACATTCAGCTTCCCATTAAACCAAAAAATTAAAAATGATAATATTGTGTTAATGCATAAGTTGTGGATCACTTCCAGTTCATGACACTTTGAGGAGCTGGGATTCCCCCTTCAGTAAAGCTCTTTTTAGTCCACATGGCACATTCCCAGAACAATAGAACTGACAAAGCAGGCCATACACCATGGAGTAATAAATAATAGCATCTCATAGATCACAGGGAAACACAGCCCCACCGCCTACTTAGACCTTATAACTCCTGTTATCCTATCCAAATAAATAGTGAAGGAAAATCTTCAGTAGATCAAGCAGTAGATAAGGAGATGAAGTGGTATCACTTCTCCTGCTTGGAGGAAGTTCTTGAAGTCATTTGCTAGTTTGTGGGCAAATCTCTGCAACACATGGGGGGGGGGGGGTTGTATTCAGGGCCGATCCTAGGGTCACGGGCGCCTGGGTGCAGGTTTTCTTTTGGCACCTAAAATTGGGCGTGGTTATATTATGAACTCCTCCCCTTTATACATGTCTGTTCCAGACGCCATTAGAGCACAAACTTTATTTTGATGTAAAGGACAAACACAAACTTTTATTTTAAATAAAGATATATATTTTGCCATAATACTGTGAAGTGGTTTTATTTATTTCTATGATGCTCAGCCAGCAACATGGGAGAGTTTTTGCTGGCTAGCAGAATGAGTTTTTACTACCATTCCCATGATACCCAACCAGCCAAAGTCTGGCTGAGCATCACTGGAAAAGAAGTACACAAGGAGCGATAAATAATATTCCACCATGCCAGTCACTCACGTGTCTCTCTCTCCCCATGCCCTCATGTCTTTCTTTCTCTTTCCTCATACCCTCATGTCTGTCTCTAACTTCCTATACCCACATGTCTGTCTCTCTCTCCCCATACCCACATGTCTCTCTCTCTCTCCCCACTCATACCCAATGTCTGTCTCTCTCTCTCTACAATCATACCCAATGTGTGTGTCTCTCTCTCTCTCTCTCTCTCTCTCCACTCATACCCAATGTGTGTGTCTCTCTCTCTCTATCCACTCATACCTAATGTCTCTCTCTCTCTCTCTCCCCTCCTGCCCCCATGTCTGTCTCTCTCTCTGTCTCCACTCCTGCCCCATATCAGGCACTTTTCAGTGCTTTATTTTTTAAACATAGGCTGCGCCGGCACAACGAGCGCGAACCAACTTAAATCTACGCATTCAGCGTAGATAACTCTCGTGAGTCTGTTTTATACATTGGCGCACATGCCGATTGCACCAGCTTGCGCCGTGTTTATACATGTCCCCCAATGTGTATATGTGATTATGTATGGGTGCACATACATAATTAAATACAGTCACATAATCACACAGTCATATGCAAGTATGCAGTTACACAGACACACATATATACAGTCACACACGCAGTCAGTCACATACACACAAACACACATATACAATCACATACACATACATACACATAAATATACAGTCACACATGCAGTCAGTCACATACACATGCATACAGCCAGAAACACACATATACAGTCACACATGCAGTCAGTCACATTCACATACATACACACACAGAGAAATGCTGTCGCCCTCCCTGCTTAATTACCTTTATGTGCAGGGAGGAGGACGTTCTCGATGGCAGGGCCGCCACCAGGAATTTCAGGGCCCCTTATTGAACACATTTTCTGCCCCCCCTCCCGACAATATCTCCCACTCGCCCCACCTACCCTCACAAGCATGTTATCCCGGTCTAGTGTAATATGGAGGGTGGTTGGGAGCAGTTGGTCAATATGCCAGTAATATTTTGCCACTCAATAAGTCAGTATTTTGCCCTCAATATGCCATTCTTTTGCCATTTAATATGCCAGTATTTTGCCTCCTCAATATGCCATATAATATGCCAGGATTTTGCCCCTCAATGTGCCATTCTTTTCCCATTTAATATGCCATGATTTTCCCCCTCAATATGCCATTTAATATGCCAGTATTTTCCCCCTCAATATGCCATTTAATATGCCGGTATTTTGCCCCTCAATATGCCATTTAATATGCCAGCATTTTGCCCCTCAATATGCCATTCTTTTGCCAATTAATATGCCAGTATTTTGCCCCTCAATATGCCAGGAATTTGCCAATTAATATGCCAGAATTTTGCCCCTCAATATGCCAGTATTTTTCCCCTCAATATGCCAGGATTTAGTCCCTCATTATGCCAATTAATATGCCAGGATTTTGCCAATTAATATGTCAGGATTATGCCAATTAATATGCCAGGGTTATGCCAATTAATATGCCAGGATTATGCCAATTAATATGCCAGGATTTTGTCACTCAATATGTCAGGATTATGCCAATTAATATGCCAGGAATTTGCCAATTAATATGTCAGGGTTATGCCAATTAATATGTCAGGGTTATGCCAATTAATATGCCAGGAATTTGTCACTCAATATGTCAGGATTATCCCAATTAATATGTCAGGGTTATGCCAATTCATATGTCAGGGTTATGCCAATTAATATACCAGGGTTATGCCAATTAAAATGCCAGGATTTTGCCAATTAATATATCAGGGTTATGCCAATTAATATGCCAGGATTTTGCCAATTAATATACCAGGGTTATGCCAATTAATATGCCAGGAATTTGCCAATTAATATGCCAGGGTTATGCTAATTAATATGCCAGGAATTTGCCAATTAATATGCCAGGGTTATGCCAATTAATATGTCAGGGTAATGCCAATTAATATGCCAGGAATTTGCAACTTAATATGTCAGGGTTTTGCCAATTAATATGTCAGGGTTATGCCAATTAATATGTCAGGGTTATGCCAATTAATATGCCAGGAATTTGCCAATTAATATGTCAGGGTTATGCTAATTAATATGCCAGCAATTTGCCAATTAAAATGTCAGGGTTATGCCAATTAATATGTCAGGGTTATGCCAATTAATATGTGAGGGTTATGCTAATTAATATGCCACGATTTTGTCACTCAATATATCAGGATTATGCCAATTAATATGTCAGGATTTTGCCCCACAGTATGCTCGTTTGCCACCCTCCTCCCCCCTGCCCCAGTACTTACCTCTGCTCTGTCTCCCGCCTGGCCCAGGACGCCTGCTTGATGCAGACACCATCCTCCCTGCAGCCAATCAGAGCGTGACGGGGCGGAGCTTGCACCCGTCGCGCTGTGCTTGGTGTGATAGGGAGGTGCGGTAACCGCAGGCGCTCACCTGCGGCTCGCACCTCCTTGTCACACTAATCACAGTGCAACGGGTGCAAGCTCCGCTCCCGTCACGCTCTGTGATTCAGGCGCTTCTCCTCCTGTGCGCCTGGGCGCGGTGCACCCCGTGCACCCACCCAGGATCGGCCCTGGTTGTATTCCAAATTAGGATATCATGCCACATTTTCGTATTGGTGGCCACAATTATGCAAACTTATGACATCATCTCCTTAATATTTTTGGGTGAAAATAACATACTTACAGTATTTGTATCAGTGTTAAAAGCACAGATACCTTCAATTAAGTATTTTCTTCACTGATTGAACATCTGTTGTGTGTTTTAAAAGATTTATTCATGAAAGAGAGAATAGCAGTCATTCTTGTCACTCAAGTGTTAAACACCAAATCTTTATTAGAAATAAAAACCTGTTTAACACAGATTTTTTTTCTTTTTCTTATTCAGGAGTGTGGAATAAATGTGACCTTTCCACACACTACTTTTTTTTACTTTCTTCTTAGCCATGCGTGTGTTTTTTAATGTAACCTTTACAACTTAAAAGTGTAAAAAGCCGTTAATGCAGTGTCAGTGGACTTGGAAGTATAGCCTAAAGTACTTATACCAATTTTTAGAAAATCTTAATATGAAATGGTTTTGATTGTGGTTTGATGGATACATGTGCTTAGTAACATTAAAAAGCTAATAAAATAAAAATTCTTAACTTAAAATGTAAATACAAATAAGTGAAGTTATAACATAAAAAAACATGTTTTGGGGTAACTAATGAGTCTATAAAAATATGTATGACATGTTTACAATAACTGAACCACCAAAATAAAGCAAGAGGCTAAGAATATTAGACCAAGAATAGGCAAAGTGTCTGTACAAGGACACCAGTATCTGTGGCATGGTCTGTGACATTCCATATAGTAGTAATAAATTGTGCACCACAAAGTATAGCAAATGACCACCATAAAAATTTTGGTGTCAACCCATAATTTGCTGGCAACAGGTCCCAAGATGCAAAGGGGTCAGAGCCTAAAGTGAGCAGGAGAATGCTTTGATGTGTGATATCACCAGTGCCGGCGCTACCGTAAGGCAGCACAGGCGGCTGCCTTAGTGCGCCCCAAGGGGGGGGGGGGCGGCAGGAAAATCACCTGCGCCCCCAGGCCCATTTACTTACCTCCTTCCTTGCTGCTGTGCAGGTCCGTGGCTGTGAGGGAAGCATTGTGCGCTCCCCTCCAGCCGCGCAGATCAATTAAGTTTGTTTAAACTTTTTTTTCAACAAACTTTATTGAAGCCGCGCGGCTGGAGGGGAGCGCACAACGCTTCCCTCACAGCCACGGACCTGCACCAGGAGACAGCAGCAAGGAGGTAAGTACTGGCTTAGGAAGAGGGGAGGAGGGTGGCATAACGAGCATACTGAGGGTCAAAATCCTGGCATATTGAGGGGCAAAATCCTGGCATATTAATTGGCATTATCCTGGCATATTAATTGGCAATATCCTGGCATATTAAGTGGCTATACCCTGGCATATTAATTGGCACTATCCTGGTATATTAATTGGCAATATCCTGGCATATTAAGTGGCTATACCCTGGCATATTAATTGGCAATACCCTGGCATATTAATTTGCTAAATACTGGCATATTAAATAACGATATCCTGGCATATTAAATAACTATACCCTGGCATATTAATTGGCAATATCCTTGCATATTAAGTGGCAATATCCTGGCATATTAAATGGCAATATCCTGGCATATTAATTGGCAATATCCTGGCATATTAAATGGCAATATCCTGGCATATTAAGTGGAAATATCCTGACATATTAAGTGCCAATATCCTGCATATTAATTGGCTATATCCTAGCATATTAACTGGCAATATCCTGGCATATTAAGTGGCAATATCCTGACATATTAAATGGCTATATCCTGGCAAATTAAGTGGCAATATCCTGGCATATTAATTAGCAATATCCTGGCATATTAAGTGGCAATATCCTGGCATATTACCGTATTTGCTCGATTATAAGACAAGGTTTTTTTCAGAAAAAAAAAATCTGAAAAATCCCCCTCTTATAATTGAGGTCGTCTTATAATCTGACCTCAAATTGAGGTCAGACTATAAGACATGGATCCAGAGATGGGGGGGAGAGCAACAAGGGGAGGGAGGGGTTAAGAGACAGAGACAAGGGAAGGGAGGGGGTTAAGAGACAGAGACAAGGGGAGGGAGGGGGTTAAGAGACAGAGACAAGGGGAGGGGGTTAAGAGACAGACAAGGGGAGGGAATGGGTTTAGAGACAGAGACAAGGGGAGGGGGGGTTAAGAGACAGAGACAAGGGGAGGGAGGGGGTTAAGAGACAGAGACAAGGGGAGGGAGGGGGTTAAGAGACAGACAAGGGTAAGGAAGGGGTTAAGAGACAGAGACAAGGGGAGGGAGGGGGTTAAGAGACAAGGGGAGGGAGGGGGGGAAGAGACAGAGACAAGGGGAGGGAGGGGGGGAAGAGACAGAGACAAGGGGAGGGAGGGGGTTGAAAGAGACAGAGACAAGGGGAGGGAGGGGGGAAAGAAAGACAACACTAAGGGGAGGAGAGAGAGAGAGGAAAATGGGGGCAAGGGAAAGAGAAAGGCAGCATTGGCACATAAAAAGAAATAAAAACTAGAAACACATTTTTTGATATCATCATTTTTTATTAAAAAAGCAATTTACATGTGAATATATACAAGTTGAACTTTTTTCCTATAGGGTAGTCTTATATTCAGGCTTTTAGTTTTTTTCCTAATGGAATATCCAAAGTTTGGGGGGTCGTCTTATAATCAGGGTCGTCTTATAATCGAGCAAATACAGTAATTGCCAATCTCCTGGCATATTAAATGGCAATATCCTGACATATTAAGTGGCAATAGAGTGGCAAAATCCTGGCATTTTGAGGGGCAAAATCCTGGCATATTGAGGGGCAAAATATTGGCATATTAAATGGCATATTGAGTGGCTAAATACTGGCATATTGAGTGGCAAAATAGTGTGTCTCAGGTTATGTGTGTCACTGTGTGTGTGTAAGTGGTAAGGGTGTGTGTAAGTGTGTAACTTTCTGTGTAAGGGTGTGTGTCACTGTGTCAGTGTAAGGGTGTGTGTGTGTGTGTGTAAGTGTGTCACTGTGTCTGTGTAAGGGTGTGTGTGTAAGTGGTAAGTGTGTCTCTGTGTGTGACTGCAAGGGTGTCTCTGTGTTTAAGGGTGTCAATGTGTGACAAATTTAGAGCATGCAAGTTGAATATTTATATGTATTTATTTTCCACACTATACATTATACTTTTATATATATAAAATGTATGGAGGGTTGGTGGTGTGGGAGGCGTGGAGGGTCAGAGGAGAGGCACCAAAGAGCCCCTTCGCCTGTGTAGACGAAAATCCTTGCACCGGCCCTGGATATCACACAACATTGCGTGACCCCGTGCACTGAGCTCCTGGTGATACCAGGTGTCCAGCTTATTTCCATTGCATTTAGGATGTGTATTCTACTTAGACATTTCTTCTAAACAGACACAGTTTAAACACAATGCTGCCTACAAAGCACAGTGGATAGGCAATACTAATGATGTCATAGATCCAAATTAGACATGACAGGATCTAAAAAAAAGTCACAGTGAATCAAGAACGGTTGTCAACTATGTGCCAGCTCCAAAATTAGATCCAAATCAATAGTTTTCAAATGTTAGGGGGACTGATATGCAGTACAGTGAAGATGACTGAATGAGCACTGAATGCCATGCCAGCACTAGCAACTTGATGGTCAGGAATTCTATGGGAGTAACCAACAGCATCCCTAACATGCCACCAGACTTATATTCAGCCACACCTCCTATATTCAGTGCCTCATCAGACCCGCCAATCTCCATTCAGCAACCAATCCAAGCAATGGAGGCCATATGCAGTTTTGGGCCTAACTTTCCAAGATTCATGCAGTCAACCTGAAAGTCATAGTGTTCAAGGAGGACAATGCACAGCACCTTACTACAATGTTGGACTTCGAGATGCAGCTCAAAGAACACTCGCTGATGCTTGGTGTAGTGCAGAAATAAATGGACTGGAGTAACAACATAGGACTGAAATGGTAATGTATGATGATCTCCCTGCAATGCTGAGGACACTATTTAACTTGACTGCCAAGACTCCAGGTAGCTCCCATCATCCTCCTGCCAACGCCAACCACAAATAATAAACACATAGACCACATCAGTATTTTAAGGGCGTTGGCCAAAGCTTTATTTAGTTTGAACCAGCAACTGTTTAACTTTACTTTGCCAACTGCAGGCAATTGCATTAGTCCAAGAGTACAGCCTTCAGGTGCTTCAGACTGCATCTCCCTAGCCCAAGCGGGGAACTTGCAGAACTCTTTTAACAGCGCTCGTCATGCCACCACAGCTATACATGTTACATGTTACACCATTGTGCCCCGCCCCCTGATGTATAGAGCAATCAAATTTAGGTGCACCCCATCCTGATGCACAACACATGTATTATCTCTTTCAAACTCTCTGTGGCGAACTGACCCCCCCAGTCCTGAACAAAACAGGAAATGGCCAAATCATGCTTCCTGCATGAATGCTCTAAGCTCCTAGGGTTATTGGACTGATCTTGAAACAAATTGCATAAATTGAGGCCGTATATATAGATGATACCTGTTCGATGCCCATCTACCTAATCTTCCGATATCTGACAGAGAGAACCCCACCGAGTGTGCCTCTGTGGCTGCCCCAATTCGAAATGAGATGGCGAGAACCTTGATGAGGGAATACCCAACTGTGACACACAACCCTTGAGAACACTTGAGAATTGGAAATGCATGACAGGAGCCCGTTACTATGAAATGTACCTTCTATGGCCGGGTGAGTCTGGATTTAGGAGCTTACCAGCCAAACAGGGAAAAATTCACCCCCTATGGGACCTATCCTCACAACTGTCTCTTTCCCTTCCGGGTCGGTTTTGGACCTGCCTATTCTCACTTGGATCCCTGAAGTTCCCACGGTAACATCCCCCCACAAGAGATGCATGAGTCTGTGCCCGTGGGGCTACCAATTTACCCACCGTCATAGCCCCGAAGAATGCCAGGGAAAATGACAGTTGGAACAGCAGCATCTCAAAAGGATCCTAAATAACAAACCCAATGAAATTGGGCGGGGAGCATCTGGTGCCCTGCTCCACTTCCAACCTTTCAAGATGCGCCGGATGGTGAATTACTTGGAGACATCACGCCACCAGACCATCTGAAAGAGAAAAGACAGTGCTGACACACTCCATTCCACCGTGTCACAGGACATTCCCCACCCTCCCATAGGCCAGTCAAATATGACAAAATTGCATCGAGCCTCGCCTGATCCATATCCAGGCCACCTTCACCTTCCACCACCCCCATCCACTTTTGCCATACCTCAATGTAGGCCATAAATGAAGAAGGAGCCAAATGCTCTTCAATCAAACTTCGCAGTACTCCGAAACGAGAGTCCACAAGTGTGTAGGGAATGGAGCATCTGTCCTCGCAGAAATCCGGAGCCGCCGCTCGAAAACGACCCAGCTGCAAATGGGACAGGGCATCCGCAATTGTGTTACTCTCTCCCAGAACATGCCGAGCCCTAACCCATAAATTGTTCTCCAGACACCTAAAAAACACGTGTCTTAAAAGGCCCAACACTAGCGGGGAGGTGGAGCTGGAATGGGAGATGACGTGCACTACACTCTTATTATCAGTGCGGAAAATCAACCTCCTGTTCGCCGAGCGATTTCCCCATACTTCGACTGACAGTATGATGGGGAAGAGCTCCAGAAAGGTGAGATTCCTCAATAAGGGCGAACCATCCCAGCTGCTGAGCCAATACCATGTAGTATATATAAAAGTGTTACGTATCTTAACTTGAATTACGTCATCCAGTTGTGTGATATATGTGTTCCAAAACTGAAAAAAAAATGTTGTATGTAATTCCTTATTTAATGTCGAGCTCAACCATTCCATGTGGAAACATTTATTTTATTTAAGATGTTACATAGATATTTACCTTGGTTAAGTATTCTTCTGTCCACTGATTCATCACTCATTTGTTTTTTGTCCATGACAGGTTCTAGAATGCAACTGAAATCACGAGTGAAAATACAGCATCCGGACCTAATTTGCACTGTAGATTAGATAATATATTTGAGTAAGCCTACTGGAACTTTATTTGGAAGATACAGATTATTTAACCCCTTAGTGACAAGGCATTTTCACCTTGACTTTCCCTTGGTGACAATGGCTGTTTTGACATTTCTAGGGTGTTTGTGTTTAGCTGTAATTTTTTTCTTTCTCACATACAGTACCCACACAAATTATATGTTGTTTTTATCGTCATAAGAAGGGCTTTCATTAGATACCATTATGTTCATCATATCTTATAATTTACTACAAAAAAAATCATAAAATATGATGAAAAATGTAAAAAAAACACACTTTTTCTAACTTTGACCTAAAATATAATTTACACAAATAAAATCATTAAAAAAGACCCCCTCTAAATAGTTACTAAATGTTCTCCCGAGTTCAAAAATATGCATGTTTCCATATTTTTCGGTATTTTTTGCGAGTTATGGGGCAAAAACCAAAAAAAGTGTTTTTTGTTTTTTTCCTATATTGATCTTTTGACCCCAACCCGAACCCAAAATGTAACCCTAACACTAAATTTAACCCCAACTCTAATCCTTATTATATCCCTTAAAATTTTTTAACTTTAATTTAATTTTAACCCTATCCCTTATGCTAAAAAATATTTAATTTTAACCCTATAGGCTAATATAGCTAAATAACCTGTTTTTAATTAATTAAATATTTATGTTAAATATTTCCCATTGCAATGCTACTAAACTACCACTAGGGGTAGTCAAGTAGCATATTCAGAGCGACGGAAGTGAAGTTACTTTCACTTCCGAAGCTCAGACCGGCAGAGGACTTAGCCATATTGACGGAGCAGCATGCTCCGTCAATATGGCTCCCCACGATCGCTCTGTGGGGCGATCGTGGGGGTCCCGAAATAGAAATTTCGGTGCTGGCTATTGCCTCGATGTCGAGGCAATAGACCAGCACTGTTAAAGCGGTTTTCGCGATCGTTGATCGCGAAAAACGCTTCATTCAATGCAGGACGTGCCAGGCGTGCCAGGACGTCCTTTGTCGTTAAGGGAGTTTCTCCCAGGACGTGCCTGGCACGTCCTTTGTCATCAAGGGGTTAAGGTATAAGTTTGTTTGTTTGTTGATGTTACACACTATAATCAGGAATGTGCCCTCTGAGTCTAGAATCTGATGCTTGATATCTATTTGTAAAGAGCTTGAAAAATAATTGTGATCCTTTTTTTTATTAGGATGTGATGCATTCATTATCCTTGTAAATTTTCTGCCCCGAAATTTGCTTTATCGTTTTATTTTCAATGTGTTTCTTTTGTACTGGGTATTGAGTAGACATGTGCAATCTTTTTCGGACTAATGCATTTTCGGATGAAAATATCATTTTCGTCCATTCGCCCAAATAACAGAAAAGAGTCATCAGAAAGTCAGTAATAATTTGAGATAATTTTTTATTCTGCATATCATTATGCTATGCGAATAAAAACTAATCATAAATGAATACTGGTCCATCTTTCGTCCATTTGGCAATTCAGCTTAATTTCATCTCAATTTCAGATTATATATGTAACTATTATGGATCTATTCACTAATTATTATTAGTATTCTACAAACTAAGTCAAATTCTGCCCCTGAGTTTGACTTAGAAAAAAAACCTAGGTTAGAATTTTCCCCATTGAAAGTAATGGGAGGCAAAAATATTGAAGCTATTTTTGAAACGAACTACATTTTTAATCGTTTCAGAACTTTTTCCACCTTTAATGTGACCTATAAACTGTACAACTCAATTGAAAAACAAACTGAAATCTTTTAGATAGAGGGAAGAAAAAATATAAAAATAAAATAATGTGGTTGCATAAGTGTGCACACCCTCTTATAACTGGGGATGTAGCAGTGTTCAGAATTAAGCAATCACATTCCAAATCATGTTAAATTGGAGTCAGCATACACCTGCCATCATTTAAAGTGCCTCTGATTAACCCCAAATAAAGTTCAGCTGCTCTAGTTGGTCTTTCTTGAAATTTTCTTAGTCGCATCCCACAGCAAAAGCCATGTTCCACAGAGAGCTTCCAAAGCATCAGAGGGATCTCATTGTTAAAAGGTATCAGTCAGGAGAAGGGTACAAAATAATTTCCAAGGCATTATATATACCATGGAACACAGTGAAGACAGTCATCATCAAGTGGAGAAAATATGGCACAACAGTGACATTACCATGAACTGGAGCTCCCTCCAAAATTGAAGAAAAGACGAGAAGAAAACTAGTCTGGGAGGCTACCAAGAGGCCTACAGCAACATTAAAGGAGCTGCAGGAATATCTGGCAAGTACTGGCTGTGTGGTACATGTGACAACAATCTCCCGTATTCTTCATATGTCTGAGCTATGGGGTAGAGTGGCAAGACAAAAGCCTTTTCTTACGAAGAAAAACATCCAAGCCAGGCTACATTTTGCAAAAACACATCTGAAGTCTCCCAAAAGCATATGGGAAAAGGTGGTATGGTCTAATGAAACCAAGGTTGACCTTTTTGGCCATAATTCCAATAGATATGTTTGGCGCAAAAACAACACTGCACATCACCAAAAGAACACCATACCCACAGTGAAGCATGGTGGTGGCAGCATCATGCTTTGGGGCTGTTTTTCTTCAGCTGGAACTGGGGCCTTAGTTAAGATAGAGGGAATTATGAACAGTTCCAAATACCAGTCAATATTGGCACAAAACCTTCAGGCTTCTGCTAGAAAGCTGAACATGAAGAGGAACTTCATCTTTCAGCATGACAACGACCCAAAGCATACATCCAAATCAACAAAGGAATGGCTTCATCAGAAGAAGATTAAAGTTTTGGAATGGCCCAGTCAGAGCCCAGACCTGAATCCGATTGAAAATCTGTGTGGTGATCTGAAGAGGGCTGTGCACAGGAGATGCCCTCGCAATCTGACAGATCATGATAGACTATCATGATAGACTCATACCCAAAAAGACTGAGGGCTGTAATAAAATCAAGGTGCTTCAACAAAGTATTAGTTTAAGGGTGTGCACACTTATGCAACCACATTATTTTATTTTTATATTTTTTTTCCCCTCTACCTAAAAGATTTCAGTTTGTTTTTCAATTGAGTTGTACAGTTTATAGGTCACATTAAAGGTGGAAAAAGTTCTGAAATGATTTACGGTATCTTTGTCTCATTTTTTTACAGCACAGAAACCTGACATTTTAACAGGGGTGTGTAGACTTTTTATATCTACTGTATTAGTATAAGGTTGGGGAATTCGAATGAAAGAGCCGAATTTCATCCCCTACTTTATACTAATGAGCTTAGGTGAAATTTCCCTTAGGTTTCAGGTTACATTTGGTCGTAATTCTGCACTTTAATCTGAAATCTTACACTGTTGAATATATGTGAACTTTCCATTTCTACTAATGAAAATAATGAATGAATTTCATCCAAAATGAATGCAGCAATGGATGAAATTCATTTCGGTCTGAGAGGACGAAAAAAAAACAAAATTTTTAGTTTTGGACAACTCTAGTATTGAGCCCCTGTGTGTTCACACACATTAACTTCATCATCTTAAAGTTAGGTCCCCCTCACCAATCTTTCCCCATTCCAGAGCGACCATATGACAAAACATAGACAAAACATGAAAAAATTCAAGATAAATGTATGAACTTTTTTTTATGTGGCCTCCCCCACAATTGCAGGATGTCACTTCTTGGTGTCAACCACAGTTGATACACGGTCCTTATGTCTTATTAGAAGACACCTGGTGGCAACTTTTAAGCCGACCGGCATGAGCATTAAATCAGATTTTGAGCTATATAATTTAATCTCATCAGAGAGAGAAAAAGAGATTTTATTTAAAAATTTTTATATCATGAAGCAGTAATAATCATCCCTTAAATAGCACACATGTACAACCTATATATCCATCTACAGGGCTGTATAGCCAAAACTTTCTATTTTCTTAGAACCTGCATTTCAAAAAAAGAAAAAAATTCAATCTCATCATTAATATCCTATTGTCTTTATCACCATGTGAATAACACATTTACTGGATGTATAGCATACATACCCATATACTAAAGTGAATAGCCAAAACCTTCTATAATCTTAAGGCATACAAAAAAAATGAATTTCCCCTGGTTAGGATCTTATTACATTAATTGCCTTATAAATTATCCAAATATAACATATAGACCAACAATAAAAAAATGCCAAACCCAGAATATGAAAAAAAGAAAATTTATATTGTGTTGTAGTCATCATTACTTCAGTAACACACATATGTATCATACGCATCCATATACAAGAGGGCATAGCCCGAGCATTTTATCATCTTAAAACATACATGCAGAAAATTAGTGACCCATTTTTAACACCAGCAAACTATACTTCTGTGATCCAAGCCCTAAAATGTACCTTACATCATTAACCCCTTTGCGACAATGGACGTGTCAGGCATGTCCAGCCAGGAACTCTGTTCCCGATAATGGACGTGCCTGACATGTCCTGCGGTAAAACGAGTGGTTTTTGTGATCGACTATCATGAAAACCGCTCTGACGGTGGTGGTCAATTGCCTCGATGTTGAGACAATAGCCAGCACCGAAATTTGGTCTCTGGGGCACCCAGAGTATGAAAAAAAATAAATTAAAGATTTAATTATCTTAAAACTAGGATTAGGGTTAGATTAGCTGCTAAGGTTAAATTAAATTAGGGTTAACATAAGGGATAGGGTTAAAATTAAATTTAAATTCAAATATATTAAGGGATAGCATAAGGGTTAGAGTTGGGGTTAAATTTAGGATTAGAGTTACATTTAGGGTTCGGGTTGGGGTCAAAAGGTCAATATAGGAAAAAACAAAAAACACCATTTTTGTTTTTTGCCTCATAACCACATTTAGAAACTATTTAGATGTGGTCTTTTTTAATTATTGTATTTGTTTAAAATATATTTTAGGTCAAAGTTAGAAAAAGTGTTTTTTTTTTTTTTTTACAATTTCATCATATTTTATTATTTTTGTGTAGTAAATTATAAGATATGATGAACATAATGGTATTTAATGAAAGCCCTTCTTATGAAGATAAAAACAACAAATATAATTTGTGTGGGTACAGTATGGGAGAAGAAAATTACAGCTAAACACAAATACCCCAGAAATGTAAAAACAGCCCTTGTCACCAAGGGAAAGTAAAGTTTAAAATGTCTTGTCACTAAGGGGTTAATATCATGTTATAATCAGCACTTCATCGATAGTCTGAATATAACATATAAACATGAATATCCATATATTAAAGTGGATAAGAAAAAAAACAGGGTATTCAAAAAAATCTTTTAATATTGTTTTGGACTCATCATCACTAATCATCAATAACACACATCTAGAATGGGTGTAGCCATATTTAAGAGCGCATAACTCAAACTTTCTATTGTCTTATTACAAATATTCAAACATTTAGTGACTTTTTTTAGTGACTTTATTTGTGTATTCCTCTCCAAAGGATTTGTCTTGCTTCATTAATAACAGACTTTGTGCATAATCCAAATATAATGTAAATACTCATGTTCAAAAATGGATAGCCAAGGACCATTGTATATGGAGAAGAAACCCCCCCAACCCCTTAATTCCATAAGTTACACATCCCTTATTATTATTGTAGTAATATATATAATATAATAAAAAAATTACAAATCAATTTTTCATTGGTAATGGTAATAGTTTTAATATGCCCTAATAGTAAATGGTAAATAGTATGACTGTAAACCATGTGGGCATAAATGGGGCAACTTACCATGTCTATGAACACATCATATAATAAAAACTGCATATATCCTATACACCACTTAGTAACCATAATAAAAGTTAGGGAAGGGCCACCCATACATATATGCATACATTATCATATATAATTTTATACACCACCATAACAGCTCTTTTGGTATAACAATGCCAGTGATGTCATGCCAGCTATGGGTTGGCATTAGACATGTGCAAAACTAAAATTTTCGTTTCGTTTTCGTCCATTCGGACGAAAATGTTATTTATTTCGTCTAAAACGAATTTCGTTCATTAGTGCATTCGTTTCAGACGAAATTCGTTCATTATTTTCGTTTCGTTAATTTTTTTCGTTCGTTTTATAGAATACAATGTAATACTATTGGCTTTCTATAAACCGAACGAGAGCCCCATTCATAAGAAATTCTTATGAATGGGGCTCTCGTTCGGTTCATAGAAAGGCAATAGTATTACTTGTATTCTATAAGCCGAAAGTCTATAAACCGAACGACTTTCGGTTTATAGACTTTCGGCTTATGGAATACATGTAATCCTATTGCTATTCTATAAACCGAACGACTTTCGGTTTATAGAATAGCCATAGGTTTACATGTATTACATAAGCCGAAAGTCTATAAACCGAAAGTCGTTCGGTTTATAGGCTGTCGGCATTTAACTATACAGAGACAGAGTCTCCATTCATAAAATTATGAATGGAGACTTTGTCTCCGTGTAGTAAAATGCCGACAGCCTATAAACCGAACGTTCGGTTTATAGGCTGTGGGCATTTTACTACACGGAGACAAAGTCTCCATTCATAATTTTATGAATGGAGACTCTGTCTCCGTGTAGTAAAATGCCGACAGCCTATAAACCGAACGTTCGGTTTATAGGCTGTCGGCTTATGGAATACATGTATTCCTATTGCTATTCTATAAACCGAAAGTCGTTCGGTTTATAGAATAGCATTAGGAATACATGTATTCCATAAGCCGACAGCCTATAAACCGAACGTTCGGTTTATAGGCTGTCGGCATTTTACTACACGGAGACAGAGTCTCCATTCATAAAATTATGAATGGAGACTTTGTCTCCGTGTAGTAAAATGCCGACAGCCTATAAACCGAACGTTCGGTTTATAGGCTGTCGGCTTATGGAATACATGTATATAATAAATAATATGTTATAATGTATATAATAAATAATAAAATTATGAATGGAGACTTTGTCTCCGTGTAGTAAAATGCCGAAAGCCTATAAACTGAACGATCCGTTTATAGACTTTCGGCTTATATAATACATGTAATCCTATGGCTATTCTATAAACCGAACGTTCGGTTTATAGAATAGCAATAGGAATACATGTATTCCATAAGCCGACAGCCTATAAACCGAACGTTCGGTTTATAGGCTGTGGGCATTTTACTACACGGAGACAAAGTCTCCATTCATAATTTTATGAATGGAGACTCTGTCTCCGTATAGTTAAATGCCGGCTTTTAACTATACGGAGACAAAGTCTCCATTTATAATTTTATGAATGGAGACTCTGTCTCCGTATAGTTAAATGCCGGTGTTCTGACAAATTTCTGGAGCAAATTCTCCTGCGCAATCGCAGGAGAATTTGCTCACTGCGCATGCGCATAAAGTTACAGCTGATAACTCAGCTGTAACTTTGTGACCACCGCGCATGCGCCAGCTGCGCAACCCACCTCCCGCCCCCTCACACCCCCTGCACACCCCTTCTTACCAGATCATCGACCACAGCGATACACAGCGCATGCGCACGCCTATCCAGCCGTTTGGGAATGTGCGCGTCCGTTGTTGTGTTCTTAAGGTGGTAAGTAACATGGGGCGTCGGGACATAAGGGGGCAAGCATCCTGGTGAGGGCTGCCTCATCTTGATGGGATTTGTGATCCTCCTGCTGCATCAATAATACAGCAGGAGGATCACAAATCCCATCAAGATGAGGCAGCCCTCACCAGGATGCTTGCCCCCTTATGTCCCGACGCCCCGTGTTACTTACCACCTTAAGAACACAACAACGGACGCGCGCATTCCCAAACGGCTGGATAGGCGTGCGCATGCGCTGTGTATCGCTGTGGTCGATGATCTGGTAAGAAGGGGTGTGCGGCGGGTGTGAGGGGGCGGGAGGTGGGTTGCGCAGCTGTCTCATGCACGGTGGTCACAAAGTTACAGCTGAGTTATCAGCTGTAACTTTATGCGCATGCGCAGTGAGCAAATTCTCCTGCGATTGCGCAGGAGAATTTGCTCCAGAAATTTGTCAGAACACCGGCTTTTAACTATACGGAGACAAAGTCTCCATTTATAATTTTATGAATGGAGACTCTGTCTCCGTATAGTTAAATGCCCACAGCCTATAAACCGAACGTTCGGTTTATAGGCTGTCGGCTTTTAACTATACGTTTGTCTCCATTCATAAATTTATGAATGGAGACTCTGTCTCCGTATAGTTAAATGCTATTGTATTCTATAAACCGACTCTATTTCGGCTTATAGAATGCAATAGTACTACGAATGGACGAATGAACGAATGATTTTCCTTTATTAACCATTCGTTCATCCGGCTTTAGTTAGCTTAGCATTTTCGTTCTTCGTTTTTCGGGCGAATGGACGAAAATGCAATTTTCGGACGAAAATGCATTCGTCCGAAAACGAATGCACATGTCTAGTATATATTCACATGTAAATTGCTTTTTAAATAAAAAATTATGATATAAAAAAATCTTGTTTTTATTTCCTTTTATGTGACAATGCTGCCTCTCTCTTTCCCTTGCCCCCAGATTTGTCGCTCTCCCCCCCTTAGTGTTGTCTCTCTCTCACCCTCCCTTTGGCTCCCCCCTCGCTCCCCTTGTGTCTGTCTCTTCCCCCCTTCCCTCCCCTTGTTTCTCTCTGCCCCCCCCCCTTGTTATTCTGTCCCCCCCTCACCTGTTTCTTGCTCCCTGGTGGCTAGTGGGGGCAGCCGGGGGATGTATGCACTATACATAATAGACGGAAGTGTCGGGCAGCATGGAGGTTGTCTGCACGATTCGTGCAGACATCCCCCAGCTGCCCGATTCTCCCTGGTGGCTAGCGAGGCAGCGGTGGATGTCTGCGCGATGAGCGAGACCTCCCCTGCTGCCGCCCGGAACGACAGCCAGGACTTTTATGAGGAAGCCGGAAGTACCCAGCTTCATCATAGAAGTCCCGGCGGTCATGCCGGGCGGCAGCAGGAGAGGTCTCGCTCATCGCGCAGACATCCTCCGCTCCCTCGCTAGCCACCAGGGAGAATCGGGCAGCTGGGGGATGTCTGCACGAATCGTGCAGACAACCTCCATGCTGCCCGACACTTCCGTCTATTATGTATAGTGCATACATCCCCCGGCTGCCCCCACTAGCCACCAGGGAGCAAGAAACAGGTGAGGGGGGGACAGAATAACAAGGGGGGGGGGGGCAGAGAGAAACAAGGGGAGGGAAGGGGGGAAGAGACAGACACAAGGGGAGCGAGGGGGGAGCCAAAGGGAGGGTGAGAGAGAGACAACACTAAGGGGGGGAGAGCGACAAATCTGGGGGCAAGGGAAAGAGAGAGGCAGCATTGTCACATAAAAGGAAATAAAAACAAGATTTTTTTATATCATAATTTTTTATTTAAAAAGCAATTTACATGTGAATATATACTAGACATGTGCATTCGTTTTCGGACGAATGCATTTTCGTCCGAAAATTGCATTTTCGTCCATTCGCCCGAAAAACGAAGAACGAAAATGCTAAGCTAACTAAAGCCGGATGAACGAATGGTTAATAAAGGAAAATCATTCGTTCATTCGTCCATTCGTAGTACTATTGCATTCTATAAGCCGAAATAGAGTCGGTTTATAGAATACAATAGCATTTAACTATACGGAGACAGAGTCTCCATTCATAAAATTATGAATGGAGACTTTGTCTCCGTATAGTTAAATGCCCACAGCCTATAAACCGAACGTTCGGTTTATAGGCTGTGGGCATTTAACTATACGGAGACAGAGTCTCCATTCATAAAATTATAAATGGAGACTTTGTCTCCGTATAGTTAAAAGCCGGCATTTAACTATACAGAGACAGAGTCTCCATTCATAAAATTATGAATGGAGACTTTGTCTCCGTATAGTTAAATGCCCACAGCCTATAAACCGAACGTTCGGTTTATAGGCTGTGGGCATTTAACTATACGGAGACAGAGTCTCCATTCATAAAATTATAAATGGAGACTTTGTCTCCGTATAGTTAAAAGCCAGCATTTAACTATACAGAGACAGAGTCTCCATTCATAAAATTATGAATGGAGACTTTGTCTCCGTGTAGTAAAATGCCCACAGCCTATAAACCGAACGTTCGGTTTATAGGCTGTCGGCTTATGGAATACATGTATTCCTATTGCTATTCTATAAACCGAACTTTCGGTTTATAGAATAGCCATAGGATTACATGTATTACATAAGCCGAAAGTCTATAAACCGATCGTTCGGTTTATAGACTTTCGGCATTTTACTACACGGAGACAAAGTCTCCATTCATAATTTTATGAATGGAGACTCTGTCTCTGTATAGTTAAATGCCGACAGCCTATAAACCGAACGACTTTCGGTTTATAGACTTTCGGCTTATGTACTACATGTAATCCTATGGCTATTCTATAAACCGAAAGTCGTTCGGTTTATAGTTTAGCAATAGCATTACATGTATTCTATAAACCGAACGTCGTTCGTTTTAAAGACTTTCGGCTTATAGAATACTATTGGCTTTCTATAAACCGAACTAGAGTCGAGTCCCCATTCATAAGAAATTCTTATGAATGAGGAGGGACTCTAGTTAGGTTTATAGAATGCCAATAGTATTCTATAAGCCGAAAGTCTTTAAAACGAACGACGTTCGGTTTATAGAATGCATGTAATGCTATTGCTGTTCTATAAGCCGAATGTCTTTCGGCTTATAGAACAGCAATAGCATTACATGTATTCTATAAACCGAACGTCGTTTGTTTTAAAGACTTTCGGCTTATAGAATACATGCTGCTATTGGCTTTCTATAAACCGAAAGAGTCCCCATTCATACGAATAGGTCAATTGACCTATTCGTATGAATGGGAACTCAATTTCGGTTTATAGGAAGCTAATAGCATTACATGCATTCCATAAACCGAAAGTCATTCATGTCGGTTTATGGAATGTAGTACAATGCTATTGGTATTGTAAACCGACTCTATTTCGGTTTAGAATGCCAATAGCACGAATGGACGAATGGACGAATGAACGAATGTTTTTCGTTTATTAACCATTCGTTCATTCGGATTTTGTTAGTTAAAATTTTCGTTATTCGTTTTTCGGACGAATGGACGAAAATGCTATTTTCGTCCGAAAATGCATTCGTCCGAAAACGAATGCACATGTCTAGTTGGCATCACATCATTGCTTATTGTTCACTGTCAACAGTTGTTAGGTTATATGTACCTGCCCAACCTCATGCCATGTGCATCACAGTATCATTTCGGGCCAGATCGGGGCATATTGGGTAGGACCATATGTAGTGTGAGATCTAACCTCAGCTAAGATGGGCACACAAAGCAGTCTTAACTACTACCACAACTTAAGACTCCTCCCAATTTACCCCTGGACATAAAGCTGTTTTTTTTTTTTAAGTATTAATGTCATGTACACAGTCACCCCACTGGCCACACCACCTAAAAGAAAAGTGTCCTTTTTTTGGCCTTCTCAAATATTGGGAGATATGAAAATTCAAACACATTATTCAGTAGAAAAATGTTCCAGCTTTTGCAATTTTACCAGTATTTCTACCAGTCTTGCAGAAATAATGAATTAATTAATCAGTGGGTTTCTGTCAAAGTTACTCCTTTATTAATTAAGTGATTCAAATGTGACTTCTAAATTCTGCAAGGGAGCATGTCAAAATAACAAAAAGGTGGGATACACAGATTCATTATTTAAACATAGACTGTGGTGGAATAAGGCACCACAGGGCCCCAGTGCAGAACAATTTCAGCATCCCTCCAGCTTTGCCCCCTGCCCCCCTCCCCTTGCAAACTGTGCAGTGACATTTCATTAGAGTGCACAGGACAGAAATACTGAATAAAGCATGATGGAACGTTCAGCTAATACATCGCACTGGCTCCAGAATACCACTGGTAGCTCCTCCCATGAACAATATATCTTAAAACAAAATAATGTTTTAATGAATAATTATCTCTAAATGCTTCTTTTCAAATCTCTGTTTTAGTACAGCAGTGGAGCCCAAATGAATAGTTAATTTGTGAGTTGTATTTGTGATTCCAAAAATGCTGTTATATAATATTGTAAATGACACCAAAGTTACTTAAATATGCAGCATGTAATGAAGAAAACCAAATCAACTGTGTCACTGTGATTAGAAGCATATTGTTGTAAGTTTAGACATAAGTAATTAATAACGATTATAATAAACATGAAAACACTGTTATATAATGAAACTGATATACTGTTTTATAATGAAACTGATAGCTCTGGAAGAAAGTATAAGATTTGTGTCTTGTTGCATGAGCAGACTAAATCCAGGAATAGAGTGATTAGATTCAGTACTTTATGGTACCATAATGTGTAATATTTACAATGAAGAGGTCTAGGTCTGTCCGAGTTCAGTTTGTATGGACTATTATCCTGAGAGAGTATAGGGATATCTACAACACATGTTACTGCTATCAAGAATAAATGTCCTGCTGTCTCGAAGCATAATTATTAATTCCACATAGATAACGAGCCAGAGAAGTGTTGCATTTAGCAAAAAATTATGCATAATAAAGGACATTTTAGACAGATCCCCAGGAGTCCAGATGCAGCCTTCCAAAAGTTCTTGGACAACAGCTGCCATAATTATTATAATTATAATTATATGGTAACATGGAAGTTGTAGGTAAAAAGCTGAAGTTGTATGCTTAGGACATAGACCAAATTATCTGTTTCTATGATGGCATTCCTGCACTTGCAAACAGGTGTGTCATTTGTCAATGGCAGCCAACCTTTATTAGTGCTATAAGAAAAAAACAAAGGCACAGCTCTTCTAGATGTATATCACCTTAATATATTATATATTATGTGAAAAAAACCTCCACCACCAAAAGAACCCTGAATCCAATACTAACCACAATATGTTTATAAATGTGTATATAGTAAGGGAAGAGCATGTATTCACACAGTAGAGGGATGTCTCCTAATCACCTGGAGAGAGATACTCCCCTTAATAGTAGCAAACCTTAAAATACTGCAGTGATCTGCACCAGTGCAAAGAAAAGGAACAGTTGTTAAAAAGAGAGACAGCGCAAAATACAGAAAAAACTTCAAGAACAAGTATATATGATAAAACAATATATATAAATGAATCACATCTCACAGAAATTAAATAACATACATAAATAACAATACACAAAAAAAAAAGAAGGAAAACATTATCTTCAGTGCCACTTTGTATCAAATAATAATACCAGTTGTTCACCTGGCCAGATATTGAACTATCGGATAAAGTATAAAACAATATTTCACTTGAACCACTCAAACACCCCACAGGACGTGTTTCGTTAGTCTTCCTCAGCAGGTGGGCGACAGTGCAACTATTAGGGCTAGGCATTTATTAGGGCTAGGCAATATGCGGAACTTCAAAATAATCCAAGAATGGCAGGTTACATAGGCTCGAAACACATTGCTTCTTTATTTGAAGTAGAAAAGTGCTTATTTAAAACCCAGTCTCCTTACGGTTTATAATCTCTATCATAAAGCAAAATCTAAATTCACACAGCCTAAAGTGTTTAAAAAGAAACCTGTGTTAGGAGTAAAGATAAAGTGACTGTGACAAACCCTATGTGTTTGGTGACGAGCACTTATCACGAGCACTGCACATTATGCAGAACTTCAAATGACCTACGCTACAATGCCCCATTCCTGCACTATAAACTAATTCTTATAACTGCTAAGAAATATATCAGGTGTTTCTTTAGTGTCAGGGAAATTGGAAAGGAACATATACAGATCTGAAGAAAATCAGAATATGTAGCTGATTTGATTGTGGGATGACGAATACATTTGCTCTCATACAAAATTCAGGTGGCATGTAAGAGGTATAATTTATAAAATCAAATGCACCTTTTTTATTTATCTAGACACTTTGCATGAGCAGTAACTGGACTTTCACCAAAACGGATATGGTAGATGAAAATAACTAACACATTTTGCAGTTTTGCAATGACTGCAGCAATTGACAAAATTAGTTTCAGACAAAACATAGTAACATAGTAATTTAGGTTGAAAAAAGACTTAAATCCATCAAGTTCCACCCTTCTACCTATCATTCCTGCTTTTGATCCAAAAGAAGGCAAAAACCCCTAAGGAAGCTTTTTCAAATTTCTGACTCCATAGGACAAACATATTTCTCCTTGGATCAAGATTCTATTATTAATGCTTATTCTATTATTAAAACAAAAAACTTGTCCGGAAAGACGAAAACTAAACATTTTAGTTTTGCCCAACACTAGTGTCTATATAAGTTTACATGTATTTATAAAAAAAAAAACAGATATTCTTGGTACTTAGAATAAGTACCCGCAGACTGTCGTCAAGTAGGAGGAGAGGCACCGCTTTCAGTGGGTGTGTGACCCCAACATTCAAAGCTGATCACTTAGGTATCGCTGCAATTAGGCACTATAGGAGTGCAACACACTGGGTGTGCACTTGAGTACTGTGCTAGCTGGTGGTACAGCGTGTACCCTGCAAGTCTGTGCCTCATCTGCGTGTCTGGTCAATAGGAAGGGAGCACGGGATATGATTTCATATCCCCGGCTCCTGACCTGCACACAGCTAGGTAGACCACTTGCCACCATGGATGTGGCATCACTCAGCATCACAGAGATTACAGGGCACCAGGCATGATATATTGTGCATAAAGTGAGTTACTGTGTGTTTGTGCAAAAAAGTGTTGTTTTAAATTACACTTATTAAAATATTGGTGACTGTGTACTGCTTAATTTTTGTTTTGCATTTTTATTTTATTGTTTTGCATATTTATTTAATTTTGTTTGTTTTCTCTTTGGAATTTTTGATTTAAATATTTTTATTGAGTAATTATACAGATATCAAAGAAAAAACATGGTATACAAAATATAGACACAGTGTACACCTCCAAAAAAAAGAGTATTATGGAAATACAGCGATTTGACATGGTTTTGTAATTTTGAGGAAGACAATTAACTGCGCTTGTATACATATACAATATAACTAGAGACCGTAAACATGTAGAGATACAGTATATTAAGAAAGTATCAGCAAAAAATCATGTATTGGATTTTTTATTTTCCTTCATTTCGTGTTCTGTTTAGCTAGTTATTATTCATTATTATTTATTTATTTAATTTTATACCTTTATGCTTTTTTTGGTAATATGTGTTTTGTGGATTTATTTTGGATTATATTGACCACAGTTTGATATACATAGCATTATTTTACTTTTCATGTATACTACTTTATTCAAATAATTGTATTTGATTTATTTTTTCATTTAATTGTTATTGCTATAGTCACCATTTGTATATCCTAGTTTATTTTCTTGCCATTGTGTCCTTTTTCTACCAGTAGTGCACTTTTCAAGTGGTGTGACTTTGTTTTATGCACTTGCACTGTTACACTGATCTATTCAGGTATTAGTGGTGTATACCTTTTGTATTTTCTTGTGTAGAGCCACCCTCATATCCCCATAGATCATATCATATGTTATTGTATTTGTACAGGTCCAGGGGTGTTTATTTATTTGGCTCACCAGGGTTGGCACCCCCACTGACCACCACTTAGAAACTACTGACTCAAGGGACTGTAGAGGGTCCTATTTTATTTTTGTCCTATTTTTAATTATAACTTTTTTTACTGACTACCCTTCCTATAATGCTCACACAGCCACAACTAAATCTAGGATGTGGTAAGTCCTATGTGCTATGTGGCAAGTGATGTGGGGGCAAAATGAAATTGTGGCAAGTACTGTGGGACAATGTGACAGAGTGGGAAGAGGCATGGAGGCATTAGGACACCGTGGCAAGTATTGTGGGACAATGTGACAGTGTGGCAATTACTGTGGGGACTCATGACACTGTTTATTCATTTCTAAACAATATTCTTTCTTTAAAACTAGAGATGTCATCTATAAATGGGACAATCAAGTTTATTTAGAAAGGACCTGCCTTACTATATTCTGATGGAAGACCATGTTAATGTTTATCTAACTATAAACTAATGGGAGCTATGCTGTACCACTTAAAGTCGTTAACTGCATGCTAATAAGAGCTATACTGTACAACATTTTCCCACAAGTTCATTAAACCAACCCTTCTGGAGACTGCATGGAGAATATTTTAATTTAGAGGGCATCTTGTGAATAGGTTCTACTACCTTCTACAATTAATTTATACTCCTTCCTATGTATTTTCGCCTGCACCGGTCTTAACGCAATAAATATATGTTGCATTATAAATTGACTGTTTTGTACTTCCATATCCACTTCCTAATAGCTCAACATTAAACCTCTACTGGTTGATTTCATCTTTACCACAGTATAATTTACTGTTAAATCTGATGTTTGCAAGATTTTGTTTCTCTGGATTATTTCAGTTCGTGAAACCAGATAGTCCAGAAATATCAGTTTTTTCATTATAAAACAAAGTATCCATTGCATTACAGTACCACAGTGTTCATTTTAACCTTGTTATTAATATTTCATTAATTATTTAGTACAAATGTCAAAGATAATCTTTTCAAACAACACACTTATGTAACTATGTGTCGACAAGAACACTTCTTCCACACATAACTGAATTTACTATGTGTAATACATTTTTTTAACCTTCCATAAAACAGCCTGGACACAGCCTTAAAAATATATAATTGAGACCACCCTATAATACTTTATCAGCTAAAAGGCTGGCATGGTAGGATGGGAGACATAGTTCTCCAAAAGAAGGGGAGCCACAGTAGGAGAGACACTCCTGATCTATACTAAACATAAAGGTGTATTATACCTGTAAAAGTTCAAATATCATACTTGTAAGTGTGTGTGCGTATATATATATATATATATATATATATATATATATATATATTTATGTGTGTGTATATATATATATGTGTGTGTATATATATATATATATATATATATATATATATACACACACACACACTTACAAGTATGATATTTGAACTTTTACAGGTATAATACACCTTTATGTTTAGTATAGAACACCGTTAAAGAGATTTAGCCCCATATAAACATATGTATTTAGTATTAGTACCCACATCCACATATATTGGAGTACTTTGACGCAGTGGTGGGCTAAGCACTATATGGCCGTATAATGTGACTCCAATTATGTTATCTTAGGTGTTTTTAACATGTTGTGTGAATGTGTGACTTTGATGTGAGTGTGCTGGCTTTTGGATGTATATATAGATATACACACACATACATATATATATATATATTTATATATAACACTTCCAATCCAAATGAACACACTCATGGGACTTGTAATGCAATATACTATATCAATTTAATTACAGCAACGTTTCAAGCAGATACACTACCCATTATCCAGCACAACAAATGTATATGTGTATTTATGTATACACTACATATAAACATATGTATTTAGTATTAGTACCCACATATATTGGAGTACTTTGACGCAGTGGTGGGCTAAGCACTATATGGCCGTATAATGTGACTCCAATTATGTTATCTTAGGTGTTTTTAACATGTTGTGTGAATGTGTGACTTTGATGTGAGTGTGCTGGCTTTTGGATGTATATATAGATATACACACACATACATATATATATATATATATATATATATATATATAACACTTCCAATCCAAATGAACACACTCATGGGACTTGTAATGCGATATACTATATCAATTTAATTACAGCAACGTTTCAAGCAGATACACTACCCATTATCCAGCACAACAAATGTATATGTGTATTTATGTATACACACATATAATGTGTGTATTTATACATATATATATGTGCAGATATATACATATATGTGTGTATATATTTATATATATATATATATATATATATATATATATATATACATATAAATATATATAAAAATCTACGCACACATATTTAAGTAGGATGTCGGTGTAAAAAAGGATGCAAATACTAAAAAAACGCAAATATATTTTATGTGCAAAACTATTTTTGCGCTTTGCTACTTTTTCAATGTACTAAACATTTAACACTCAAATAGTAAATATGAGAAAATTGCAAGTAAAAACGGGCATTATTACAAATAAAAACAGGCAAGTTTGCAAATATTTTTTTCTACCTCTTTTTTTTAGCACTTGCAAAATGCTGGTGTAATTTTCACACACAAAATAAGAATTATTTTTCACAAAATATTTGCAAAAGTCTTTAGCTTGCGTAAATATAATCGCAATATATTAGCGCAACCCGAAAAATGCACAATGAGTAAAAATAAATGGAAGAGGTGCAAACCGTCCAAAAACAAACAAACCGTGAAATGTTACAAATAGTTGCAAATTTCTCCTTACTCATGTTTTACCTACTTTTTTTCCCACTGTACTTGTTTAGTACATGACCCCCTAAGGCTTTTACTCACTCATCCCTTTTACATGTAGAATCTCTTTCCGGACTCCACATTGCTAGCCGTAAAGGAACATACACAAAGAAGACAGTCTTCTACTAGGAATGTGAATAAAAACTCTCAATGTTTATAAAATTTTATCAGAAAAATGGTCATAGACATGATCTCCAAGAATACATAAAAGTGTATACTTAGTCATGGGCTACTAATAAGTACAATAGGTAGTCTGCCTCCTGTCTTCTATAAGATCATATCCATAGGTTTTGAGGGGCTTTTTAAATACTGAGAGGCAGGGAAAGAGTTGGATAGTCTTTAGAAGTGAATTCCATAGACAGGTCAGCGTTTGAGTCTTACAAATGTGTATATGAAGAGGTGATGAGAAAAGAGAAGACCCTTAGGCCACATGAGGGGTATATAAGCTGTGCAGGTGAGACAATCTGTGGATATACAATTTCATCTATCTATATATATTTATACATGTATACATATATACAGTTATCAGGAATTGTTGACATGCAGAGATTATTGTACGGTATGTCTTCTCTGACTATGAGGAAACACAATCTGACAGTCTCGGCAGCATGGCTTAGTTCTAGCTAGCAGAGAATTATTTTGAAAATGGATTTACATGATGGACTGCTAAATAGGGTTGCCACCTTTTCTTCAGAAAAACACTGACAATGATATTGTCTCTATAGACTTAAACAGCCATAGGCTTAACGCAGCTGATATTTGTACATTAACTCTTTCAGTGCTCTAGTGAACACAAACAGTGCTCTCTACAGCACTGAATGGGTTAACTCCATTATAAAAGACATGATGTGGGACTACCCCTATGCCCCCTCCCATCAGATTGCAGGGCAGGGGGATTGCAAAATGTTCATGTGGCACGTGGTCCCCTAATAATACTGCTCCAAGTGCCCCTGATCCCCTTGTTTATTAAATGTTGCCAGAGGCTGATCAAGTGCCCCTGGCCCCCTTAAATAAATGATACACAGGGTCAGGGGCTGACCAAGTGTCCCTGGCCCTGCTAGGATAAAACCCCTATATATACTATAATGTATGGAGCCATGGGTACATATATTTGGGGGGCTTTATCATAGTGGACCGAGAGGGCACTTTGCCAGCCCCTGGCTCTGTGTATTATTTAAGGTGGGCGGGTGCATTTTTGTGGCCAAATTAGCTACCTTATGGAGGGGAGGGGACTGCTGGTGACTATAACAACCCTGATCCCTTAGCATTAAATGAAACATTTTTGGGGAATAGTGTTTTTTAAAAAAAAAACAAGGCTATTCTATTACCGCCGAACTCATGCTTTAACAAATGTTATTTCTAAGCTGTTCGTTGGCATTGGATTACACATTATTTTCTTAGGCATAACGTGTGTTAAAAGAAACGTATACTTTCGCCAAAATTAACGGGCGCCATTGAATCTACGCCAATGACATTGTAGTCACTATGGACAAATTATTTTGCCAACACAAACCTAAATAGGTTCACTCATGGAATGATTTAAAATTCAATTTACACTGTGTAATAATATTTAAAAAAAATTCTATTTTTATTGAAAAAAATTATTATTTGCAATTTAAGTTTACAATAAAATGTACACTTGTAAAACAGAATTGTATACACAATGGTGGTTGTGTATAAAGGTACATTTCTAAAAGTGATCAAAAGCATGTCTCCCAACTTCTGAGTAGAATGGTACAGATTTAAAGCCTCTGTCCCACTGTGCTATACTTCTGTCCTGCTTGTCTGGGACACTGGAGAATTCTTCTGCGCATGTATGGCATTATGCACAGTAGCTCTGTCACTGACTCGGCCTCCCCAAAAGCACAGTATAAAGTGGGAGGTATGCAACAGGACAATTCCATTGGTTTCCATGGTTACTGGGCCAGTTTTAGAACGTTTTCCACGTAATTGACCTTTATACCCTTTATATGGGTAATTAGGTGACTGACAGGTATAGTTCTGAAATAAAGTAATTTAAAATTTAATAAATCTATGCTGCAGACATACACACACACACACACACACACACACATATATATATATACACACACACTGCTTAGCCACAGGAGGTCAGCATAGCACAGCTCTTTCCCAACCAAGTGAAGGATCTATGGAAACTTAATGCAGAATAATAGATTACTGTATATGGCTGTTCATTTGCCTTCATTCAAATTAGTTTCCTGCCCTGCCCTGCATATCACATACTCTCACAAATGGCATCAATGTTTGCATTTTAACAAACCGCTTTTCATTCACTTTAAACTGCATACAGTGAACCCTTGGAAACCACAAAAAGAAAATATTGTCAAGAGCCACTAGCCTTTAAAGCATTTAAAATCAAATGTTGTACTTATCTCTACTTAATTGAGCAACCTCAACAAACATAAGACATGGAATAAGTTGAAAAAGTTTAATCTAAATTCTTTATAAAGTGATTTATGACAATTTTCACTATGAATGGAATTTAAAATAACAGGTTCAAACAAATATACTGCAAATATATTTCCATGACAAATTATTTTGTGCCTTTACTGCTGAAAACAGATATGTGTCAAACAGGAGGAATTCTGGGATGAAGTGTTAAATCAGATCTTTCCAAACATTTCCTGTTGGTGACACACTTTTTAGAAATGCGTCATTTCGCAATACAGTTTTACCAGCAAACAAGAGGTTACACTAACTGCTTTATAATAGATAAGGACACATATATAAATTATAATAACAAAATGTATGGGGACACAACATATCTCATGAAAATCGTTCATGTATATTTTAAAAATATGTATTAAAATATGCCACTGTTAGTTTACCTATTAAACATACCACAGATTGCCCATTAACATATCCCCAGTCAAGTGCCAATTAAATATGCCACTGTTAGTTTTCCATTAACATGTTCCCCATCCAAGTGCCCAATAAAAACATAACACCTTCCTCCCCCCTTCCCCAGTACTCACTTGGCTGCTGCTCTTTGAAGTGCCCGGCCATCGTATCACTGACTCTTCACCACAATCTGCAATCTTACCTCCTGCACGCAGCATGCAGTAGGAGGGAAATAGCTACTGGATATGACTTGTGGTCATATCCGGCAGCAATAACAGCAAGGCAGGAACACCACATCGATTGGATGTAGGATGCCTACTGCTGCCCTAGCATGACTGTCTGGACTGGAGTCTACTCACTAAAAGGTGAGATGAGGTGAGTTGAGGTTAACATTTTATCTCATCATTTTAACTATACTTTGTGCAGGGACGAACCTGGTGAGTTTTCACCTGCTAAGCCAACTCCCCATAATTATCCCTGCACAATGTATAGCTAAACTGATGAGATTACATATTCATATCACCTCAACTCATCTGACCTGCAACTCGATTTTTAGTGAATAGTCCCCTCCGTATGAGATGTCACACAGGCTTCCTTGAAGAAAATGCTGCATGCAGCAGGCCATTCGCACAAGCACACTGCAGCTGTGTCGCGACACACCATTTGGAAAGCTCTATGTTAAATGCTTCTCAGCAAAAGTAGGATATTGCCTCAGTTATGTTTTGATATATATGGGACATAGATTCTGGTTGCTCTGGCAACACACTCACTGTTGGCACTCTATATGCCTGCTATTCTTACCACAAAGATTGTTTTTGAACTTTGTACCAGGAGACAGGGGATGATAAATACCAGGTTAACTTTTAAATGATTCATTTCAAAAGCTTGGGTTATGCATTTTTTTCCACTGATAATCAATCACTTATTATTTGATAAAACTTTAACCCCTTCAGGTGTGGATTGACAAATACTAGTTTGATAAAAACATAAAACAGTGATTTGTGGAAAATTCCTTTAAAACTAAAATATTCCTTCTTATTACTTCTCTTATTAAAACTTAAAATATGTGTATGTTCCAAGTATTTTAGATTACTTCTTACGGTCAAACTTTAAATTCCATTATTCTATATAATTATTTAATATTTACTATGATATCTACTATTTCTGTTATAAAAAGTAAATATGCTGCAAGAAAGTATAGGGCTCTAGAGTAAACAGCAAACTGATCTACATTAATATTTTTTTTACTAAATAATAATACCAGCACCTCTTATAATAGCGGAGATAATCATAAAATAAAACAACAGTAATAATAGTTCCGTTTAACCAGCTTAATGGCAGTGCTGTTACTTTGCAATGTGTCGCTCTGAGGTAAAATACAAACAGCCCTCTAAAAATCCATCACTCCATTTTCCCCCTCAAACAATTGTTCATAATGTTCTTTAGATGCACAAATATACAAGACGGGTTTCTTACACTTCCTTGCAGGTGTGGAGAGCTCAGCACACATGTTACATCAAAGCAGCTCTCTGCAGACATTTACATTACTGGTTAATGAGGTTTAAATATGTAATACATTAACAACATTAAATGTGTTACGGGATGACTTTCATTTGTTACTGATGCCCTGTAACCACCTCATACCGTATGAGGTGCCTCATGTCAAACACGTATTTAACATGAGGATACAAATGAGAAATATGTTAGATAACCTTACACCTTTCCAACACAGTGGGGGGGCCAGCTGTATATGTTTATGATTCTTGTGCGTAGAAAGCAATACTATCAAATCCTAAGGCCTTTAAACACTGGCAATGAAAGGTAATTTAAGATAAGTACCACATAGACTAGAAGTTAGTAAATTAAGTTAAATGGACCCCGTCAAACACCTCCAAAGACAATTTAATTAAAGCTAAGGAAAAAAGGTCATGAATTCATCAGCATCTTTGTTCATCTTGATAATTCATTAAAAAAAGATTGCTTTTTTATTTTTATTTAATTATAGTTATTTCTGTATTTTATGGAAGAAAAAAATGGATTTCATATTGGGGCGTTGGCAAATTTGGCAGTGATATAAAATGCAGATAATAAACTAAGCTTCATCTTGAATGATTGCATTTATGACATAATACTTTGCATACACTCTAGACTCGTCACTCATTATACCATATTATATTATTTGTAGTCAGTTTGCGTGCATAAAATTATTATTACACTATAAAAAGTATATATATATATATATATATATATATATATATATGTATACATATATATACATGTATATACGTATAAATATACTTTACCAGTGTTTGAATTCTATCATTATTTTACAAATTGTGAAAGGCAGCCTTATACTGAATTTTTCTTATATAAGTAAGTGATATATACCAGTAATTTGATATATTAATATTTATTAAGCGAATACATAAATAAGACACAAATAATAACAAACTAAATATATACAGTACATTCATGATATATATAGATAGATATAGATATATACATTCACCCACACTCCATGTGTACTTATCATAAACTTATAAACTGAGAATTATATCTACAAATATATGGACATACAGTATATGTTGAGATATATATATATATATATATATATATATATATATATATGTAAATAGATGTACTCTAACAAACACACACACACATATATATATATATATATATATATATATATATATATTCCCATTCATATACATATATATGGTATTTATGATGCAGTATGAGATTTTATGAAAATTGTTAAATGTTGTTTTAAAACTGTTTGCTATAGCAGTCTTATCTTGGCTCACTAACACCCAGTGTCCAAACAGATACTTTGCACTCATACTAGTGTATATTACTATAGAATTTTTAATGTAAACCAAAGTCAGTACTATTGCATGCTAAATAACTTTGTTACTAATATGGTTTCTCTTTTGTTTCTTTGAGTATGTAGACCTGTACAACTACTCCGTGAGCAGTTCATATGAAGGTCGTGCCAAGCACCAGTTTATAGGAATGGGCTCATGCCCATCACGATCAACAACAAAAGCAATTTCACAATATACTATTGACCCAATAATAGATGACTGCACAAAGTTCCAAACTATAGCACTACCTGTTTCCCATATTTTAACAGTGTCTGGAAATAATTGAACTGGCCAGCTTCAAATTCTACAGCAGAGGTAGGCCCTGACATTGCCTATGGTTGAAATCTACTGGATGTTATGATGGATAATTTAATGGTTTGCTCTGGTTCTATGCGGGGGATTCTATGGATTCTCTAGGCCAAGTTCCCCAAACCGAATAGGACTGACATTTTGACACGAATTAGGCAAAAGTTGATGAGTTTGTGCCAAAAACTGAATTTGTAATTGCCAAATTGCAGATGTTTCCATAATTAGGTGATTAGCCCTGAAATGAGCCAAATTCAGCCCAATTTGGGGTTACCAGAATAGACCCATAAGTGGCATAAGAGGAAAAAGTAGATCTGAAAATATTTTGTTCATACTTATTTTTTATTGCTGATCATTCTCTGTGTCTCTCTTTGCTTCTTTACCTTTCCTTCACTCTCTCTATCTTTTTCCATTCCCATATTCCAATGTTATGGTTGTTTTTCCTCTCCCTCTCCTGTCTCTATATCCAGTTCACTGCATCCTTCTATCTCTTTAAACCTCTATGTTTCCTCTTTCGTTTTCCATCTATCTCCTAATCCTCTATGCCCAGCCTTTTCCCAAAATGATGCTAATATCCTGCCCTCGATAATATCTTAATATACATTTCCTTTTGGAATATAATTAGCTCTCAATGCTCACTGTCAACATGCTTGACAAGTAATCAATTCAGAGTGAAATTGTATTTGGTAACATTATAATATACTTGCATTCCCTAGCTCAGACCTTCAATTCCCGTGCCCACAGTAGGAGAAACAATAGATTTTCAGGCTAACATTTAACATATTGCTTACAAAGTTAATAAGTTAAGTACATGGTAATCATAAAAATAATAAAATGAATGCAACATAATCACCCCTCAGTGAGAAGCATAGCCTTCAACTAGATGAAACTTGGTTAAAGACGACTGGTAAATATTTAGTTACGCTACATTATTTATTTTTAGCTACATATTTCATAACTATCCTCATTTGAAATGTGAAACATGAGGGAAAATGGTCACTACACAGGAAAAAGGGAATATTAATTACAGTGATTGTGGCATCAGTTAAGAAATGACAAAATATATCTAATTACATTTGAAAGTAAGTTGAGAAAATAAATGTATAATGTGCTTTTAATTTCCACTGCATTTTGGGAAAAGTGGAAAAACACCGGGGCAGCAATGTTATGTTAAACCAAGGTTTAGAAAGTGTATAAAATGTTCAAACTGCAAGTAGAAAAATTGAAAGTCTTGGATTAGTTTGTTTATACAAGAGAAGAAAAAGTACAGTGTATCCGTCTGTAAACTAACATCAAAGAGCTGAATTGGTATATTTGAAGTCACAGTATGAGATCAGACTGTTTTAGAGGCATGAGTTGGGATTTCAGAAATGAAAGGTAAAAACTCTATTTACCAAGAGTAATCCTAATTATGATCCCATCACTTCTGTTTTGTATTATCACATTGTGCATAACATATGTCTATAGGTCAGATTAACACTACATTTTTTTGGCAGTGCATCATGTTTCTAGCAAGCTCACTTTTGGTCCTAGGTGATTGGCCTAAAAATAAGAAATAAGAAAATTAGTTGAAACATTTTTGGAAAAGACATTGACTATTCAAACATTTTTATAAATCTATATTTATTAATGCAGGCACTTCAAATATCAAATATTCGTATTTGAATTTTGTATCACATCATTTCATACAATAGCTGCTTGTGGCAATATTTATGTTTATAATTACCTTATTTTTCATTCTTTTTGTACTTACCATATTTTTTAGAACATTATACAAAGAAATTCATTGTTAGTAATGTAAGTCAATATGTAATATTTTTGTAATGACTCATAAAAACTAAAATATATCACCTATCAGATCAGAAACCTATAAAATAAACACTATTGTAGTAAACTGTAATAAAATATAAAGTTTATATAGAGTTTATAAATGGATTTTATTAAAAAATGTGTGTGTATTATAATTCATAGTACTTTGTACCCATAATTCCCTGTCTGTTCGAGCATGACAAATTGGCTAAAAAAGTTAGATGAACAGAATGAAAGCACCAAATTTTTAAACATTCTTTGTTTTTTAAATATAATATTGCTAAAAGGGTAAAAAAAAAAAACCTCCTACATAAAAGGATTTTGGACTTCAAACTGGAGTAACAGCAATTAAATGTACTTTTAAAACCACATTTGCCTAACTATTCAGTTAGAAAACTCTGCCTAGACCTGCTTTTATTGTTTGTCAAAGAAACAAAACATGTTTTATTGATGAAAATGTAAAAAAATACAAAATGTCCACTGTACACAAAGGTAAGTATGAAAATAAAAAAAAATTGAGACTAGATTACCTAATGTTTCAGTAATTTTCACTCATATAATCTGTGCCTAAATAAGTAATTTGTGTATCTGTGTCATATAAACACATATCACCACATAAAATTGCGTATTAGTAACAAAATGTGACATTACATTTTCTGTTAGTCTTTGCTAAAAATATTTCTATTATTTCATATTGGAGATAGTTAAAGGTAATTGGTGATTTCCTGCCAAATTTGGGACAAAACTTGAACCAGCAAACTTGGCCTCAAAAAGGGCCAAAATCCCCCAAATTATCCCAAATTCGGCTTAAAACTTCATTTTAAATCGGCAGTTACCAACTATTTAAATCTAAATGTAAATAAAACTATATAATAAAAGTGTTTAAAATAATAATGTTATATATTGTGAGAATATATATAACATCAGTATATGTTTTTTACTTCAGAGTTACTTAATCTTATTTATTTATGTATTTAATTGATATATAACTTTTTTAATTTAATTTAACTTTCTTTTTTAAATCGGACCATTTCTTGGTTATGGGAGGACTTCAACTATTTCCACAATAGCCGGGGTGCTCCTAAAATGTCAATTTTAATGGTGATGCGGGATCATGTTGTGATCTCTGAGTAGCCTGAAGTTAAGTTGTAATAAGATTTCAAAGACAACAAACACAGATATTATTACAGTAAATTTTGATGTAGCATAATGTTGATGCTATTAGCTCACAAATCACAGATATTGTAACAATTTTGGAGAAATGGGATACTTTCATTAATTTGTAATTGATTAACATCATTCTTAAGATGTCAGTAATTACATACAAAGTTTTGTTTTAAATATAATTTTAAAAGTTTTACAATGAGATCCACAATGCATGCCTAATAAACATTTAAATAATAAGATATCAGAGAAATTATTTACTAATCCTGAATTATATGAGTCTCGGTAATTTACAAACTAACATCCAAGCACTAACAAAGCCAGGTTTGATTTATATGCCATTTTTTTACTTTAAAAACATAGAGAATCACTAGAGTTTTTATGATGCCTTTATGTATGTCACAAATACACAGCTCAACTATTTCCATTTTCTTTAATGTTGATTGCATACATCCAATGAGACAATTGCATTCTTAAACATGCTTAGTTTTATCAAAAACTATATGAATTACATAATGTTTTGAATTGTTTAACTTTAGATGAGGTTTTAGTAACATAGTTTTCTTTATATACAAATATTTATGTTTATAGAAATGTAAATAAAAAGATATTTGATTCATTGTAAACAAATGTAAAATTATGCATTTTGTGTCCAATAATAAAAATGCAACATAACGTTTAAATTGTGTTTCCTTTGGGAAATCTACTAATGAAAAATATTTGGGAGTAATTGTAGACAATAGACTTAGCAATAGTGCACCATGCCAGCTGGCAGCTGCAAAGGCCAATAAGCATGTATTAAAAGTGGTATTGACTCGCGGTAGGATGATATTATTCTGCCTCTTTACAGGTCCATGGTAAGACCCCAACTTGAATATGCGGTTCAATTCTGTCTAAAAAAAAGCCATTTTGGAACTAGAGAGAGTAATTAGGGGAATGGAAAGTTTTACTTATGAAGAAAGGTTAGAAAAGTTAGGTTTGTACATGCTTGCGAAACGGCGTCTTAGAAAGGATATGATAATGGTATATAAATATGTATAGGGCCAATACAAAGACCTGCAAAAACAGTGCAAAGGACAAGAGACCACCCACTAAAACTTAAGGAAAGGAGATTTAGACTTCGACAGCGGAAGGGATTATTTAAAGTAAGGACAATAAAGGTATGGAAATCACTGCCTTAAGTGGCTAGCAAATACAAAAGATGCCTTTAAAAGGGGTCTGGATACTTTTTTTAATGAAACAGAACATAGAGGGCTCTGTATGTTAGTATAGGCAATACTATTTATTTAGTGCTTGTTTATCCAATGAGAAGTCTGATTGTCTTTTGGAGTACGGATACTTTTGTGGGCGCAGCACTCAGAGGAAAACAATCAAGAGTAGAGTGACACAAATAGAGTATGTGAATATAACAACAGCGAAGCAACCCTTGGGTGCTCCATTCTTGCATGCCACATATAGTTTAGATATGATATATTCTTTATCTTTATATATTTATATTATTATCTTTATATATATTTATATCTCTTCTGTATACCAGTAAATTCATTTTTATTAATTTTGTATGTATGTTTTAATAGTGCTACATATTTTATACTAATTCAAAATGTTCTTGTTATATTCCCATACTCTATTTGTGTCACCCTACTCTTGATTGTTTTCCTCTGAGAGATGCACCCACAACAGTCTCTGTACTACATTTGCTACTCCCCTTTTGAACCATTAGTGGAACCGTGTTCACTGCTAGTGGATAGCAGCAGCTCATACACTTTGTCTTCCTTATATTCTTTATCTTTACTCTTTCCACACTATTGGCGCTACCTTATACCTTACAGTGATTTTCTTTTGGAGTCAAGAAGGATTTCTTTCCCCCCATTGAAAGCAGAATTCGAAATTGCTTAAATAAGGGTTTTTTTGGACTTCTTTTGGATCAACAGCTGTAAACAAGGATTAGGAAAAGTGTTGAACTTGATGGATGCAAGTATTTTTTTCTACCTAAAGAACTATATAACTAGGACTATTTATCATAATTGTATGCTTTTTATAAGGATTTTCACATCCCACATGACTGCTTCAGATATGTTTACAAAGTAGTCTGCAAACTTAACAGAAAGAATATAAAATAATTATCAATCAATCAATGGTGATAAACGTAAACATTAATAAATAAAGATTTTTTTTGTTATACAACACAGACAAGTTGATGTAGAGTAATGTCTACTACACGTATCTGACATATTGGGAATATAGGATAAGTAATTTTAATCAATGATAATAACACTCTCATATCCATCCTCTTGGTTCATTGACAAAATGTATGCACTTTGTAAATTCCAGCTTCTCATCAAATTATATTTTTCTAGAGTATTTTTAGGCAGTACATTTAAAAACTATATAGTCCAACACTAGTCAGAAAGCAAATATTTTATTAGATGATATCAGTCATATTTGACAGACCTAGTCCGCCCTGAGGTCCGCCCTGAGGTTAAACATTAGAGTTAGGGTTAAATTTAGGGTTCGGTTGGGGTCAAAAAGTCACTGTAGGTGAAAAAACACACTATTTTTGGTCATTGCCCTATAACTTGCAAAAAACTTCAGAAAAACATTGAAACAAGCATATTTCTAAACCTGGGAGCAAATTAAGAAACTATTTAGATGGGGTCTTTTTTAATGACTGTATTTGTTATCTGAAATGGGTGAGTTTGTCAGTGGAGACAGAGAGAAAGCAGATATTTAAATCATTTAATTTCTTCTGTTTTTACCAAAGGAGAACCAATGGACAATAACCTGCAAGCTACGTTTACAGAACAGTCACAGCAAGCATGTGACTGGTTGACACAAGAAAAGTGTTAAAACAATTAAATGATGTTAAAATAGACAAAACCCCGGGGCCGGATGGTATACAATCACGGGAACTTAAAGAGCTAAGCCAGGTCCTGGCCAGACAGTTATTTTTGATTTTCTTGGATTATTTTATATCAGGCATGGTGCCCACAGAGTGGCGTAAAGCTGATGTTGTGCCCATATTTAAAAAGGGATCACAATCCCAGCTGGGCAATTACAGACCTGTAAGCTTGACATCTGTGGTGGGGAACCTGTTTGAAGGGTTGCTAAGGGAATAAATTCAAGATTTCATATTGAACAGGAATCTCCTAAGCAGGAGCCAACATGGCTTTGTGAAAGACAGATCTTGTCAAACTCCATTCTATGAGGAGGTGAGGAAAAATATAGATATGGGTGCTGCAGTGGATGTGATATATTTAGACTTTGCTAAGGCATTTGAAACAGTTCCACATAAAAGGTTACTGTACAAATTGACTGAAATAGGCTTACGGCCAGTGGTTTGTTTGTGGATTGGCAATTGGTTAAAAGACAGAATGCAAAGGGTGGTGGTAAATGGGAAGTTCTCAAATTGGACACGTGATAAATGGAGTGGCTCAGGGTTCTGTTCTGGGTCCTCTTCTTTTTAATTTGTTTATTAATGATCTTCCAGAGGGCATAGAGAGCCATGTCTCTGTGTTTGCTAATGACACAAAATTAAGTAGGCTAATACAGTCTGAACTGGATGTATCTTCACTCCAAGAGGATTTGGACAAATTGGGTAATGGGGCAGATAAATGGCAAATGAGATTCAATGTAGACAACTGTAAAATTATGCATTTTGGGTACAATAATAAAAATGCAACATATAGTTTAAATGGTGTTTTATTTGGGTAATCTACTTATGAAAAAGATTTGGGAATATCTGTAGACAATAGACTTAGCAGTAGTGCACAGTGTCAGCTGGCAGCTGCAAAGGTCAATAAGATATTGGGGTGTTTTAAAAGGGGTATTATATCACGAGAGGAAGATATTATTCTGCCTCTTTATAGGCCCATGGTAAGACCTCATCTTGAATAAGCAGTTAAATTCTGGCCGACATTATGGAACTAGAGAAAGTGCAGAGGAGGGAGACAAAACGAACCAGGGGAATGGCAAGTTTTAGTTATGAAGAAGCTTAGAGGGGATATGATAAAGTTATATAAATATGTACAGGGCCCATACAAAGGGCTTTCTAAAGACCTGTTCAATAACAGAACAGTACAAAGGACAAGAGGTGACCCGCTAAGACTTGAAGAAAGGAGATTTAGTCTATGACAGTGGAAGGGATTTTTTTTACAGTAAGGACAATTATGGAAGATATGTAATTCACTTCCTGAAGAAGTGGTTCTAGCAAATACCTTAGATGCCTTTAAAAGCGGCTTGGATACTTTTTAATGAGCCGGAGCATAGAGGACTATGCATGTTAGTATAGGCATTACATTTTATTTAGTGCTTATTGATCAAAGGAGAAATCTGAGTCAAGAAGGAATTTGGAGTCAAGAAAGATTTTTTTTCCCCACTAAAAGCCAAATTCAAAATTTCTGAAGGGGTTTTTACTTGCCTTCTTTTGGATCAAGGATAGGAAAAGGGTTGAGTCTTTTTTCAACCTAAACTACTATGTAACTATGCAAATTATTTTTTAAGCTAGAAAAGGTGTTTTTTTATTTTTGCATCATATTTTATTATTTTTTTGTACTTCTTGTGATGATAAAAACAATATACAATTTGTGTCGGTAATAACAGCTAAACACAAACACCCAAAAATGTCAAAACAGCCCATATCACCAAGGGAAAGACAAGGTCAAAAGGTCATGTCACTAGGGGTTAAAAGATTATTACGCTCCTAAATAAATAAAAGATTGGTAAAGGAAATAGGAAAAGGTAATTGTGTGAGTACAGTAATATATTGTGATGGGTGAGCAGGTGGTGGCTCCAGAGGCACATTTATCAATATTTGGTGGCAATGCCTTTTTGGAAAAAAATACAAAACGTGTTAGCCTAACTTTACAAACACCTATCAATGAGCACTCTTGATACTTTCCGTAATTAAAAATAATAATAAAAAAAATTGACCTACAAAATTGCAGAACAACCTGTTCCAACTGAGGTTAAACATTAGAGTTATGTTTAAATTCCATGATGCCCTTATTATTAATTATTGTAAAACCCTGCTGAACCCTACTCCTTCTACAAAACTTACCATGGCTAAGCAACTTTTTTAAGAATGTAATGTTTTTATATGTTACTATATATCCCGCTTTTATTTTTCTTTCAAACCCTGTACCTCCTTTTACATTTTATATACAAACTGTTATCAAATGATACTCTAGTCCACAAACTGATGCTATTTGTTTTCATTTAAATACATATTAGAAAATGTAGATATGGTGTGTAGATGGTAAAAAAGAATGACAAATACAAAAAGCACTGTACAACTCTTGTTTGTGTCCACAGTGATTATTTGGTCAAAAAAGACCTGCCAATGGTTTGAAATAGACTATTGGGGTCAATATATGATAAGCACCATGGAAACAAACATAAGTTGGACCGTGTTTTTATTTTTACTTTTTTATTGCAAGACATTGGAGCTAATAACCATGCACACTGGTAAGATTAAACAAAGTGACTGTATACATAATGTATAACTTTAAAGATGGGTAGAAGGCACATAAGGAGGGAGTCATAAAAATGCCATGTATCACATACGCCTCAAGATCACATCAATTATATTGACCATAGTGAAATGATTTAAATATCTTTTTACAAAAAACTCAGTCACCTTCTTTGGAAGCCTTTAACACCTCTGGCCAACACAATATTGAAATGGGACTGTTGCATTTTCTAATGGAAAAGAAAAGACAGCACTAACATTCTAAAAATTATAAAAATGCACACAAGACTATAAACGATACAGAAATAGTCCTTGACATCCTGTATGAATCATTGAAGTAACAGATGAGGGAAAGAGTAGACAATAAAATACAGACTCAATTAGCGGCTTTACTTTGTGAATGGTTTTACCTGGCACTTCAGATGAATAAACACAGACTGATGTAATTTTGTTTTAAAGAGCATTTATATTATATTACATAACATTAAACTAAGTATTTGGCACCTTTAGCTGGAAAGACATCCATTATGACACAGCCTTTGCAACAATTTGCATAAATTAACTAATAATGGTTTGTCATTTTACTGTTCAACTATTAACCTTGGCGGTCTCATTACATTATATGTCACAGAAGACCTCAAACTTTAGAAATGGATTAACTGATATATTTTATAATCCACAACATGCATATTGTTTTTTAAGTTGAATATTATTGTGTAATTGAACATTGTCAGTTAATGTTATCGCTATTTGTCTATGATTTTTTTGTAACTCATTTAAAGTATAATACAAATTGCCTTTTCAGTGCAGAGACAGCCAATAAAATGTACTACAATAGTGTTCTGCAGGATGAGCTAAAGGCTCTGGTTGGTTTGATCATGAGTTACTAGTAGATGCTCCACAACCAGGACATGCTCCAAAAAAACATCTTGACCTAGACATATTTACAATTATCACTATATATTTCATATCCAATATAAAGAAATAGTAGGAAATACAACTGAGATATAAGTTCACCTTGTTTCCAGATGGTAACTTTCTACTAACAAATAACGTTAACCTATGCTTTTACAACAGGTTGAAGAAGCAGGAGCAACAATGTTTCAAGGATTTTAAAAACTGCTGGGATATTTGATGGTTTCTCAAAGGCTAATCCACCTTTGAACAACTAGGTAAGAGAAGGTACCTTAATCCACTTCCATGTGTATGGTGGAATGGTACTTCCACTTTCCAAAGCTACAGCTGAATTGCAAGTTGTATAATGTGTGAGGCACAAAAGGCAGGTAGAGTAGAAGTTTTCCAATCAAGTGGTTATGACCTTGGCAAGCACGAAGAGTGTGTAGTAAGTAGAGCAGTGCTGGATGTCACAATTGCATTGGAGGAAAAGCAAACGTGTTGGGTTTCCTTAGAAGGACTTGTGGGACAAATGCATACACCTCCATAGCTTATGACCGATGTTAGCATTACTTATACTATTCATTTTCTTTCTGGAGAATCTGAGATTTGTTTCTGTACAACGCACCACTTCTAGGATACAGTATGGATATTTTACCAAAAGAGAGATTGGGATCCCAGGTATGGAGTCTTGAGCTATGCTGCATATAACTGTGAGGGGCTTTTGGCAAGTGGCACATATTGAGTTCTGATTAAAAAGCAGGGCAGTTGATCTTCTATATTACCGTATTTAAGTTTATTTAGAAAAATATTGTGGTCAAAATTTGTATCAAGGAAAAATCTTAAAAAATAATTCCAGTAAGGTTGCCTTCTCCCATGTTACTCTGGATACATTGTATACTTTTATATGGGCAATTATTGTAGATTACTATGAATGAAAACCAGATTGTTGAGTGGATAAAATCAACTGTTTCAAAAATGTCAGTGGTGACTGAGAAGTGGATTAACCATGGGAGGAAGTAAAATGGGAGGACCCAGGGGAGAAATTGTCTATGATTAAGTCATTTCTCTGTATTTTACTGCCCCCTGTAGTTTTCACTTAATAAAGTGTTATTTATTATAAATGTGAGTGTTTATTTGTATCCTTTGTCTGGTAAGTGGAGTGTTTTTCATGTCCTCCAGAACTACTTTCATACCTATCCTTTTTTTTTTGTTGCTAATAACCATTAAGGTCTAGCTTTCTATAGAAAGTGTTAAGAAGAACAGTTAATAAAACAGAAGCAAAAGGTCTCAAACATTGAGCTGGTCTTCATGCAAAATGACTTCATTTTGACCTTCTTAAAAGAATCAATTTTTGGCATTTAATGCTTACAAATTCAAGAATTTTATTGATTGCGGGATATTGATAATATATATGGAATTGCAATAACTAGCACTTTTGCAAAAAGATTAGATTAACATTTTAATTTTTTTTTTTTTACGCTATTAATTGCATAAACGGATTCAAGAAATTATAGAGAAAGCAAGGCTGGTGCATTTAAAGTGAAATGATATAGAATAATTGAACCTGTAAAACATTTTTTTCCACTACTGAAATATTTCTGGCAATACTACCATTACTAACATCAGTCATACTCTCAGTTTGCACTTTGCACAGCACAAATTTTGCAAATCACACCATGGCATTAAAAACAATGTTATATGCTGAAAACAATATAATTTGGAAACATAAAGGGACACCTAACCTTTTTTGGAATATAAAGTTGTACTATAGAACATGATTAAAACAGTGTGTTAATAACATAGCAACCAAATTCATAGATTAAGAGAAAATATTTTCTTTTATAATTGGTTGCACCATCGCTTTATGGTTGACCTTGCCTTGGGCTAATTATTTTTCTTTGTAGTAATTAATTTGTATATGGTAGCACAAGGTTTTGTCATACATAGAAGACAACACAGCCATGTTTAAAAGCTATAATTTTAACATAACAATTTTCATAACCTGTATAGATACATCACACCATGAGATAACTTTTTAAAAACAAAACACCTACTACATTTAATAGTACATATACATTTAGTGTTACAGAAATGTATAAATTGTGGGCGCTCTCAACACATATTTAAACTATTCATTTCATGCACCAAAACCACTTTGGTATATATCCCGCTAAACATAAACCATAAAAAACAACAACCATATGTGTAACAGTGAGGGTGCTCATAAAAAATAAAACAAACTTATCTCAGAATTTGGATAGGTTCTTAAGTATCTGTCCTAATTCTCAGTACATCTACATTAAAAAAACAGTTTTAGGTGACAGTCTATTTAAAGCTTTCCAGCAAGAGGACATATATATATATATATATATATATATATATATATATATATGTGTGAAATAGAAAGGTCTCCCAGGAGCCTGCTCGGATTCATGTGCCGCCCATAATTAAGCCCATTGGCTTTGACACTGCATTTAACAAGGTATAGGTAAATGTATAAGTATACTAATTACAAAAAATAAACATGTCAACTGTGCCATACGCCTTTGACATGAAGGGCCACTGAAGGTTTTGCACAACAAATTAAAAGCTTGGTTATTTAATGATACATTGAAAAATGTCTTGAAATATATAACTTTTCTTTTAGTAATCAGGAGTAAAACAAATCACAACAGTGAATAAAACAAGTTATGTCCCAAGAACTTTCCCCATTTTTTACAAAAAGGTGCCAAATGTAAGATGGTTCCTGGCAAGGTATGGAAGACCAAAGGCAACAAGTCTTTAGAGGTTAAGACAACATGCTCACAGATTGCTCGATCTGGGCCAAGTACAGAGAGTGACTCAGACGATGGATTTTTCTGACTGTGAATCAATCAGTTCAATCTCTCTATTTATATTATACTGTGTGCACCATAACTGTTGAAATAAAGTCAATTAAAACATATAACACCTGACTTTAGCAGTATGACTCATCATATTAACAGAAATAGGTTCTAGTCATTCCAAACTCTGGAAGGACATGGTCAGGATGTCATAAGAAATGGTGATCCTGCCTTTTTTCACTTTTCTGTGAGTGAAAATAGCACAGTTTATACATAACCCATAGCTCCCAACTGTCCCTATTTAAGAGGGACAGTCCATATTTTGCATCCAACTCACCCTGTGTCTCTTTTCTCCTCTATTGTCCTCTTTTCTGGGAGCTTGGACTTTTGTGTTTGTATAATTGTATAACAGCGCTCCACAGCAATACAACTCATAATAAAGAGAGTTTAAATTGTAGAAAATGTGATTTTATATTAATTTATGTAAACAAAATACTTAATTCTTGTTCTAAATTACATCAAAATACATAAGTATATACCCATTGGTCATTAAATCACTTCAAATATTATTCTAAAGCCCCACCCAGAGTCACATCTTCAGTAAGACTGGATTTTGTCTGACATATTTCAAAATTAGGAAGCATTCAAAATATACTAAGGTCTACTCAATATGCACTGATTCTGTACGAAATGGATTTGGATTGGGCATAATAACCGAATCAAATGGATATTTGAAATCCATGCTACACAGTATGATGCATTTCGGGTCTGATTTATCAATTCTGACTGTTCAGAAACCAAGGCATTCAGATTAGAACAGTTTAAGCTATTAAAATAATAAAACTGGGGCTTCATAAAATCAATCCGGAATTCAATTCGGATTCGAAGATGATTGCCACATTACGGACATTTCAATTCTCCTATTCTGAGCAGGCATATTGAATTAAAAAAAAAAAGAAATTACAAATATAAAATACAAAATATAAAAAGTCAAAAATCATTTACAAAAAATGTAAATAAAAAAGACTCATAAAAATAACGTGACCCCCTCCCGCAGTGTAATAAACGGGACTGTAAACTGACAAAACAGCTCTCAGCCCCTAAAACACCCTTGAAGGTAACCCTGACCCCCCCAGATTAAAAAAAGACCAAAATGGCTCCCAGACCACCTTGTTAAACATATGAGGATCAGAGCAGGTAGCCCTGACCCCCCTGTTATCAGATATGGGACTGAGAGTACCTGCTAAAAAAATAAATTGGGAGGCCAGGGTTAATAGCCCTGACACCCCCCCCCCCCCCAACATTACAGTGCTGCCCAAATTGCTCCCAGCCCCCTAAAATATATCAAGGCCATACTAAACCCCCCCCCCCCCCAGGTATGAGGGCTGTGCAGATGCCCCCAGACCCCAAGAATAAATACAAATTATCCCTATCTACCCCCCCACCTCTGCCTTGCCCAGGTAAGGGGGGATGGTTTACATGTAAGAAATCACCCTTTGGGTGCCAGGGTGATAGACATAATTGGTCCAAAGTTAGGAAAGATTTGGGGCATATTGGGGTCAAATCAAAAGCACAATATGCTGATGTGACCAGGAATAGCCTCGCAATTCAGTCATCATGGCCGATTACACACCAATTGCTTTCGAAACAAAAACCATACCACAAAACACTGGTGTATATTTTGTATACAGCAACACAAAAAAAGAGTTTGTGCCAGCAAAAAACTCGTCAGTCAGTGAAAAATTCAATGGAAAAGTATTTATTAGAATCCAAAATAAAACCAATACTAGAGTGATGGAGACAGACAAAAGCGAAACAGACAAACGTTTGACGCGTTTCGCACCTACTGGTGCTTTGTCAAAGCACCAGTATGTGCGAAACGTGTCAAGCATTTGTCTGTTTTGTGACTTTATGTAATGGTATGTTTGTATCTGTGTAACATCCATATCTAACCATTTCCTATATTGATGGTCATGCTCAGCAAAAAGCTTGCTGAGCATACTGAGAAATGTAACCTATAACTGCATAACTCCCTAAATGCTGCATCGGTAACATTCAAAGTGACCACAGAACTGCACATAGACAGAATTAATTTCATTTGAAAGGAAGTTTATTTAACTTCATGATAAGCAAACAGTTAAACATCTTTGGGTTGATGGACGCTGGGAAAATCAAAGGATCTCACCAGCCTTGATGCAGCAAGAAGGCAGCATTATGTCTATACAATGCACAGGCTTCCTTCCATACTGCCTCTCTCACGCTACCCATGCACTGATCTGACATCAGAGCGCCAGGGATCATGTGACCTTCCATTGCTCAGAAGAAAAATGCTAGTGACTTCTCGATGTCGAGGCAATATCCAGCACCGAAATTTCCGTTCTGGGGCACCCACGATCCTTCAATATGCCTATGCCCTCTGGTGGTCTGCGCTTCAGAAGTGAAAGTAAATTCACTTCCGTCACTCTGAATATGCTACTTGACTGCCCCTAGAGGTAGCCAAGCAACAAAGCAATGTAAAAAAAAAAAGCCTATAGGGTTAAAATTAAATAATTTTTAGCATAAGGGATATGGTTAAAATTAAATTAAAATGAAAATATATTAAGGGATAGCATAAGGGTTAGAGTTGAGGTTAAATTTAGTGTTAGGGTTAAATTAAGGGTTCGGGTTGGGGTCAAAAAGTCAATATAGGAAAAAAACAAAAAACACTATTTTTGTTTTTTGCCCCATAACTCGCAAAAAAATACAGAAAAATATGGAAACATGCATAGTTCTGACCACAGGGCAACATTTAGAAACTATTTCGATGGGGTCTTTTTTAATGATTATATTTGTGTAAATTATATTTTAGGTCAAAGTTATAAAAAATGTTTTTTCTTTACTTTTTAATCATATTTTATGATTTGTTTTTGGTAGTAAATTATAAGATATGATGAACATAATGGTATCTAATGAAAGCCCTTCTTATGACGATAAAAACAACATAGAATTTGCGTGAGTACAGTATGTGAGAGAGAAGAAAATCACAGCTAAACACAAACATCCCAGAAATGTCAAAACAGACATTGTCACCAAGGGAAAGTCAAGGTAAAAATGTCTTGTGACTAAGGAGTTAATTTTAAAATGAAACACAGAGAAGGAAATGCTCACCTAAACATGCACATATAATATCAGGTGCTACTGAAAGGACTAATAGTTATGTAAAATAGACAGAGCTTTGGTCCCTTGAAGTAATACAACTGAAGATCCTACTGACTATTAGTTGTATATGGAGTTCACAAAATATTTGTTTACAGGTACTAGGTGAAATATTTATTCAGTTTAGTGTTATATGTTTGATGAGATATTGACTGCGTTCCCTTAAATCACAATAGTCCTATAAGGTAAATGAACTAGATTTTATATGCTTTAATGCTATGTAAAAGAGCTGCTCCCTCTCTAGGAATGATTATATTCCATCATGTCAATAGAAAAATAGCATATGTGCTGTTAAGCTGCAATTCAAATACTTAATACAAATGCTGCCTAAAGGACTCTAGAAACCAAGTTCACTCATTGATTAAATGCTTAAAAAAGGCATTCATTGTGGCTGTGCAGCAGGCTAAAGATGTTGAGCCTGGAAAGAAAATTTACTAGGAGGAGAGAGATTCTTATAAATCACAAGAATGAGAGAGATGAGGGAGTCTTTGTAAAGTGATGACCCAGCACACAAAACCAATTGTTTTTTTTAAATGTATATTTAATTTATTTATGCTAACATGTAATACTGACAGTTTATTCTAGTCGGATCAACAATTTTAACACAAAAATGCTTATAAATAAATATAAATAAGTGACTTTCGTATAGTTACCTTTTGGTACAACATTTATTTATAGATGTGAGCATTTGTACACTTTTCACAGATGGTGTCCATTACTATTTGTTTACATTGGGATGTGAGGTTATAAAACACAAAATGGTCTTTTTAATAATTTCTTGAATTCTACCAAAATGGTTATTAGCCTGCTTAACAAGTTAACACTGAATAGCAATCCATAGAAGACTGTGTCTAGCAGTTCCTATAGGTATTAGTATTATTTGACTTTTTTTTTCTGTTTCAGCACTTCCAAACATTCCCCACCGCAGTGCAGGATACATGGGGTGTAGTTTGGGAGGGGATGTGACTTCTACTATCACCGTCTATAGGAAGCATATTTTGAGATGATCATCTTTTTTACATGATATATTGCAAAATACAAATATGCATCAAAGCTGAATGTTTAATTTTTAAAAAACAACTTGCCAACAGATCTTCCTTGATGTAACATCCTACAATGCTGCCTCTCACTCTCCTTGCTGGAGTTGTGAGGTCTAAGCGTCGTGGGACACATGAGCCTTCGCTCAGCCTTCAGACCACACAGGGAGTGCGAGAGGCATTGTAGAATGTCTGTGTACATGGGCAGCACACAGGCACCATGCTGCCTGCCACTAGACACCACAGAGCTGCAGATGCTGGAGGGGGTAAGTCCTGAGTCTGCAATGTGAGTGCTGGGGTAAGTCCTGGGTATCCAATATGGGTATTTGGGCATGTCCTGGTGTCCAGTGTGGGTGAAGAGGCATGTCCTTTGTATGCAGTGTGGGTAATGGGGCATGTTATGGGTGTACAATGTGGTTGATGGGACATGTCCTGGGGTGCTGGGGTAAATGCTGGGTCTGCAATATGGGTGCCGGGGCATGTCCGTTGTATGCAGTGTTGGCACTATATAAAAAAATGTTGATGAAATGTAATTTTCCCTCTTAGCCTAAGTCTGTGGTGTATTTAAGCGCCATTAAATGATTTCATAGGTTTATGTGTTATTTGTGCAGGATTATTTGTTTGGTAGGGTTTTTTATGTTGCGTTAAAAAAATGCGTAACTTTTTAGTGAGTGTGCACTGATTCCTTTGTGTATTGTGTTCATCTTAGTTCACACTCCCGTGACGTCACATGGGTGATTTTGGCAGGGACCCACAGAGTCTGTAAAGACCCCGATTGGGTCTCTCCTCTGTGTCCCTGGCTCCCAATCACTCTGTGATGGGAGGACAAGAGCACACAAATTATAATTTGATGTAAAGGACCATGTGATGTTATGGGGTTTAGCTGCAGCATCCACTGATAACAGGCCACAACTGCTAACTGTACTTGGCACTCATATTATCAGTACCATTGACATAAACAAAGAAGACGCCGTTTTTATAGCAGAAACAAAATAACAGACAGGTTAAGAGATATGTTCCTTTAAACAAGGGAACATAATATAAAATGTACTAGTCTGACAGAACTGTTTTGTTCCCTTGAGGATTAGCTATATCTCTGTTTATCTTTATAAGATATATCTCTGCAAGTGAAAGCCTCTCTTACAGCAACAAAAATATTAGATAAAAGTGTAAATCTAAAGGCATCTTCATTTAGCAGCGCTAACGATTCTGTCAAACTGGTATATTACGTTTTAATTACACAGTTATATTGCTATCTATATTAAAAATATAGAAGCTGCTTCTTTTTACTGCAATGTTAATGTGATATGGTGGTAATTATATTTCATGTAAGCTATCATGCTGTAAGATGCAATACAGTTATGTTAGTTTAATTACTTTTTGACAGTACAAAATATTTTTTAACATCGATAGGAGATGTACTTCAGTCTTCAGCATTAATTCTACTATTTATGTTAAATCTGAAATTATATGCAAGTAAATATTCACCAGTCGATGCATCAAAAGGTCATTTATGTGTATCTGTTTAAAAAATGTCCTCCTGAGGGTAGGATTTTGTAAAGGACAGTGTTTTTAATTTGATAGAAACCATGTTAATCATTTAAGTACGCATGAGAAACGTACTTAAAGGATTATACATATGGTCCATAGGATAGCCCAAGATGTGTCCCAACTCAATTAACTACACATATTCTTATGGTTCCTAAAAATGTTTAGTTTTGGTAGAATAAAATAGATTTAAACAGTTTTTGAAATGCTTTCACATAATTGAATAAACAAACCTTTTTCTATGGCCAGCATAATTTTCTGATGTGGTCCATTTGCAACTTTGGAGCTTATTAAGTTTAAACAATTTTATATATATTGCAAACTCTTAAAACGCAAGGTTTCATTAAAACTACTAAAAACACCTTTCTAAGATTGGAGATTTAGTCACATAAATAGCCATATTATGCTAGTCCCACCACTAAATCAAAGTACTCCAATATTGGTGGATCATAACACTAAATAACATTGCTTATGGGGCTTAATTCACTCTAATTTATAGGTCTGGACACCACTTTTGGAGCACCTTTGATGGGAAGATGTTTTCCAGCTCAGCTACTTTGGCCATCTCAGCTCAGCTCAGATACTTTTTCCCATCTCAATTCCCTGCAATTCTCTCTTTATTGAGTAGGCCCTTTTATGTGACCCAATACACACATGTATTTCTGACATTCTGGTACTTTTATAAAGAAGGATTCAAAAGATATCTTATAGCATTAAAAACAAACAAACAAAGACTGATCCTGGTTGGCACTCCTTGGTGGACTTTATTCCAGTACCATTTTGTTTGGACACTTTATACCATCATGTGTATTTTAAGTGCATTTCTTCACTAAAGCACATAATTTGTGACAATACTGCTTTATGTTTGTGCTGTGCTTCATTTATGCAGATAAAGACCATCCCTGGCACATCATACTGACTGGTCTTCATCTGTTGGGCATGTTTATCATCTGTGTTTAGTGTGTGTGATAAACAATTATCCTTTAACCCCTTTGTGATGCTAGGATGTTCTATGCCGTCCTGATTTTAGCATTCCTAAAAGACGCTAGAACGTCCTAGAACGTCCTAGTGTTAAACAGCTCATCGCTGTTCCCCGCCATTAGCTGTGCTCGGATCCTGCTGCAGGGATCCTACCTGTCAGATGAGGCCACTTTGAGTACCCTCAATCTGACAGGGAAAATGTAGCCAGATCTCAAAGCGAGCACCGGCTACATTTCATTAAATCGCGCCGTGCCCAAACTTCCGGGTTCAGGCATGCTTCCGTGACATGACACATGACGTCCGGCATTATCACGATCTTTTGGGAGATCTTTTTGATCGGGTCTCTGCCATAGTGTTCTTGGCTACCAATCACCTTGTGATCGGTGGCCAGGAACAAATTGTGATGCATTGGTGCTTGCGTTGTCTGGGCTGCAAGTACCATGCGTCACAAAGGGGTTAAACCACATCATTACTTATTACACTATTATTTGTTGAGCTTGTGATTTTTCCATAAGACATTCTGCACCATTTTGTTTCTGGGGATATGCCTTTACGGAGTATGGAAAAGGAATTCACATACAGAATACAAGTTTAGGTTCTTTAAATTTGGGCTAAAGTCTTGAATGGCGTATGAGAGGGAGTGGCTTAATGAGGTCATGCTAGACTATAAAAGGAAGCACTAGAAATGCACCAGCCTCATTGGATAATTTGTCGCAACAAATTGTTTCCCTCCTCATTTCCCTGTCATTTTTTTCTCTTTCAGGTTAATCTAAGTGGCTGTGGCATGGTATCTTGAGGGCTGACATCAGTGCTTGAGTTTGCTGTCTGAGACATAGTACAGGAATCTCCATGAATCAGGATCATAAAGAGTAGTATTGGGGCTACCGTGCAGCTGATATTATGCCTATGTCAGTCCTGTCAAGGGACTGCATGTCATAATTTTTTAATTCAGAAATTCAGTTAGCAAGTTCAGGCTGCCAATTTGGTTATATGATTACATTTGTTAGTTTGTTAAATCTACAATAAAACCATGTTTTCATAAATAATATAATCCAGCATACCTCTGATCTTTATTATAGAGAGCTTAATGACATTTTGACATTGCACAGTTATGTGAACTGTTACAAAGAATGACAATTATCTAGAAGACAGTAGGGATAATAGTGGGTAGAGACTTAAAGGCTCATACACAAGATGGATGAGCTGGAGTGGAAGGGTGAGCACAGAACATGTTGAAGATTCATAAATAAACTGTTTCTTCCAACACACTGGACCAGGACAAAAGGGTAAGCATTAGGTGAACCACTTAATATGGCAAATTCTTTGCTTTAAGGGGTTTATTTATCTTTATCAAAAACACATTTTAAACTCCTCCATTTTATTTCACGGGTTTTGAGTTGACCTCAGTAGACCCTCATCCTTTCTTAAATGCAGAGTTTAGTTAATAATGTCCAGACTGTACACGCATGCACTACAGATTAATAAAAACCATACCTCATATTCATTTAAAACGAAGTGTATTTTTTACAGTTATCTGAAGCATTCATAGTAATTCTGCAAAAGATTAATGCATGCAAAAAATAATCCTTCAGTACATAGCCTCCATTGCCTCTTCCAAAGGCACTATCATTAAATTTATAAGTTACATTTGTTTTAATAAGGAAAGGTTTTAAGAAATCCAATATTAACTTATTTCACAGTTAAAAGCTGTCTGTGCTACAGATTCAAACACTTAGGCCATTTAAATATTACTGGTATGTCAAATGAATTTTAATATTAAACGTTGTAGGTCTATGGTACCAATCATTGTATTGCAATTTAACTGGCCTTTTTCCATTTTTCACATATATTTAAATAGTACAGGAAATATTACCTATGAGATTACTATGAACATTTTATTAATATAATGAAAAAAATAAAAAAAAACCTCAAATGTTTTAGCTGCGCTCTTCACTTAGAACTGTGATATGTTATTGGATTTGTATAGTTTGGACATCTGTATCTTCTAAGGGTCATTAACAGGGTCAAGAACTAGGTGCAGAACATCTTGTTCTATTTTCCAGTTTATGATCCACTAAGTATAATACAAACAGTGAATACTTGGCGCTCAACAGTTTATGCGTAAAAAGCTACAAATCCACTCTAGTGTAAATGACATGTCTGGAAGAAGGCGTACAAGCCGAAACGCAACGACATCACTGCGCAGAATGGAGGGGGAGGAGTCAAACCAACACAAAATAGCGCAACAATACCTAAAGCTGAAATTCAGTAGCATCTGATCACCTAATCATCTATTATACTGCCATTATAAAAACCTTTTGCTATCTGACCATACTGTATATTTCCCTCCATGTTCTTGTTGATGGTATAATCGTTCTTGTACTCCATGATGACTTTATGAATAATCAACTTCACAAACATCAGATTTCTGAAGTTTTTTTGGTGATCTATCTTCAGCTGCAATACTCCGAGCCTAGTTTATATAGGCTCAGAAAAGTGTGAGTTTGCTACTTTTGGGGGAAACATCCATGTAAATATGTAAAACACACTAAACCATAAATCTTTTGTTTGCATTTTGTTTTTTCATATACAAATCTGAGTACAAGCTGGATGACATCTCAATCTATGCGATAAGTGCAGTATTATTGTTTCTGTACATCTCTTTTGGTACAAATCACTTGGTCACCCTCGATTTTCTCACAATTTGATCCAATAAATGCTCAGCAAACTTACCTGACCTTATTGATAACATTTGAAGAGTTTGGACAATTCTAATTAATACATATTAAAGCCACAATTTAGAGAAAAATACATATTTATTGGTTTGTTTGATTTTAAGTCTATTTTTTGAAATATGTACCTTGAAAACATACAGTACCTTTTTAATATTTCTCCCAAATGTATTCTCCCATAACATCTCAAGCACTTTTTGGAAGCCAATCAGTTAAATCCCATGAAGAAGCAGCGGGATAAAACTCATGCCCACTGCTTCCTACATTATTCTAAATGCAAAAAGTGCTTCACGTGCACAATTTTGAGTGTACAGCTGTACACAGAATTGCTTTGATTTTTCAAGAGGACAGCTGCATTGAGCATACCTATTTTGCTGCATTCTCAAATATTGCCACTTGTATACATGTTACAGTATCCAAAGGGCATGATCCATCAAATAATAAATTATTAGTAGAATAGTCTTACAATATCTTCTTTGTCACTGAAGAGGTAGTATTTGTGGAGCTTCTTAAAAATCTCTGATGCCAGGGCCAGAATGGACCACATATTGGCTTTTGAGAGGTTCTAAATAGAGTTTATAGGAACTAGTACTGAACTGATAAAAGAATTGGAAACTTTTCTAACTCAGCTCTGAAAGAGTTTTTTTTTTAGACCAAATGTACTACAATATATATATAAAGAAATTGTGAGTAGATAAATAATACGAGCAACACAACGTAATAGCTGAATCCTCAGTAAACATACCTCATTATAAATAAACAAATATTATGACTGGATTGATTGGGTTAATTAAATTAGCCCCTTCAGTGTTCCACAATACATGACTATTAAGAGGCCAAAGGTTCATTTTTAAATTACTGAGATCCCACTGTAATTTGATGTCAATTGGCGGCTGCATTAACTATATATCCAGACAGGCAGCACAAATCAAAGTTGGCATGTTTAGGAAATTAACAGAAGCTAAAGAAAAAAAACAGGCTTAGCTGAATGCTGTACTAACTCCAAAATGAATAAACAAAACATAATGGAAAGTAGTTTTAAATGATCATTATAAAACTGGAGACTAATGTAGTGGTAAATTTTACTAATAAAATAGTAATTTCCTTAAATACCATTTACAGAATACAAAATGTTAAGCTAGTGTAATGTTCACGGATTGATGAGCCTGTAAAAAGAATTGGAGGCCAATTGGGAAGTGCATTGTTAATGCTATTAAATATTACTTAGTCTACTGTCTGCTGCATGTGCAACAATTTAAATTTTAATTGCCAGCTGATTCAGAGGTAAAGCGGAATATATGTAAATCCTGTTGAAAGCTAATGTCACTTTGGCGGGTGCATAGAATTAGCGGCTTCCTCTACAATTAACAGCCGAGGCAAGGAATGCTATGAAAGAATCTATTACACTGAGGTGAGGAAGAACTGAAATTAAAGTAAAATGGCCTGGCAAAAGGGATAAGGCTCACCAAAAACTAGATTCCAGATTCATTATATAAAATTTTTTTTTTTACAACAGAACCTTGATAATGTTTGTGAAATTATCCATGTTCATTAAAAACAAAAACATAAAAACAAAAGAGTTTACCACATAACATGTTTTCATTTGTTTTCAAACCACAGATATAAAAGTATATATGGCCAAATAAAGGTATCCACAAGTGGTAGATAATAGAAAACAATAGTAGGCAGTACAGAAAAACTCCCACACATAATGAGGCCTATAGCAAGCACTAAACCGAAAAACTGCACAATACATCTGACCATTACTCACCATTAAATTATTACAGTCCTGTTTATTGGAGACTTCTGCTCCTCAAAATTTAGAATATCCCAACATGGCTTATAGTGGCCAATAGTGCCAAACTTCCTGGGGGAGTCCTGTTTTTTGCTTTGCAGTGTGCACAGCAAGCAGTGTGTTTAAAATGTGTATGTCTAGAGATACCAGATAACCATGGGCCGAGGGTGGACTGAAAACTTATGGGGCCCCCTTGACCCCATCCATGTGAAAGTCACACCTATGTAGAAGCCTCACCTGCATGCAAGGTCTTCCCCCACCCCATCCTCCCGATAAATGGTTCTATTTAACCACCTGTTTTTATTTGAATTCTACTATGCTGAAGAGATAGATATGTAGAACCATACTGTAAAAAGTACAGCATGGTATTAAACTTTATTAGGACATGCACCATCACCCCACCCTAAGCACCAAGCACTTGCCCTAGTATCCACATTGCACCACCAGGTCATTCACCAATACCCACATTGCAGACCAAGGGTTTGTCCCATCACTCACATTGCACAGCTTGGACTTTCCCCAGCACCCCAGGACATGCTCCTTCACCCAAATTGCAAATCCAGGACTTGTCCCACCACCCATATTGAAGATCCAGGACCTACTCCAGCCAGAACCCACAGCTTCCTGTGTCTAGTGGCAGGCAGCATGGCATCTGTGCACTACCCAGGAACACAGACAGTATACCATGCTGCCTCTCACACTGGGGTAACGCAACATCATGTGATGTCCTTTTGGCCTGTCCCAATGTGTCCCAGTACCTGGAATTTAAAAGTTGGCAAGTATGGATTACTCGTGCTTGTGCACAGTGCTTTTGCTTCAGCACAGATATCTGACTGATTCTATAGCAGAATGATAGCACTTTGTTCTCTAGTATACCCTCTTTTATCTGTGGAACAAGAACATGTTCACCTTATTGGTACTAAGGTGTTATAATTTATTGCCTACGTTAACAGCAGTAATAAAACATAAATTGCACACATAAATAAAAATAGAGTTCCTATGACTTCTAAAAGCCACCTTATTCAGTACAAGACATTTATGATGAAACAGGAGCAAGCGCTAAGATATAGAAAAAAAAATACCACAGGACTTACAATAACAGTGCAATAACAGAACAATAACAGAAATTATAATGTTGATACAACTTAATGTTGACATCAAAAAAATGTACAAAACACTCCTGGATGCTGACAGGGCACTCTTATTTTTGTGTGCATCTGGTTTTCTTTAATTTTACTGTTGTGCACATCAGGCATCTTTTAGTGCATAAGACAATAACAAAAAAAATATGTTATGTGGTAGTATTAATTACCTCCTTGCAGTATCAACACTCCAGCTGCCCCTTTGCATCTCTTAGCGTCATATCCATATCTTTATATGTTTAAGAAAGCATTCAGAGCTAAAACATTCAGCCTCCGAAGAAGCCTTAAGGCAAAACGTGCCAGGGATTATTTGCCCAAACAGCTAAAGGGGCCATAGCTATACTTTGTGTGAACCATATTTATTATTATTATTGTTATGGTTCTATGTAGTTTTATACACTTTTAAATGTCAGCATTAAATTGTACCTACATTGGCCCATCATTATTCTACATTTTATTAGCATTTGCATCTGCAGGAATGTCCACCAGAGCTGTTCCCCGTGAATTGAATGTCCATTTTTCCACCATAAGCCATCTCCAAAAGCGTTTCAGAGAATGTAGTAGTACATCCAACCAGCCTCACAACAGCAGACCATGTATAACCACACCAGCCCAGGACCTCCACATCCAGCATCTTCACCTCCAAGATCGTCTGAGACCAACCACCTAGATAGCTGCTGCAACAATCTGTTTATATAACCAAAGAATTTCTGCACAAACTGTCAGAAACCGTCTCAGGGAAGCTCATCTGCATGCTCATCCTCCTCATCGGGGTCTCGACCTGATTGCAGTTCGTTGTCATAACCGACTTGAGTGGGAAAATGCTCACATTTGATGGCGTCTGGCTCTTGTTCTCTTCATGGATGAATCCCGGTTTTCACTGTTTAAGGCAGATGGCAGACAGTGTGTATGGAGTAGTGTTGGTGAGCGGTTTTCTGATGTCAACGTTGTGGATCGAGTGGCCCATGGTGACGGTGGGGTTATGGTATGGGCAGGCGTATGATATGGACATTGAACACATGTGCACAGAGATAACATGAACACATGTGCACAGAGATAACATGAACACATGTGCACAGAGATAACGTGACAAGATCCTATGGCCCATTGTTGTGCTATTCATCCAAGACCATCACCTCATGTTGCAGCATGATAATGTATGGTCCCATGTTGCAAGGATCTGTACACAATTCCTGGAAGCTGAAAACATCCCAGTTCTTGCATGGCCAGTATATTCCGAGCTATTGTGGTTCCACATGGTCTGCGGTTGTGATGCCGGTTGGATGTACTGCCAAATTATCTGAAATGCCTTTAGATACGCCTTATGGTAGAGAAAGGAACATTTAATTCATGGGCAACAGCTCTGGAGAACATTCCTGCAATCAGCATGTCAATTGCACTCTCCCTCAAAACTTGCGACAACTGTGGCATAGTGCTGTGTGATAAAACTGCACATTTTAGAGTGGCCTTTTATTGTGGTCAGCCTAAGGCACACCTTTGCCATAATCATTCTGTCTAATCAGCATCTTGATTTGCCACACCTGTGAGGTGGATGGATTATCTCGGCAAAAGAGAAGAGCTCACTAACACAGATTTGTGAACAATATTTGAGAGGAATAGGCCTTTTATGTACATTAAAAAAGTCTTATTTCTTTGAGTTCAGGGGCAAAAACAAAAGTTTTGCGGTTATAATTTAGATGTATCAGGAACACTTTCTGGGCATTTATAGCTGCTGTGTCTATACTTTTCTATTGTTTTCTTTCTGTTTTTCATCTTGGTGCAGACCTATACAGAATACCCTCAGTACAAGACTTCACCTGTTCTTCAATAGGGGTAGGGTAAAGGACTCCCTTTGAAATACCTGTCTCAATTCCCTGCAATTCCTTGAAGTTCTCTATTGATTGAGTAGATCCTTGTGCTCTAGTTAGGGAGAATATTGATGTCCCCAAACTACAGACTTTCATCTCTTATTATTGCTTCTGTTATTTTTAGCATTATGGCAAGATTAGGGTTTACTCACATAAATCATATTATTTTTCCATATATACATTAGCTGTCCATACCATCTGCAGCATTCATTAAGTAAAGTGATTTAACACATTCGCTAGCTTTTAAATATTCATTTAGTGCTATACTTTTTGCTTCTAAATACAAAGGGTTGTAAAGACATTGTATAACTTAAAATTAAATTCAGCAAGATAATGAGGGAGGTTAGCGGTGTCACATAATAAGTAAATTTATTATGGATTTTTAGATATTTTTTTACATAAATTGACAATTTTGAAAGTATTATATTTGCAGAATTATAAAATATCTAGCATAAATAATTGGCAGTACCTTACATAATGTAATACTTTTTTACCTTGACTTTTGAACCAAAATTAGGAGAGCATAAGAGAGTAAAAATAAGTAAAATGAGCTGAGCCGCAGAAATTCGCACTATGGATTGGTATGATTTTAATATGTGTTTAACTTTGAAGATATTAAACGTAGTTGAACACCTCATGGTAAGTAATGTATATTTTGTTTATTAATAAGTATTGGTAACAGTTGATTGAGAGTATTGCACATGTTATTTTTATTTAACTTACCTTCGTGCCAAAGATTTATTAAGGGATTCAGCCTGTTTTACATATATAGGGAGGCCTTTTGTCCCTGATAAGTAATAAAAGTGAAGAGATTATGCTCCATATAAGCAAAAGTGTTTAAAATAGGCCTAATTTTAAATTGCACGTATGCATGTTAAAAACACACATAAACCGCACACCTGTAGTTGATGTATCACATGTAGTCAGGGTTAGCCTTAGGGGTGTGCTACATGTGCGAGCGCACAGGACGCAACACCCAGGGGGCGCAACGGAAAAAAAAAAGTTTGCCGGTAGAGGCACTGGCTGGGGAGATCAAAAGATATCCCCTCACCAACACTCTGCTAAGCAGCACTGATTGATTCGGGGAGGGGGCAGAGCTCACCGGCTGAGAGGTGAAGCTCCGCCCCCACCCTGTAAAGCAGAGTGGCATCTGCTTCACGTGGAGCTGAGGGCAGCATAAGTAAGTGCTGCTCATGCTCCCCGAACGCAGTGATAATGCAGGGTATCGGCAATCCAATGCCCTACATCATCACTAAGCATGGGGAGCACGAGCAGCCAGTGGGGGTGAAACCCGTAATGCCGGCATCCCCCCGCAACGCATCGCGCTGCTTAACTTTTTTTTTTTTATGGCAGCTGCATCCCCTGGATGCGGCCACCGGAATAAAAAAGTAGAAAAACAATTCACTGCGATCAGATGTGACGTTACGTCACATCCAGTGACTGTTTCCCTCCTCTGTGCAGGAGGGAACACTGCACGGAGATGTCCGGCTAGGGACACGGAGTAGCAGCCAGGCCGTAAATACTGAGGAGGGTAAGATAACGAGCATAGGAACTTAAATTATTAATAAAAAAGCATAATACTAGCGTCTTAATGGGCAAATTGGCTGGGGCATCTGAATGGCATAATATTACTGGCATCCGAATGGCACAATATTCCTGGTATCTATATGGCACAATAATACAGGCATCTGAACAGCACAATATTACTTGTATTTGAATGGTACAATAATACAGGCATCTGAATGGCACAATATTACTGGTATTTGAATGGCACAATATTCCTGGTATCTGAATGGCACAATATTACTGGTTTCTGAATGGCACAATATTACTGGTATTTGAATGGCACAATATTTCTGGTATCTGAATGACACAATAATACAGGCATCTGAATGCACAATATTCCTTGTATTTGAATGGCACAATAATACAGGCATCTGAATGGAACAATATTAATGGTATTTGAATGGCACAATATTACTGGTATCTGAATGGCACAATATTACTGGTTTCTGAATGGCACAATATTACTGGTATTTAAATGGCACAATATTCCTGGTATCTGAATGGCACAATATTACTTGTATTTGAATGGCACAATATTACTGGTATTTGAATGGCACAATATTCCTGGTATTTGAATGGCACAATATTCCTGGTATCTGAATGGCACAATATTACTTGTATTTGAAAGGCACAATAGTACTGATATTTGAATGGCACAATATTCCTGGTATCTGAATGGCACAATAATACTGGTATTTGAATGGCACAATATTACTGGTATTTGAAAGGCCCAATATTCCTGGTATCTGAATGGCACAATATTACGGGTATTTGAATGGCACAATATTACTGGTATTTGAATGGCACAATATTCCTGGTATCTGAATGGCACAATATTCCTGGTATTTGAATGGCACAATATTCCTGGTATCTGTATGGCACAATATTACTTGTATTTTAATTGCACAATATTACTGGTATTTGAATGGCACAATATTCCTAGTATCTGAATGGCACAATATTACTGGGATTTGAAGGGCACAATATTACTGGTATCTGAATGGCACAATATTCCTGGGATCTGAATGGCACAATATTGCTGGTATTTGAATAGCACAATATTACTAGTATATGAATGGCACAATATTACTGGTATTTGAATGGCTCAATATTACTGGCATCTGAATGGCACAATAATACTGGCATCTGAATGGCACAATAAGACTGGTATCTTAATGGCACAGTATTACTTGTATCTTAATGGCACAATATTACTGGCATCTTAATGGCACAATATTACTGGTGTCTGAATCACACAATATTACTGGCAAATGAATGGCACAATAATACTGGCATATTAATGGCACAATGGCATTGGAATCTCAATGGCACAATATTACTGGCATCTGAATGGCACAATAATACTGGCATATTAATGGGCAAATTGGCTGTGGCTTATTAATGACAAAATGATACTGGCATATAATTGGGCAAATTGGCTGTTATAGAGAGAGAAAGATGTCTGTATTTATAGATATGTACTGGCGCCCCCCAGCACTGAAAAAAGATAAAAAAAATAATCCGGCCCTTAAAAAAACAAAAAAAAAACCACTCACCATCGCTCTGCCTGCCAGGCTGCACGGGGAGCAGAACAGGCAGCACTTCCTGTCGGCACAACCGCCGGGGAGCCGAAGAGGCCGCATGGAGGACTCCATGCTGCCTGCCACTAGCCACCAGGGAAAGGTAAGTGCTGGGTAGATGGGGGGGATTTGGCCATTAGCAGGGGCATATTAAATGGCAAATCACACTGGCATATTGGGCAAATTAGCTGGGCACATTAAATGACAAATCACACTGGCATGTTGGGCAAATTAGATGAGCACATTAAATGGCAAATCACACTGGCATATTATTGGGCAAATTAGCTGAGCACATTAAATGGCAAATCACACTGGTATATTGGGCAAATTAGCTGGGCACATTAAATGACAAATCACACTGGCATATTGGGCAAATTAGCTGGGCACATTAAATGGCAAATCACACTGGCATATTATTGGGCAAATTAGCTGAGCACATTAAATGGCAAATCACACTGGCATATTATTGGGCAAATTAGCTGAGCACATTAAATGGCAAATCACACTGGCATATTATTGGGCAAATTAGCTGGGCACATTAATTGGCAAATCACACTGGCATATTATTGGGCAAATTGGCTGGGCACATTAAATGGCAAATCACACTGGCATATTATTGGGCAAATTAGCTGAGCACATTAAATGGCAAATCACACTGGCATATTATTAGGCAAATTAGCTGAGCACATTAAATGGCAAATCACACTGGCATATTGGGCAAATTAGCTGGGCACATTAAATGGCAAATCACACTGGCATATTATTGGGCAAATTAGCTGGGCACATTAATTGGCAAATCACACTGGCATATTATTGGGCAAATTGGCTGGGCACATTAAATGGCAAATAACACTGGCATATTATTGGGAAAATTGGCTGGGCACATTAAATGGCAAATCACACTGGCATATTATTGGGCAAATTGTCTGGGCAAATTAAATGGCAAATCACACTGGCATATTATTGGGCAAATTGGCTGGGCACATTAAATGGCAAATAACACTGGCATATTATTGGGCAAATTGGCTGGGAACATTAAATGGCAAATCACGCTGGCATATTATTGGGCAAATTGGCAGGGGCACATTAAATGGCAAATGACCCTGGCATATTATTGGGCAAATTGTCAGGGGCATATTAAATGGCAAATAACACTGCCATATTATTGGGCAAATTAGCAGGGGCATATTAAATGGCAAATAACACTGGCATATTATTGGGCAAATTAGCAGGGGCATATTAAATGGCAAGTAACACTGGCTTATCATTGGGCAAATTGGCTGGGAACATTAAATGGCAAATCACACTGGCATATTATTGGGAAAATTGGCAGGGGCATACTAAATGGCAAATGACACTGGCATATTATTGGGAAAATTAGCAGGGGCATATTAAAGGGCAAATGACACTGGCATATTATTGGGCAAATTAGCAGGGGCATATTAAATGGCAAATAACACTAGCATATATTGGGCAAATTGTCAGGGGCATATTAAATGGCAAATAACACTGGCTTAATATTGGGCAAATTGGCTGGGGCATATTACTGGTAAATGGCAGAATAACACTGGCATATTATTGGGTAAATTGGCTGTGACTTATTAATGGCAAATTATACTGGCATAATATTGGGAAAATTAGCTGGGGAATATTATGGGCAAATAATATTGGCAATGTGTATGTAAAGGGGTGATAGAGGCATGTAAATGGAGTGATAGGGCATGTCCTTGGTGTGCAACGTGGGTTATGGGTCATGTTGTGGGTGTGCATCGTGGGTAGGGGGGGGTGCCCAAAATTTGTCTGCATAGGGCAGCACAAAACCAAGATACAACACTGGGACTACTTACCCTGGTCCAGTAAATTAGGATCCCTTCCCCCATGATCTGGATTCTATTCGGACAGTGGAGTTTTGGCAGAAAAAAATGTCCAAACCATGCTATGCATTTTGCCTCTCATGGAGCCCCGTGAGATGCGTACTGTGGTTTGGACATTTTTTTCTGCCAAAACGCTACTGTCCGGGTTTACATGTTGTTGTTAAGGACACTTGTACCCCAGTGTGTGACGCCCATCATTGATGGTTACCAGCGATAGTAATTTTATATGTAAGCAGATATTTTATCTATTAAATATTCTTATACTACTAACCTGGAACCATCTATCATTTTTTGCATGCAAGAGAGTTTGTGCCTTTGAGAGGACAAAGAAACCTGGGATAATCTGACCTGCTAATATCTGATGTGCTTCAGATCTTTTGGAAGTCTGTTAGTGTATTACTTTAAGGGGGCAATTTTCCATCTTCTTGCCAATTGGATCACAGCCATTTATCATATTGTCCCCATTATAATATTCACCAAAAGGTGGTAACTTCTGTGTAAAGTTTAATCACAAGCACACTTCATTTTCATTAAAATATCAGACAAGTGCCTCCCATAAGGGCAGTCCAGAGCTGAAATGCCTGGGAGGCCTCCTCTGCACAACAACCACAGATGTACATTCACAATGACGGCCTCATCATTGTGGTATGGCTAGTGTCCCTAGAGATACAGAGAGCAGAGTCCCAAATCTGGCCACACCCTGAATAACTCACAGAGACAAAACAAAGAATTGGGAGCCCCATCACACCGAGAATGGGAGGTGTTAAAATAGTCAGCTCTATATAATGTAACCAACTCAGGAGGGGCATCACCATTTTTTTGCTCGCTTGCACCATTACAAAGGTGACCTCTCCATTAGCAAATCTGACTCATCCCACCCATAAGGATAGCCCAGACCGAAATGGCTGGAAAGCCCTGTCTCACCAAGAATGGACAATGCTAAAATAGCCAATCCTATAGAAGGCAACTTACTCAAGATAGTCATCACTGGTTTTTTTTTATTAATTGTACCATTACAGAGAAGATCCCTCCATTAGATTTTCAGACTAGTCCCACCCATAAAGAAGTCCACACCCAAAATGCCTGGCAAGCCACCTTTGCATGAGGACACAGCAACCACAGACCTACATGTCGGCCTTCATTGGCCTCATCATTGGGGTATGGCTGGTGTTCCGGTTCTTTACTTTATTATCAAAAATACATTGTTTAGCAGAACTGCATGCATAAAAAAAAATGTGTCTCCTGTTTATTACATCACAAGTGACTTCATATGCAAATAGAGTAAATTTGCACACGAAGCCACAAGGTGATGTTATAAACCAAAGACATCACAGCCACAGTAAACATAACATTTCATCTAAATTTGTGAGTTTGCCTGCAATTCTGTTAATATATTGTATAGACAATTCTTTTATATTTTTAAATAATAAACAATGTTTATGCTGATAGCGTCCCTTTAACCAAGAATATTACCTGTTGAGGACTGTGTTCACATGTGTTCGAGTATGGCATTATGATGTTCTGACCTAATTCTCACACAGGCTCAACAATATCTTTAACATGATGAGAGATCAGCATAAGGCTTTACCATCAGTGAGCAGCAGGATTATCCCTGCCTTATTGCAATGCTAAACCAAAATGATCTACAAGTACAACAAACACTGACAAACAGCAGGGGAATTACATTACCAGTTAAGGCTAGAAAGAGTTTGTAATATACACCAATCAGCCAAAACATTATGACCACTGCAGGTGGCAAACCAGCAGAGACAGTGTGATGCTTTAGGCAATATACTGCTGGGAAACCTTGGGTCCTGCTATTTATGTGGATGTTATTTTGACATGTACCACCTACCTAAGCATTATTGCAGACCATGTACATCCATTCATGAAAACTGTATTCCCTGATGGCATTGGCCTCTTTAAGCAGAATAATGCACCCTGCCACAAAACAAAAAACGGTTCAAGAATAAGTTGAGGAACACAACGAGTTAAAGGTGTTCGCTTGGGCTCCAAATGATTCCAGATTTTAATCCAATCGAGCATATGTGGGATGCGCTGGACAAACAAATCTAATCCATGGAGGCCCAACCTTGCAACGTACAGAACTTAAAGGGTCTGCTGAAAACGTCTTGGTTCCAGATACCAGAGGCACACCTTTAGGGGTCTAGGGGAGTCCATGCCTTGATGGGTCAGGGCTATTTTGGCATCAAAAGGGGACCTACACAATATTAGGCAGGTGGTCATTATGTTATTGCTGATTGTGTATGATTTCACCATTACATACTTTTTAATACAGTCTACACAAGGAATATCCAGCACTGTCTCATGATCCTGATTGTGATTCATTGGACCCCAGAGAATGAATACTGCATGAGAGTTAGTGCTGACCCCCAGGGTCATTATTATTACTATAAATATGTAGTTTTGTTTAAATAAGGTTTATTTAAATGGGTTTTGGCCTGCTAAATAAAACCTGTTCTTTTATGGCTAACAAGCTATACTTCACCATTAGTACTATTGTTAACAAAAGAAAGCTCAATTAGTAATTTTTTACAATCTTTCGTCACGTATAACTTAATTTTATGCCAACATAGAAACAAAGAAACATAGAAACATAGAATGTGTCGGCAGATAAGAACCATTCGGTCCATCTAGTCTGCCCATTTATTTTTTTTGAGTACTTTTATTAGTCCCCCGTTCCCGGTCTTATAGCTAGGATAGCCTTGTGTCTATCCCACGCATGCTTAAAATCCTTGACTGTGTTTACCTCTACCACTTCTGCTGGAAGGCTATTCCATACATCCACTACCCTTTCAGTAAAGTAATACTTCCTGATATTACTTTTAAATCGTTGCCCCTCTAATTTAAGACTATGTCCTCTAGTTGTGGTAGTTTTTCTTCTTTTAAATATACTCTCTTCCTTTACTGTGTTGATTCCCTTTATGTATTTAAATGTTTCTATCATATCCCCCCTGTTACGTCTTTCCTCCAAGCTATACATGTTAAGATGCTTTAACCTTTCCTGGTAAGTTTTATCCTTCAACCCATGAACCAGTTTAGTAGCCCTTCTCTGAACTCTCTCCAAAGTATCAATATCCTTCTGGAGATACGGTCTCCAGTACTGCGTACAATACTCCAAGTGAGGTCTCACCAGTGCTCTGTACAATGGCATGAGCACTTCCCTCTTCCTACTGCTAATACCTCTCCCTATGCAACCAAGCATTCTGCTAGCATTTCCTGCTGCTCTATTGCATTGTCTACCTACCTTCAAGTCCTCTGAAATTATTACTCCTAAATCCCTTTCCTCAGATGTTGAGATTAGGACTGTACCAAATAGTCTATATTCTGCTTTTGGGTTTTTACGCCCAAGGTGCATAATCTTGCACTTGTCCACATTAAATGCCAGTTGCCACTGCTCTGACCATTTTTCTAGTTTATCTAAATCATTTGCCATTTGGCTTATCCCTCCATGAATATCAACCCTGCTGCAAATCTTTGTATCATCAGCAAAAAGACATACTTTGCCAACAAGACCTTCTGCAATATCGCTAATAAAAATATTAAAGAGAATGGGTCCAAGAACAGATCCCTGGGGTACCCCACTAGTAACAAGACCTTGCATCGAATATACCCCATTGACTACAACCCTCTGTTGCCTGTCACTCAGCCATTGTCTAATCCATTCAACAATATTGAAATCCAAACTCAAAGATTTCAGTTTATTGATAAGCCTTCTATGTGCGACAGTGTCAAAAGCCTTACTGAAATCTAGGTAAGCAATGTCTACTGCACCACCCTGATCTATTATTTTAGTTACCCAATCAAAAAAATCAATAAGATTAGTTTGGCATGATCTCCCTGAAGTAAACCCTTGCTGTCTCTGATCTTGAAATCCAAACGACTTTAGATGTTCAACAATCCTATTCTTTAACATTATTTTCCCCACTACTGAAGTAAGACTTACTGGTCTATAGTTGCCCGCCTCCTCCCTACTACCTTTCTTGTGAATGGGCACAACATTAGCTAATTTCCAATCTTCTGGAACTACTCCCGTTAACAATGATTGGTTAAATAAATCTGTTAACGGTTTTGCTAGTACACCACTAAGTTCTTTTAATAACTTTGGATGTATCCCGTCAGGTCCTATTTGTCTTTACTTTAGACAGCTGAAGTAAAACCTCTTCCTCTGTAAACTTACATGCATCAAAAGACTCATTAGTCTTTTTCCCTAAATGAGGTCCCTTACCCTCATTTTCATTTGTAAAAACTGAACAAAAATATTCATTAAGGCAGTCTGCTAAGCCTTTATCCTCTTCTACATAGCATCCTTCTTTTGTTTTTAATCTAACTAATCCTTGTTTTACTTTCCTTTTCTCATTTATGTATCTAAAAAATGTTTTATCCCCCCTTTTCACTGACTGGGCTATAGTCTCTTCTGTGTGTGCTTTGGAAGCTCTTATAGCTTGCTTTGCCTCTTTCTGCCTACTATTATAGATCTTTCTATCTTCCTCACTCTGAGTATTTTTATAATTACTAAATGCTAGCTTTTTATTTTTTACTATTTTAGCCACCTCTGCAGAGTACCACAGTGGTTTCTGCAATTTTTTGCTCTTACTGACAAGCCTTATGCAATTTTCTGTTGCCTTCAGTAGTGCAACTTTTAGATAATCCCATTTCTCCTGGACTCCCTTTAAATTGCTCCAGTCTGATAATGACTCCTTCACACCTAATCTAATTTTAGAAAAGTCTTTTTTTCTAAAATCTAAAACTTTTGTTTTTGTGTGGTGTGACTGCGTCACTGTTCTTATATTAAACCACACTGTCTGGTGATCACTAGATCCTAAACTTTTACCTAGAGTAATATCTGATAAAAAGCAGATGCTTCTAAGAAACATAAACAGCTGTCAGAAGTGGGATTTGAACCTACGCCTCCAGAAGAGACTGCGACCTAAACACAGCGCCTTAGACCGCTCGGCCATCCTGACATCTTGACAGCTGTCCTTTATAAAAATGCGGCCCAGTTCAAACATGGACATCCTTTCCCTATAAGAAAGTTTTCTAGTTGTTTTTTCCCATAAATGATAAAAAGTCTTCCTTTAACAAATTTATTTTCCATGTCTTTCATATTGTTTGTTGCACAAATGAAAACATTTGTCAGTGCATAATAATATTTCCAGAAATCCAATGAAGGGATTTAGAAAAGTGACATTTTTTTCAGATGTCTGTAAGTGAAGAACAATGCAGGCAATACAACAAAATGATATACTGTGTTATAACAAGTGACCAATGATGTCAACCTGTCCGTAGCAGATGTCCAATCATTCTTCTTTTATATTACGGGTTGGACTATGCTGTATGTAGGTGACTCAAGACTTTTGTGAAAGAAAAATAAACACTTGCCTGTGGAGAAAGGCTATTGACAACAAATCATTCTCACATCAATGAAATTGTAATTGTTATAGTGGGTCCAAGCTCTGCAGCTGGCCAGCTGGCAATAAAACTCAATGTTAAGAAAATGTTGCATTAGTCTCAACAGTTTATTAATTAGAGAATTCCACATGGTGATAATAGATATAATATTTTATATTCACCTAATATATTCGTAACAGTACGTTGTACAGACATAAAGAAAAACATTATAAATGAATTTGAATATAAAAAGTATGTTGGTGCCAATAATGGTGGGATAGCTCAACAACTATAGCGATAGATAAAAGAGTACTATTAAATTGGGGAATATTAACATCATCTGGATGTTGGGCAAAAGTAACTTCCCAGAATGTACTTGAAAACCGAGAATAGCTGAACATACCAGTCCTGGTTAAACATTTTGATATTAATAATAATAATAATGATAATAATATATATATATATATATATATATATATATATATATATATATATATATATATATATGATTCTTTACATTATTTGTTATTATGAATTTTCTGAAAAATCCCCCTCGTCTTATAATCGAGGTTGTTTTATAATCTGACCTCAAATCGAGGTCAGATTATAAGACATGGATCCAGGTCCCCAGCAGAGCTGCAGGGGACCTGGATCCCCCTCTCTAACAGCAGGGGATGTCTGTGCGATGAGCGCAGACTCCCCTGCTGCCGCCCGGCACAACCGCCGGGGCTTCTATGATGAAGCCGGGTACTTCCGGCTTTGTCACAGAAGTCCCAGCGGTCGTGCCGGGCGGCAGCAGGGGAGGTCTGCGCTCATCGCGCAGACATCCTCTGCTGCCCCACTAGCCACCAGGAAGAATCGGGCACGTATCGTGCAGACATCCTACATGCTGCCCGACACCTCCGTCTATTATGACGGAACCAGCTGTCCGTCATAATAGACGGAGGTGTCGGGCAGCATGGAGGATGTCTGCAAGTATCGTGCAGACATCCCCCGGCTGCCCCCACTAGCCACCAGGGATTATGAAACAGGTGAGTGGGAGGGAGGGGGGTGGAGGGGGAGGGAGGGGGTGGAGGGAGGTGGGAACCAGAGCAACAAGGGGAGGGGGGGACAAGAGCAAGAAGGGGAGGGAGGGGCGACCAGAGCAATGAGGGAGGGGGGAACCAGAGCAACAAGGGGAGGGGGGACCAGAGCAAGAAGGGGAGGGAGGGAGGGAGGGGGGACCAGAGCAACGAGGGAGGGGGGAACCAGAGCAACAAGGGAAGGGAGGGGGAACAGAGACAAGGGGAGGGATGGGGGGGAAGAGACAGAGACAAGGGTATGGAGGGAGGGGAAGAGAGAAACAGGGGGGAGTAGAGACAAGGGGAGTAAGGGGGGAGACAAAGGGAGGGGGAGAGAGAGAAAGCTGGGGGCAAGGGAAAGAGGGAGGCAGCATTGGCACATAAAAAGAAATAAAAACAAGAAATGCATTTTTTGATATCATAATTTTTTCTTAAAAAAGCAATTTACATGTGAATATATACAAGTTGAACTTTTTTCCTATAGGGTAGTCTTATATTCAGGCTTTTAGTTTTTTTCCTAATGGAATATCCAAAGTTTGGGGTGTCGTCTTATAATCAGGGTCGTCTTATAATCGAGCAAATACGGTATATGGTGGAAAGAGCATAGCCAGTACTTTTTTGAAGAAAAGATGGCAATGCTACTCTAAGCATAAACCATGCCTGTGTCTAGATGTTGAGATACCAACACTAACTAATTGCTTAAAAATGTTGGGACGGTATAAAGGTTCGGGACTAGAGGGGGTGTCAAATATGTTAGATACCCTGTCATAGACTAAATACATCATTCATTGTCAATACTGAGATTGATCAGTGGCAAGGTCTATTTTCAGGTGCCACACAACTTCAAAGACAATGAATGTCTTGGTTTCAACGATTTTAAGCTCGATTTAAGGTATTTAATGTAATTCAACTTACATGTATGCTGCTGAAATTACAAGCACTTATTTAAATTAAGTTATATTTTAATCAATGGAAAGAACGAACAGATTAAAACAAATATATAGCACACATAGCATAACAAGTAGGGCTAGCTTTAATGTGCAAGGCTGGCTGAAATTTGCATGGCCAGGTTAAAATTGTTAACTTTTGTGGTAAAGAGTGAAGTATGAAAAAATGTGTACGTATGTATAGGATGTGATACAGCTTCCACTCTTCTAGATTTCTGGAAGATTTTGGAGTGTCTGAGGGAATTTTTGACCATTCATCCAGTAGAGCATTTGTGAGGTCAGGCACTGATGTTGGATGAGAAGGTTTGGCTTGCAATCTCTTCCAGTTCATCTCAAAGGTGTTCGATGGGGTTGAGGTCAGGACTTTGTGCAGCCAGTCAAGTTCTTCCACATGAAATTATCCAACCATGTACCGTATTTGCTCGATTATAAGACAAGGTTTTTTTCCGAAAAAAATTTCGGAAAAATAATCGAGGTCGTCTTATAATCTGACCTCAAATTGAGGTCAGATTATAAGACAGGGATCCAGGTCCCCAGCAGAGCTGCAGGGGACCTGGATCCCCCTCTCTAACAGCAGGGGAATGTCTGCGCATTGAGCACAGACTCCCCCAGCTGCCGCCCGGCACGACCACCGGGACTTCTGTGATGAAGCCGGGTTCATCGCGCAGACATCCTCCGCTGACTCTGCTTCCTTTTTTTCCTAAAGGAATATCCAAAGTTTGGGGGGTCGTCTTATAATCAGGGTCGTCTTATAATCGAGCAAATACGGTATTTATGGATCTTGCATTGTGCACTGAAACATAGTCATACTGCAGTAGAATGAGGCTTTTTTTCAGGGGTTGTTCAATGAAGAGGAATATTAATGGTTCAGAATGCAAGACATTTTGGACAATGCTATGCTTCCAACTTTGTGGGAACAGTTTGGGGAAGGCCCTTTTCTATTCCAGATGACAATTCCCTTTTCCCAAGAATGGTAAGTGTGGTGTGGAGCACATGAAGGAAGGCGGCCACCCCCCTCAAACCCTGGTAGCCCCGACAAGCCACATAATAATTAGAAAGGTGGGTATTTTTATGTATGGAATCCATGGATAAAAAACTGCTCATGAAAGAAAGCCTGATGTTACTTGTGGGGGAGATGGATTCACATTTCAGCCAGCTAATATAGCCAGTGTTTCTAAGATACATCTTCTTTTCAGAGGTATTAAAAATTGTTTCTTATGAATTGAGTAAATACTATATATAAATTCTAAAAGTGAATACAAGCGGTAAAAAAGTAAAGAAAAAATGTTTTAAATAATGATAATTCTGCAGCTATACACAGAGATATATATATCATATATATACACACTCGGTAAAAAAGTTACTGTGGTGACAACTGTATTGGCTAGAAAATACAACGACCTGTAGACCCCAGAAAAAAAAGACAAAAATTCTGATACATATCTGCTTTTGATAGAGTTTTTATCTGATTCTGCAGATAACAGCCATAATTGAGATAAACTCCTTTCCAGTTTCTCTGAGTGAATTATTTGTCCTTTTTCTCATGGTTCGTGCTGCTTGTCTAATTGTTGAGTTGTTAATGTTTTTCTGACGAGTATCATGCAATGATAATTTGTTACTGTGAAACCCATAATGACTTTTAATTGTGACTTGTAATGTCACACACTGTCATTTAAATCTCAATGCTTGTCACTTGCTTGTCCTCACTGGAGAATATACAGCCCTACTCTCCTTCAAACATCTGCATTAGCACATGGTTTATTTCTTTCCGAGGACTGAGTGACTCACCAAATGCAAGTTTCACAAATTATTACCTGCTGTGAATAAGCATGGCCAAAAATATTATTGTTTTTCAAATCATTGAGATTGCTGTTCTCCATGTTTTGGTGAGTAAATGGAATATAAATCCTTGTAAAAAAAAAAGAAGAAAATACTATGCTAACTTTTAAAGAAGGTAGTGTTACATTTGTACATGACTCTAATAAATGTGATGTGATGTTATTCCATATTTTTTTTAGAATATCTTCATCCGGGAAAAGGAATCTAGTGGAACGAGAGGATAAAGCTGGAAGAGAGGATGACTTCTAGTCATGTGACACAAGTAGAACTGAAATACTTTGTTGCCAAAGCAGCAGTAAAAGGTTGTGCATCGTCTCATAATGTTTGTTTTTGTGACAGTTAAAATCCAAAAGGACCAGCACAACTAGAGGCTTGTCTAGAAAGCCAATGATTAGTGTCATTGGAGGTAAAAGGCATGGCTTTTCATTTCCCACTTTGGACAAAGCAAACACTGTGTAACTTTGTCAAAAGCTTGCCTTGGTATGAACATGCACCACTCAAGTCCAGTCCTTATCTTATATTTTTTTTATTACTTTTTGGGAGCATTCAAAGGTATACTCTCTAAGCTTGTCAGAACGCGACCTACCAGTCCTAAAATGTCTGGCTAGTTTACCAGGATCAGAACAATAAAATTACTAAATATTTTTATAATAAAGTATGTTTATGAAGGATGGCGAAAAAGTAATAATTATGAGAACTAATGTAAATTTCTTAATGTAGCCCAATTTAACATATTTTATTGTTAATGTGATCCTGTCACCTAAATATTTATACTGTGCTGTCACAGGCCAAGACATATTCATGCCTATTGTATAATTTTACCTTTTTTCGGTTTCTACCCAAAGCAACATACATGTTGGGTTCTCAGGTACGGTTTAATTTAGGCCATGCACATTTTATGTATTAATTGAGTCTTCGAGGGTGAAGTTAGGTGATGCTTCACCATGGTTACACTTATTTGCTCACCATATCTTTTGTCTGATATGATGTACTGTTTATTGTATTTGCTTCCAATTCCATCGAATTAACTCCTTCGCACCAATGGATGTGTCAGGCACGTCCTGCCGGGAAGTCCATTCTCAACAATGGACGTGCCTGGCACGTCCTGCGGTGAACCACTCACTGCTTTAACGGTGCTGGTCTATTGCCTCGATGCTGAGGCAATAGCCAGCACCAAAATTTCCTTTCTGTGGCACCCACGATCACCCCACGGAGCGATCGTAGGCACCATATTCTCCGTCACTATGGCTATGCCCTCTTGTGGTCTGAGCTTCGGAAGTGAAAGTAAATTCACTTCCGTCACTCTAAATATGATGCTTGACTGCCCATAGAGGTAGCAACCAACATAGCAATGTAAAAAAAAAAAAGATTTAATTAGCTTAAAACTGGTAATATAGTTAGATTAGCCTATAGGGTTAAAATTAAATTAAAATATATTAAGGGATAGCATAAGGGTTAGAGTTGTGGTTAAATTTAGTGTTAGGGTTAAATTTAGGGTTCGGATTGGGGTCAAAAGGTCAATATAGGAAAAAAACAAAAAACACTATTTTTGGTTTTTGCCCCATAACTCGCAAAAAAATACCGAAAAATATGGAAACATGCATATTTCTGAACTCGGGACAACAGTTAGAAACTATTTAGACGGGTCTTTTTTAATGATTTTATTTGTATAAATTATATTTTAGGTCAAAGTTAGGAAAAGTGGGTTTTTTAAAAATGTTCATCATATTTTATGATTTTATTGGTAGTAAATTGTAAGATATGATGAACATAATGGTATCTAATGAAAGCCCTTCTTATGACGATAAAAACAACATACAATTTGAGTGGGTACAGTATGTGAGAAAGAAGAAAATTACAGCTAAACACAAACACCCCAGAAATGTAAAAACAGCCATTGTCACCAAGGGAAAGTCGAGGTAAAAATGTCTTGCCACTAAGGGGTTAAAAAATGATTATGAATATCAATAAAAAAAGTATTGATACACAGTGTTTTCTGAATTGTAACTGAATGTATAAATTAAGAATGTATAAATTATGGTAAACACAGTCAAGGATTTTAAGCATGCGTGGGATAGACACAAGGCTATCCTAGCTATAAGACTGGGAACGGGTTCAAGTGAAACTGGTTCAAGTGCATATCAATCAGATGGAGACTCATAAGCAGAGACACCACAGACACATTTAAAAACACTTTTTTTTTAAATTTTCATCATTCACAGTATAGACAATATTTAGGTGACAAAGTCCCTTAAAATGCCAAATTAAGGCACTGGGATTCCCTAAAGATCTTTATTGAAAGGACATACTTCATGCGGGGAGTTGAATTAAGATAAGAATCCTTACATTTAAACACTACATTTATCTGAATATGCCAAAAAAATTAAATAAGGCTAAATGAAGGCAAATTTCTCAATGTATAAAAAAGAAAACAAAAAGTATACTGTCTCTTTCAGTATACGTTTCCAAATTGGAGATCCACGTGTTTTGATAAAATACCACCTATCGTTACTAATTCCATTTTCTTCTGCTATTCTTAAGAAAATAGAAACATGAGCAGTAAGATATCACACAGTAGCCTGCAGCATTTTAGACAGACACTGACTGCTGCTTTACTGACTCTGAAATGGCATGATCATGTTATTTTATAGTGTTAAGTCAGTTCAATAAAATAGAACATTTTAAGAGCATACATATGTATGTGAAATTGATCTTTTTATTAAAATTATGGAGAACAGTGGTTGGTACTCATATGATAATCAGCTACATTTATTGCTCTCACATGGTTCTATTTGACCTGACACATGTCAATACGACAGAATTCTGCAAACAATTACCATATATTTGATCAAATAAATCAGTATTTCGTTTGAATTAATGGAGATCTCATAAATAGTTTCTTATGCTATTCTATATTGCCAATGCCTATTCCTTTTTACTGATTAGTTACATATTAGAAAAGGCTGTAATAAAAGGATTAACCATTGTGATTTAGTATTGCTCTTATTTTACAAATAGGAGGGGGAGCTAAAACTAGTGTGGGTGTGTGTTAGAAATGGAGAAAAAAAGAAGTAATAGAAGAAGAAAGGGGCAAGAAAGTAGAAAAATAGCCTCGCAATTTGGCTTTTCAATAAGGATAAATCAATGGGATTCCATCTATTCATAGTGGGCCAAATTCTCCAGAATTGTTTAAAACAAAATATGCTATTTTGCCATAATTGGTGCAGCGACATCATTTACCTGAAATTTTTAATGTCATGTTTTAAATCAATGCCACGTATACATATCTATATACAGCAACATGTATTATTTCACACAGCAACATCACGGCTATTGTGGTTTACCAAAGCCAGTAATGTCACATCACCAGTGATTTTTCACCATCAACAACTGTTAGGTTATCCGTCATCATGTCACGTGTATCACAGTGTCCTTTCTTATGCACACTGTGGATGGCTCCACTGATGGGCAATGTACCATTCTCTACTGTAGATATGAAAGGGACCTTCCTAAATGTGAGTGAATTAGGCAGGAGCAGAACCCGAGATCATTTCTAAACGCAGGTGTCGCCATTGCAACTGGCCCGGATGAGTCATGCGACCACTGCACTTACAAGTGAATGGGGGACAAAGCTTGTTCAATGAACAGTGGGAGTGTATTGCAATGGTGGCATCATGAGGTGATGTGCTACGTGGTCACAGTGTTTTCTAGTGACGTACCTGTCGAACGCACTCACAAATGTAAAGGTCCACTTTCATATCCACAATGAAGAATGATGCATTGTCTATCAATGTTGTCACTGTGGACATGAATTGGTAATGTGATACACGAGACTTAATGGTGGGAGGGTACATTTACACTGAACAATAACCAGAGATTTGATGACAACCTATGGCTGGCATGACATCGCCGCTATTGTTATACCACAAGAGCAGTCAGTGTGCTCAGTTATATATGTTACTAGCTTTCTTTCTTTTCTTTCTAACATTCCTTGTTTCTCTCTTTCTACTTTCTTTCTCACTTTCTTTATCTCTTTCTTTCCTACATCCTTCCTTTCTTCCTTCCTCTTTATATCCATATTAAGTTAAATTTAATTGCTGTTTGTGTTTTAGGAGGTTAATATTTATTATTAATATTGCAAAGTCAAGAAATAAAGCCCTCAAATTTTCTGATACCTAATTCATTGCATAGGCTATATATACTTTACTACAAGATGCCATTAGGATTCTGTAAATGTGTCTGCACATATAGCCGATAGCATGTAAAATGGGAATATGAATATATTTTTATATAACCATTTTCCATGTCAGACTGGAACGGGCTGAGTTACAACAACAGCAAAGTGCACAGATAAGTAATAAAAATGCATTACCTTCTTTCTGTAACATTTTCATTTATCTGGCATATGGAAGAAATTTCAGAACCACAGGCTTTATTAAGCAAGGAACTCCATTTAGGATTTGGATAACCTCCAAAATTGATCTAGACCATCCTAAAGACAGCTGAGCTGCTTTTAAACATCAGCTTTTCGCTGACTGACAGGTACTGGAATGGCAAATAAACTGGCAATCGGCTTACACTGACATCAGTTGTAAAACATCTGCCTTGCTTATCGAAAACAGGTCTGCATATTCATGTGCAGTTTCCTTATTTCTCAAGAGACTCTCGAATGTATAAAAAGTGGAGATTGCTGCCATTGTGCGGGCAAAACTGGATTTTAAGAAAATATTTCTCTTTAGCCATAATAGAACATATATTCATAGGTTTATACGACTATTGGTTTCTATCAGGTAGGTCAAGTAATTTGGTAAAATGCCTTCTGGCTTTTTTGGTCGGACGCTGACAAGATCAAACAAAGCACCTTATTAAGACCTCTTTGCTCTGTATACTTCTATCTTCTGTTTATAATCTCACAGGTTTGACCCAAGATTCTGAACAATATGCCTGCCCCCTATAAACAGCAAAGGTGGTTCAATAATGTACTTCATTTGTATTTTTTTCATCAGCATATCTATTTAATATGTCTACATTTCATCTAACCTTCCATTTTCCTTTGAGTGCTAACTTGTGAAAAAATGGACAAACTTCGTTTTGAGTACGCAATCACGCACGTGGAACATTTTAATACAAGGCGAAGAAAATATGAATAAAAAAATTGTTGTAATCAATATACTTTAAATCACTTATGAGATAGAAATTTGCATATTTAAATTTTATGTATACTGGGTGTCTAGTATTTTAATATGTCTTGTAAACTTCTTCAGTGTTTTAATAATGTTGCACCAGATGTATTTGATACTAATGAACCACATGCACGTTCCATTGGCATTAAAATGACCACAGACAGCTGCATTGAGCTGTGTCTGCTATAAAGGAATGGATGGCATATTGATAAACAGGATGTTGTGTTCATCGCAGTAAAGGCGGAAAAGTTTCTGATAGAGCATAATGAATCTGATATTAGACACAAGCTGTTACAACAACCTGCCAATAGAATTCATGATCTTAAGATGCTAATGGCAAATGTTTCACAGGAGGGACGGAGATGGAAAAGTAGTGCAGCCGAAACTAGTTTGGTGAGTTTTCCTAACACTTTGATAGAGTTTTTGTGTGAGCAATTTGTTGCAAATATAACTTCCTCCACTTCGCCATGTCCATGCCTCACATTCTATACATTTTAGTATGTCTCACCCCAAACATATATAGAATTTATTTATTTATTTTATATATTTATTGTATCGTTTTTTTAAGAAAAAAAGGTAGGCTTGAACATCCTATAGGAAAAAATGGGGAGATCGAGGCTACCTTTTCACTTCACTCCAAAATGTTGCCCCACTCCCGAATGTGTCCATAATAACAGAATTTTGGCTCGGTTTAAAGAGCCTTTCTGTTAAAGTATAATGTAGAAAAAGAGATTTTATTTCGACTCCCAGCAAAACAATGCTAAATATGTCATACTACATACAAGTAATGTTTAGGGTACAGCAAATACAATCAGAAAAAAGCACAGTGACAAGATAACGGAAATACCTTACTGGAGCACTGATGTTTTGGAAATAAGCCATTCTCTTGAGATCTGTCTTGTAATATTACTTGTATGTATTTTGACATGTGAAGCATTTTTTTGCCAGGACTGAATAAATATATATTAGTATACTTTGTGTGTTTACCTCCAACTACTTTGATTATCTGTTGACCTGTACCTAGGCTTGCAATGTTACCACAATTTATAGGTTAAACAAAGATCAGCCTGTGCATCAGGTGATTGGAGGATGACAGCATTAATTAAATCCCAGTGTATAAAACAAAACAAAGATACTTGCTCTACAAAAATCAGGGCTTTTGTTAAGTTGTGTGCAACATAACAGATGGCATCATGATTTGATTGTGTGAAATTCAAGCATACACTATGGCTGTAGACTCATTCTGACACAAAGCCTAATTTCAGCCACATTAAAAGGATTCTGGGTATTTTAAAATTTACATAACCCTTTCTAACATCTGCAAGGTTCAATTGAAGTTGAGTTCATCAATAAGTAAAAACAATGTCATAACCAAAGATGAAAGTTAAAAAAGCATGACAAAGTGCTACATTGTATATTTTTATAAAGCACAAAGGTAAAAGAAGTGCAGCGTTACTAATGTCATCATTACAAGCTAAATATATACACTTGTGATTTGTGCTTACATTGCTGAACAGTTTCCTTTGCTAATGAGTAAATTTTCCTGTCAAGGTATTACAGTTTTATAAATAAATTACTTTGACTTTCTATATTTACTCCTCAAATATGTTTTCCATTCCTTTTTTTCCCCTCCTAACACTTTACTCCTTATTATCTCTTTTTTATACATTATAGTTAAGAAGAGAATGGGAATTAGTTACTGCCATAAAGTTTTAGTTAAATGTCAAAGAGGCACTAAAGGTTATTTTTAACTATTGCTTCATTAATAGAGGAGATATGCAGGTTTACTCTGACATCTGCCTCTCAGCTGAGGCAGAGCCCAGCCTATCAAAGCAGGGGGTTGCATCTGTTCAGGGTCTCTTTGTGGTCCCCTATTGGTGGACTCTTACTACACTAGCAGTTATAAACTGCCGGTGACAGCCACAGCCCTGATGTTTTCTAGGGAAGCATCATGGCTTCTAGTCAGAGAATAGACTAGCATGCGCCTTAAGAATTAAGTGCCAGATTATCCTCATACTTGGTCCTGTTCTTTTTTTACTTGTGCTTATTCTAGCCGCACAAGTGAAAAAAAAAGTTGAGTAGTTATTTTAAGCATTATAAAGTGATAGAATTGTAGAAACATAGACTGTGTCAGCAGATAAGAACCATTCAGTGCCATTTATCCTGCACAATTTCTGCCTAAAAAAATCTTTTCATTAGTTCCTGGCCTTATCATCTATCTAGGATAGCCGTATACCTATCCCATTCATACTTAAACTCCTTCTCTATATTAACATCTACCTGATATTACTTTTAAACTGTTGCCCTCTAATTTAGGACAATGCCAACTTGTTGAGGTAGCATTTCTTCTTCTAAATATACTCCTCCTTTACTGTATTGATTCTCTTTATGTATTTAACTGTAACAGGGTTTTGTGCAGGCCCACCTATGCCCCTGTGGTCCTTTCCTCCAGTTCCATTCTTGTGCTCTGCAGGGCAATCCTGAGTCTCCGCTACCTGGGAGTTGGGGTACATGACTGTGGCAATGTCTCCACCTAGTAAGGCTTCGAGGGTATGGATGTGGGGTCCCACTGAGAACATATCTACACAAGTAATAAAACTGACACAGAGCTAACTTAAATATAACTTTGTATTGCACAGTAAAACACTATGCAAATAAATAACAGAGAAATAAACATAATACAGTAAAATAGTTAGAAATGCAATGACCCATATTAACCTCAGCCACCCATAATAAATACTGAAGCCCACCGTAGGCTTCACCTTAGAGGCAGTCTGGTACCATTAGTTGGTGCACATAGTTGGACCCATAAATATTGTAATCCACAATATGGCTGAAGTTATAATGCAAAATATTCACTGGCTGAGAAATTGGAGATTACTGTGTGATCACTTGTGCCCTGTATGAGACAGGGGGAGAGGGTTTCAGCCTGCAACTGTACCAAAGGCTGCAATCACAGAACTTCATCTGCTATTTCCTCACTATGACAGCAGGCTTTGACACACAGCTCTGTATGCAGTAGGCTTGCCACCTGGCCGGTATTTTACCGGCAGGCCGGTAACAAATTGGCATCAGGCCAATGTTAAGTCTATGGAAACCGTACCAAGACCGGTATTTTTTTGAAAAAAAGGTCGCAACCCTAGTATGCAGGTCTGCTGACATCTTTATACAGGGATTTTCCTCATGGATGCTTCAGTAAATCTTCTGGGCATTTGGTCAGGCAGGCCTGAGTTCCTAGAGCCCAACAACTGTTTAACACAGGATCTTTCTCTTTTTCTCTCCAGCTCTGAACTCAACTTTTTCTTCTCCAAAAATGGAGTCAGGGTCTTTTTAGTCATGTTCTCTAAAGCCCAGAAGGAGTTACATAAATTTTTTGAATATTTTGTCTTTCTTCCAAGCTATGCATGTTAATATCCTTTCTTTGGTAAGTTATATGCTGCAATCCATGCAATTCCCACCAGTTTAGTGGCCCTTTTCTGAATTCTCTCAAAATTATCTATATGCTTCAAGAGATACAGTCTCCAGTACTACGTACAATACTCCAAGGGAGGTCTCACCAGTGCTCTGTACAACGGCATGAGCATTTCCCTCTTTCTACTGCTAATACCTCTCCCTATACAGCCAAGCATTCTGCTAGCATTTCCTGCTGCTTTATTACATTCCCTACCTACCTTTAAGTCGTCTGAAATTATTACTCCTAAATCCCTTTCCTCAGATGTTGAAGTTAGGACTGTACCAAATATTCTATACTCTGCCTTTGGGTTTTTTATGCCCAAGGTGCATATCTTGCACTTATCCACATTAAATGTCAGTTGCTACAGCTCGGACCATTTTTCTAGTTTACCTAAATTATTTGCCATTGGGCTTATCCCGCGGGAACATTAATCCTGCTGCAAATTTTTGTAACATCAGCAAAAAGACACACCATGTCATTAAGATCTTCTGCAATATCACTTATAAAAATATTAAAAGTGAATGGGTCCAAATACAAATCCCTGAGGTACCCCACTAGATAAAAGACCTTGCTTCGAATATACTCACAGCCTCTGTTTTCTGGCACTCAGCTACTGCCTAATCCATAGAACAATACAGGAATCCAAGCTCAAAGATTGCAGTTTGTTGATAAACCTTATATGTGGGACAATGTCAAAAGTGGCATAAGATTTGTTCGGCTGTAATGTTGGGATCTCTTACCAATCAGAAGTGGAGTCCAGATGCAGATGACAATAGGCACTTATGTACAAATTAAGACACCAACCAGAGTTATTGAGAGTGGGGACAACAACTTGGTTGGTGAGTTGGTGCACAAAGGCTTGTAAAATCCAAAACGAGGTACAGGAGTGCAAGGCAGAAATCAGGATCAGACAATCTGAGGTCGTGGGCTGGCAGCTGAGGTTCAAAGTCAGGCAGGGATCAGGAACAGGCGGCTCAAAATTCGAAGTCAAGGAGGGAACCAAAGGTTCGCTAACATGAATCCAAAAAGTCTCAGCAAGCACAAAATAGTAGCAAGTAAACTTGAGTGACAGCTCCAAAAACCAGAAGCAATGATATTCAGGTAAGGTGTTGTTTCTATAGGCTGTAGGTAATGAGCTGGTGATTACAAGGGAGGTGTCAGGAGAAAGACCTGAGGTGTTGTTGTTGACAAACCTCTTCTTGTGGAGTCTTTGGTTGAGACCTAGGAGGTGTTCCTTTGGAGGTGTGGACTTGCGTCCGCCATCTTGGATCTGCTATTGATGACATAACACATGCGTCCACCATCTTGGATTCATCTCCGCGATGTTTGTAAAATTGCGCCTGCCATCTCGGATTTTCCACGTGGCGGGTGTATTGCGGAGGAACAGCAGGTTGCAGGTTACTGCAGGAATATCCCTGGAACATGGGGTAAGTGTGACATCGGCATGGTCTCCATGAAGTAAACCAATGATCCTGATCTTGCAATCCATTTGATTTTAAATGTTCAACAATCTTATCCTTTAACATGGTTTCCATTAATTTCCCCCCAGCTGATGTAAGACTTGCTGGCCTATAGTTGCACAACTCCTCCATACTACCTTTCTTATGAATGAGCAAACATTTGCTAATTTCCAATGTTCTGGGACTACTTCCGTTAACAGTGACTGGTTTTGCGAGTAACAAGCTTTTTAATAACTTTGGGTGTATCAGGCCCCATAGACACATTTGTCTTTAGTTTAGACAGTTGAAGTAGAACCTCTTCCTCTTCTGTAATATTTGTTGCTACCTGATATTATCCTAAACACTGAAATATAGGTTAACATTAGATTTGTTTTGTATCCTATTATGTGTATGTACGTAAATACAGAAGATATTCAAATATTCAATGAAAATACATTTTTCATTGTTTTTTAGACTGGTCCCATCCACAAGGCATTCCAAAATGGCAAGCAACTTCATCTCAATGAGGCAACCAAGAACCCTAGAATTATGTTGTAGCTTTACTCCATCTAATCAGTAAGGGTAAGGTTTCCATTTTGACACAAAGCATTCAAACCCAAACAGCTTAATGTATGCTAAGAATTGTACTGATATGTATGCTAAGAATTGTACTTGGTCAAGATGTGAGTCCATCTTGACCAAGAAAAAAACAGCTTGTTGTGTTAGATGATAACAACTTACACACTGCTCACATGTTTTTCCCCGCTTGTGCCATTAAAGCGGAAACTGTTACATTTGAACCCCCAAAGATAAATGTGACTGACTAATATCCTCAGCCAAATATCCTCTACACGAGAGATCCAGTACCGCCACATATACATTTCGGCTTACTTGATGGATCCCTTGCTGGCTGTGCCTAGAAAATGTCATCTGTAATCAACTGTCAAAGGGCAACTGTCAAAGGGAAAAATGGTGAGATGTATATGGTGCGAAGTCAGTGCAATGATGTTGTACACATGAGAAGCACAATGAAAAGTAATATTTCTAGTTGAAACTTCTACAGTTCCTTCCTGTTTCAGTAGGATTTATTGCATAAACTCTTTTTTCCCCCCAAAGATTCCTCTGCTTCTTCCCATCAATGCATTTGCAGCCATGTCCTATGAAATGATTCCAACAAATGGATATTTGACAGACTATGTATATTATGAGGCTGTTAATGACACCCAGCCTCATCTGAAGTGTGGTTCTTTATTTTGCAACAAACTGTCACATGATGAACCCAAGAGGACTTTGAAACCAGGGCTTGACACCTTGTGTTACTGAGAAGAATGGGCTGGATGAAAAAGTTGTGAAGTGTTGGTGCAGCAGTCTTCATTCCCTTTGTCTGAGTGTTAACACATGGTGTCCCTCGCAGAAGTCTGTGTATGAAAATCATCTGGTAGGGTGACAGAGATGTTTTTTTTTGTCTACACACACTTCATTAACATACCATTTTGAATCCAACTTTAAAATCCCACAGTTGTGTTACTTGATAAAACTCAATTGCTGCTAATTGCATTCACTGCCTCTTTGAAATAATATTATTGTTATCATAAAAGCCCCAACGTGAAAAAGAATGCCTAGAGAAAAAAAACGTGTACTTGGAGAGAGGATTTTTTTATTTTTTTTTTTAATTTTCTTCAACACAAGTATCTAGTCTGTGTTTTACAACCTGCTAGTCCAGAACTGTATTATAATCCACTGTTTCCAACATGTGCTTCTGGATTATAATAATAAATTAATTTACTATTAACTAATAAGACGCCAGTTTTCCAGCAATGTATCCTCTGCACAACATTTTTGAGGGGTGCATGATCCGCCTGTCCTACTTTTTGTATCCTGTTACTTGACATCCATTTTTTTAACCAATGGAATCAAAGTTAATTTTTACTGCATGGCTCAACCTCAAGATCACTTATGTGTTTTCCTTTAGGAAACATTTTTTCATTGCATGCTGGCAGTTTGGCTACATGACGGAGGAGTCTGTTGGCATTGAATCCTTTAAAGTGACAGAGTACCTTTACTCAGAATGGCAAATGTGGGTAAAACTTCAAACTGATATAATGTGATGTTACATGACCTCAGGAACAGAACCCAAAAAAAGTTACAGTCTTAGCAAATCCCAGACAATTGGCAACTATATAAACTGTGGGTGCAGACACCCCTCAAACATTTTGTGTAGAGGACACCTAATAGTGAATTAATTTATTTATTTACTGGATGTCAAGTAACATGATAAAAAAAAGCAGGACACCTGATATCCATTTTTTTTTTTAAACCAATGGAATAAAAGCAAACTTTTACTGCACGGTAGAGCCTCAAGATCACTTATTTGTTTTGGATCATGTAAAATCCTTTAGGAAACATTTTTTAATTGCATGACACCTCCTTTTTTGACTCCACCTTGCCATGTCCTGGGACCCAGTCCTGACATTTTGGCAGATATGAGTTTTTTAGGCAATCAAAACTCTATCAAACAGTTATGGTAGGCCTTCATGGTTTATCTTTGGTATTCTCTTTTAGACTAGTGTTTCTGTCAGAGTTCTACACTGACCTTCTGCCTCCACTAGAAGCCTCCCTTCCTTACTTTGCTTGTATTCCTTCCCCTCTGTTTGATGTCAGGTGGGCGCATTACCTTTTGCAATACACCCAGGTTAAATAGCTACAGTTGATTGCAAACAGTGCTTTTGCATTGAAGTTGGATGCCTGACTTCTGAGAGCCTCTGATTATGTTCCTGATCCTCTGCATAAAGCTCATTTAAATTGTGACCCTCTCCAGGACTGGTGAATCTGAACTTGGGCTGCTCAACCAGCCCAGTGGATGATTTTCAGCATCTCCTGAGACCCTCTGACTACAGACCCTCTCTAGGTCGTTCCTCCTGCTTAGCTACCCTTCTCACTCCTCACCCTCTCTCAGATGTTCCTGTTTAGATACCCTTCTCAGACCTCATTCTCTCTCGGGTGTTCCTATTTAACTACCCATCTCAGACCTCACCCTCTCTCTGGGGGTCTAGGACACTTCTTCGTCGCATTTTCATCGCTGACAGTTCAGCGCGGCAGTTAGAACGCTGAACTGTCAGCAATGAAGTATAACGCGGCCGTTTCACCGCGGCTGCAGCTATGTAAGAGCTGACAGTTCAGCGCTGAACTGTCAGCTCTTACAAATCTAAAAGTAAAACTAAAATAACCCCCCCTAATAAATGATTCCCCCCCAATAGTAACACTAAACACTAATCCCCAATACTAACACTAAAATTAACCCCAATACTAAAATTAACCCCCTAAACCCTAATACTAACCCCGACCCCTAATACTAACCCCCGACCCCTAATACTAACCCCAACCCCTAATACTAACCCTGATACTAACCCCCGACCCCTAATACTAAAGTTAACCCCTAAACCCCAATACTAACCCTAATACTAACCCCTAATACTAAAGTTAACAGCCTAAACCCCAATACTAACCCTAATACTAAAGTTAACCCCCTAAACCCCAATACTAACCCTAATACTAACCCTAATACTAACCCCTAATACTAGTTAACCCCCTAAACCCTAATACTAACCCTAATACTAACCCCGACCCCTAATACTAAAATTAACCCCCTAAATCCTAATAATAACCCTAATACTAACCCCCGACCCCTAATACTAACCCCAACCCCTAATACTAACCCTAATACTAACCCCCGACCCCTAATACTAAAGTTAACCCCCTAAACTCCAATACTAACCCTAATACTAACCCCTAATACTAAATTTAACCCCCTAAACCCCAATACTAACCCTAATACTAAAGTTAACCCCCTAAACCCCAATACTAACCCTAATACTAACCCCTAATACTAGTTAACCCCCGAAACCCTAATACTAACCCTAATACTAACCCCGACCCCTAATACTAAAATTAACCCCCTAAATCCTAATACTAACCCTAATACTAACCCCCGACCCCTAATACTAACCCCAACCCCTAATACTAACCCTAATACTAACCCCCGACCCCTAATACTAAAGTTAACCCCCTAAACCCCAATACTAACCCTAATACTAAAGTTAACCCCCTAAACCCCAATACTAACCCTAATACTAACCCTAATACTAACCCCTAATACTATTAACCCCCTAAACCCTAATACTAACCCTAATACTAACCCCGACCCCTAATACTAAAATTAACCCCCTAAATCCTAATACTAACCCTAATACTAACCCCCGACCCCTAATAGTAAAATTAACCCCTAACACTAAACCTAATTCTAACCCCCTAAACCCTAATTCTAAACCAACTAAAATCGGTAAAATACTTACCTTTAGCGATGAAATGTCCCGCGATGAAATCTCCAGCGGCGATCTGTCTTGTGCTGTAGAGTCGGCGGTGAAGCGGCTGCTCGGAAGCAGCCGCTATGAAGTGTCCCATCCCCCTCTCTGGTGTTCCTGTTTAGATACCCTAACCACAGGCCTTACCCTTACCTACCTCTGTTTTGTCTACAGTTCATTCTATAGCTCTTTGTTTATACTGCAGTTCCTTCTCAAACCCTCTGCAGTTCTATGCTATAGTTCACTTTTGTCTCTCCTTCAGCTTCAAATAATGCTCAGTTCACTTCTATTTATGTTTATAAGAACCCATGCAGTGAATAACTTGTTAATACTATATAAATTGTTAATGTAATGTAAAACACAAATTTTCTCATTTAATATATGTATTATTGTATATCTACAATAGGAGGATTCCTATCAGAAGCAGCACAGATAAGTGTCTAGTATATATAGACTTTGACTTGTAGCGTTTTATTGCCTACTAGCGATTTGGGAGTTATTTATGTTGCACTGTCAAGTTTTTGTAAATTTTGTCTAAATATGTTATTGCATCAATTAGCTTATTTAACAGGAACAAATAGTCTATGAAATGCATGAAATCCTCATTGCATTATATTTACACACAAAATTCATTACTGATTATAGGAGGTATACTGCTCAAATGTATGCTGACTTTATAGATGTGTGGTTTAAGATCATTTTCTGGAAAGTAAGAAAAGGGTTGAGTCACAGGAATATATATTGTTGCACAATAGAATTAGCTGTATAGAACATGATACAAGTTCTAAGATTTGCATATGTTAGAAACTGTTTCGTTTCTTATCCATGCATAACATATACTTGAATACGTAGCTGGGAACACAGATGATTAGGTGGCCTGGAGTCATCATGTCTTAATCCCATAATGGATTCAAACATATCATCAGTGAAGCATCATGGATTTCAACAAACAGAACCTTTTGCATAACTAAATAAATTGTCATCATACATCCTACATTAATATAAAAAACATACATGTTCATACCATATACATCACATGTAGCATCACACCACATACAAATAGCACCATACCATACACAAGTAGCTAAATTGTGTAATAGTTGTGTAGCCAGGGGAGGGCTGGCAACTTTTGGCCTGAGGCCAAGAATAATTTAGTGGTCCATGAAGCAACTTTGTCAGCCCACATGTTATCAACAGAGTTAGACATAAAGAGATTGAGATAGATAAGACAATTAGATTGAAGGTGCTACACTCAGGGACATTTATATGTGAAAAGTGAAACCTTCCCAGCCCAATGAATAAGGTTAGAGATCAGCAAGTGAAGCTAGTGTCCTCCTGCCACACGTGACATCCCTGGATGTTGGGCATTAGTAAAATCCCCAGGACATCCTTCAAAATAAGAGAAAATCTCAACATAGCATTTCTGCTATGTTATACTTAGTTATTGTTTTAGGATACATCACAGAAACTAATAGAAAATATACATGGAAACAATTCTATGTTTTGTCCTCATATCTAGGACAACAGGGTCCAGGGGACATGGGACCAAGAGCACCAGATGGTATTCTGGAGTCAGATTGCAGAGGGCCTGGTCTAACTGCATTCCTCCAAGGGCTTGAGCCCTGGTTAGGTACAATCACAAATGACCATGAAATAGCAGTGACTGGTATTCAGTACAAGGCATGGAATCTGGGGATACCCTGCAGACACCCTGGAGCAGCCTTGGGGAATAACACTGAAAATAATAAACAGGATGTTGCAGGCTGGAACAGGCAAGATCCAGCAGAGCAATGGGTGGAAAGACAAAGGACAATGACAGGATACAAAGTACAGGGTTACAATATAGGCCTAAGGCAAGACAAGTCTTGGACAAGGGCTACTAGTAAAAGATAGACAAATAACAAAATTAACAGAACCAAAGGGGTATACAAAACAAAACCACAGACATCAACACAGGACTAGCCTAGGACAATGTATTGGAATGTGAGAGTTTAGTTGCATCCAATGTCCATGAGATGGAAAGCTTGCCACCAGTGTCAAGGTACCTCACATGACCAAGTGCTATCCCTATCTACATAATATTGAAGACTAAAAATAAACAAGAGACACAGATACCAAGACACAGGAAATACCTATAACTGAATAAGACTAAAAAATTAAACACAGAATAGCAAGGTGGAGCACATATAAACAGAACAATGAAATGTAAGCAACATAAAACAAGAAAGGGGCAAACAACAAACATAAGGAATAACAAAGAAGGCAAGAAATGAAACAGGAACAATCTGGATACAGCCTGAAATGCCCTCAAAGGGTAATCCTGACAAGAGTAAATGTGGTCCCATTGCAAGGGACACACATTTAACACATCTAGATACCCGTGCACAATTTTCTCCTTCATTGACAACTTCAGTTGAAGAGTCCATAACTTTTTAGCCATCCCTAATTCAGATTAATCTTCTGTCATTGAAACCTGGTATAGATACAACATTTAATGATTTCAGCTTGTATTGTGTATTTATTGTACAAACTGGAAAGCGTGCCATTCATTTCATGGTCAATCAATGATACAGAACAAGCTGTGAGCTAGGAATGCTACAGTGTGTTGATTTTGCTTCTGACAATCAGGAAGTAATCTGGAATTCAGCACTATAACACAGAAAGTCAATCAAATCTTCTATAATAAATATTTACGTCTGTTGTGTGTATTTGAGCTTTAGAACAAAAATCAAATGACTAAACTGTCAGTTTCAATAGACACAAATCTACCTTTCTCTAGTGGGTAAAAAATAGCTACCTTATTTCATTCAGTTCAAATAAAACTGCGAATGTGCTGTGACTTTTAAGAGTTTCATTTAAGAAAAAGAAAAAAACCATAGTGTGGAAAAATCACTTTAACCAAACAATATAGTAATAAATTGTCAAAATTAAAATAACTATAGGAGACAAAAAATGTTCACTGGTGAAACGGAAAGGAGCTTCTGATGTACTGCATTTCATATAATTCTCCATAATCCTAAGAAGTTGGTGAGGGGATATGGTAGATGAAGTCCAAGTTGGAGGGCCATAGTTTGACACCAGTGGTATAGATTGTTTTAGAATATGTGTCCTCAAAAGAAGTGTGAAAGATTTCCCCAATATTAGAATGAAGGGCATTACAATGGTGCATCTTAGTTTCTGCATCTGATCCTTTTTCTATCCCACCTGCCAACTTCTCCAGGGGAAGATTCAATAAGTATCAATTATTGATTTATTTTCCCTGAAGAAGTTGGCTGAGCCTAACAAGATGTGTTTAGCATTTTTTCCTGATTGAGTCATACCAGCGACTCAAGTACCACATCTATTTTGTGAGCACAGAAAAGTGGTACACCATATATAATGTTATCTTGCTCTTTCATATATTTCTATGAGGTTCTGCTCTACACCTCCCTTTAATAAACAGAAGTATGTTTTTAGACCAGAGGAACCCCTAAAAGGAGTGGATATTCCACAAGTGGAGTATTGCTTTAGACTTATTATTGTTTTGGGTTTGTGTATATTGGGGAGCATAGAGCCTGTGTTTAGAGTGGAACCCTTCCATCATAGAGACTGTTTATACATGCTACTTGTGTATATGCTTGTACACTCGGCACTGAACAACCCACCTCCTTCACACAGTCCTTTAATCCTGAAGAAGGAAAAAAAACAGGTACTATGGGAAATGTTGGGCATCAGTAATTACACGTACAGTGAGACAGGTAATGATTTACCTTACTGATGCCAGTTTTACTATACATTTAGTTGCTTATCAATAGGTAATAACTGAGGCCTTACCACAAACACAATAATGGCTCTTCAAGTATGCTTATGAAAATATCTTCTCTACATGATAAAATTAGTTTGCCACTATTCATAAACATATATTATTTTGAGAAGATCATCCTATTTGCCGAGTTCACATTTCAATCTACAGTATCCAATAAATCACCTTATCCCAAAGGACCCTAAAATATTATAGTATTTCTATCTTGGTTCTTAATTTAGTTTGTACCGTGAAGTTCTTTGGAGTCTAGCATGATATGTGGAGGGAAAATCTATTCTGGAATCATCATCCAAAGAATCCAACGTGAGGTGAGTAAGTGTTCTTATTGTCTTATCATACATTTTATAATAGAGATTTAGTTCTGAAGTAATCCCTTAGGATTGTTTGAAAAAAGCACCATCGTTCAGAAAGCTTTTAGCTAGGTGAAGCCTAATGGCTGTACTGTACATTAAGAATATAAAATAACTATGTTTATGTTTCACTGACAGACTCAATATGTCTATATTATTGAACATTTTGTGGATCCAAGGCATAGTTCTTTAATGTACTATGATATGTGGCGTTCTCTGCTCTTACCATTAAATATTATAAAAAGTAAGCTCTTTGTTAACTTCTCAAATTAGTATATCAGCTTTTTTCCTGTTATCAGGGGTTGGCTGTTAGAATTGGTTTACATTTCCAAGGTCAAGTGGCTTTTTTGTCTATCAGAAAAAAAACCAGATGTGACCTTAGTTCATTGAGAATGTGTCCAGAATAATACTTCTACATCACACTTTTAACCTTATCCCTTCCTGCTTCGTAGTTGCAATTCTGAAATAATACACCGTCTGTATTGGTTCATGCAGTCAGTATATTCTTAATTAAGTTAAAAGATGTATTTTGTACCTCATAAATGCTTCATCCAAGTCCTGAACCTATAGGCCTGGTCAAAAACAATTATAAACTTGCATGGGAGCTTTTAAAAAAAATGTGGTGTGTTCATTCTTTCTGTTGTATTCATATTATTTTCTAAATAACCTGTTGCCTTACAAACAAAAAAAAAAATATATATATATATATATATTTATTTTTTATAGTACATAGAAATTACTTGGGCAAGGTTCAGATTTTACTGAAATTACAAAATCGTACAATTTGGCTAATTCGATTTACTGGACATGACGTGGCCTTAAAAATGCCAAAACAAATTAAACAAAGAAAAAAAAATAGAGTGTCCATAAAATACTGTATAATCTAAAGCACTCAATATTTCTTGATATATGTTTACTTATTTAGGCTGCAAATAATAAGTTACCCACAACCAAGGGCATTTCTTCCTAAGTCAGTTAAAAGACTAACATGTGTATGAGAAGACATGTTAGGTGATTTCCTAACAAAATTGTTAAACAAATGCTTAGTATGTGTGAGGTTGTTTTAAAGGAAAGGGTTGCAATTTTGAGGAATTCAAGATTTAGTCTTAAATATATATAAATTCGACAGCCTACTTTATATATGTTTATAAACGGTATTGATATAAAATTAGGTTGTAGAGTAAATTCTAGTATTTAAAATCCTATGTCATTGAAATGCTGACTTATAAGAGTGTCATAACTAGATAAAAGCATATATTATTCATAAATATATCAATATATATCATTTTTATTTGTGATCTTCAATAAATTAAAAATATATATTTTAAACCAACCTATGTTGTTTTTGTGCATGTATTATTTAATTGAAGATGAGGTACTTATGTTAATTTAAAAGATTATGTAATATTTTTAGAATTATACAACTTTATAACTGTTCACAAGAGTACGCCACGAAAAGCATTTCAAGTTATAAATTACTATTAATTTATTGCTATTCCTGCTTAAAACAATGGGGGTGAAATTAGGAAAGCTACTTTAGCTCTGCTAACTTAAACGTATGCCTTCCATGAACTTTTATAGCTATGCTAACATTAGACCAAATCATATGAAAAGGCCTCAGTCGGCAAAAGGCCCTTTAAATAAAGAGTTAGAGGAGCATGTGTCCAGTTCTCAACTACTGGTTGTATAGTACAAGGATTTGGTGAACTGAGAGAAAGAGAGTACCAGACTACCAAGAAAAGCTTTAAAACAAAAGAGTTTTTGAATGTTTTAAGTGACCAGATGAGACAAAGTTTCCTTGGGGAAATACAGATTGCAAATGTTAATTTTTCATTGTATAATATATATATATATTGTTAGTGTTTTTTCCACTTAAACATAAACCTGAGATTATTTTAGTCACTATTTCCCTCAAAACAGCTCCATTTTACCAGAATTAACCGTTTGCTTTTATTTCTTCTATATATATATGATATATATATGTATCAGAGAACCTAAAATGTAGTTCTTATTGACATCTTATACAGATTAGCTGAAAATTAAGTGTCAACCACACACCATTTTATTTGCTCATGTGTTTGTAATGGATTTCTCTCAGCGGTTAATCAAGATGGCAATTTACCGTTTAAAACATTGTCTACTACATTTCACAAATCAATCACATGTTCACCACCTTCAGGTACAAATGGCTGTCCTGTGTCACTGGGGTGTTTATTATTTATTGATGTAAGTAGAGATGCAGCATGCTGAGGTCAGCAGAAAGTAAAAAAAAAAATTGGCCCTGGCCTTTGGAGTTGGATCATTTTAGAATGAGAGCTATAACTGGAGAGAGAAAAAAAAAAGGTAAAGAAGAAACTACTTTTCATGAGACAGAAAAGGGAAAATAAAGTGGATCAGCACAAGCTGAAATCAATAAAAAAACATAGATTTTTTTTTCCAAGTGAATTAGATGCTCGTGAAAGGCGCTGAATTGATAACACCAGGGGCAGAACACTCCATCGGAACATACAGCAAGACCATCTTAATCTGTACCTAAACGAGACTTCCAGCTGTGAATCAAGCCTCCATTTATTAAGGGTGCGTACATATCATCATTTTAATTAATACAGTAACTTCACTAGGCTTTGCAAAGTTATCTGTCACCATAGACAAGCACCTCCCATATTTGTATGATTTAATCTATAATAGAAGTAAAGATGTAATTGTTCTATTTTACCTCCAAGAAGTAATATATAACTTATTTTTATTATTTTATAGACATTAATAAAGGCATGAAAAGTAATGTGATGTTTTTTTTAAGATTTCCTTTCTGTAAGATTGGGCAGTGTTGTAACTCATCATGAAGTGAACAGATAGCAATTGTTATATGTGGATTTGAATCATTAGTTAATGAAAGAAAAAAAGCTTCCAAAGGTAGAGTGGAAGAACAAAATTGGGGATAACACAGTAGATCAACAGTTTTATTGGGAACAAATATTCTTATAATTTAAAACGTACCCTTTATTGATTAAGAAAATCGTATAGTGCAAATAAAAAAACATTTTAATAGTTTTTTATTTGTCCAATACAATCTTATTAATCAATAAAGGTTAAGTTTTAAATTGTGGAGGTATCTGCCCCCAGTAATATTATAGTTCATCTGGGTTCTCAATAATACAATTCATGTATATATTTTCATCTAAAATAATACGCATATAAACATAAGCTAATCATCAAGTCTGCTCAGTTAAATGCAAATTACTTGTTCAGAAGTATTTTTGTACCACTTGCCATTCTCAATTTTTAGTAAATGGACCCCATCATCTTGGAAATAGTTAGTGCTCCACATGTTTAAATGTTAGTAAATGTGCAAAAGTATGAGTTAAAGTTTTTTCACTCCTTTCTTCTAGTCACTAAAATGTGAGTTGCAGATCAGTTGAGGTGAGATGAACATTTCATCTCACCAATTAAACTATACATTGTGCAGGGACAAACCTGTTTAGTTCCTGCTGCCAGAAGAGTTCAGTTGACATGGACATTTCATAAAGCTAATTGTATATCTACTGTTAAAACATCTCTTTTAAAAAATAAAAAAAAAATGCTCTATTCTTCTTGAAGTAGAAACTCACCAGCTTTGTCCCTGCACAATGCACAGTTAAGACTCATCTGTGAGTGTCTTCCAATAGAGATTATTAGAAGCATAGACTCAAACCTATGATCTTGCACATGTGACCTTCGAAACTCAACATTCATGTATGCAATCCTCGTAATTGGATTAAAAAAGAAAGCTAAAGACACCCACCAAGTGAGGAAATGAATCTTGTCTTGTAAAATATTGACATGGTCAGATAAGTATTGCAGGCATAGTTTTAAAATGGATGTTTTAATATGAGTTAATCATTTCTTTGCCTGGAGAAGTAATGTATTCTTTAATATCTCACTTAAGAATTATATGACGATCCTGCATGCATGATAGAATACTAACGTTTAGGTGCAGAGCTTTTTAAAATATATACTTAGTTTAGATTTTTGAGTCTTGAGTGTTGTAAATTAATATTAACCCAGTGGGCTAAACGAAAAGATTGAAAGTATTGATTTTTTTTAGTAAATATTATAAAATTGTGAACATCACTGATAACATCATTCTTAGATGTGATCGATACCATTAAAATGCTGGCAAGTTAATATTCTGCTATCCAATGCACAATTACCTCTAATGATCACTATAAAGGCTCTTTGGGCAGAAATTGTGGTTCAGTGATAGTTCATCACAGTGAATTTAGATATACAACAGAAAAGCAATAAAATGCATTTACATTTACACTCATCATTTAGATTCAATATTAAATTGAAGTGCAAATTGACAGATAAGTGAATAGGTGTATAAAGAGGGGACCGTTTATAGTAATCTGGGCCCGTAGGCAGTATGATGCACACACTCACTTAATTTTGGGGCGATTAGTTGGTACTCTGGCTAATCTGGTAGACACACCCTAGCAGGAATGCATAATGGTTTTGCTTATTTGACCATCCCCTAGTGGCCATTTCCAATATAAGTTTTTTCTCTCTTTCTAAATGTGTTTGTATGCATGTCAACCAACCAAGGAATTATTCACTATACTGTCAATAGTGGTAAGTTGACAAGGGAATAGGAACAAAATAGACACTAAGAGGCAAGTTGGCATATTCAAGGTATTCAACAAGTATCTCTGCAATTTTTATTGAACTAAAACGTTTAACCCCTTAGTGACAGAGTTCTTTGCTGCATGTGATGTGCCTTGAAGATCAGAATTCCGTTATTTTGTAACATTTTTGTCATACATTTGCTTAACTGTGATTTTCTTTCTTTGTGTTCAGTCCACCTACACTAATTATATATAATATTTTAAAGGACAGATGGTGCTTTCTTGTGATATCATTGTTTTCATCATATGATATAATTTACTATTAAAAACAATCATAGAATATGAAAAATATGCACAAAAAAAAACACTTTTTCTAACTTTGACCTGGAAATATTTTATACAATTCCATCTATATGGTTTGTAATATTTGTCCTGAGTTTAGAAATACCAATGATTCCATGGTTTTCTGTTGTTTTTTGCAAGTTATAATGCAATAACCGATAGTAGTGTTTTTTGTTTCTTAACCATTTTCTCCTGCAGTCACCTTTTGACTTGAACCCTAACCATAAATTTAACCCTAACCGAGTTAAAACTGTTTAAGCGGCAGATGTAATCAGAACAGAACACAAAATCGTTATTTATAACTGAAAATACAATTTTCAGCTTGTATGTATCTTGTATCGGTCAGTGAATTTATTCATTAAGATATTTTATCATAAGGGCTCTGCCACAGTTAAGTTTATTATGCACCTGCAAATTATAATACAACAATTAATTTGTTTGTGTGAATAAATATCTTTAAATTATTTTTGTAACTTATCTGTGTATAACGTCTTATTGAAATTGCCTTTTAAATGATGCACTAATTCTAAACGCAAAGACTAGGGGCCTGACATTTTGACTCCGTGGTGGTAAAGAATGCCGGTCATGTAACAATGTGATCATTGGATTGTGCGAGTGTCAATTGGCTGCACACATCCAATAGCGACAGAGGAGCTCATGAGTATAACAGACATTCAATACCAACCAAATGTTTTTGCATGGTTTTGGTATTAATGATAAATAACCAAACAGCTAACTATTCTATTCTTCACTAGTACTACGGCCTACTACACATATGCATTTCTGGTCATAAGAAAAAAAAGCATTTATCTATTCTTAAACATCAGAAAATATTTTCTCAGTACACAAAAGTACAGGTGCAAATTAATGCAGCTCACTCACTGATTCTTCACATTTCGTAACCCCAGGCGTTGGTTGTTTTATTATAACCCTTGACTGCTGTTTCCTTTAATGGAATAAGAATTTACAAGTTCTTACTGCGTAATCACTTGCACAAACTGGCAGGGATGAATTCGATTTATCAGCATTTTTTTTTCCTTTTTAATGGATGCCCTTCAAGGACAGCACCCAGGTCAGTGCAGTAAAGGTAGGTACATTAATCATTTTCACAGTGAAAAATAACAAAGAAAAAAAAAACAAATAAAGGGCACTGCCCATGATCAAGTATGCAGTAGTGATCACAGGTCACACCCACATTAGAAATAATCTTGAAGCTGTCAGGAGCAATGTCATGAATTTCGCTGCTGAGGTTTATGAGAAAAGCATGTAACCTTTCATTTGAAACTATAATAGTGCCATTAATAAAACAGCAGATAGCACTTTCATATACTGATGGAATTTTATTCAACTGACGGATATGATGTACAGGATGAGCTAGCCTTTGTATTGAAGACTTCTCACGGAGGAATGTTTATCAGAATTTACTAAATGTTATATAATATTTTCATCGACAAATCCTGAGATTAAAGATAGGTAATTTAAGATTAGTTGGTGGTGTCGTTAAGAATTATTTTTTAGAATTTAAAAATAATTTAACATAATACTCAGAAAAAATATATGTAAAACATATATATTTATATATTCTATAAAAGAATTGTAAAATGCTGTGATAATACTAAATATAAAATAGAATATTCACTAATGACGATAAATCTGTAATGCCTGGCACTGACGAGTGTTAATTCAGAAATAAATCATCATTCATATGAAACCAACAGTACTAGCTGCTGATAAAGCATGGAAAGGTTCTTAGATCAAATAATCCCTATAGAGAGAAAAAAGGTAAAGTGGGAGGTTGGTACAAGCAGTGGTAAAACAGAGGCAAGGTAAAGGATTTTCCTGGAATCTTAATAGTTGTCAAAATAGTTTTATGTCAATAAATCAAATTGTTTATTGGAAAAGATTGGTACCCAATGTACTACCCGATCACACATTGCTAAGGTGTACAGTCTATATCCATCCCAAGAAAAAAACAAGTCATGAGAAGTATTATTACAGTTCAACTGACTGTAGCTGATGAGTCTTAATAGATACTAACTACAGTGTACAGACCAATTATAAGACAAATGCTTCACCACCATTTTCCTGTCCCTAGTCTAATCAGTGGCCTTTGCACAATTATGCTATATCATGATATTTTTCTCACTTGTGCAGAGAAATTCCAGCCAGAGGACAAGGTAGTATTGTCTGGGTGGTGAGGAATAGGCACACGGCCAAAAGCATATGCACAATTCTAAGGTCCAAAAAAGTTTTTAAAACAGTCAGGCAGTCCAGACAGGCTAAAGGGTGCAACGGTCAGGAAACAGATCAGAATCAGATACCAGGGAGACAAATTACTAGAATGGTAGGGAACCACAAAATGAAAAGACACTAGATTGAAGGAGAGATAACACCAGAACAACTGGTCATCGATGAACTGACTCTAGGTCTTACAGTGCAGGTTTAGCCAGAGGCGTCATCTATGGCGCCAGTTTTCATGCCAAAATTCATATGTCCAAACCGTCCCAAAAGTTTATTAGCTGCCATACTCAACAATAAAGCCTTCACAATGTTGCCATTTTTCCATGTGGTTACTAATATGCTTGATGTGGTCTATTTAAATTACTCATTCAGTTTGATCAACCTGGAGGTTACTTGTTCAAATTCATCCCTTCAATCTTTTGTATGCCCTAGAAACTGCCAGAAAGGCCAACAAAGTTTATTGCATTATGTTTCTAATTTAATAAACTCCCCGAACTATATGTTTGAATGGTATGCAGTTCTCCATATTAAAATAGTTAGCCATAACAAAACATTCATTTTTCACTTCCCATTGAATATTTGCACGTCTAGCTTAACCACATAAAGGGATTACCCTGTGTCTTCAAAGCATACTTTTAATAATGTTATAATATGAGTTTATATAATTAGTAATGTGTTTAAATGAGAGCTTATTTAAAAGGATTGTCTAAAGTATGTAGTGCATTAGTGCATGAAATATAACCTTAAACATTTGTGGCATCCTCATATAATGAACTTGCTAAAGATAATGAAAATATCTACTTGATTAATGACATTCTTATTAATAAGTAGGAAGACTCATTAGATGGACATTAATATATATTCTGTATTTGTATATCAGATTATTATTTTGATTTTGGTACACGAGCATCATATGCTGATTGCTTAGAAACATGAAATGCAAGGTGTGGACAACTTCTGTGGCATGTTGGCAGAGATATGTGTTTCTGCTACAGATATGTCTTGACATATATATAAGCATGTTTACTGTTAATCGTTAAGTAATATAATGATACAGTATTAATCTATAATTACTTACCACCTATGTTGGTGCTCATTATATTAACAAATGTTTCATTCCACCTTGTAGTGTGTAGTATATTTTGATATAAATAATACACATTTTTCTCACACAAATCATTTGTTTGGTTCATATTTGGATTCAATTAAAGGTTCTACTTAGGTAGCCCATGGAAAATCAGAGCACCGAAATCCGACTGGAATCAGATCACTTCAATGAATGACTTACTCAGGAATGTCGCACCTACCACAGTTTTACCCCTTCCTGCTAGATGAAGTTGTTTTGCTCCTGGCCCCGACCAGGGACACCTAGACAGAGACCAGATTAGGGTCTTTATAGAGGCTCCCTCCGTTTTCGGGACTGAGATGGCAATGACAAGCTGCTTGTGGCAAAGTTGGCACTGGTACCAGGGCCGGTGCAAGGATTTTCGTCTACACAGGCGCCCCTCCTTTGACCAGCCATGCCTCCCACACCACAAACCCTCCATACATTTTCTATATTTAAAATTATAATGTATAGTGTGGAAAATAAATACATCTAAATATTCAACTCGCATGCTCTAAATTTGTCACACATTGACTCCCTAACACACATTGAAACCCTTAAACACAGAGACACCCTTGCAGTCACACACAGAGACACACTTACCACTTACACACACACACTTACACAGACACAGTGACACACTTACACACACACACACCCTTACACAGACACAGTGACACACTTACACCCTTACACACACACACACACACACACACCCTTACACTGACACAGTGACACACTTACACACACCCTTGCACAGAAAGTGACACACTTACACACACCCTTACCACTTACACACACGCAGTGACACACATAACCTGAGACACACTATTTTGCCACTCAATATGCCAGTATTTAGCCACTCAATATGCCATTTAATATGCCAATATTTTGCCTCTCAATATGCCAGGATTTTGCCCCTCAATATGTCAGGATTTTGCCCCTCAATATGCCAGGATTTTGCCACTCTATTGCCACTTAATATGCCAGGATATTGCCATTTAATAAGCCAGGATATTGCCAATTAATATGCCAGGATATTGCCACTTACTATGCCAGGATATTGCCAATTAATATGCCAGGATAAAGCCAATTAATATGCCAGGATATTGTCACTTAATATGCCAGGATATTGCCATTTAATATGCCAAGATATTGCCACTTAATATGCTAGGATATTGCCAATTAATATGCCAGGATATTGCCACTTAATATGCCAGGATATTGCCAATTAATATGCCAGGATATAGCCAATTAATATGCCAGGATATAGCCAATTAATATTCCAGGGTATAGCCACTTAATATGCCAGGATATAGCCAATTAATATGCCAGGATATAGCCACTTAATATGCCAGGATATTGCCATTCAATATGCCAAGATATTGCCAATTAATATGCCAGGATATAGCCAATTAATATGCCAGGGTATAGCCACTTAATATGCCAGGGTATTGCCAATTAATATGCCAGGATATAGCCAATTAATATTCCAGGATATTGCCAATTAATATGCCAGGGTAAAGCCACTTAATATGCCAGGATATAGCCAATTAATATGTCAGGATATAGCCACTTAATATGCCAGGATGTAGCCAATTAATATGCCAGGGTATAGCCACATAATATGCCAGGCTATTGCCAATTAATATGCCAGGATAATGCCACTTAATATGCCAGGATATTGCCAATTAATATGCCAGGATAATGCCAATTAATATGCCAGGGTATTGGCTCTTAAAATGCCAGGATAATGCCAATTAATATGCCAGTGTATTGCCACTTAATATGCCAGGATATTGCCATTTAATAAGCCAGGATTTTGCCCCTCAATATGCCAGGATTTTGCCCCTCAGTATGCTCGTTATGTCACCCTCCTCCCCCCATCCTCAGCCAGCACTTACCTCTTTGCTGCTGTCTCCCAGTGCAGGTCCGTGGTTGTGACGGAAGCTTTGTGCGCTCCCCTCCAGCAGCGCGTCTTCAATAAAGTTTGTTGAAAAAAAAGTTTAAACAAACTTTATTGATCCGCGCGGCTGGAGGGGAGCGCACAACGCTTCCCTCACAGCCACGGACCTGCACAGTAGCAAGGTAGGAGGTAAGTAATAGGGCCTGGGGGTGCGGGCAATTTTCCCTCCCCCCTTGGGGTACCCTTGGTGCACGCCTTACGGTAGCGTCGGCCCTGACTGGTACACTGGTTGGTGAAAAAAAGACTTGATAACTGATTAAAAGCATAAGTGTTGTGACAGTGAATCAGAAGCAGAGCATGGAGAAAGTAAATGAAATTAAGAGTATGTTAAAGAAATGGATATCTAAAGTAGAATTTACAGTGAGATGTTTACAACAGAAAATAAACTTACTTGGGTATGTTGGCCTATATTTCATTCACGTTGAGCTGGCTGGAAGGACTTACCCAACTTGTAGGTTAAGTTCAAATATATATATTTTCTTTTTTTACTCAGCATCAGGGCATACTATTCAAAGAAATAGAAGCATTCTAAATGCTTAACTCTTAAATGTTATGTTACTATAGTAAATAGTTTGTTAATATAAGATGGACATAGCATGTTATGCATAAAAGATCTGTTTTATTTTCTTGCTGGGTTTTCCTTTGCACATGCAATGTTAATTCAATTACATACCAAAAGAATTTAGGAAATGACATAAAAATTGTGTAGCTAATTTATGAAGTAATTATATTATTGTAGGTATAACTACAGTAACTTGTGGGTACAGCTATGAATGCATGTTCTCATGTAATCCTCATGTAAAGATTTTTAATTCAGAAACCCTGATCATAATCCAAAAGAGAGATGTTTATCTCATAAATCTGCTACTGTAGAACACTAAATAAACATTAAATAAACGGAATGAAATATGTCAGCTTGGGGCATGTGTACCATAAATGCCAACTAAATGCAAAGTTGAATTAGATCAACACTATATACAGGAGAAATAGCTACTACAACTCTTTGGCTAGATAAAGTATGTGCAGACATGAGAAAAAGATACAAACAATTGGTTGCAGAAATAAACTGATAGTATGTACATCTGTTTGTTACAAATATCAAGGAAGATAGAATTGCACTTTTGAGTTAAATACATTTATAGAATGAACATACTGTATGTGGATCTTTAATATTGTCAAACAAATGCATAAGAGTTCTCGAATAGACATGAGCAACAAATGTAACAAAGTGACGAGAAGCCATAAAAAAAATTAAAATAAAGCAACTCCTTCTCTCCACCTTTACCAAAGCAAATAGTACCAAAGCTTACAGTTATTAGATCATGTGATTTGGGTCATACGGCTCACTCTATCCTAACTTCTGTAGTTCGGAAACATCAATGCGTACATGTACAACCCGGATTGCTATTAATGCTGTGTTATAGCTCTTTTTTATTTGTGTACTCTGTATTGTTATGTCATACTTATCTTAATGTTTGTAACAAAAAAAAAAAAATGAAAAAAATATAATAAATCAAGAGCTGTAAAACTGTGCAGGATCTGCAGCACTAATATATGTAGCAGAGACTAAGGGCTCTTCCCTGCATGAGAATTGAGAAGGAAATTTCAGATGTATATTTAATCTTGTTTTATTACATTTCTTACATTTAAAAGGCAAGCATACATTTTCTGACATACCATGTAACAATTATGAATAATATGCTATTGGTCACATGTATAGCTGTTTACTGGCTTAATATAATGAAAGGTGAGAGAGAGAAGGAGCATAAACAAAAAGAAAGATACATGAAGAGGACAGAATACTTGGTTAAAGGGTGGAGTGTGTCATGGCTGAAGGAGGAGAAGAGTACAAGAAAGAGAACTGGGAATGAACCCCTTGTAAGATAGACAATCGTGGGAAAGAAATTGCTGCAAAACAATGGGCAAACTGGCCAAAAAAAGTTATTTGTCTATTTTGATCCCTGTCACAGTGGTATGCCCTGGGAGGTAACAAACTGGTGACTTGATGGCTCTGTGGTTGTGACATTGGGCATAGAAAACATAGTGAGCATAAACAAAAATGTAAAAATAATTGGTTTTACAGCTGGTGACAGTTCAAATGGCCTTAAAACTTCAGAAAATTGCGTGGTTCCTACAAAGAGAGAATTGTTTAGGCATCCACTTAGGATATCCAGTCAAAAATGTCTTATGCTAGGAGGTTGCATCGTCGATTGTCCACTGTACCTAAGCCAGATACATAGTTCAATGGAAGACTGGCTGGATGTGGAGTGTTGGTCTACAGCGGTTCCCAGGCTGAGAGTGTCACACAGTCATGGGTCCTGTTGAAGCGTGGTAATAAAGCGTGGAAATAATATACACATGGTCATTCTTTAAACAGAACATCAGAGAGGGAAACAATAAGTCAGTTGTGTCACTATTGCTCAACAGAGCCATCAGCAAAAGCTGCATAGCGGAGAGGGGATGGTTATGGGCTTTGTGTAGCCCAATATGGTACCGGTATATTCAGCAGGTTTAGGGATCTGAAGAACATGGGGATTCCTGGGGATGTCAATGTATGTGCACCATGTTGTCCTTTCTGACTTGCAAGGCAAACGGTATGTTTCAAGAATAGGTGAAATTGTCCTCTGCCGTAATGGGCTTCAGTGCTTTGTGCGCCTGGAGGGTAGACCTTGACAGGTCAGCACAGAAAGGTCAGCACAGAAAGATATTTCACTGTCTTGGAAACAGATGGGAGACATGGTCCTGTATTTAGCGAGTATACTATCCCAAAGTGCTGGATAGTACAGGTGCCATATATAGTCTCTGATTAAAGTAGCCTGTGACTCATTTTTCTTCGTAGTCTGATTCAGTGAATCTCAACAGGGTTACCATCTTCCTTTTGTGCTACCTTGTAGAACAATTCTTGTTTGTTCCAGGAACTCTTCTTCATTGGTCTTGGGTGTGCCTCAGACTCTGATATAAATTTGTCTACTTTTATTATTTAGCACTTCCAATTGCTGCTGCAATACATTGATTTGAGACTCTGGCACTTGTATATGTGCATTCACTGCATCCACCATTTTGTGCATATGTGGAGTTTCTTCTTCTACTAACCTTGCTTAAAGTCATGCTTCAATTCCAATATATCTGCGGAGGGGCTCAATAACCTTTTTCAACCATTTTGCAATGTTTGGTATAGTAGGCAGGAGCTGGAAGATCAAGCTTAAGTCCTCTGGAGGCTTGTTTTTCAGCAGCATCAGGTGGCCAAAAATTAAGAGAGAAGTCCCTTGAGGTTCCAGCAGCCATATTGAATGTGCTTGCTCTTTTCTCTGGGCTAGTAGAGTGGGCTAAAAAGTAATCTAGTGCCATCTGTTTATCTGCTGGTTTTGGCTTCAGACTTTTAGGTGTATTAACCATCTTATGTTGTCTCCCCATTGTCTGTTAGCGTCAGGTAAACAGCTTACAAGATCTCTGTTCCACGGAGCTGCAGTGAAATGCATCCACCATTTTGGTCAGTGAGCTCACCCAGAATTTCAAATTTAAGGATAACGTAGCAAAGTTGGAAACATTTTCTAACTCAACTAGGATTGGATAATTTTTACAGCTCAGCTATTGGCCTTATGTTTGAATGGTTTCTCAATTCCCTGCAATTCTTTCCTTCATGAATAAAGCCTGAGACTTAAATAAGTGTAGCGACTAGGGTGACCTTATAGCATTTTGCAGATATATGGAGGGATTTAACAAAGTAACTCAAGGAGCAACTTTCTGCAAAACAGATCATGGATTTAAGATTATGTGCCATGAACAGAAAGGGGTTTTAGTTTAAGGGTAATATGAGGTAATATTAATAAGTATTTTTTTGTATAAATGTGAATTCATTAAAAAGACTGCAGGAAAGAGTGGTCAAGACTGGTGAATGAGTTCACCAATGTCTTGTTCAAGACTGCTTGTGAGCTTTTTTGATAGCAATTGGCAAAATAGAGGGATGAATTGGTTTAATTGTCCAGTCTAGGCCATTAGCTTGAATAAATGAAGGTTTGTTAAAGCTTAACCCCTTGCCGACACAGGACCTGGTCCGTCCTATCGCTTCCGATGTCTCTGCAAGTGTTGCTGATCTGCCTCACAAGTAAAGGCAAGCAACACTGAAAAAAAGCATGACCTTAGTCACTATGTGACCAAGATGGTGCTCCCCTTCTAAGGGCAGTATCACAGGAAGCAGGAAGTAGCTGCTTCCTGTACTCTGGAGGCTGTCACACGATTGCCTCATCACAGAGGCAATCTGTGACAGCCAAGAAGACTGTCAGGCAGTGGGGATATTCAGATGAGCATCCCCACTGCCTGGTCAGATCCACTTTGGATCTGCCTCCCTCTCCTCACATTGTTGTTAGTGAGGGAGAGAGACAGATCAATGTAATAAAAAAAGGTAAAAATAAAGTAATTACAATAAAATAAAAAAATAAAATTGATACCCAATGGCTTTCATAAGAGAGTAAGCAGTGATCTTGCACATCAGCACATTTTTTCTGTTTGTGCATTTTTTAGCACTGTAATTTATTACAGTAATACAAAGGCTCTTCTAAGAGCTATTAACCCCTTCCTTGCCGTAGATAACTGCTTATGTAATGATATTGATTCCAAAGCAATTTTTGTCTGTCTGCTTATTTTTTACACCAGCTAGGGGGTTACGTGTAAAGTAAAAATGTTTTCGATTTTTTAAAGCTGTCAGAGTGCATTTATAGCGATCAGTAACAGCGAATTAGTAGCAAAGGCAGTTTGGTGATTGCTCAGATGAGCATCACCATTCGCCTGGTCAGATCAATATTTCTCACTTACATTTTTGGGAGGGAAAGAGACAGATCAGTATTAGTGTTAAAATAAAATGTTATAAAATTGTCAGATTTTATGAAAGCCATTCCCTGTGTAGTAACCCCTTCCCTGCCATTGATCACTGTATAAGCAGTAATCTTTGACAGCAACACTTTTTTGCTGTCTGCATTTTTTTTAGGGATTAATTTCTTTGAACTGTAATGTATTACAGTACTACATAGGCTCTTCTCAGAGCTATTAACTCCTTCTTTGCCATACATCACTGCTTAGGCACTGATTCTGAGGCCGCTGACTCAGGGTTCAATTTTGACCCTGGTCAGCTTTCTGATACATCATCCAGTGATGTATCCATGGCTGCTAAGCCCTTACCCCAAGGAGTCGTGGGTGTCTACTTTTAAAAAATCTATGGTTTGGTGGGGGTAAATTACATTGGCTGGCTTCAAAGATATATCCCAAATAGGACACGGACGCAGGTTAACTACATGTCAAAATTCCAAGCTGGACCACTGAGATGAACTCCTCACAAATGTGGCCTTTAAACCCCCAAAATGCCCAACAAACCTATACATGGATGGTATCTCTGTACTCGGGAGATGTTGCTGAACAAATATTGGGGTGTTCTTTGGCAGTGACGTATGCCATAATCTGTGAATTCATGCCTGAATGACATTGTATGTGGAAACAAACTATTACAAAACTAAGTATTAAAATACCACCATTTGAAATACCTTAGGATGTCTAGTTTTAAAAATGTATATTTGATGGGGTAAACTACATTGACCAGCTTCAAATGTGTCCCAAAGGGAACATGGGCGCAGGCTGACTACATGTCAAAATTCCAAGTTGGAAATGAGCACCTCCCATATGTGGGCTTTTAGCCCCCAAAACAACCCAACAAACCTATTCATGGGTGGTATCCCTGTACTAAGAAGATGTTGCTGAACACATATTGAGGTGTTGTTTGACAGTGACACATAACAGGATCTGCAAATTCATTCCTGAAATGCAATGTATGTGAAAAAATTACCAAAAAGTTTGACATCGGCTGGTGGTAGAATTAGTGCATGGAAAATGTTCAAATACCACCATTTCAAATACCCTATGGTATATTTCTCAAAAATATATATGTGGGGTAAAATACACTGGCTGGCTTCCAAAATGTCCCAGATGGGACATGTGCGCAGGTTTTCTAAATGTCAAAATTCCAAGTTAGAAAACCAAAAAGCGCACCTTTAAAATGTGGCCTTTTAACTCCTAAAGAAGCTGTCAAACCTATGAATGGGTGGTATCACTGTACTCAAGAGATGTTGCTTAATACATTTTGAGGTGTTATTTGGCAGTACCCCTTCACATTTTCAGGAAATGTCTACCTGAATTGCAATCTGTGTGAAAAATCACCTTTTTATTCTGCTGCAAGCTATGGCAAAGGTTGGTGGTAAAATGGATACATGAAAAGTGTCAAATTACCCCAAGTTAAATGCACTGAGTTGTACAGTTTTGAAAAATATTTACATTTGGGGGATCATTCATGGATTTAGTACAGATATCAGTGTTACAGTGTCACTGTCGCTAATTCTGGGAAAAATGATTTTGAAATAGCTTTGCACTACTTAAAGTTCTTGCCCTGTAAAACATTGGTTATTTCTGAACTCAGGACAAATATGAGAAACTATTTAGCTGTGTCTTTTGTAGATGAGTATACGATTTTTCAATCAAAAGTCAGAAAAATATTCTTTTTTTACATTTATTGTCATATTTTATTTTTTACATAAAATTATATGCTATTATCAAAATAATAGTATCAAAAGAAAGCCCTTATTATGCTGATAAAAACAATATATAGATTGTGTGGGTACACTAAATGAGAAGTAAATAAATTATAGCAAAACACAAACGCAGAAATGTTTAACCCCTTAAGGACAGATGACGTGCCAGGCACGTCACGGCAAATCGAGGACTTGCTGACAGGTGACGTGCCTGGCACGTCATGCACTAAATTGAGTAAAGAAAGCGACCAGCGGTCGCTTTCTTTACTCCATCGGTGTTGCTACAATGCCTCTAGGTAGAGTCATTGTGCAACACCCCCCAAAAGGGCAGGGGCGCGCTACGATCACTCCCCGAAGTGATCGTAGCAGCCATTTAAAAATGGCTGCTCCCCTGCACACATGTGCTTAGAAAGCGAACGATCGTTCGCTTTCTAAGCATCTGCGGTGTTGCTAAAGTGCCTCGCTAGCGAGGCACTTAGCAACACCTTCAGCTGCCCCAGATCCGATGGTGGTCGCTCTCCTGAGCGACCCCATCGGCTCAGTAGAAGGGAACGCTGCCTATACATAATGGCAAGAGCATCGGAAGTGAAAGTATTTCACTTCCGATGCTCTAGGGGGAGCCAATCAATGCCGGCACAACAGATCTGTGTGATCTGTGTGCAGGCATGTATGGTAAGTGCTCTGATGACCACTTATCATACAGTCAAAGGCAATATTAGTAAATATTGCCTTTGACAAGTATTGATCTGCCTCCCTCACCTTACTAGTTTTAGTAAGGGAGAGAGACAGATCAGATAAAGTAAAAAAATAAAAAATAAAAATAAAAAAAATATTTAATAAAATTTTAAAAACCAAGGGCTTTTATAAAAGCCATTTAACCCCTTCCCTGCCATTGATCGCTGTGTACGCAGTGATCATACACAGCAGCACATTTTTTGCTGTCTGTGCATTTTTTAGGGGTTAATTTTTTTTTACTGTAATTCATTACAGTATAAAAAAAAGCTCTTTTAAGAGAGATTAACCCCTTGCTTGCTGTAGATCACTGCCAGAAGCATTTTGAATTTTTTTAAAACTTTTTTATTACACCCGTCACGTGTTAATTATCCCTGAAAAGGGGACTACGTTTAACGTAAAAAAATTTTTTTTAGCTGTCTGAGCGCATGTATAGCAATCAGTAACAGCTGATAAGTGACAAAGGCGGGTTTCCAGTATTTAACCCCTTCCCTGCAATTAATCGCTGTGTACGCAGTGATCTTACACAGCAGCACATTTTTTGCTGTCTGTGCATTTTTTTAGGGGTTCATTTTTTTTACTTTGATTTATTACAGTATATCAAAGGCTTTTTTAAGAGCTATTAACCCCTTCCTTGCCGTATATCACTTCCTAAGCAGCACATATGGTCACTGCCTAAGCAGTGCATATGGTCACTGCCTAAGCAGCGCATATGGAGCAATCTAGTCGCAGAAGGATTTTTTTTTGCTATCAGCATTTTTTGTCACACTTGCTAGCGGTTAATTATACCTACTAGGGGATTACGTGTATTCCTTTTGAAGCTGTCTGAACGCGTGTATAGCGATCAGTAACAGCCGATCAGTGGCAAAGGTGGTTTGGTGATTTCTCAGATGAGCATCTCCATTCGTCTGGTTCGATCAATATTGGTAAATATTGTTCTGACCCATATGGATCTGCCTCCCTCTCCTCACTTGAGTTTTAGTGAGGGAAAGAGACAGATCTGTATAATATAATTTTTTAATTGTAATAAATTAAATAAAATGTTAAAAAATTGTGAGTCCCAAGGGCTTTTATAAAAGCCATACCCTTTGTATAGTGTAGTGTATTAACCCCTTCCCTGCCACTGATCACTGCACAGCAGAACATTTTTTCTTGTCTGTGCATTTTTAGGGGTTATTTTTTTTGTACAAAGGCTCTTATAAGAGCTATTAACCCCTTCCTTGCTCTACATGTTCAAATTCCAAGTTTGAAAATCAAAAAGCGCACCTCTCAAATGTAGCCTTTCAACCCCCAACAAAGCTGACAAAGCTATGCATGGGTGGTATCCCTGTGCTCGGGAGATGTTGCTGAACATATATTGTGGTATTGTTTGTCAGTGACACATACCGAAATATGTGAATTTGTGTCTAAAGTACAATGTATGTGGGAAAAAATACACAATAAAATGACTACCACAAACTTTGAAAAAGGCTGGTGGTAGAATTGGTACATGGAAAGTGTTAAAATAACACCATTTAAAATAGCCTAGGGTGTCTACTTTTACAAAATATATACTTTTTGGGGTAAAATACACTGTCCTACTTTAAAAAAAAGTCCCAAATGAAAGATGGGCTCAGGCTGACTACACGTCAAAATTCCAAGTTGAAAATGCGCACCTTCACAATGTGGCCCTTTAGCCCCCAAACAACCCAACAAATCTATGCATGGGTGGTATCCCTGTACTCAAGAGATGTTGCTGAACACTTATTGGGGTGTTATTTGGCAGTGACACATACCAAAATCTGTGAATTCATGTCTGAAGTACAAGGTTTGTGAAAAAAAAACACCATAAAATTACTACCACAAATTTGACAAAGGCTGGTGGTAGAATTAGTGCATGGAAAGTGTTAAAATACCACCATTTGAATTAGCCTAGGGTGTCTACTTTTAAAAAATATATGGGTTGATGGGGTAAAATACACTGGCTGGTTTCAAATATGTCCCAAATGGGACATGGGTGCAGGCTGTCTGCATGTCAAAATTTCAAGTTGGAAAACCAAAAACTGCACCTCCCAAATTTGGCCTTTTACCCCCCAAACAATCCAACAAACCTATGCATGGGTATCCCTGTACTCAAGAAATGTTGCTGAACAATTATTAGGGTGTTATTTGGCAGTGACATATACCAAAATCTGTGAATTCATGTCTGAAGTACAAGGTTTGTGAAAAAAAAACACCAAAAAATTACTACCACAAACTTTGACAAAGGCTTGTGGTAGAATTAGTGCATGGAAAGTGTTAAAATACCACCATTTGAGATAGCCTAGGGTGTCTACTTTTAAAAAATATATGGGTTGATGGGGTAAAATACACTAGCTGGCTTCAAATATGTCGCAAATGGGACATGGGTGCAGGCTGTCTGCATGTAAAAATTTCAAGTTGGAAAACAAAAAACTGCACCTCACAAATTTGGCATTTTAGCCCCCAAACAACCCAACAAACCTATGCATGGGTGGTATCCCTGTACTCAGGAGAAATAGTAGAATCTATTTAGCAGGTTTTTTCATTCGCTTTTGTCGATGAGGAGAAGTTGTTTCAAATAAAAGTCAGGAAATTTGTGTATTTTTTTTTTATTTTTTAATAATATGACAAGATATGATCAAAAAGATGGCATCCATAGAAAGCCCTTCTTGTCCCGATAAAGACAATATATAATATGTGTGGGTACAGCAAATGACAAAGAAGAAAATTACTGCTAGACACAAACGGCACAGAAATGTTAAAATAGCCATTGTCCAGAAAGGACAAAAATGTTTCAAAGGCTCTGTCCTTAAGGGGTTAAAAAAAAGCCCTTGTCACCAAGCGACAGACAAGCCAAAAAAGTCATGTTACTAAGAGGTTAAATATTTAGGATCTCTGAGCATAATAAGTGAGGTTATGAAATCAGAAGATACTGATAAACAGGAGATTTTATAGTGGCTGGGCTTGGAGCATTTTATAAACCATGTTATTCACTTTTCTTCCTTTTATATACATACAGCATGATTAAATCTCTCATTCCCAATATTGCTGTTACCATTCACTATTTGATTTAATGTCTTTTGATTTTATACTGTGATAAATGATTAGATGTTCACTTATTCAATGTCATGAAGTGTTAGGTTGACACTTTTCTATCTTCGTTTCACAGCCTTTAGCTCACACCTGGATGTTTTCGGCAGAGGTGTATATGTGCTGGCAACCCACTGTCCCTCCCAGCTACCTGAAAAAAGTTCTTGCTCAAATACAACCTGATGTGTACTTGAGAAGTTTGAAGATTATTGATTGTCACTGAGTCATGAAAGCCAATAGAGCGCCTCTAAATTGGCTGGGCAGGCTGCCACAAAATGCTTCAACGCCTTTCATATCCATAAAGTGAGACAAATAAAGGGTGTACAAATAGCAACAAGAAGCTTGACTCGGTCTTAGTCAGTGAAACGCGTCAAACTGCTTGTTGATGTGTGTACACTCTTTATTCTTCTTACTGTATGGATATGAAGGGGGTTAAAGCATTTTGTAGCAGCCTGCCCAGCCACACTGGAAGCCCAGAATATCTCTGCTCTAAAAGGATCTATACCATTACATAAGTTAAACCACTCTTGTATGGCTATTACCTAGTCTTTACATCAAGTGCCTCTGGGGACCACAACAGAGTACCCCTTAACGTACTATAACTTGCCCAGCAGTAGTTCCATGCCAATTCAATATTGTATTAATACAAGACTGTAGTCATTTTCAAGCAACACTTGCTGGAAAACAAATGTTTCTAGTCATTTACAAGAACATACTGCATGTTTCAGTGACCCTAACCATTATGCAAATTGTGATATTTTTTCAAATAAACAAGGACCATTTGTTCCTCATATTCCTACTTCCCCAGTATCATAAACTGCCCTAAATGAATGGGTAGCCATAAAAACAAGGAGCATCACCATAGAAATGGATAAAGAAGAACTACCATCCCTTAGAATATCTTATGATAAAGTCATTCTATACTTAACCCCTTCCCACTTGTAGGACATTCTATGCCATCCTACTTTTTAGTGCCTAGAGGCAAGTAGGATGGCATAGAATGTCCCATATAAAACAGCTCATCGTGGCCCCCAGCAATGAGCTGTGCATGGATCCCGCTGCAGGGCTTTTGAGCAGGGTCCCCACTGTCAGGTGAGGCCACTTTGAGTGGCTTCACTCTGATACAGATAATGTAGCTGACGCTTAAAGTGATTGTTGGCTACATTTTACTTCAAAAAGCTGCATGTAGCAGTTTATTGCGGCTCCCAGCGATGAGCTGTGCTGAGGATCCCACTGCAGGGACTTGCAGCGGGATCCCCGCTGTCAGATGAGGCCCGCTACATCTCCAGCATCCCTGTGTGCCCGAACGTCCGGGATCTATGGAAACCCTGATTGGATCCCTGCCTTGGTCGCTAAGGACCAAAGCCCCATCCGGCGGGAAGGGGTTAAGTAACAGTATGTCACCAGGCAATAACTTAAATATGCTACAGATAAGTATATTTAAAGAAAGGCAGGGAGAGTTGCATATGTTTAAAATATTAATTAATCATTTGAATAACAAAATCCAACTAAGCAGAAAATCCAATGAAATTAATGATTGTAATAAGAAAACTAAACTCAAAACCAAAACATACCATGTCACATTAAATTGTATCCCAAACTATTTACAAAAATCTAAAAAAAACATCTATTAAAGCTGGTTTAGTTCACAGAAAAAGTTTTGTGAAATCTTAATTTTGCCCATGCTAGTTAGAGAAAACTTAAAACTCACGAGTTCTTTTTTTTTTTTTGGAAGCCATCAGACAATCTAAATTCCGGAGTTCCTTTTAATTGATTGAATCTTCAATCACTTGTTTTGATTGCATCCTTTGGCCAATTATTTTATATTTCCAATCTTTATTATACAAAAACCTTTAGTACAAAAAATACTCAAAAATAGATAAATATTGGATTTCCATGACATAAATATACAATCATACTACATACAAGTAACATACATACTGTGCTCCGGGGGGGAGTCGTCTCTCGGGGGTGGACGGGGGAAGAAACCCTAACTGTCTTAGGCTTGACTTTAAATACAAGGAAGAAGAGAAAAATGGAGAACCTGTTTATATCTCAGGGGTTCTCAACTAAAAATTATCCCAGGGGGACCAAAACTTCACAAACTTGTTGGATGTCTTCCCAGTCTCATACATAAAACTTTCTGCATCCCTCTGGAAATTAATCTGGGATTTTATTTAGTCCCAGGTTGGTATTTCTTTATTTCTCCAATGTCTTGCCATCGATAGCTTACAAGCCAGCAAGACATGGATGGCAAGAAATCGATTAGGTAAACTGAAAGGTTCCAGTTCCTTGTGCAGGAGAAAAGTCTGAGGGGTTAGGGAGTAGCTACGCTTAAACATCCTTCCGAATATGTAGGATATCCTGTCCTTAAGTGGCTGAAGCAAACTGCATCCCCACCAAACATGTGCATGGTCTCCCTCTTTAAGTCCACACCGCCAACAGAGGCTAGAGCCATTCGGGTAAATTTTATATAACCTCTGTGGGACCATGTACCAGCGGAAAGAAATTTTAAAGAATAATTCCAACAAGTTAATCCCCTTCACCGCCTTCCTGGTGTTGCAGACAGCGTCAAACCACTGTTCGTTGGTAATTACAATGTTAAGTTCTGTCTCCCATCTAGAGAGGGCGTCGAATTTAAAAGAGCTAGGAAGGACATCCAATAGTGTCTGAAGTTTTGAGATGTTTTTATACTTATTAACTGTTTCAACGAAAGTATCTAGGTCTGTCTGTTCAACTATATGGTTGGCCGCTATGTAGCTCTTAATTCTCCCATATGTAAAAAGTTCTTGTCTTGGTAGATTATATTTTAATTGAAGATCGTTAAATGAGAACAACTGGGTCCCAAACTCACGAGTTCTTAAATCAAAACATCTAAGAGCATTTTCTTGAGCTTGACCATCAACAGAGTATATTAAGTTATACAATTTGATATTAATTATCAATACGGCTAGAATGTAAGCCTAAGACTGCTAGTCTGTTCCAACAAGTATCGAGTGGAGTTCTAAATAACATGCTACAGATACAAATGTATAAAAAAAATATTCTATAACTGGCTATAGCTTACTTACACCTATACCACTCATTAAAGTGACACTAGAGAGTCATCATCATAAAATAATCTAATAAATTAAATTGGTTAGACTTAGGGGGTCATGTATTAAACAAGAGCAATGGGAAAAAAAGTAGGTGAAACATAAGTAAGGAGCAATTTTCGAATATTTGTAACATTTTGCACTTTTTTTGCTGATTTGCACCTCTTTCGTTTCTTTTTATTTAGTGTGCATTTTTGAGATTGAGCTAATATATTTGCGCATGCTAAAGTCTTTGGTGAATATTTTGTGGAAAATAATTCTTATTTTGCGTGGTGAAATTTACATCAACTTTTAGCAAGTGCTAATAAAAAAGGTAGAAAAAATATTGACAAACTTGAAAACAATTTGATCGTATTTACTATTTGATTGTTAGACGTTTAGTACATTGCAAAACAGCACAGCGCAAAAATGTTTTGCTCATAAAATATATTTGTGTTTTTTCAGTACGTGCCACTCTTAGTGTTGAACCTTGTCCTGGGTGCTAAATAGAATAATGAATTGGGGAACCATACAAAAAGATGATGGGTTCCTGCAACGATTTTAATCGTCCATCAGAAGTTATTTAAATCCATTAATTTAATAAATTGTTACTAAAAATAGCAAAGTGCATAAAAATACAAATGAAGTGCATAGAGTGCCTGCAATATGAGGGCAGCACCCTTTAAATTCATGACTGTGACATACAAAGTGTATATACAATAAAGGGCCATACAGACAAGATACACTTCAAGAATTACAATAGTGCTTCACTCACATTACCTTATCGGATTCATGTGTATCTCATATATTGAATTCTGCTGTCTCTGGATATGTAAACGGGGTGCATGAATTGTGTACCATATATGGTGGGAATGGGTCTAGGACACTTCATCGCCGCGACTTCATCGCTATCAGGAAATCTGGTCCCTTTGGCAACATTTTCAAATGTAATTATAATATTTCGACTTCTTTATCGACCTTATAGACCTCTTCCCATGGGACACTCTCCCTGCACCTGAGCATCTGCGAATAGAATGTTCAATTTCACTCTTGGACCAATGAGCACTAGGTTCTGTAGGAGTGCGTCATGGGTAAGAGTTTAGTGTGGTGCAAAAGATTACCTGCTTGGTACCTTTTGGATGTGAGGAGCTATACTATATATACTATATGTAATTTAATGCAAATCCTATTTTGCAGTATCCGATTTACTACTCTTTCTTTCTTTCTTTCTTCTGCTTTAAAGGCACTTTAACACTAAAAAGGAAATATGCATTTGAACAATTTGTGTCTAATATCTAGGATTTGCAATTATTATACTGTGCCCCATATCCTGGGAAATTTATATATGCTAAATAATAATAATGTTTGGTAATCCTTTTTCATTTATATGTGAAATTTTTGTATTTGTGGATATAAAAATGTAATGAAGAAAATTCTGCTGTCTCTGTTTCGAATTCACACATTCAGTAACTGGAGAAAATGGAATATATTTTATTGGCATAATGGCACTTTAGCAGCAGTAAGTGAACCTGTGCTATTTAAAATATTCCACTATCTTATCTCATATTTTCTTTTGAGCCAAACAAGTATAAATGTGTGTGTCTCTTTTTATGTAAAACAAATTGTGGTCCATTGCTGAATAGCCCCTGGCTAATTTGACTATGATCTCTGGTGTCCTATACTAATAGCTGAATAAATACTTTTGAAGTGGACATAGTTACATGTACATAAATACATTTGGAACTAGACACGCCTCTCCCCATCCTGAGTACTGTCAAATATCCCATATAATCCTCTTGCAGCTAGATGTTTATCTGTATATTATCTCTTTACAAGGCATATTATCAATAATGTATATATGTTATGCTTCTATGAGCTATTTATATTACTATGCAGAAAATTAAAAGAAAAGAAAAAAGATCCAGACCAGACAAGAAAAAGCTGATGATGGTTAAATTCAGAAAAGACTGAGCTCCTGGCTATTACTCATAATACGCTGCATCATTTTTCACTGGTATGCTTCAGAACCTACGCAGAAACCAGTTTTCTGCATGACTTATGCAGCAACTTAACCCCTATATCCAGAAAGGGCATTTAAAGGCTGCAAACAGAATGTAGTAATGACTTCACATGAAACACTGGTCACGTGAGGTCTTTACACCAAAGCCCTATTATTTATCTTTTTCAGTTTCTCTCCGTTTCTCTATTTATCTTCTTCTCTGCATGGCTAGGCCTTTTGTAATGTTGTATTTCGAAGTAGAGTAATTACCCTAAAACAGTTATTCTGAGTTGAGCAGACACATAAATGTATCTGTCCCTTCTCTTCATCTGTGATAAACATCTATCTTGAGTGACCTCTTGATTATTGAAGCCTTTCATATATATATTTATATATATTCACTGGTCTATGACTTAGTACCCTGCTGGGATGAGCTTTAAATATCACTCTCTATGATTAATTGGAAGTTAATTAAATCAATTACTGAAACAAAGGGAAGGCAATGAGCTATGGAATCATTGGAACAGTAAGGGAAATTATATGTCTCTCTATTTTGCTTATTGACAATGATGGAGGATTGGTTGCTGGACCCTTACTGCTTGACTATCTTTTAAAGTCCAACCACATGGGCCCACTGAAGCAGAGAAAGACTTTATGTAGAGTGTATTGTTAAAGCAAAGCTAATGGATGCCTGAGATTCTGTTTGGATGCAACCTTTTACCATGGCCCTTTGTCATTTCAGTGCCATTTGAAAAACCCTCTCAATTGTTTTTTTTTCTATGTAAAAACAAATATTTAACCTGTTCATGCTCAAGCCGTATGGAGTACAAGCCTAGATATTTTGGACATTAATTGCAAAGTAGCAGTGATGTGTTTATATCATGTTCAGGAGAAAAAACACACACACAGGATGATTAAAAATGTTGAAAGTATTAGTACTCGGACGATTGCATATAAATATGCTTTTTTTTAATGCATTAAATGATTAATTCCATTTAATGAATCCTTCATAGGATAAGTTGTTTAAGTCAGTTATTGATTTGACATCAAAGCAAAATAATACACATTTGTTAATGAAATCAGAGAATTCTCATTATGTACAATAGCATGTATGCAAATAGATATACTCTTTCAATTGTTTCTCCATAAATATGTAATTTGCATAAAATCTTCTCATAGAATGTTATACAGTTAGTAGAGGACATGGCAAAACCAAAGGGGTAGATTTCAGTACAACCCAACTCATAATTCCTTTTTCTCAGATGTTTTACCCTATTGATAACTTTTCTGCGACCTAACTTGGACAGATTTCGATAATATTCAGGGAGGCACTAGAAAGCAAGGAACTTGCTTTGAGCAAAACTCTCCTAGGAGAAACTGTGGATACTACGAGTAATGTGGTAACAAGTCATTAAGGTGCTATAGTATCTTTTATAACTAGCTATACTACCTTACTGATCCTGAGACTTAGATTCTTGTCACTGCTCCTAGGTTTTGTGTCTTTCTGTGTGCTTTTGGATCCAAAAGCAGTCAATGATGGACAAATTTTTAGGGGTCACATCATGTAGCTCAAAATTCAGTATGATCCCAATATACCCCGAATCTTTATGAACTTTAATTAGCTTGGAAAATCTTGCAAGTGTTGTGAAGTTGATGGGTCATTGTTCTACATCACCAGTGATGTCATAATCTCCTTTTGTCCATCCCATACTGTGAGCATCTATGTCAGTCATGTTGATATCTATAAAAATTATTTATGAAATTTGCATAGGTTCCTCCATATTTCAACCAGTGCAGTAGCACAATAGTAAATGAGATTTCTATCCTGAAGATTCTAAGGGTGGCATGTACAAAAGTAGATTATGACATCACTGGTGATGTAGAACAATGGTCCATCAACTTTGCAGTTTATGTGATGTCTAAAAGTTAATTAACTCATAACTCTGGAAAGGAACAATGTAGAGAGCTGAAAACAGTTGTGTTGACTTGGAAATTCAGCATGAACAAGCTGCGCAAATTGATTCCACAGTTCATTATTTTTCATGCTTCAGACAAACAAACAGATATTTTCTGTTTTATAGTTAAGATAACCCATATACACATAAAGTTAATTGTTAGCTATTTAAAAAAAGAAGTGCCAATCCCATGAACACCATAGAATAAAAAAAAAACTTAAAATAGAAATTGGAGATCTCAAAAGACATTTATATAACATAAACAATATATAAACACTGTGATTTGTATAATATAAAAAAGTACTTAAATCAGGATGTTTCTTCTAATACTTCCTTTTAAAACTGTCCATTTTTATATAACCTCTGGCATCAAACAAATTGTGGGATATACCCCACCAACTTTTTTACTTTAATATTAAAGAATTGGCAAATGTCTGTGGGAGAATGGATACCAGGAGGTTTAATGTTAACTAGACATGTGCAAAACTAAAATTTTCGTTTCGTTTTCGTCCATTCGGACGAAAATGTTATTTATTTCGTCTAAAACGAATTTAGTTCATTACTACATTCGTTTCGGACTAAATTCGTTCATTATTTTAGTTTCGTTTCGTTTTATTCATTTCGTTTTATAGAATATGTGTAATACTATTGGCTTTCTATAAACCGAACGAGAGCCCCATTCATAAGAAATTCTTATGAATGGGGCTCTCGTTCGGTTCATAGAAAGGCAATAGTACTACATGTTTTCTATAAGCCGAAAGTCTATAAACTGAAGGTCGTTCGGTTTATAGATTTTCGGTTTATAGAATACATAGAATTACATGTAAGAATTATGAATGGGTTCATAGAAAGACACTACTACTGTTCGTTTTCTATAAGCCGAAAGTCTATAAACCGAACGTTCGGTTTATAGACTTTCGGCTTATGGATTACATGTAATACTATGGGCTTTCTATAAACCGAACTAGAGTTCCCATTCATAAACATTTATGAATGGGGACTCTGTTTCGGTTTATAGAAAGCTAAGAAGTTGAACGAATGAACGAATGGTTTAATATAAACGAAAATCATTACTATACTATAGCACGAATGGACGAATGAACAAATGATTTTCGTTTAATAACCATTCGTTCATTCGGCTTTCGTTAGCATAGCATTTTCGTTATTCGTTTTTCGGACGAATGGACGAAAATGCTATTTTCGGACGAAAATGCATTCGTCTGAAAACGAATGCACATGTCTAATGTTAACGGCATTCTGGGATGTAACTCCAGAGCTGGTATAATCATACCTTCCAACTTTTGCCCCCAACTAATCGGGATGCCGTTGGCCAGTGCTTAGAAGGTTGAATTTTAGTGCCAGCGAACATGGGCGGTAACACTGTCACTCAAACTGGCAGTGCTAGTGTGCATGTGCATAATGCACTTGCATTTTCTGCTAACACAATTTATGTTTTTGGTCATTTTCTATTCTCTAGATTCACAGTATAAACATTATTCAGGTGTTAAGGATAAAGTGATGAGTGATAAGCATGTTCTTCTGTGTTGCAGTAAATATGTGTTGTATATTTCCAAACGAGTATCATAACATTACATTACACTTGGAGACACACTAGTAATACAGATATACAAATAGTGAAAAATCCAAGAAATTGCAGTTTTGTACTTGCATCATTCATTTGAAATCCTATATCTATTAAAAGTCTTTCATGACCTTAAGGGGATGGAGAGGGGTAATGTCAGCAAGCTTTTGGATGGAGTTAACTTGGACAGGTTGGTTTATTAAAACACACCAAGCAGTATTGAAATATTTAATAAATGAGAGAGAGACAAGCTCTCAGGATTGTTGCTGATTTGGCTATATGTTATTTATTTAGAATGTATTTCTATTTCTATTTCCCCAGGAAGGAAACATTGAGGTTACTCAATTAATAATAAGAAGAATATAGTATTTTATTTTCACAAATTAATATAAAAACACATGTACTGAAAGAAACCTAATTTATTGTGACTTGTATTGCTCTGGAGCTCTGTGGAACAGTTATACAAACAAAACAATCTCAGCTTCCATAAATGAGGGACTGTAGAGGAGGAAAGAGGGACAGGGGGATGTGGGTGCAAAACAGGGACTGTCCGTTCTAAATAGGGACAGTGGGGAGGTAGGCATGCGCACATAAGTTTCCGGCATGGGAACATGCCATGGTTAAAAGCATCATTAGGTATGATGTGTTGTAATCCTTTTTTATTGGTAATGTTAGCTGGCAAGGTAGCAAATAAATAATAGTGTCTGCTCTTATCCCTAAATCTGTTTTTCCTGCGTCCTTATTTAATTAACATGCTATTTACTAGTTACTTGTTACCCATAAAGAACATCAAACTGTAAAAATGTGTGCAGCAGTATAAAATTCTATTCTTTTTGTGGATTGTACATTGTGCGACTGTTAAAGTTGGACTTGGAGATTTATGTTCTCAAACGATTTACTTGGCTGGGATGTAAAAGGCCATGCTTGACAACGTAAGGGGTATTGTATAAAAACTTCTGCACTGCAAAGTCTTTTTTTATACATTGCCTACAGTGAGCACCAGTGCAATGAGGAAGTGGTTTTACGGCAGAGGCGACGCAGACTCGCAAAATTTGTCATAAGTGTGCTTCGTAGGCTCAAACGGAGATAGCTCCCCCATACTATTTTTAGGTGTACTATTTTTTCATATGAAATGGGATCTACCCTAAAGTTTGCCTACTTAAGAGTTTTCTGTAAAATGAAGAATATAAACAGTTGGGGCAAAATAGTCCTTATGTAATATGTGTATCTTGAAATAACCAAAACAAGATAAAATGAGACAAAAAGTTGCTGAAAGGTAACAATAATTCTGATATAATTTTACTTTTTTTCCTTGGGTTTACCTGATAAGCAAATAAGACATTTTTGCTCCATAAAAACTTGGGTAGGATCTCAGGATTTCAAAAGAATTGACATAAAATCTCCAATAGTATGGGACATATTTAACAATATGGATAACGTTTAATCCAGTGTAGGAACAAGTACATTTTTAAAGCCAGCGGCACCAATTGATTCTCTTAAATTCTGAATGTCAGATCTAAATCTCCTGACTTGGATAAATAATGGAATAACCCGTATATCTGATTTAATGAATAGCAATGGAGTGATTTCCTTTCCACTGGTTCAAGATAAATTCGGCCTCCCGAATTCAGAATCTTTCACATTTATTAGAGTACAGAACTATGTCAAAAATAATCCCCTAGCTCCTCAGGATGCCCATGACAAATTTATAGCAGCCCAGCATAAAATAAAATGAATATCAAAATTGTCTGCACTCTTGGAATATGAACAGAACCTCCCACTTCCTGCCTCCATTCACAAATGGGAAAGAGATTTACAGAAATCCTACGCTAATGAATGTTGGTATGAAGTAGTAGAATTTTAATACAAAAGCCATTCATTGTGTTATGCTTCAAGAGGTGTATTACAAAATATTGTACATGGTTCCCGAACGTCTTAATAAATTTCAATATTATAAATCTAGAATTTGCTGTAGGTGCAGCAGGGACATGGGATCTATGCACCACATATGGTGGGGATGCTGAGAATTGGAAGAGATTAAAAGAAATTTACAACAGCTCCTTGAGGAACTATGGGGCTTTCAAGGCCCAATTACAGCTCCCCTGGTCTTATTATAAAATCCTCCTAGCTCATATCCTCTCTGCGATAAAAATTTGACTAGCCTGATATTGGAGGAGAGTTGAAACTCCTAGATGACATGAAGTGGTCACTCAAATTACATACCAGAGCCAAATGGAAAGATCACTCTATACATAAGAGGATAAATACCAGGAAATCTGGTCCCTTGGCATACCTTCAGGATGGCATGAAAATGTTTATTTCTCATTGTGAGAATTGAACACTTTAGGGATCCCCTATGGGAACCTCCTCCCCCAAGATCTTGGGCGGTCTCGGGCTTTGATAACTGAGTCATAAAAATGCTAGAACCTGCCTATAAATCCAAATCAACCATAGATGTTTGTGTTTTGCTATAGACGTGTCAATTGACCACAGTTATTTGTTTTGTGAATAGACCTGTCTTTGAAGAGATGAAACTGCAACTCTCAAGTATCGACAGCTTTCAAGTTCCTCATATAAAAACGAGTTATGATATTCTATCTGCATTTAATCACATTATTTATTCATGCTTATAAATACGGGTCTAGGACACTTCTTCGCCGCATCTTCATCGCTGACAGTTCAGCGCGGCAGTTAGAACGCTGAACTGTCAGCGATGAAGAATAACGCGGACGTTTGATCGCGGACGCGGCTATGTAAGAGCTGACAGTTCAGTGCTGAACTGTCAGCTCTTATAAATGGAAAAGTAAAAAGAAAATAACCGCCCCTAATAAATGATTCCCCCACAAAGTGCCCCCCATACCCCAATACTAAAATTAACCCCAATACTAAAATTAACCCATAAAACCTCAATCCTAAAATTAACCCCCGAACCCTAATACTAACCCCCAACCCCTAATACTAACCCCCTAAACCCTAATACTAACCCCCGAACCCTAATACTAACCCCCGACCCCTTATACTAAAATTAACCCCCTAAACCCTAATACTAACCCCCAACCCCTAATACTAACCCCCTAAACCCTAATGCTAACCCCCGAACCCTAATACTAACCCCCTAAACCCTAATACTAACCCCCGAACCCTAATACTAACCCCCTAAACCCTAATACTAACCCCCGAACCCTAATACTAACCCCGACCCCTAATACTAACCCCTAAACCCTAATACTAACCCCCGACCCTAATAATAAAATTAACCCCCTAAACCCTAATACTAACCCCCAACCCCTAATACTAACCCCCTAAACCCTAATACTAACCCCCGAACCCTAATACTAACCCCCTAAACCCTAATACTAACCCCCGAACCCTAATACTAACCACCTAAACCATAAAAGTAACCCCCGAACCCTAATACTAAAATTAACCCCTAAACCCTAATACTAAAATTAACCCTGAAGCCTAAAAACTAATTCTAACCCCCTAAACCCTAATTCTAACCACTAATTCTAACCACCCTTAGTAAAATAAACTAAAATAGCTAAAATACTGAAAGAAATTTACCTTTAGCGATGAAAAGTCCTGCAATAAAATCTCCAGCGAAGAGCTGCCTTGTGGTGCAGAGTCGTGGTGAAGCGGCTGCGGGGAAGCAGCCGCGATGAATTGTCCCATCCCCTATAAATACATAAACCATTTATGGCAAGGTGCTTGGGGGAACAACGAATCATATCGGGATCAAAATAGAATAACCATTTTTATTCGTCTGATATAGTAAGGCAAAGCGTCCATATGCTTTAAACCATAAGTGAAATCCGAGCCATCACAATATATGCAGAACCTATTATAATGCAAGTGTACTGATATATGCCATTTCATAAAAGTTCATTCAGGATTTCCTAAACATTCACTGTGCTTTATTGCAGAACATGCCTAAGTTTTTTTTTTTTTAAATCAATGTTTATTATAGGTCTGGAATGTACTTCCCAATACAATGGGCTGCTCCTGTGATGCACAAACAACTAGCACTAAACATATATGTGGTTTGTTACTGTTTAATGCACTACTCTATTGACCAAATGCAATGTGCTTGTTATCTGCTTTGATGTACTTGTATCCTTCCCTTTCTGTCTTTATTATAAAGAGTATAACAAAATGTGTTGGTTATATAGGTTCACAACTATGGTTGCCAGCAAACTGCTATTTTTTTTTTTTAAAAACATGGCTTGAACTAATGTTAAGACTATGGAGGTTATAGAATATATGGTATTTTGTTTAGTTGGAAATGTGGCAACCCTATCTGCAACATGATTATGACCCTTGCTTTATGTCTGGATGTGTGAATTTTTTTAACAGATATAGTTTGATAATAAAGGGTTAAACCATGCATGTGCCTTGAGCTGAATGACAATTTTTATTGCATGGCAAGAGAAAGAGTTTCTATGATTGTGTATATTTTTTCTTAAGGGAATTCCGTGCTAATTTATTGCTTTTTTTTTTCTTAACGTCTAACCAACCTATGTTTAGGCAAATAACAATCATCCTTTGGCATGCGTCTGATATCTGATTCGGAAGGCTTCTTAGTAAAAAAAAAAAAAAAAGAAAGAAAGAAAAAAGAAAAGAAAAAGGTTAATTTTCTCCAGCTTGCCGACGCCGACTTAATGTAACAGAAGGCAGCAAATTGTATTGATTTAGTGACATGCAACTGTCCAAAAAGAGCTATTTATACATTATTCAGGACAAACACTGTCATAATGGACAAACAGCAGCAGCATCTGGGATGTTAATGTCTACAAATAAGATTATTCTCTGAAAAGATTAGGACAAAGCATTTTGTGTAATTAGATTTCTCAGTTTCAGGAATGAATTGCCTTTTAGCAGTAAAAGCTGTCACTGAGGGAGCCATTAGCTCCTTATAACTGAATTAAATGCATAATTAGTGACATGATCACATTAGGATTTGTTTCATTTTTAACTAATCCAAAAAAAGAGGGGGGAGGAGAGGATTGATTCCAGGTCAACACGGCCTGTATCAGCTGGGACAGGTCTCAGCTGGTGTGTAGAAGTTGGTAAAAGTCAGACGTGTGTGAATGAGAGCTCAGGCCTTGCCACAGCGACAAGCGAGCTATCCATCACTGGTCGGTGGGTGACATTGAGTGATGGAATAGGCTTGGGCCTGGCACTTCACCAGTGTAAGAATCATACGAGCCAGAGAGCAGAGTGACAGCTGGAGCGCTGTGTCAAGTGGTGTAGAGACCAGAGCTATTAATAATCTGTGCCACATGATCTGCACCACCGGAAAACAATGATTTAGACATTGCTTAGAATAAAGATTTTTACATCTACTTTGGGTGACAATCAGAGCACTTACAAGATGGAGCTCTATTCAATCAGCATGTATGAAAATAAGGCAATGAATATATTAAAGGTTACCGAAGGGGAGGAGCGATGAACCGTCGTGGAAGATGAATAACGTTAATCACAGCTCCCCCCTGCTTCTTTCTCACTTGACACAAGACTTTTCATACAATGGATTTAGTAATGTGAGAATGTTTTGCATTGCATATTTTAGTGCAGCGGCTCATTGCCCCAGTGTCTGTCTACAGCTACATAGATGTATTTGTCTGTCAGTAAATTTTATATACTACAAATCTGAATACACACAATATAATTACTATAAATATGTGTGTGAATATATAATGCTTTCTATGCAAATGACAGATATATATGCTTAAACGTATATACAGTATACATTCACATGCCTATTTAGACATTCACAATGGCTCAAATCTGAGAAGAAAGCTTAAAAAGTGGCTGAATGATGATAAGTTCATTTATTCTGAATAGTACAATTGGCTGTTTAGTTTGACTAATTAGGCTGAATGTAATACATTTGCTGACATCCAGGCTGTTTTAGTTAAGATGGGAATCAATGTATATTTAGCTACATGCCTCTAAAATGCAAAGTAAATGCAAAGAAAAGAAACTAATAGAAAAGCAAACCTGCTCTTTGAATCATACAACTTTTCTCAATTTTACCATAGTAGAAAATAAGAAAGCAAGCATGCTCTTCCTTTCCATACACTGCCTGAATTTCTTCCTACATTCTTCCTACGATTCTAAAGTCACCCTACAGTAGGACAAGAGCCACATGAACAGGGTTGGAGTAAATGACAGGAGCTGGGAGTTAAGGCAAGTTTAGGGTACCCAGATTGTTTGCTTCAGGACCATCATGGAGAGTTATTCAGAATTACCTGGGGATTTTGTGTGTGGCCATCCAGGATTTATACCAGCATTAAGACATGATATGGATCCTCTGGCTAGAAGGGGACGTTTCATTGCAGGATATTATAACACTAATATTACACTGATGACTACCAAAAAGCATGATACATTTCCTTTGGGACTTTGTGTCATACTGGTTCGTAAAGAAAGTGGATATCTGCCATGACTAGTGGAAAACTGTTGTACCATCCAAAGAAACCCTCCAATATTGTTTTTGCCTGCTGCTTATTTCAGTAACATTGTCACAAATAGTCAGTGAGCCTTCTATTCTCCCTGAGGGTCAATCTTATTGCCAACCACTTTCTGGTGAGTACCAATATTAACAACAATACATTCTGCAGCATATAGTGTAGAAAATGGCATCTGTGTCATGCCAGAAACCATTATCATCTGAATATATTTATGTAAGTATATCTGTCATCACTCTTAATGCATATGTATGTATGTTTGTTATGGAATATAGAACCATGTTTGATTTAATTTGAAACATGTAAAACTGTGTTATTAATACCGTATTTGCTCAAATATAAGGCACAGTTTTTTCAGAGCCAATGCTTTGAAAGAGGAACCTTGTGTTATTTTCAAGGTTGCCTTATAATCAGACCTCAAATGAGAGGTTTGATTTTAAGGCATAAAACCATGTCCCTGCAGCCATATAGAGCTGTGATGGGACCTGGATCTTTCTCCCCAGCAGAAAATCATTCAAGTGTGTGTAGTTGTGGATGATCGCTTACCAGTAGGGGCAGACTGACTGGTCAGTGCCGCACTTGTTAGAAACTACACTGCGCTTGCATTCAAAGCTCTGTGTTTTTAACCATTTTTGCCTTAAGTCCATGATTATGCCTACACAAACATGTGTTATGCGAATACCTTGTATACACTACTTACCCAAACAGATATGTCTACCACAATTGCTGTTGTGAAGACACAACAGTTAATAAAAATATATACTAATAATGTTGATTAAGTACATAAATAGACAAGTCTTGTTATTTTGTCAATTAATAGATTTCAATCTATGCGTTGAAGGTATGGTAGCATAAATATAAATATGATGTACAATACACACATTATTATTTAAACAACACATATCTATCAATAATATCTCATATGACATCATAGCCTCATCATTGGTTGTTTGAGCGTGTGAAGGCCAAGCTGTCCTGTAAGTTAGTTAACAGCACCCCTTCTGTGTTTGACCCTTTCCCCTGTCTGAAGCATTGATGCATATAGGAAGGTTGCCCCCAATTCTCCAAATTAGAGAAATGTACATTACTAACATATTCTTTCAGCATTTGGAAAAAAAGAATGACTCAAGCAGCATCAAGACCAACAAGGGAGGAAGAATGAGTTGGACTGTGTCAATCACAGCTATGAGCACTGATAGTGGAAGAAACACCCGTGAAAGGAGGATAGTCTAGTGATCCTCCTCAGCTGTAACTGTATCTGGAAATTAAACGTAAAAGGGCATTTTCATATAAGGGTCTCATTGTACATAAATACTCTGGTGTTTTGGACAATTGTTTTGCAATATACATCTGACTCAGATTTACATATGTCACTGTTTAAATTGGTTTAAAATGAATTGCTGTGAAGAGACAGGGTATGTATGAAAAAAAGAAAGCATTAATTAGCTGTTTCTTTAAAATTATTGCTAGGTTAGTTAGTTAGTTAGTTAGTTAGTTAGTTAGTTAGTTAGTTAGTTAGTTAGTTAGTCTAATATACAAACCATACACCTGGGAACACAAACACTCTTCCAAGGTCACCACTGGCTCCTCACCAATATCCATTGCTTGATACAGAATTATGAGGGGTATTATACATGTAAACATTTGTGAACCATGTTTTATTATCATTGATAAAGTAGACGGATGTACTGTACCATCCTTGTATTGTACCATCCTTGTATTTAACTAAACACCCTGCATGAGTTGAGGACAGAGTTCCTGGCACCTCTTAGCTTTGTGGATGGCCATGTTGAATCAGGTTAGAGGTTGAAATGACTTCTGTGGCAGAGAACAGTCAGTGCCAGGTTATGTTGGTAATGGCCTGGTATACCCTGATGGATACTGGAGTTAGATTATGCTTCAGGTTTATGGAAATAGGAGAACAAGGGGAAATAGAGAGTTGGAAAGTAATTTTTTTAGAGATATTGAAAGTTTGCCTTTGACAATGTATTACTTGTCATTCTTAAGTAATGACACAAGGAAACATTGTTATGAAGTAGAGGAAAGGATCTAGGCCTACACACACACACACACAAAAACACACACACACATATATATATATATACAGGGAGTGCAGAATTATTAGGCAAATGAGTATTTTGACCACATCATCCTCTTTATGCATGTTGTCTTACTCCAAGCTGTATAGGCTCGAAAGCCTAGTACCAATTAAGCATATTAGGTGATGTGCATCTCTGTAATGAGAAGGGGTGTGGTCTAATGACATCAACACCCTATATCAGGTGTGCATAATTATTAGGCAACTTCCTTTCCTTTGGCAAAATGGGTCAAAAGTAGGACTTGACAGGCTCAGAAAAGTCAAAAATAGTGAGATATCTTGCAGAGGGATGCAGCACTCTTAAAATTGCAAAGCTTCTAAAGCGTGATCATCGAACAATCAAGCGTTTCATTCAAAATAGTCAACAGGGTCGCAAGAAGCGTGTGGAAAAACCAAGGCGCAAAATAACTGCCCATGAACTGAGAAAAGTCAAGCGTGCAGCTGCCACGATGCTACTTGCCACCAGTTTCGCCATATTTCAGAGCTGCAACATCACTGGAGTGCCCAAAAGCACAAGGTGTGCAATACTCAGAGACATGGCCAAGGTAAGAAAGGCTGAAAGACGACCACCACTGAACAAGACACACAAGCTGAAACGTCAAGACTGGGCCAAGAAATATCTCAAGACTGATTTTTCTAAGGTTTTATGGACTGATGAAATGAGAGTGAGTCTTGATGGGCCAGATGGATGGGCCCGTGGCTGGATTGGTAAAGGGCAGAGAGCTCCAGTCCGACTCAGACGCCAGCAAGGTGGAGGTGGAGTACTGGTTTGGGCTGGTATCATCAAAGATGAGCTTGTGGGGCCTTTTCGGGTTGAGGATGGAGTCAAGCTCAACTCCCAGTCCTACTGCCAGTTCCTGGAAGACACCTTCTTCAAGCAGTGGTACAGGAAGAAGTCTGCATCCTTCAAGAAAAACATGATTTTCATGCAGGACAATGCTCCATCACACGCGTCAAAGTACTCCACAGCGTGGCTGGCAAGAAAGGGTATAAAAGAAGAAAATCTAATGACATGGCCTCCTTGTTCACCTGATCTGAACCCCATTGAGAACCTGTGGTCCATCATCAAATGTGAGATTTACAAGGAGGGAAAACAGTACACCTCTCTGAACAGTGTCTGGGAGGCTGTGGTTGCTGCTGCACGCAATGTTGATGGTGAACAGATCAAAACACTGACAGAATCCATGGATGGCAGGCTTTTGAGTGTCCTTGCAAAGAAAGGTGGCTATATTGGTCACTGATTTGTTTTTGTTTTGTTTTTGAATGTCAGAAATGTATATTTGTGAATGTTGAGATGTTATATTGGTTTCACTGGTAAAAAATAAATAATTTAAATGGGTATATATTTGTTTTTTGTTAAGTTGCCTAATAATTATGCACAGTAATAGTCACCTGCACACACAGATATCCCCCTAAAATAGCTAAAACTAAAAGCAAACTAAAAACCACTTCCAAAAATATTCAGCTTTGATATTAATGAGTTTTTTGGGTTCATTGAGAACATGGTTGTTGTTCAATAATAAAATTAATCCTCAAAAATACAACTTGCCTAATAATTCTGCACTCCCTGTATATAACAACAGAGGACAATAAAATGCCCTTCTAGAACACGTACCCTTGTAGAACACAATATGCTAACTTTTAAAGCATTTTCTATTGGAATATATCCAATTTAAGGGGTTTCCATTTTCAAATTATCTATAACCATGATGGTGTGCACATTTAGTCTGGACTATCTAAGAAGACACAAAGCACAAATACCTCTAATGGCATCATTAAAGCATATGGGATATTCCTGACATTGTGACAAATGATCCCAATGAGTAAGAATCTGAAACTCTATAATGTGAACATTGTAGGGGTCGTTTATCAAAGTTTGGGTCTACTTTGCTGTAAAGAAGGAGCAATATCATTTATCAACTAAAGCCTCACGTGTAAAGCTAATAGGATATTTTCTTTAATATTTGACTGTTTCTATTCTTATGAAATGGTGAATGAATTCCTTGATGGATCATGTATACAAAACACTGCAATCCAAAAATAATAATAAAATGTTACATTTCTCCCAAATGTTTTTATTATTTCCTCTATTACTTTATAATAGATTTTCCATATCTGTGTTCATCAGTAGTACTATCTATAATGACACTGGTTCCCAAACCAGTCCTCAAGGCCCCCCAACAGTCCAGAATTTAGGGATTACCCAGTTGTGTTTTTGTTTTTGTTTTAAACTTGGTAAAATCTTGGACTGTTGAATGGGCCTTGAGGACTGGGTTTGGAACAAAAAATTGACTTATGTATAATAAATCATGTAAACTAGAACACTTATTTATTTTAAGGACTGGGAAAAGATCTCTTCCTAGCAAGAGGTGTCTTTGGCGTGTCATACAATCACGTATTTATGCGCTCCATAAGTACTGTTTGAATGTTGTCCGCTGGCAGCATTGTGCAATATGCCATTTTAATCAGGCAGAATTGATTTTATTTAAGGTTTAATTCCACTTCAAAAATGTAAAAAAAAGCAATTGCTTTAATATAAATATTTTAGCCCAGACATTTAAAAATGTGAGCATTTTCTATTTTTAATCTTGATACACACACATGTAATGCAGTTTAGATTTAGTCTAATAAGGCCATCTACACCAAAGAGTTTAGTATTGCTTTAGTAAGCCACTGGCCAAATTCTACAATTTTTGATGCACAATAGCATAACATTATATGAAGAAGAATATTTTCCTTTTATGTTCAAACTGTATTTTCAGGATAGTACCAATCTGGCAATGCATTTCTGACCATTCAGAATCCATAATGACAACAGTTTGTAGAACAGATGTTTCCTAATTCAATCCATTCCAAGGTGGTAGAGAAACATGTATTCTAATTTCCTGGCTAATATTCAGTGCTGTATCTTGGTTTTGTGCCCTCCCCCCAACGTTGCACACCCAGGACATGCACCATCACCCACATTGCACACCCATAAAAAAAACATCACCCTATCACACACAGTAAATGCCCCATCACTTCCATTACATGTCCCATCACTCCATTACATGCCCCATCACCCACATTGCACACACATTACATGCCCCATCACCACATTACATGTCCCATCACTCACATTGCACACATTACATGTCCCATCACCCCATTACATGCCCTAGGACCTACCCTGGGGAGTGCTTTGCCAAGTAATTTTTTTTTTTTAAAGGGGCAACTGTTTCTTGTTGTCCTGGGTGGAACCCCAGCCTCAAGATGTCCAGCTTGAAATTCCTACCTTTTCTGACAGGTTTTACAGCTTTCCAATGGGACTAGGGGGTCCTAGTCTCAAAACATTTGTGTTTGTAGTTTATTTTGCTATTCTGCAGTAGGTCTGATGTATATCACAAATTGGTTGTGCAAATGCTATTAAATTCCCAAGCCAGTCCGCATGCTCTCCCCACCCCCCAACAGTTCTAAATTTAGGGGTTACCCACTAGATTTTTTTTTAACAAAACTGGGTAATACCTAAATCCTAAACTTTTAGTAGAGGTGTGAGGACTGGTTTGGGAACCATTGTATTACATAAAATAGTAGTAAAACCTATAGCAGACGCCGCTCTGCTTCAAGGGGAGGGGGCGGACCTCACACCCGGTGAGATCCGCCCACTACCAGGGAGAAAGAGAACAGGGGAGAAAGGGGGGTTGAAGATAACAGGGGAGGGTGGAAGGGGGGGAGAGAACAGGGGAGTGTGGAAGGGGTTGAAAGAGATCAGGGGAGGGTGGAAGGGGGGAGAAAGAGAATAGGGGAGGGTGGAAGGGTGGAAGGGGGGAGAAAGAGAACAGGGGAGGGTGGAAGGGGGGAGAAAGAGAACAGGGAAAGTAGGAGGGGAGAAAGAGAACAGGGGAGGGAGGAGAGGGAGAAACAGAACAGGGGGAGGGGTGGAAGGGGAGAAAGAGAACAGGAGAAGGGTGGAAGGGGGGAGAAAGAGAACAGGGGAGGGAGGAGGGGAGAAAGAGAACAGAGAAGGGAGGAGGGGGAGAAACAGAACAGGGGGAGGGGTGGAAGGGGAGAAAGAGAACAGGAGAAGGGTGGAAGGGGAGAAAGAGAACAGGAGAAGGGTGGAAGGGGAGAAAGAGAACAGGGGATATGGGGAGAGGGAGGATAGATAAGGGATATTGTGAGAGTCATGGGATTGGGGGGGGGGGGGGGCACCAAAAAGCACTTCCACCTGTGTATCAAAAAATACTTCCACCATCCCTGACTACATTTAAAAGCTGCAAATTGATATTCAACATGAAAAACTCTGGTTATGAATAAGAGACGTTTTTGCAGAAAACCTTTCACTCGGATGTAATTAAAGATTTCTCGTGGACGAATTTGAAACTTTGTTATAATTTCTGGGAAGGTGACAAGATTATTATCTCCCATAATTTCTCTCATCTTATCAAGCCCTTTTTTCTTTCCAAACTTTTAAAGTTAGGTTCTGGATATTATTTTCTAAGTTTAACAAATGTCGGTATTTTATTTTTCAGCCCTAGTTTTTTTCCTTATTTTCTTACAAAATGGCAACAGATGGTACTATTACTTATTATTATTAAAAAAAAAATGTTATTATCTTTCTCATCTATTTTCCAGATTATTTTGTAAATGTCGATATTATTTTACAGTTACTATTGTGTACCAACTTTTTTTTTAAATTAATTGAATTGAATTTTATATATATTGTACAGTCTGGAAGCCTCATAAGGGTTATGTATTAGCAGAGGACCCTGATTTATTTTTTTTCTCAATACATTGAGGTCAGTTCTTTGATTTTTTTAACGCATCACACAAAACCATCCAGACTTGACTGGACCAAGAATCTTCAGTGGTAACATCCTAAAAAGGTATTCCCATTTTGGAAGGACATAATAATCCAAGGTATTTATTCTGATTTCTTTAACGTCTGCTGTGATATAAATCCCCAGATAGCTAACTTCTTTATTGGAACAATTATAGTGGAATCTGCTTTGTATCAGATCTATTGTTTTTTGTGGAATAATAAAGCCCATGCCTACTGTTTTGTTTATATTTAGCTTATAGTTAAGTAGACATATTGGTGTACTGCTCTATTTCTTGTGCAATGATTTTAAGGAATCAGTGATGAACACCATTTTGGGACATTTCACAGATTCATCGGACTTTGATCGATAGCAACTAGTTTTGCAAAATCTAAATATGTGTGCCAGTTAGCATCCCCATGGATCAGAGCTACGGTTTGGTACTTAGTTTTTGGGGATTTAAGAAAACTTATTCCTCTCATCAAGCTCAAGAAAGAAAATTCACAGATCAGTTCAAGTGTGGTCACAGTAAGTAAAGTTCAACTATTTTCTGGGCAATACAAAATTCAAGTTATGAATCTGCATTAGGGAAGTGTGTGGAATGCATTACTATATGTTTCCAATGTTGCAGCTGAAACTAATTAGAAAATAAATATATTTATTATATGAATTAATCTGTTTGTGTCTGTGTTGTTTTTCTTGTAAATCCACACCTCATACACTTCCAAAGTTCATGATTCCCTTTTATTTCCACAGTGTTGAATCATTCTAAATGGGTACTCCTTCCCTTTCATTGTGGTAACACATTGATGTCTGTGCTGGACATTGGGTAGACAAAAATGTACGTTTTTCGTGGCTGAATTCGGAGATGCTGAGTGGCCACATTTTGCAGATTTCCATTTCAGGATAAATATGTGTATATTGGGTAGACCCTTATGTATTATGTATAAACTGTGTTGACATTAATCCTTGTTTCTTTGTGTATAGAAAGTATATTTTATTCATAAAATAGTTACAAACAAAATTAACCTTTTCATTGTTTTTGTTTCCGTGTTCCTGGACTTTACACAGGGCTGTTTAGGGCCCACCATTATGATGTTCTATTTACCTTCACAGGTTTTGTCACAGGCACTAGTGGTGGGCCTTTTGGCAGGGCTTTCGACAGTGGGCCCCTTCAGTAGAGGGGGCCCTCTTCTTTAGATCCCTCCCATATTTACTTTTTTTTACAATTGGAAATATAATTGAAAAAACAGTTTGAATCTTCACATTTCTAGTTTGAGTTAAAACTTGGATTGTACTTTAACAACAGTTTCAGTATATTTAAGTCTCGACAGAGTTCTAATAAACGAACTTCCTTCTCAGGTAGATCTATTAGGATGTTGATGTCCACCTGGTGGCACATGCGTTGGATGTGACCCTCAGGGATTTTTGTGTGACCCTATCCTTGTTAAAAAGACTATAGACTCTATTGTATTTCCTCATAAGATTAATTCATAATATCTAGCCCCCCCCCCCAGCCAAAGCTTCTAGTTTTTACATGCTATAAGGCCCTCCGCAAGTTGGATCCCAAGTACAATCCCAGGAGAATATCATGCAAACTTATTCCATATAGTCCAAAATTTACACTTATTTAACAAAAATAGGGGGCAGATTGTTGCAGCGAATAACCCATATATAACCTCACTAGACTAATATTTTGTTTTCAATTATTAATCATAAGAAAACATTGTTTCTTAAAGATAACAATGCTGTCATGTAGAACAAAACGAATAAAGCTGTGTTTACCAAGGAAATAGTGCTTTTACTGTAGTGTGCATAATAATTAAGCTTTGTCTGCTACTCCGCGAACATCTTATTAATTCATTATTATTATGCACAAGAATTAGTGCATACTCTTAATTTAAATGTCAGAATGCAAGTTGTAAATTATTTTCTGAAATGAAAGGCAATAAAATCAGATAAATGAAGCTGAGGTTATAAGATTTTTAGATTATATAATTTGTAACTGTAAAAAAAACTGTCTTTGCATTAAATGAGCAGTAAGTCACAGCCAATTTTGATTCAGGGCTTGTAGAATCAGCTTACTCTTGCAGAACAATAAATATACACAAACTGTAATCAGAACTTAAAGCGATATTCCTGTTTTTGGAGACATGCTAGCCTTTGATTTCAATGTATAATAAATAATTTTTGTGAAAAGAATTGACAATAGTCATTGAAAATTTACTTTTAGTTTAAAGGGACACTGACTTTTAATTTTTTTAAATACAGTATTGGAGCAAGGGCCTTGCACGCCCCAAGAAAAAAAGAAGAGAATAAATAAATGAGTAGAGCGAGGGGCACGCGTTTGTGGCTCGACCCGCCAGATCCATATAAAAGTTAAGTACAAAAGGCTGAAAATGGCACACTAATAAAAAATATTGTAAAAATTATAAATGTATTGCATAAAGTGTTTGACAAGGAACATAGCCGACATATCAGCCCTTACAACAGGCTTTTGTCTGGGTTTTTTTGTTGTCCCCATCTAACTTTAAGCACAGAATAAATTGTTGTGAAATGCCATTTTGGGTCTATCTACCTATAGACTCACTGAAATCTATTTTAAAATGTATTCATGATGAATGCCATAAAGAGATATAGAGTTCTGAACACAAGCAACTCGTCTATCAATGACATTTTCTTTATAATTTATCATCATCAGCAAATAGTGTGCAATAAATTAGTGTGTACTTAAAATTAAACAGGAGCACACAACCTGTTCATGCTTGTGTCCTTTTTACATGGATGGAACAATCTTAAAATGGGTGGCACTGCCATGAATGTTGGTGACGCTGAATGAAAATGGCTTTTGTGTGGGAGAGCCTAAACTATACTCACCCACAGCACAGAGCAGAATGGCTTGAATAGTGGTCATGAACTAGTCAGTTAAACTAAGATCAACCAGGTTAAAGTTGATCATTTCGGCAGGCATGCTAAAGTTCCTTGTACAAGCCATAAAAAAATTCTTACCACCGAGGGGGCTGTCCTATATTTCGTGAGATTAACAGAGTTCTCTGTACTCTCGGTGAAAATCTCATTATTGTTTCCTGTTTCAAAGTATTCTTACCTAATGCTATTAGAATTCTATTGTATTTCCAGCATTGTGGATATAACTTGCACTGTGGAAAGGGATGTAAGGGCATAGATGGCACTGAGGAATGAGGCATTTTACAAAATGAGACACATCTTACTCAAAATATAATTCATTCTGCCACCCTACAAGGGTGGTCCTTATTAGTTAAGAGAGATTTAAATCTAGCTATTTATATTCTCATGGAATATAGAATACTGAAGGTATATAAAACAATGCATTTTTTTTTAAAGATTACATTTTGTGGAAAGATACTCTAAATGTGAGCTATCTTGCAATAAGATGTAAAATATAAAAAAATATATATATAAATAAAAAATGTTCCCGATTACAAATGGATCTCGTCAAGGGTGCCCTTTGTCCCCCCTTCTCTATGTCCTTTCCCTTGAGCCATTAACGGAAGCTCCTCTAAGTCACGCTCCCAATACAAAATCGCTCTTTTTGCGGATGACATCATCCTCACCCTCACCTATCTCCTGATAACACTTCCAAATTTACACAGTGTTTTAGAAACCTATAGCCACCTGTCGTACCATAAAATAAATATTACTAAATCCCAAGCAATGTTTTTTAACATTCCCAAAGCCCAAGTAGAAGCCCTACAAGCTATTACCATTATGAGTGGCGTTCCACTTATATTCAATACCTAGGTATAAAAGATCCCGAAAATCCCAGCTAATTTTCTTAAAATTAATGTACTGACACAAATCCCAAAACTACAAGCACTTTTAATTAAATGGGCTAAATATAATCTATCCTGGTTTGGGCAAAATAGCGGCAATAAAAATGTCTATACTCCCAAAAATGTTATATACATTCAGAACTATGCCCGTCCTCATACCACAGACCCTCCTTGTGAATTTCCAAAAGGTTGTTAATAAATTTATCTGGAAACAGACTAGAGCTAGGATTTCATTTAAAACTACACAGCTGCCACTGGTAGCGGGAGGCCTGGCAATACCCAATTTCCTGAAATATTACCAAGCCGCAAATTTTGCTCAAACCATTTTGGTGCATTGGGGCCACAGAAAAGCATGTGTGGGTGCAAATGGAAAATGATTGTATACATTACTGCAATTATTGTGGATCCCTCCATCCAATAGACCCAAACATTTACATTTTTTAGAGTCTACAAAAACCTCTCTGACATTATGGGATAAAGAACTAACCAAACCCAAACTGATTCTAGCTATATCCAAAGTCCCACCACTAAGTATTTTACACATTTTGATTCCTACATTTCCAATTAAACGCTGGACACACAAAGGTTTGAAGTGTTTTGAGGATCTTCTGGCAGATAACGAACAGATATCGTTCCCCCAATTACAAGCAACATACCAGTTACAGCCTCAAGACCAATATGCCTATTTACAATTGAAACATTTTTTTGGCTCTATGACACCAAAATCAGAGATCCGTTACTCACCTTCGTTAATTAATATTATTAATAAATGTAGACACGCCCCTGACATTAGACATGTTATCACAGATTGTTATGGTCTTATTCAATCCTCAGATCTTGTTAAACATAAATTCATGAAACAATCGGAATTGCACCTATGTGAGGACATAAGTTTATCAAGATGGTCTGAGGCGCTATTCAGGCTAAAAGGCTTAACGAGATGTACGAATCATCTAGAAACTAATGTTAAAATTATAGAAAGGTGGTATTTAGTCCCGACCAGGCTTGCTGCTATGTATCCAGGTACTTCTTCCATTTGCTGGAGGTGTTAGTCTGCCAAAGGAACTATATTACATACATGGTGGTCTTGTCACATTATCTACCCAGTCTATAAACATGTCAATAAATGTTTGGATCTCGACCTACGCCCCACCCCAACCATGGCACTGTTGAATATGTATCCCTCCCGTATTCAAAAATACCAACGCAAATTGATAGCCCATTATTTCACTGCATGTAAATTATGTATAGCCAGACTCTGGAAAGATCCTAGACCTCCCACGGAAGATGCTTTTCTTAACCAATTACAACTAAATAGTTGCTATGAAAAAGCAGCTTTTTAGAAAGAAAACGACAAACTATTGTACGATAAAACGTGGCAAGCCTGGTCTATATACTATGCTATGACACTGTACCCTAAGAATATAATTCCTACTGTGAGCACCGCATCAAAATATTTTGATATGTCAAGAATTGAAATGTCATAAGGAGCTATTTCAAGATTATATGAAAAAATGATTTATTTTCTTTTTCTTTCTTTCCATTTTAATTTGTTATTTTTTTAATCTATTGTACAATGTATGTTGTTTAATTATGTGACATTTCTGTTTTTTCTGTTTTTCTTTCCAATAAAAATGATATTAAAAAATATATAAAATAATTTACTTTAATAGAATAAAGTCAAGTTTTTGGTCTAATCTTTTTTCCCCCTTTTCACTTAATTTCACTTCCCCTTTTCTTTTTTCTACCCTTTCCTTTCTCTCTCCTCCTCTTCATCTCCCTTCTACAAATGACTTGTATTACTAATATCCACAGATAATAAGTCTATCTGGCACCCTGGTCTCTCTGAATCAAATGGCTCCAACCAAGGGTCCCATATATCATTAAATGAATTCATATTTTCATTTATAGATGTTGTTAAATGTAGATAGAATAATCAATATTTTCTGGATTATATGATCATGAGATGGGAGCGATGATTTCCATTTTTTGGTTATAGACATTCTTGCCACTATACAAAGTCTAACTATCAGTTGGAAATTCTTCTTTGATAAATTATAATTTACTGATGGAAGACTCAAAAGGGCAGTAGGAATGATACTTTTAGAGAGATAAATTTATCTTTGCATTAAATATTAATGAGAGTATATGACCAAGATATCTCCATAACAATTTTATTTTAGAACATTCCCACCATGTGTGAGAATGTGTCTTTTGTTTTGCATCCTCTATACAGCATTGGTCTGAAGAAGAAGGAAATAATTTAGCCAATGAAACAGGGTCTAGGTACCATCGAATAATAGGTTTTAGGCATTAAGGATCCAAGTTGTGAGGGAATGAACATTAATTATATCTTTACCATTGTTTTTCTGATAATCCCATTTTTAAGTCAATCTTCCATTTAGGCATGGCGGTTTAGTATTTGTTATTGATTTCAAAGAATAATAAATACTTGTGATTGTCCATTTTACACATTTGTTTATATACCTTATGATGGGTTGTTGTTTAATCTGAGAAAAGATTTCATAAACATTACTGTGAAAAAAGATTTTACTCGGAGTCAGGAATATCATAACGATCTTTCAAGAGTTCAAATGTACAAGGTTGTTTTCTTACTATTAAATCTCCCATTCTTAAAGTTGCTTAGATATCCACCAATGATATTCATTACTGAAGTCGTTGGGGTTAGATCTAGTAATCTGACGCACGAATACTAGAGGCATAAAGAGAATGGAGAACAATTACTCTCTCTGAAATTCCGACTCTTTGACTTAATAAATATGTTTGTTTTATTGCTTTATCTAGATTTTTTTTAAATAATCTCTAAAGGTTATTTAATTTACCTTCGGAGATGATAAATGTAAACCATACAGTTTTATTCCATGTTTTGAAATAATTTTTACATTTTTTTATACAATCTTCTTTAAAATGGAAAAAAAAATGTTTTAAGTATTTCTTACTGTTTGGTTGTTCAATTATGAGTTTTAGACCTTAATGCTGAGTAGAATGTCACATTCTATTAAAAAGAATGTAAAACTGAATATTGCCTTTGACTTTGGACCAATAATTTCTGAGGCCAGAAATAAAGCTCTGTCTTACCACAAAGGAGCAATCGTTTTGAAGTGAAGTAGACCTGCACTGCCAACGATTAGTGTATGCTTTTATGTTCCAAAAAAATCAGATAAGGGTCATTATTAAAGCTTATTGCACCAATATATGAATATAAACACCATCCACCTGGATTACAAGAAATCACTGCAACATTCTTGAGATTAACACACGTTAAAGTAACCAGTCATCATTAATGCATCACTGCTGTTTATTAAGCAGCCACTGAGGCATTTAACCTGCTACATTGGATTGCCTTTCTGCTGACACCTGCCTCAGTAACAGCAGTGAGCAGACTAAACAAACAGGGTTTCACAAGTGCACAAAAGTTGGTGAAGATTTTTTTTTTTTTAACCAGGACTCCCATCTGTTAAGAAGTTATTGTCTGTGAAAATGTTCCGCAAGCTGGGGAGGTAGAGCTATTACAGACCGGCCTGCCCCTTTTTCCCTCATAAAAGTTCACTTTAGCATTTTCTTTTTCTTCCAGGTTTTCATGGCCTGATTTATTCATTGGTTTCACCTCTCTTCCCCTCCCCCTTTGGTTCATGAGGAGGGCCTCGTTTTCTTCTGTGCCTTGGGGGTCATGTCTTTTCAGTCACTCAAACAATATCCGCTCTTGGCATCTGCTTCCAGATCCAATCAGCCATATTGTGATCACATCCTGACAGTGAATTGTTCTTTCTTTTGCTTGGCTTTGTTGCCAATTTCATGGCATGTATTGGTCCATGTTTTGTGCTTCATGAAGCTGTCAGGGGTATAAAAGTGGCCGGACCAGGGTCCTAGTAAAAGGGGTGGGAACAGAACAACCAGCAAAATGTTGAGGAGGCCACCCACAGTACCCACTCACATGTCACATACAAACATAGAACTGCACAACTACAGACATACACAGACAGAGGCTCAGACAAACTTACCCTAAGACTTAATTGGCACCCTGCAGAGGGACTTTTTTAGTCAGTCAGTGAGGAGTCAACACTTTTACAAGAAGTCATTAGCTTTTTCACTAATAAAGAGTGGGAAAAGGTTTTGCCTGTCATTTCCACAAAATTGTGTTTGCTATAATGTTGACATTTTAACTCCTCCACAGCCATATAAACATAAACATTATAGCTCATTTCCAGTGTAAATGTCAAAACATGACTCTCTCCCATTTTCTTTTAAATAGCAGACAGTTAGCTTATAAATGACCACTTCACATAGAAATATGTGTGCCCTATTACATTGTTACCATTAACAATGTGATTGCTTGACAAAAATACAAACAGAGAAAAGAAAATAGAGGAAATAATGAAAGTGCTGTTTTCAGAGACTGCTAATGCATATCAATCACTATAATTTTTTACTTGGTTAACTTTTTCATTTATTGCAGTTTCAGTTGAAGTACTTCACTCTCTACTGATCAGAAATGAATACAGAATTTAGGCCAAATTAGCCGAGTTATAAAAGCTCTCCAATACAGCTGAATGGGAGAATTCTTCCAATTCAGCTATGTTGGCCTAAAGTTTGAAATTACCTGAAATTCTATCTTGATTGAGTAGACCCTTAAATAGTAAATCGTGTAAATGACAAGGGAATTGCACATATCAGGCATTAATAGCCGAGTTGGAAAATGTCTCCAGTTTGCAGCTCCAATTTCTAATGCAGATATTTCTGTCTGATTTTTGCAATTCCACCATTCATTGTTCAATGAATAGACCACACAGTCTTTATATTGCATGTTTGACATTAATATTTACATAATTGTTACAATAACAGTACTTGAATAAAGCATTTCATATATTTTTCAGTCCGTTTCTTCCACAAATACCAGTTTTGCCACTGTCTCCATAGACTTAACATTAGCCTCAAGCCAATTGTTGACTGGCCTAATTCTTACTTTCCCCATTAGCATAAGGCTACTGTACAGATTGATTTCATTTTTTTTTTTTTTGCCATTTCAGCTTATGCATTACTAGCTCATAATGAACTTACTGCATCAAATGTGTGTACATGTGGGGTCTAGGACACTTGATCGCTGCGGCTTCATCGCTGACAGTTCAGCGCGGCAGTTAGAACTCTGAACTGTCAGCAATGAAGAATAACGCTACCGTTTCATCGCGGACGCGGCTATGTAAGAGCTGACAGTTCAGAGCTGAACTGTCAGCTCTTACAAACGTACAAGTAAAAAGGAAATGCTCCCCCTAATAAATGATTTCCCCCTCCCCAAAGTGCCCCCCCAAACCCCAATACTAAAATTAACCCCAAAACCCAATACTAAAATTAACCCCCGAACCCTAATACTAACCCCCTAAACCCTAATACTAACCCCCAAACCCTAATACTAACCCCCAAAACCCTTATACTAACCCCAAAACCCAATACTAAAATTAACCCCTAAACCCTAATACTAAACCCCAAACCCTAATACTAACCCCCTAAACCCTAATACCAACCCCCAAACCCTTATACTAACCCACTAAACCCTAATACTAACCCCCGAACCCTAATACTAAAATTAACCCCCTAAACCCTAATACTAAAATTAACCCCAAACCCTAAAAACTAATTCTAACCCCTAAACCCTAATTCTAACCGCAATACTAAAATAAACCTACCTTTAGCGATGAAATGTCCCGCGATGAAATCTCCCGCGACGAGCTGTAGTGTGGTGAAGTGACGGCGGTGAAGCGGCTGCTCGGATGCAGCCCGAAGAAGTGTTCCATTCCCGTACATGTGATGTACTAGGGGCCACTATCCTGGCCTCATGGGCTTGGAAAATTTGCCCACAGAGCAAACTGACATTGTGGAAATTTTCTTTTCAATCGCAAGGTTGCTTAAAAAGCCAATAAAATGAAGTTTTTAGGGCTCCAAATTCAAAACAGAAAGCACCTGAATGTAAAGACATTTGTTTAGTATATACCATGTTGATTAATGTAAAGTGCTTTTTTTTGGGGGGGGGGGGGTTTACATTGGTGTTTGTTTCATTACTGAGGCCCAATTTATGTTTGTTCTATAAGGTTTTTAACTTCTGGATGACTGGCTGGTTGACTAGCTGACTGGTTAACTGCTGTTTTCTAAGAGAGCTCAATCGATTTATTTTCACACTTTGTTTTGGCTTTAAGCCTGAAAGGCGCAAAATGAAGCCTGGCTTAATTTAACAGCTGGTTAAATGGAATATTAAAGTACTAAACAATGGTTATACATACAAAACAAATTTCTGTCATGGTAATTAATAAAAACCTGCTAACGGAATATGCCAAATTAACAGAAAAGTATTATTATTGAACTGAGAACAACTATTACGTTATAAGTGCATTTACAAAATATACGATGACATGGGCCTGTTTAGTAACTGACCATACTAATGAAGTATAAAAAAGATTTTGCACATATGCAACTCATTACAATCGCTAAATTTGATCAATCATTAATGAATTGTTTGTACTTTTTGTGATATCACTATGACAACATCACTTAGGAATATGTCAAGCTGTTCAAAACTATATTCCATGTCTTTGATAGCTTACCTGAATGTTGTTCAGTTAGAGGAGAAGTAGTGAACAAAGGCATATGCACTCCCAATGCGGTGAAAAATAGTTGAGTGTTTATTAGAAGCATCCGATTAAAAGTCCATATAAAATCCACAAAGACAGAGACAAGACATGGGAAACAGCGATATGCCTTACGCGTTTCGCGTGAACACACGCTTATTCATAGGCCTATTCTTTTGTTCTTAGAGGAAAAGTACTCACATTATTGGCTCTCACAACCTAAAACTAGCTCATCTGTGGCTCTCCAGCAATTTCTGGACTACAGCAACCATAACTCTCTCTCATTTTTAAATGACGTTGGGGATTTGTGATTTTTAAAATGAACCTTTCCCATTACTGTTGTTTAATTAACTGGAATGTACCATCCATTAGAATTTAATGTTAAAAAAATGTTCCTTATTTTCTATACATTATTTTATTAAATGGAAAACAAATACAATATTTACCTAGAAAGAGATCTCTCTGTTGATCTCATCATAAAACAAGATTTCCAGACAATATGTGGGCATAAATGAAGATTAAAATAAAGGGTCTTTCATCTTACACACCACAATGGTGGTTAAAAAATGGTTATAAGTAGGTCAGGTAATGTTGATCCAGAAGGAATCCAGCTACATTGGAGTCTAGAAGGATTTTTTTACCCTTTGGATTTGTGGAAAAGATAACTTGACAGACTATGTGTCTTTTTTCAACCTAATTAACAATCTTAAGATGCTTTACTTATGGGATTCATCGGAAATAATGTCCAGATCCCCCAAAAATCTGTCAAAGTGAACCTTTTCCCATATTACGGATTACTTGTGAAACTTCAGATGGGAACACATTACATACATAGTCATTTGTACTTCTTAAATGCCTGCAGACATTTTATTTGGAATCACCACAGCAAAAAAAAAACAGCAACCTTTTGGTCTGCTTAATTATTGGCTCACGATTAAAGACTGCAGCCCGAAACTCATCAAACATATAGCCAGTTTTTTTGCAGGGATGACTCAAATTAAAGATCTTGCAAAGCAGCTTAATGGAGTTAGGGTGTTTAGTTAAGTACATGGATGCTGCTTATCCAAGATCTGAAAATAAAGATCTTACAAAGTAGCTCAATGAAGTAAGTTGCAATATGCAATTACACTGTGATACAGTTTATAGGCGATTGCACGGATGCATGGTAATTACTTTGCAAAGTTCTTTTTATGCAGTATAGGTGATCTCAGAAGCCGGATAACAACATGCACATGTTGCAGGCAATTAAACAGATGGAAGTGAAGTATTTTGCACAGTTTTTAGTATGCAGTATAGGTGAAGCCAGAAGTCAGGTAAGTACTTATACAAGTTATAGGCAATTACACAGATGCAGGTTAGGTACTTTGCACAGTTCTTATTATAGGTGGTTCCAAAAATTAGGTACAGGTTGAGGATACCATATCCAAAAAAAAGTTTTCTAAAATTATCATTATGCAGATTTCTTTTCAAATTATGCAAACTCCACATACCTGTGACAGTGAAACAAAGGACAAGAGGAAGGGGTCACCCGCTAACACTAGAAGATAGGATATTCAGTCTATGACAGCGGAAGGAATTTTTTACAGTAAGGACAATTAAGATATGGAATTCACTGCCGGAAGAAGTGGTTCTAGCAAATACGTTAGGTGCCTTTAAAAGTGCCCTGGATCATTTTTTAATGAGCAGGAACATAGACGGCTATGAATGTTACTATAGGCATTAATATTTATTTAGTGCTTGTTGATCCAAAGAGGAATCTGATTGGCATTTGGAGTCAATAAGGAATTTTATTCCCCCGCTAAATGCAGAATTTGAAATTGCTGAAGGGGTTTTTATTTGCCTTTTTTGGATCAACAGCAATAAACATGGGATAGGAAAAGGGTTGAACTTGATGGACGCAAGACTTTTTTAAACCTAAACTACTATGTAACTATGTAAGTGCACAACAGTTTTATTAAGTATCAAACCGCCTTAAGCTGTGATGTAGCCTTTGCATTCAGATTCAGATTCCCAAACCAACAAAGGGTAATAAAGAGGGCATGAACAAGGCAATGATATCCAGGATAAGCAGATCTGGTTTTGGAAGTATCTCCAAAATCCTCTCCAGCAGTTCATTCATTTCCAATGATTGCTGTCCATTAACACAGCAAAGGGGGCACCCATCTAATATTTGGAATGTCACCTGCTCTGTTTCTATTGCAGAGAATCATGGATCAGATATTTGACAAGGTAAACTGATAAGGCACACTGATTTTGAACACAAGCAAAAACGTCCAAATATTTCACTTGTTAATAGAAAAGGGGTTAAAAGGAACCTATGGAAAGTGACAGAATAGCCAGCAAGCATTTAGATCAAGAGATACACTTACCTGAAGGAAGATGCTGCCTCCTGCAAGTCATCTGGTCGTTGCATCAATACAGCAGTATCTGGCAGTATCTGCCCAAACAGTGACCAAGGGATGAACATGCATTCGCAACTGCCATCTTTGTCATTTCTCACCACTATGCCTTGACACAGAGACCTTATAGAGACTTTAAGCAAAAAGAGTAGCAAGGAATACATATTTATGCCTTTCTAAAAATATTTCTAAACGTGGGCTGGCAAATTGGCTAGCACATTTTATAGACATCATTTTATTTATTTTTTCACAGTGATGCCATGTGATTTTGACACAACATGTAAACTTTAAGAGAAAATGTATCCAATGTAACAGCTGTTATGGTTGCTAAATTACTACAATTATTTCCTTCCAAACTCGCAAATGTTAGTGGGTCTAGGTCAACAAAGTAATAACAGCTAATATTGATTATTATTAATCATTATAATCTTGAGAAACATAATTTCGAAGAATCACATTATTTCTTAGATGTTGTTCTCTCCCAAACCGCCCAAAGAGCTATGCCTCTAATTTCCTGACGGGTACATGCCTCTAATGTCCTGTGACAATTTAATATTTCTTGGGCAAAGGGTCTTGAGACCTCCATCTGTACTTGCCGTTCTAACCAACAGACAACAGTTTAAAAAAAAAAAACCCTTGATATTGCCATCATTGTTTACTATGCAATTTTAACTGACTCAATCTTGGATTGTCACAAAAATGTGTATATAAGAGAGGAAACTCAAGGGCACAAAGTATATTTAAAGTATATATAGTAATAGCCACATGTTACATATACGCTATCTTGATAAAAGCCCAATAACGATCTTGAACAATATTCCAGGTAAAATACAGGAGTTGGTTAAAGGTAAAATAAACTTCTCCTTAGTTAAAGCAAGGGTTAAAATGTTAGTTTCCCTTATAGTAAAACCAACATCTATGTTTAGCGATACACACCAGTGTTCTCTCGGCTCTGTCACAGTGCTCTGAAGCTAATCAGAGCAGTGGCATCCCCAGCTCAGTGCGTCAGGTCTGGTGTTCTCGCTCTGCTGTTGCAGAAAGAGACACTTGTTTTCAAAGGTGATAAACAGAGGGGAACTTTCTAAAGTAGCAGTGAGAAACTTTCCACGACAACCACAGTCCTTATATAGAAGAATCATGGCTGCTGGTCAGAGAATAAATTGGCATGTACCTTAAAAATGACATGCCAGCTTATCGTCTTACTTGGGCCACTTTTTTTTTTTACTTGTGCTTCTTTTTTCTTTCTATTTTTATTTGAGTCACAGATCACAGGCAATGATATCATCACATACATGTCAAGTCATAACAGGGTACAAAATTTACTTTGAAACAATCAGAGATTGTGGACTCACTTTATATTAGAAATTCCCATAATAATAAGTGGAGGTTTTAAGAAATGCAAAATAAATAGTTAGTGAACCTTGGTTGCCTCAAGTAGTAAAGAAAGTTTAAAACATCATCTCATGTATTTAATGTGCATCAACTACTGTAACCGTTGCTGGGATTGAACTCTGGACCTCTGTGTTTCTGGTGCCTGTGTCTGTTCCGTGCGCCACCAGAGGGCTTGGTTTTCAGAATTGCTTTGTGTCTTTCTACCTCCTGCCCATACCTAATTCCGCCCAGGTGTTCCCTGTCCCTCATTAACTGCCTTGTTATTTAAACCCCCTCCTCCCAGCACTCTTTGCTGGAACATTTTGCCTGCCTGTCTTTTGCTGGTGTTATCGTTTTGTTCTCTGATCTACCGATATCGACTTGGCCTGTACCCTGACTTCTCCGTCCTTCTCCACTCCTGACTCGGCTAGATCCTTGGTTTCTCCGTCCTTCTCCAGTCCTGACCTTTTGGCTTGTGACCCAGACTACCTTTTCTGATTTGCCCGTTTGTTCCTGTTTGACAAGATGCCCAAAAGAAGACCGCAAAACCCTAATTGTGGCCGCTCAAAGCCTGGGGCTCCACCCTTGGGGGAGAGTGGTCACCCTGCACAGGGTATCACACCTGCTCCGGCCCTTGCATCTGGACTCCAGCCAGGACTGGCAACCATGCCGATGACAACTACTGAGACTAAGATAGAAAAAGTACAACTTATCAATTTACAGGTAACATCTCTGGAGCTTAAGGCTGTGCAAGAAAACAGACACAGAACTCAGTAGCCATAAATTAAGAATAATTTCAATTGGACAACTTAAAGAGATGGGGTATAGAAAGAGAAGGAGAAGAAACAAAAGGAAAAAAAAGAAAGGGTGTTAAGGCAGGGAAGAAAGTAGCAGGGTTGTTGCATTATCTGGTTAAAAAAAAAGAGCGAGAAAGGAGAAAAGAGAGAAAACGAAGAAAAGGAGAGAAAACAAGGGTGTGAAAAAGTACCTCAGACAGACACCAGAGAATGTTGATAAACTTGTGCAGGTGACCATCAAAAAATTGTGAAGTTCCCCACGTTCATGGAAGAATTACAGGGGTGCCCAGGGGGGGTGAAGGGTAGCTCAGGCCACAGACAAAACATAACCATGTCTGAGAAAATGAGAGTTCCAGAAACAACAATCAACAATTGAGCTGTTTGGGTAACACTTAGACACTTCAGATGGAGTCTGAGGAGTTAGGCACAACTGGTTCCATGACAAGTGCGACATCCACCTCCATAGTGAGAGGAGCAATATGTAAGTAATTTAAGAATGCTGGTATTCTGGCAGGATCAACAATTTATAATTGCTTATCTTCATGATTCATGGTGAGTTGGGAGGACCCACCGATAATTGACTCCAAGTGAACGAAGGCCCTTGGTGACATTGTTTTATGCCAGGTGAGTATTTCTGGTGGTAGATCCTCAAATATCTGCAGTGCATCCTCTCCATATTAGACTGACGGTAGGTTCTGTGAAGCGACAAAGATAGCCACCTTATCTTGTGCAGTTTGAAGATGAATAACAACGTCTTGGGGTAAGGTCTGCAGTGCCTTACTGGCTTTGATAACTCTGAAACTCCAGTATGGGTTGTTGCTTGGCCAGGACACCAGGCTGTAAGAGTGCAAGTAGGCCTTGGAGATAGGTGCGAAGCGCAGCTGGCCCTACCATTTTTGGCACCCCTCTCACTCTTATGTTGACCTGCCTAGTCTTAATGTGAAGCGTCAGAGTGTTGTTGAGTGAGCAGAGTCTCAGTAACAGTCTTTAAGGAGGCCGCATTGGATTGCACAGAAGAGACTTCTGTGCGGATCACAGCCAGTTCCTCCCTCACCATGGATTGGAAATCTTTAAATAGTCTCCGTAAGTCACCTCCAGTCACTGGGGTCTTATAGGAGTAGATATTGGGGGATTTCACGGGGCTTGCAGGTTTTTTGGAAGAAGCTGAATCTTCAGAAGATTCATCTGAGTTAGTTTGTGCTGATAAGTACTGCACATTGCTGTGTTTACCAATAGCTTTTGAGGCCTAGACAAGAGAGTCCAAATATCTTGGGTTGTCCACAGTTGAAACGGTTCGCCTCTTTTCTGCTTTTGCCCCATGTTGCTGGTCGACCATGAAGTAAGTTTTCCGTTTGTAGATGCTAGTATCTGGAGTGCAGAGGAAACATGTCTCTCATGGCCATCGCTAGCTCCGTCCCTACTTGTGCTTCTATATTAGAAGCACAAGTGGAAAAAAAGTTTAGAGGTAGAGCAGGTTATCAAACACTTTAAGAGTAATAAGACTCCAGGGCCAGGCAGCTTTAATGTGGAATTTTATAAATTGCTTCAGCCTCATATTAAATCGTACCTAACAAGTATATTTAACACCATAGTCGGGACGTACCATTTGGACACCTGCACAGGCAAAGAATCCTAGTTCCGAAACCTAACGATACCTTGGTAAAGTCATTTAGACCTATTACCTTCTTAAACCAGGATGTCAAAATACTAACCACCATTATGACTAATAGATTGCAACCATTTTATAGTAGAAGCACAAGGGAAAAAAGCTTAGTTGTGCTTCAAGGCAGGAATTATTATGCATTAGTATCAATTCCAGCAAGACTGAACACCTCAAAACATGGCATGCTTATAGGATGATAAATTTACTGCATTTCTGTGTAGGAAACCTGAGCAGAAGTTAAACTAAAATGTAGCCACTAGTGAGAACTCTTGATATGTTGTCTAAAAGAGAGGTGCATTAACCAGCTAAGCCACAGAGCCTACCTGATTTAACATCTGTTGTCACTATGTGAATGAAACAATAGGGATTATGCAGATAAACAGACAATCTCAAGAATTTCAGATGTACATTTCTTGTTCACTCTAATTTTCTCTTTTAGGGTTGACAGATGGCTCTGACTAAGATTCTGGAATGCTACAAAATTCTGGATACAACCATAGAAAACAGTACAAATGTCTACTATTTCCTTAAAATTTTGCGGGACAGAGTCCCAATGCTGGATTGTGCAGGTTAAACTGGTTATCCTACTTTACATTATGGAAGAGAATGTTCAATGTCTCTATGGTGTTTTTTAGTAGATTTCAGATCTAATTTATATTATGTTTATACTATTGTTGCCAACTTTATTAGGGTGAGAAGCGCAGACAGTTTTTGTTTTTTTGTATACACTGTACAGCCAATTACATCATCTTTTCCTTATGCTTACACCAGTTTATTAGACTTCATTTTACACATGTATATAATATAAGCCTGGGACTCACTTAGCGCTCAGACATTTTTCTTTTTCCTGTTTGCACATAGTTGAGGTTGTTGACTTCTCTTTGTCTGTTTGAAGCTTGCTGTCCAGGGGTAATTTTGGAGGAGGCTTAATTGCACCTCCTCCAACATACTAAAAAGGTATTGGAAGCAGTATGGACTGCTTTGTGTGCCCACTACATAGGAGGTGAGATTAGGTTCTCACCTTATTAAGAGTGTGCTTGCTGTGGCGGGTGAGCTTCATCTAACCAAAGCCTCTCATTTATATTGTGTTTATACAATTGTTGGCAACTTTATTAGGGAGAGAAGCGCAGACAGTTTTTATTTTTAGATTACAGCTGTATGTCTGAAATCAAGATGGCAGTTTTTATACAGATGAACCAAATTAAAAGGCAATTAGACAAAAAAAAATTTCCTAGGCTATAATACATTCTGTTTTCTAGTCACTAAAAACAACAAAAAAATCAGACACTGAGAGGCATTATTTCCAACTCAACTATTAATGTTTGCTCTGTGCAGTTCACTTTTCAGTGAATAGACCACATTGTCTATATAAGGAGCTATACGGCTTATACATGCATATTATGCACTTTTTAAATTAACGGTGGGACTTCCCATTCCAGTGCATATCTCCAGTTGAATATTTACTAAGCATGAAAATGTACATATATCTAAATCAGCGCTGGTTCCCTAACCACATTTTTTATTTAATGTCTTTTTTTAAATTTTATCTGAAGGCAATATTTTATAGGTTTCTAGAAAACAATGAACTGATTTATCTGGATGTTTTATGTCCATGTACTGGACATTGGGAGCTATGGAGGCAGGAATCCCATAGAAAAAAAGCTTTGTGTTATATATGTATATGTGAGTGAGTGTGTGTTAAACAATTTCACGGACATCTGTCATGCACAGTTAACTTTGCATTGCTGCATTTTAAGTTGTGGGTCCAGCCTTGGCCGGCAGTGATAAAGTAGCTGGCAGCTTTCGAAAAGCCACTGGATAACAGAGCATGAATCATAAAACAGACTGCTGTGTAGCAATATCCAAGTTCATTCAATGCAATGGAACCATGCAGAGGACTTTTATCCCCAGCTAATTATGTGGAAACGTCTAAGACAATAAAGCATCTGGTGGTCTTTCTTCACCATTTCAATTTTTCTCAATATTGTGACAGGAGAAAGCATTGTATCTTTCCCAGGGTAGTTGCTGTGAAGAGGAGCAAAAGCAAGGGTCAGAGAAGAGCAAATAGATGAATTTATAACTCTTTTTATTTGTTCCCTTACTATTGTTCTAATCAGGACTCTCCAAACCCCTTTACTTCGGAACTGAATTTTTTGGAGACCACCATACTTTCTCCACTCAGGCTGAAATCTTATTATTTTGTTGTTGTCTGTATTTATACCACCCAAAACGGCCAGTTTCCTGCCATAATAGCTTGCATGTGAGAAGACATGACTGCTTAGGCTCATACTGCCATCTCCCAACCAGAGAACCAAATCAAGCCGATGAAATAAACGCAAACAACATTAGTAGGTAAGGGCTTGGCCACAGCTTTATTAATATTTAACCAGTCAATTAATGTAATCAGCCAGCTATAAAGCCATCAGTCTCAGAAGGTGGTTGACCCAACGATTAACAAGAGCTATAACCTCCTGATAATGTCATCTACCACCAGCAGGAAACAGCTCCTTAAGGCCAGTGGGGAGGATTTCCAGGATAACCAACCATTGCTGGAGAAAAAATTACCATCACCACATAGCCCCTGGCCACACAAAGCCTGGCAAGGGTGTTCAACCCCCCTTACCGGAAAGTGCTCATTCTATACCATCCTGGAGACCCATATTAAAGATATCCAACCTGATAGGGGTAAGGTGCATGCCAGCCTGGCAAATCATATGGGATTAAGACCTCCATGATTGTTCTGATTAGGAGTCCAGCAGCAAGTCAGCAGGATGAAGAGGCAAAATTGCCAAGGAACAGGCACTCCCCACTAATGAGCATCAGGGTCCACAGTGTTGAAACATTCAAACTGCAAACGAGACAAGGAGTCAGCAATTATAGTGAATGTGACAGGCCTTAAACCAAATGGTATGTTGTAAGGATCTAAGTACTAGGTGAGTAGGGTTGCCACCTTTTCTTCAACAACAAAAAAACGGCCATGCTACTGCCTCCATAGACTTAACATTGGCCTCAAGCCAATTTTTTTACCAAATCCCTATCCTCGGGAACCATGGAAAACACATTCACATATATTTTCCCTGATTTCCTGCAGAATATGAAAATCCAATGGTGACAGTTGGAGGTTACCTGTGGGGTGGGGGCCTGAGAAGGAAACTTGGGACATGGAGGAGTCAGCATGCCCTAAGGATATTTGTGAATGGGAGGGGGTAGGGCCACCATCAGGGTGGGATGGACAATACACGCGTCCTGGGCCAGGTGGGCCCAGGGGGCCCGCTCGTGCCCCGGCCCTTAAAAAATATGTAAAAAAAATTGTGGGCAAATGGGGCAGCTGCCCTGGGCCCATTCATTTCTGGGGGCCCAAAGAAACTGCCCCATGGGGCCCCATTGCCCGTGTGACTGTCTCACATGGAGACAGTCACGATCAGGCAACAGCCGGCAAATGGCCCAGCTTTCTGTCTCAGCCGCCGGAAATGTCCTATCTGGTGGCTGTATTTCCTGCACGCAGCGTGCGGAGGAGATGGCCGATCAGCAGTAACCAGGTAAGTACTGGGGAGGGGGGGGATTGTGGCCTATTAATGGACAAAAAATGAGTGGGCTATTAATGGACAAATAATGAGTGGGCTATTAATGGACAAATTATCATTGGCCTATTAATGGACAAATTACCAGTGGGCTGTTAATGAGCAAATTATCAGTGGGCTATTAATGGATAAACTATTGGGGGAGGGGGGGCAGAATTTTTTTCAGTAAGGCAGCCCTGGGAGAGGGACCCCATCCTATCCAATACATCCCCTTGAAACCCAGGGGCCCCAGTGTATGGGCTGTGTGTTTGTGTGTGTGTGCAGTGAGGTGCTGTAGATTTGTACGCCTTGTGCTCAATGGCAGTGGTCATCGCAGGACCAGTGAAAGCAGGAGGCATTGCAGGAGAAGATGACATGCTTGCTTTATATAGGGAGAGGTATATGCAGTAGAAAGAGGGAAGTGTTCATGGCATTATACAGAACACTGGTGAGACCTGACTTGGAATATTGTAAATACTAATAGAAGGTTTAGAAAATTGGGCAAACTATATGTGCCAAATGGGAAGGAAGCAGCCCGGTCTGGTAGGTGACTGACTCTCTCTCCTAACGCACAGAGAGAACCTAGTTTTTACTTGGGATCAGCAGATGGGACCCTAACTAGTGAAAGAGAGACCCCAGCACTCTGCAGACCCCGATCATACTAGCGGGGCGAGCCCCCACCTTGATTGGCTGTGCACACGCTTCAAGGAAGCAAGGGTTAAAACAAGTTGTCCTTTAAGTTACTTATTTGTTGCAAGTTGCAAGGGTTAAGTGTTTTAACTTCCCAGTAAAATCCAGAAATAACATTTCTGTATTTTCATTCATGACTTGCCTTTTCTATTGTCTCATTTCAAATGTATACTAGAAATTAAGTTTTATATTTTTTGAAAGTGTTATGTTTGATGGAAAGATAATGATTTAAGCATGATAGAAAAGCATGATATTGATATTGTCCCTGATTCTCCTGTAATTATTACCATAATGTGATAGAGTTGTTTATTTTCCCTTAAAATGAGTGGGTGGCCTCTTGTTTTGTGTGCAGGGCATCCGCTCCAGTCTAGCCTCTGCCGGGTACAAAAGATGTTTTCTCCTTCACTAGTAATGTAGCATATTAGTATTGCTCAGTGGAGTTGCAGGTTAAACAGCATGAAACCAATTAGCTAGCACTCAAGAACTGCTGTGAAAACGATTTCCTTCACAGAGCTTGTCAACCCAGCAGGAAGAAAGTAGAGAGTCAGATTATTGTAGTCTGAAGCAGCAGGGCTGTTTCCAAATTTAAAACATACCTAAAATTCCAGCACCTTGAATATTTGTACTTGTTCAGTCCAACATGCATGGCCTCCTCTTAGCCCCCCCACCCGCCTTGATACATGCAGATATATGTTTTATTCAGAAACAGCCACAAAAACAAATCCGTTACATTAAATTAAAACTCCTAAAGCCAGAGGTCAGCATGACTACTGAATAAATAATAATAAAGTATTTAGATTGCTCTTATTTTCAAGTACACCCTGGGGATGTATGATTGCCCATCCAAGACATGTTAATGGTGCTCCTTTTATCTACCTCAGAAGGATGTAGGGATAAATCGGCCTCACCAGTAATCGAACCTGCAAACAGGATTCAGCCCATTGTACATTTAAGCCATTTTCCAGAATTGCCTGGGTAATTATTCTGGACCAATTATACAGTACATAGGGTGTAATGTTTAGAAAATAACAAAATATATGCGGTCATGTAGTTTCATGCTTACTTTTTAAAAGTAGTTGATAACAATGCATGTTCCTCTTGGTGGAACAACACAAGTCTCTTTTTTTGAAACGACATTAACTGATATACAAGCTATTTGCATTAAAGGGACACTAATCTTATTTTTTTTTCCACTTGTGCATTGAGATAAAAACACACGTGAAAAATGTAGTGTTCTTTATCTTCCCTACTAGGAAGATAAACTGGTATATATGTTTATTACCACATATCAGCTTGTTCTCTGAACGGCAGCGACCATGCTTTCCCGGGAAGTAGGCAGTCCGTTCTGGTTGCCAACTGTCTCTCTCTCTGCTGGTACTTTAACTATAAGACTCTTCTACTGATCCCTCGTAAAATGAGGATATCTCTCTGCACCGGCAGAGAGAGACCTCTGGGATGGACAAACCCCAAAGATGAACTGGGTCAACGCCCATTCTAACTGAGTGTCGAATAGCTCTGCTGCAATAAAAAAATAATTGTGATAAGCAAGAACTGTGGGTTCTGTTTTTTCACTACATATTTTTCAATATATTTATATATTTAGAAGTGTGATTTTTTTTTAACAATGTGGTATAACAAATATTAGAATATTTTTAGCATACTGGTTTTATATAGAAACTTGTTTATACTGATGAGAACTTCAATGTTAAGCAAACTGTTTCATTTGCACCACTTCTAATTAATTGATTAACTATGATAGATGCTATTAGCCTTCTCTCTGTCCTATATAGTGTATGCAAGGATTAGTTTTATTTACATGCAGAATCAAAGGGGGTCAGATGAAATTCCTTTTAGCCAGAGTAGAAGCGAAAAAAACCTTTGTAAACCAGATACAGCCACTCTGGTCACTGGTCGTGAATTGGACATCAATAGTCTACACTAATACATTACTCCAAGGTTTTATAACTAGTGAATATGGGCCACAAAACCCCCAAAACAGCAGAGCAAACTAGCTATTGGTGCCAGATATTGGAACTTTGTAGTCTTCCAGACCTCAGTTGATGAAACCCACGACTATTCCTGGTAACACTCCAGTAAGTCTGTGGACTGCACTGATGAGCCAGCTGGTTTACAACAAAAAAGACCCCACAATACTAATGCGGAACCCAACCCAGATGGCGCAATGCCAACAAAAGGAGACATAAGGGTACAAGGGTCACTTGTTTAAGCCCCACTTGTTGGTCCCGCCAACTATTTTTCCCCCGATGATGGCCTCCCATGAATTCACTCCCTGTCTAGTTAGTAGTTATATGTATCATAGGTATTAATGAATATACCTTCATTCTGTATATTTGTAAGGTGGATACTAACCTGATTTTTTCCTTTTTATCATTGTTCTAAGTTTAACAAGTCCATGAGTACCTTCCATTCTACTATAAAATATGAAATGAGTCTTTCTTTTTACTTGATACTTGTTATACATGCTGATGTATCTTTCTGTTCTTAGTGTACTCCCGACTATTCATGCTATGTATTTCTAAGCAAAGACTCGATAAAATCCTAATAAAAAAATTTAAAAAGGTCAATTTCCTGACCTACAAGCCTTCCTTGGAAACTGTGTCTGCAACTATGCAGGTACAACAATCTCAGAATTGAGATCAGTCTGGCCTTCTGGCCCAGCAGGCCTATGGCCTACAGCAGCAGGGGATAAGATTGGATTCAAGTAGTGGTATACTGAGTGCAGTAAGGCCCACTGCCCTCCCCCTACCTGACCAGGTTTCACAATACCGCCCACCAGCTGAGGAAGAAGTCAAAAAGCGTCCTGTGGGGTGTAGTCGTTTTTAGTGCAAACAATACCCAATTGTTCTGAATACCTGGCCAGGTAAAAAAAACCTAGTGGATAAGAGATTTTGTAAATTTATTGTGTTTTACTTTATTCTGTGTATCTGTGGTCCTAATTTCTGACCCCCTTAGTATGTTATCTTTGTATTTTATCAAGATATATGCTTAATATCCACGTGACCACCTACCTATACGCTTAGTGGCCTTGGTTGTTTGTCTTTTGTTATTTATTTCTATTTTTATATTTTTTCTGTAATAAATTTTATATTTTATATATATTTGTCTGCAGAATGTATATTATTACTCTACCCCTTTTTTCTATATATATATATATATATATATATATATATATATATATATATATATATATATATATAGCTCTGTCTCACTTTGTAATTACCGTATTTGCTCGAATATAAGACGAGGTTTTTTTCAGAGCAAATGCTCTGAAAAATCCTCCTCGTCTTACATTCGAGGTCGTCTTATAATCTGACCTCAAATTGAGGTCAGATTATAAGACATGGATCCATGTCCCCAGCAGAGCCCCCTCTCTAACAGCAGGGGATGTCTGCGCGATGAGAGCAGACTCCCCTGCTTCCGCCTGGCACGACCGCCGGGGCTTCTATGAAGAAGCCGGGTACTTCCGCTTTCGTCACAGAAGTCCCGGCGAGCGTGCCGGGCGAGCGTGCCGGGGGCGGCAGCAGGGGAGTCTGCGCTCGTCGCGCAGACATCCTCTGCTGCCCCACTAGGCACCAGGGAGAATCTGGCAGCTGGGGGATGTCTACACGATACGTGCAGATATCCTCCATGCTGCCTGACACCAGCTGTCCGTCATAATAGACTGCCGTGTCGGGCAGCATGGAGGATGTCTGCACGTATCGTGCAGACATCCCCCGGCTGCCCCCACTAGCCACCAGGGAACGATACCAGGTAAGAGGGGAGGGGGACGACGACGAAGGACACAGACAGACAAGGGGAGGGGGGGATAGAGAGAGACAAAGGGAGGGGGATGGGGGGAGGACACAGACAGACAAGGGGGGGAGACACAGACAAGGGGAGGGAGGGGGACAGAGAGAGACAAAGGGAGGGGGAGGGGGGAGGACACAGACAGACAAGGGGGGGGGACACAGACAATGGGAGGGAGGGGGACAGAGAGAAAAGGGGAGGGGGGATAGATAGAGACAAGAGAGAAGTTTTGGGGGGAGAGAGAGAAAACGCTGGGGGAGAAAGAGACAGCTGGGGGAGCGGGAGAGAGGCCGCATTGGCACATAAAAGCAAATGAAAACAAGAAATGTATTTGTATAATATAAATTTTTTTATTAAATATTAAAAAGCAATTAACATATATACAAGTTAAACTTTTTTCCTATAGGGTAGTCTTATAATCAGGCTTTTAGTTTTTTTCCTAAAGGAATGTACAAATTTGGGGGGGTCGTCTTATAATCAGGGTCGTCTTATAATCGAGCAAATACGGTAATTGTTCCTTTCTCTGTAGTGGTATCTTCCATTGCATCCCAATATTAGGACTAGCTGCTTGCAAAATATATTTCTTTCAGAGTAGCTTGTTACTCCCCATTTTTTGAGATAGTTGTCTTCACACTATCAGTCCATCTTCTCCAGTCTACTTTTATACCAGTTTATGGCTTAGTATGTCATTTATATTGTGTTTTCGGAGTCAGATTCTTTCTCTTCAAATTATTTTGATGTTATTGCTATTTCTTTTATTTTATTAGCGCTGTGCCTATATTTTCTTTCACAGGTACGGGTATGCCAGGAAGAGGAACCCTGTGAAGTAGGACACACACTGTAACATCTACCTCCAAATGGGGAACTGCATTCTCTCATGTTTACAAGTGGCACATATGGACACTTTGGCTTGTATATGCACTTTTATGTCTATTTTCATGTTAGCAGCTTTATTAAGCTGCCATTAAAAAAAAAAAATGTATATGTTTTTACCCTACGTTTGGCTCTCTCCTCCATCTATTTTCAGGTTTGCTCTTGTATTATAGTGAAGGGTGAGCCTTCTCTATAATACAAAATGGGAAGAATCCTGTCCAACTATGGGACTGTGGACCTGTGATTTCTATAGCTGCAATCCAAACCAGAGCCAGGTGTCATAGGCTCTGTGATATGTGAGTGTGTCTTAAAGGTTGGTTAATAACCAACTGCATATATTACAGAATCACACATTGTTATTTTTTATTTTAAACTTTTTTATGTTAAACAATTTCCTTCATACTTTAACATATTTCTTTGTGCAACACTTCTTTTCTAATGTCATCTTTTATTTGAACCTTGTGGATTTTTTTTTTTATTCCTGATACACATAAAATCTTTGGGATAAAATAATTTCAGACATACTACACTATGTTTTTTTTTCTGGTTTTTGACAGGTTTAAGGTCCTGATTTCCGTTCACAGCAACAAATGGGTTAAATTAGCTTTTTGGACTTTTAAGAATGTTTGTTATTTGTCTTTTAAACACTTACAAGCCATTATACATAGAACTATATCATTTTTATTTTTATTCTGTACTTTGTACACATTCTTGTAGGTTTTATCTGCTACTAAGTATCTTTTATTGTGTGGGGTCTGCTTGCATTAGGTTAGTTTATCCTGATCTTTATACTTCTTTCCTTTCTTTTTTTTTGCAACATAAATCTATTAACTATGTTTTCTATAGCTGGGCAGAGGTAGTATATAAGCAAGATTAAAAGGAGATGGGAAAATAGTTCATTATTATTGTAAAACTGGTGAATAGAAATACATTTTATGATGACATGTCTACATTAATTACTATAGATTCAAATAGATTGCTACAAAAAATGTATTTTATATTTTCTCAAAATTTTATTTAACTATATTTGGTTAAAAAAAAATATATTTTCCAGTAAAAAAGTCAGTGAAATCATCATAAAAAAAATTAACTGTTTTCGAATGACACAATGAAAAAAACAAGAATCTTTTTCACTATTCTTTTTTTTTCTTATCTAACTTCTATCTTTTTTAATTGAGTAGATACATCATTCAGTCCCTGAAATTACATATAAATAAATTATTTTTTACTGCACATTTCACCTTTTTCTTATTGATTTTAACATTTCAATAATAAAAACATTTGAATAACAAATCAATGTATGAAAATAGTAGTGTTTAGTAAAAAAAAAAAAAAAAAAAAAAAAGACCAATTAAAACGCTGCAGCTTTTAATAATGACTACAATAGTGTACCTAACATATTTAAAAATATATTCATTGGCTCATTGCATTTCTATGAGGCCTACAGAACCATTGTTCAATTAAATAAATTTGCATGTTTTTATACCGTGTGTTCATTCACAGAGACCTTCATCTGCCAGCAATCTGTCTTAGTCTCATGGGTATTACGATTCTTATCTGCATCCCATGTGTAAACCCCGTTGTGCAGTATATCTGCCATCATTTAAGGCATTTGTATCTATTCCTTTTTTTATTCCATTATATTGGAATCGAAAAATATACAGGAAAGGCAGTGATTAATGAACCTGCTGCTGCCAATCTACATACTGAAATCAATAATTAAAATAATTAAAAGTATTAATGCCAGTAAAGATATTTATTTTAATTCTCAGTTTTATGCATTTCAATTGTGAACTTTTATTCCAACTAGTGGCAGATGTGACCCTCTATATGTTAGTGGTCTGGGTCCTTGAAAAGTCTGACTACACTGGGACTCTTATGTTATTATATCTCTTTCTTTTTCATATTATTTTTTACTGTATTGTCCTGAAAGGGCAGTATCCAATGGTCCAAGTCAAGGTAAAAAAAAAATCCTAATTTTCGTATACGGATGTTGCCAGCTTTCATTTTACCTTTTTCCATATCAGGTTTTATTGATATAATAAGCAACTTTTATTGACTTATGTGGGACACATATTTTTTTTTTATTCCATACATATTTGATTTGAAGGACAGCCAAAACTAATGGTGAAATAGTAAAGCAACAAACATTTTTAGAACTTCTTGAAATCGAAAGTGTTGGGAAAAAAAAAAAAAAAGGACCATTGCTATTTGCTATATATATAATGGTGATTGTGCTTTTTTATACGCCCTCACACTAGATTTAGGGAGAAGAGAATTCGACAAACATGCTGCAAAACCTAATTCTTTATACATTAGTTGAGTGTCAGAGCAACTGGGAATTTCTAGTGTGTGCTTTATAAGGTGCAGACAGAGATTGTGCCAGTATTAGGTGTTATGTCAGTGTGTGCCACCCTTACACATAACCCCAATATATGCTAGGTTTCTTCAATAGTGCCTTCTTGAATGCTGTTCCGGCAGATTGTTTGTTTTATGAAAGTTTAATGGCTTGTTTGATGAAAGTCATTTACATTTTATTGAATTTCATTTTTGTTAACAATAGCAAGCTGGGGTGTAAGCAATATTCTATTAGAGAACACATTTTCTGTATGTCACCTCACAAATCATTGAACTGTTTATAGCTCACTGAAAAACAAAACTATAAAAAATAGATCTAGCTAGAGTTTTAGGAGAGTGAAAGCAGACGCAGTCACATGACTATGTAACCAGGAAAAGGTTTTTAGTTTTGTTCATTTAAATTCTATGTAGAATAATGTTATAAAAAACATCTAAGTGATACTACCAGAAATATGTTTTATTTTATTTAACTTTAAACACAGTGATAGTACAATAAAAGTATTGTTTGCAGAAAAAGTAAAATTTCCCCGATACTATCCTGTAATAAAGAACATGTGAATAATTTCTAGGCAACATTATAAAAATAATAAAAATAATAATAATGGCATTCATAACCAAGTATTTAACTAAAAAGGCTACATTGAGATATTCTTTGGTATTTATGTACACCCTGGTAATGTTACAAATCCATCCATGGAATATAGAATATAATTATTTGTTATTTAAACATTTTTAATATTTTCGTTATAGGTTTATGAAAAAATATACTTGTATAGAGACCTGCATGCAAAAAAAGATATAAAAACAAAATTGGATAGATTTTACAATTATAGAAATGTTTGCTTATGTATAATAAGTTTTGCACAAGTATTTGATTTGATACTTTATCAACATGATGGGAATAAAAAAAAAAAATAGTTTGTTTAATTATTTTAACATAAAATAGAATATGTAAGCTGCTAATGAAAACTGAAGTAGACCGAATCATATCAGTAAAAGAAAGCAGTGCAGTCGTGTTTAAACAATATATTGGGCAATTCATAGTCACTGGCCTCAACTTGAACTTGCGATAGTGGATAGAGCTGTTTATTGATCCAATGCTGTAATGAAATATGATATGATAGCATTCTTTCGGTCACAAATATATACGTATAATGATGTAATGGGGAACACTGATTTGTGGGTTTTCAAAATGAAGCGTTTGTGGGTAATTTATTTAATTTGATTACTAGCAATTTTTTGGAAGATCTTCTATTACAGATGGACCAATCTGTATAGCATACTAGTCAACAATGTATTGTGAGATATGAACATGGTTTGCACATTATTAGTGATACATATTAGGCTCTACTCAATAAATAGAGAATTGCAGAAGGTTGCAGGGAAGTGAGATGGAAATTTCAAACGTTAGGCCAATGTTGTCGAAAAATTCTATAATACTGCTGAATGGGAGAGTTTTTCCAACTCTGCTACTTTGGCCTGAAGTTTTAAATTCCTTTCTCAATTCCTTGTAATTCTGTCTTTATTAAGTAGACCCTCTAGTTATCAGAGTATTTGAATTTGATTCCATATTGAATCAAAAAATTATTACCATAAATTTTACACCTAACAACTGAATTTTATTCTAACATTCTTTGACCTGACCCAATCTTCTCTTTGGTTAGTGAGGTGACAGTTGTAAGCCACATCCATTTTGTGACGTTGTCTTCCTTCTAATTCGCATAACACCAAGTCTGTTCTATTCCTGCACTCAGAGGAAATGGTGGGGATAGAGCTCTGTGCCACAGAATTGTTAAAACGTATCTTGAAATGATTGATTTAATATATATTCAATATAATGCAAAATGTCGTACTGCAGCTAATATGAGAAGCCAGTAGTTTTTTTTAGTGCCTTTAGTGCACAATGTGATGCTGTAACTATTTCTAGTAAAAGAACATTATATACTTAAGAATAAAAGAAAAAAATTCTGGAAGAACACAAATAAGTGCCCAAGTGAAAAATGCACTACATAAAAGTAAATGGCATGTAGGCAAAAATTGTACACTTTCAGAATAAAACTGCCAAAATACAATATTTATAAGTAGAAACGTGTTTAAAATATTGTCCCACAATAATATTTTGCCAAATTAAAGGAAAATCAAGATGGTAGCTCCTAGAAGTTTGCCACTGTACCCATCAAAAATTCTGTTGGCACTATACTCAACAAACAATTTATACATAATATGGAATGAGAATAAAATTGATGTTTGGGTCACATTTTCCAGTGTCTGTCAAAGAAGCCAGGTATATCAAAGAACAAGGGCTTTTATATTAAAAATAGGGCCATATCAAAGGAAAAAATTTTCGTAGCCACAAAAAGAGTACTGGAAATGCTTACCATAAATGAAACATATTTACTATGAAAAAGGTGAGTTGAAACACAAATTTGCACTGTTAGTATTTTTAACGTAAGCTATATTAGCATCACAATGATGTTATGCCAAATATATCTTTATTATCCCTCAAACAGAATTTGTTTTAAATTAAGTTCTTGCGTGGAAGTTATATAATGGGAGGACAAAGCATAATAAATATTGCTCTGTGTTTGAAGGCTTTATAAAAGACTTTAATACGAGAATAATGTAATGGACCATTTGCATAGTTTCCTTGTCCAAATAATAATTAACTTATTTTAAAGTTAATCAAGGTTATGGACCATAGTAATACTGTAAATGTAAAATGGTGGTAGAGTAATACTATAGATGCTATTATGCAAATGTCTAATAAATAGCCATGGGTGGCAGCTTTGCACTTAGGAAATTAAAATCCTGGTTAAGAGACCAATCATTGATTAAACCTATTCATGTTGGACTAATGTTCTCAGAATATTACCCCAAATATAGACCCTGAAACCATTTCTGGATTAAATATCAATTTGCATGAGCTCATAAAGAAAAAGAAAAGCTGTAGCAATTACAAATTTAAAGTCATGAAGCTAATAAGATCCTATTTGTCTCCTTTTAGCAAATGAGCTTCAGGCCGTAGACCACTGCGCAAAAATGACAACAATCCGCCATTTTGTTTATTCTAAACTCATAGAATAGCATTAAGCTGGATGAAGAGTATTCACTTATTACCTATTATTTCACTTATACACATATCTAGACAATCTACAAAAATACTTTACATCATGTCTGTCTTCAGTTACAGTCATTTAAAAATTAGTCTAATATATTTGTACAAACACTTTGAAGGAGTTCACCTTTTGTAGCACCTGAGAGGTAGGCACTTGTGGGAAAACATGTATTTTTATTAATTTATTAATTCATGTAAAATAAAATTGGAACAAGGCTCAGCAATGAGCTACTGTTCATAATCTGGAAAAGATATGATTGGGCATAATTGTTGCCTTTTTGTTTTAGTCCTAAACCACTTATTATTCAATTCTTCTAGACAGATGACTATATTATGCATTATATGTTCATATAATAGCAAAATACTTTACTGAGCTGACAGAAATATCTTGTTTACCACCCATATAATATACATTGATTATAACTATGTTTTGATTAATTACTAGAATTTTGGTGACTGACTGTTTAACTCAGGACTCTTCCAAATAATGTGTACAGCAGGGTTACATAAAAATCATTACTACCCTATAGAATGCATCTTTTTAAGTGCCCCTACTTAAAAGCGCAATCGAGTTACCATAACTATGCCCTCCTGATTCCCAGATGTCTCAGTAAGGCACTGTTGACTTTTTTATCTAAAGGTGATTTAAGGTTTAAACAAATCAATTCCAATATACCTATTACCCAAAACAAGTTTTTAAAAAAACATACAAAAATCAAGTGTTATGTTTTGTATCAGATACAACAGTTTTTTCTTCCAGTGCCTATCATGTAACAAAAACTGTTCGTGAAGGACCCTCCACTTAGCCTCTCCCCTAACTAAATGTGCACTTCATTAATGTAAATTGGGGGTTTAATGCTCTTGTTGAAATTCTGAAGAAAGTGCTGCAGCCTTGCGAAATGCTTAAGCATCATTGCAAATTAGATTAGGGACCAAGAAAGCCAGTAAAATTAGAATGATAATGGTTGATATGGCTTCCTGACAGGCATGACTATTCAGGGATCAATGGGATGAGAACAGCTTCCAGAGTGGAAACTGAAAGGAAGGCACAAACATCAGACTACAGATGTGGCTTTTACTAGTGCTTTCAATTAGTTTAATTTGGTAAATGGTTGGGAACTGCACACTATTTAGCCAGCCGTGCTTATGAAACTCAACATCAAGATATTGCTTTTTCTTTTAAGATAAGAATTGGCTAGATTGTCTTTGTTTCCATTTAAAAAACATTAAAAAAAAACAACAAAATGAGAGAAACCAGCATAACAGACAAATAAAAGCCTGCTTTCTTTTCTCAAACAATGATCTTAGCGTCATCCATTTTGTGTGGATAAAAAGTACAACCTTTTGTGTACATTGGGACTGACCTGTAAATGGAAAGCCATACATCTATATATTATTAATCACTCGATTATATAAATATTATAGTATTTAAACAGCAGAAGATAAAGATTTAAGCAAGAAGGGGTTGAAAGTTCAGTGAAAATATGTTCTCAGTATCCAAATATAGATAGGAAATGAATAAAGGCAAAATGACTAACGTTGCAAAAATAAACATAAGGTGCAAAAAATAAAAAATCATCCTTTCAATTCCATGATATGTGCAACTCTCACTATGGTTTAAGTGGGTTAAAAGTGACACATAAAAATTGTTTATTTTTTATTCAAAAATCCAAAAGTGAAATACATACACCACAGAAAAAAGATTGTTGAAGTACACTAAGTAATGCACTCTTGTGTCTATACAATGTGTGTCGCTAAAAGCATTGCATGACAATTGCCATTCAGTATTTTTAATAGTAGATCCTGGCCCAGAGATCCTGTAAAATAAAAAAATATTCCTGGTACCCGTTAGTGAAACGAGTGTCTCCTTAATATAAATATGACATCACAGTCTGTGCCTCACCAGCCACCAACAATGTTACTAAGACTGTGTACCATCTCCTTGCTTACTCACATGCTCATTGGCTTGAATTAAATGAATCCATAAAAAGATAATGTAAACTTAGTATCAAAGTAAAAGTCTATTTCTCTACTCCTTATTCTATGTACCATATGTTATGGTGGGGATAAAGGTGATGGAAAACCTGCTCCACTTAAACCAGTTGCTTAGACATTATTAAACACAACACACAAGCCCGAAAAAATAGCTTTTCCCACAGAAATCCTAAACTTACAGTGTTACCACAATTGCAAGGAATTCTGGGTAGGCATATGATTATAAGGTTACCAATGATAACCTTTTGCCTCTTTATCGACTTTATACAAGGAGTTTTATTCTACCAAAATCAGTGGTTCTCAAATAAATCCATACAAGCTGTCCAGGATTAAGGGATTACCCAGTTGTGCTTAAATAAGGATATATCTCAAACCTGGCATGTTTTGGTACTTGAGGACTGGTTTGGGAACCGCTGATTTAGATTTGTTAAAAATACTAACATTCATTAAGTTCAACTTTCAACCCCATGCTGTTACAGTTGTTAATATAAAATGGTGGATCCCAACCAGTCATAGGGACAATACCATGCAAGAGTTTATACATGTCCTTAATGAAAAACAACTAGGCAGTCCCCAAATCCTGCCAAAATATACTAGTTAGATACAGAATTAAACTTACTACAACATCATAAATATAAATATACATAAATAAGAAAAAAACTAGTGCCAGCCACATGACCAGCAATAGTAGATTTCTTTTGAGCAAGGCTTTTAGGCTGAAACATCCCCGAAACATCAGGGTGCTTGGCTTTTTTATACCCTTGTTCACTGTTTCTGAAGATTTTTTGTCCGAAAAGGTTGGCGCTGATTTGTGCTAGTTGTTTATTACACTTTATATTGTATTTTTTGTAATTGTGTATTGTAATATGTTTCTTGAATTGTATAACAAAATATATATATATTGTATATTGAATCGCTAAATCCTTGACTGGTGGGGGACCTTGAGGACTGGTTTGAGAACCACTGAGTCTTGTAAAAATATGCCTTAACTTTCCAGATGATGCAGCACAGTGAAAGTGGTTTGAGGTGCTCCTACAGAACATTTAAACCCTGAAATAACCTTCTAGGTGCCATCAAATCTCTCACTAATCTGAAAATGTTTGCTTAAGTGCACTTAAAAACATAATGAATCTGCTAAACCTGTTAATATGTAACTACTTTATATATATATATATATATATATATATATTGGGGAGGGCAACTGTTGGCCCAGGGGAAGGGGCAAAAAATTGTACTTAGCAGTGCCCCTTCATCAGCCCACCTAATATCATCAGAGAAGATGAAGAACACATAGACAATCAAGACATATTTGCTGATAGATAAGGTACAGAGATTTATAGGCAGACAGAACCATGGTATAGAAAAATCAAAAGAGTTACCAACCGAGGCATTTAGAAGTGAAAACTGGTGCAGCCATATTACAGCATTTTGGGTAACTCAATGTATTTATTCAGTATCCAAATATAGACAGAAAATAAATGAAAGAAAAATGACCTAGATTTAAAAAAAAACATAAGGTTCCAAAAAGGTCACAATCATAGAAAAGACACAATGGTAAAAAATAAATAAAAAGTCACCATGGAGTAGAGTTGAATTTTTTTTAATAAAGATACTTTCTAACAAAAATGGTTAAACAGCTGCTACTAATAATGTTACTGGGCACTGTAGATTAATCATATGTATGGACTAGAGAGGTGTTATATGGCTGTATAGATGCATGGTTCTTCTCTACATGTGGCTATACTGAGCTGCTTTTGTCTTGTTTGTTTTGTTTCATGCAGTATGCTGGACCAACATCAATAGATAAAGAGAGGGATAAACAGAGAGAGAGAGAGAAATATAAAGACAGATGGGATAGATAGAAAAAGATAAAGAGAGAGAGAGACAGAGAGAGATCATAGTATGTGGTACCATGGTAAATAGGGGAGGGCTGGCAACTTTTGATCTGGGGAGCAAAAACAATTTAGTGGCCCATTTTGCAATATCATAAGACCATCATCAGAGACAGACACAGATAGACAGGCAGGACAGATATACTGACAGATAAGGTACTGAGATTGATAGACAAAACATCTAGATGGAACGTGCTACACACTAGGGCCCACGTGTCCAACTGCGATCCGCCAGCTGTTTCTGTACTACAAGTGCCATCATTATGTGGCATTCTAGAATGCAGTTTATTTGGTTTGTAGTTCTGCAACAGCTAGAAAGCTGCAATTGATTGCCTAGGCACTGAGGCATTTAGAAGTGAAAAGTGGTGCAGTCCCAGTCCATTTAGCTGCAGTGGAAGTTCCAGCTTGGGGAGCAGATGCCCCTCTGTCCCCCTTCCCAGCCCTCCCCTGATAATAAACATAGAGCACATGACATGAGGTTTCAGAGATTACCAGTCCATAATAATGTGTTCATATAACAATTTGTATACTGATCAAGACAATGTTATCGTATATTTTGGCATGATACAAAAAGCTAGCTTGGCGCACTGCATACAACAACACCCACTGTAAATGGGAGTTAATGCTAACATGTCAATGCCCTCATACGAAAATGGCATTGCTGGCATACATAAAATATGACTTGTTAAACATAAACTCTTTCTATATCAATCCCATTGTCTTTCTCTAGATTTACATCATAGAAAATTATTTAAATCTTATCCTATAGCAACCGTTCATAAGCATGAATAATATTCAATGTGTAATATCAGAGAACACTCACAGCAAGCATTCTAATGGAAGAAATGTTTAAACAAAGATACAATGGTGTAGGCTTCATTGTGCTGTGGCTGAAACTCACGAACTCTTAAAATAGTTGCAGTGTATTCTACAAATATGTCCCATCCGCAAGAGTAACAGCACAAAGATATACGAGGTGACTTTCACTCTGCATTTATCAGCTTCTTTATCTGTGACTGCAGAGTCATAACATTATCCCATTGACACTTTGTTTAAGCTGATTTATTTTTGTATATGTGATGTGTCTTGATTTAAACTTGTTTCTCTGACAAGTCGGCAGTTGAATAACACCATTTTTATCAGTGGCAATTATAGAGCTTTATTTAACTTGCATTTTGGTTTATTAATTACTATTATAATCTATACTTAGAGGGTTTACTAAACAAAAACTGGAGCCTCTGCCACTTAAAAGGCTAATCATGTGTTTATAGTATCCCAAATTTGCTGGGACAGTACACTTTTTTGGGGTCTTATGCCATCATATTGGGATGATGTCATACAATGTCATGTGACTGACCATTTTTGTCTCTGCCCCTGTGATGCCCTTATATGTTGACAGGTTTGAAATGGATAGGTTAGGTAGATAGGTAAGGTAGATAGATTGATAGGTAGATAGATAGAACAAATTATGTTTCTATGTTTCTAAATTGAATTAATCTGTAAGCAACTAAAAATTATGAATATAATGATGTTGTATTTTATATACCTTAATCTATCTTGGCCATGTCAGATTTTATCTGAGACAATCGTTGTTTCCTGTTAGTGGATTATTAGGTAAGCACGTTCTCCAAATCCGCCTGTTCCTTCCATAGAGTCTCACTTTCACTTATTCAGCTGTTAAAGCAGCTTAAAGCCTCATAGGAACATTAACATGTGGGTACTAATGCTAGATTGACCTTTATTCATAAAGTGCAAATGGTTGGAAGTAGAACAGATTGGTTGCCAGCAATTGGCTTTCATGTGCAGTTAAGACGCTTTGATTTCTCTTTCCTTTCTTCCTTTAATCCAACATCTCTGACTTGAATACATTTGCTCTCTATGTAAACATGCCGGTTCAAGCCTAGCTTTTGAAGGGATGTTGGTAGGTGACTTTTTAAAAGGTTTGCATTTGGATTTAAACAAATTAAGAATGGATGGAAACACTAGGCCTGAGTCTGATCTATGCAGATCTTTAAACTGAAATTCAATGTTCCTTTTGCATTCCTGGCTGTTTATTCAAAATGGAGTCTGTTCACAGAAGATCAGAAAGCTGTGATTTATATTGACTCTCAGACTTTATACTTCCTGGTAATCACAAAGGAAAGTAGTCTGTGAGAACACAATAAAATTAAGCTATTGTGGATTCTCCATTCCCTTGAAGTTATTTTAATTCTCAATAATCTTCAAAGCACAGTTACATATATATATAAATTGAAATAATTTTAACATGGAAGTTTAACTTATTATATGCAATACTATATATGGTATCTGTGTTTACAGACATAAAAATATGTGTTATATTATATACATACTGCATTAAAGTGTGCAAAATATTTTTAAAAAGGTTCAAATATGTATTTATTCTATACTTATGATACATTACAAATGCTACCCTCTTTATTATATAAACCAATAGTTTGCAAAGATTACATTCAAGTGTTTACAAATATAGCAAGTCTGGAATTTATTTGGTATTTGGTTCCAGCTGAAATATAAAGGATATACAGGCTGATACATATGACATTTTTATGTTCATGGTGCCTATAATATTGCCTTCACCCATGTGTAGTATGTATAACGATGTCTAAATGCTCTTAGTAACAAATATTAGTACAATTATTACTTGAATATAAGGCAAGGTTTTTTTCAAAGCAAATGCTCTGAAAAACAGAGCTGCAGGTATCTGATTCTCACTAACAGACATTACATATATTCTCTCCAGTTCCTGAGTGTCTCCAAAAGTTGGACTGTTGGGGAGTCTGACTGCTTAGATGAGCAGGCAGTGCGAGACTGCCGGACAGGATGTCTGTGTGTCACGACAATGCCACCAATCCACAACTAGACTACTAGGGATGTGGTGAGTTTGAGGAAAGGGTTTGGGTTAGTGGCAAGTCCTGTGTGTGCAAAATGGGTGCAAATGCAAGTTTGACTGCAATATGTTGCAGTGGAAATCCTTTGGGTGCAATACGTGTGCAATGGCAAGCGTGGATGCAGTATGGATGCAGTGGAAAGTCCTGTGGGTGCTATTGGGGTCGAATGGCAAGTCCTATGGGTACCATTTGGGTGCAATGGCAAGTGTGTATGCAATATGATTGCCGTGGAAAGTCCTGTAGGTGCAATATGGGTGCAGTGGAAGGTCCCATAGGTGCAGTGGCAAGTTCTTGAAAACCCCACAGTGAAAACACATTTTTCTCCTAATTTATGCATTCTAATAATACAATAATTTAATTATTTTGATTTACTTTTTTTTTAATTGCGGAGGCAAGCACTTGTCACCCCATCCCTTGCTCCTCTAATTTGACAAGCTGAGGACCATGCGAACTATATTACAGTTAGGGAACACTTATTTTTAACACCAGCATTATTACTCCTCCCTTGTTTGTTGTTATGATGCAAAACACCAGATGTGACCCCCGTACTCCCATACCTCCCTACATTTCTTCAAACAACACTCTTCCTCACAGTCATGTTCATGTCACAAGCAGTCTGGACATGTGTCAGTGACGCTAGGAGAGAGGGCAGAACATGCACAGTGATAAACTTTAAACAGCCAGCTCTACAGCTGATCTGTACCACTTGTGGTTCTTGATTTCCTGTATCTGGCGACTTTGTGTTGATTTCTCTGTGTACCCATTTGACTTGTGTGACCATCCGCTTTGTGTCCTGGGTTCTCCTGACCTATTCTCCTGGTGTTTCTCCTGGCATATCTGTTACTTTTCTGTCTGGAAACTCTCCAGTTAAGTTTAAACTTTGCTTTTACCTGTGCTGCATATCTATGCTAGAGCTCCTGTCTGCTGTAACTTCTTTGGAGTGTTAGTTATGATGATGTATCCAAGATTGTGCAAACCTTGTTTTGCAAGCCACTATCTGCATTGTATTTGTAGAGTGCTAACCTGTTTACCAAGAACCTTTCTATTTTGCCGGTCAGTGAGTTTCTACTGTGCAAATATCCTATTGGACCTTTATTCAAAAGATACATTGTGCTAATTGTTCCCGGACTCCTGCTTAGACCTTGCTATACATCGTTTGACATTTGCTATACAGTTCTGCAATTGGGTCTTACCACTAGAGATCCACAAAGTCCCAACCACAAAGGCGAGGCTAGTTCAAGATGAACAATTTCCAGAGTGGTGTGATCAAATTACAGGCCAGCACGAAACTGTATAGAACTTTCTGAACTCTACAGCACCTACAGTACTTTACTTTTTGTTTGCAGTCTATGTTCTTTTTTTAAACTATGCATAAATTCCACTTTGTATTATGGACAACACTGGCATTCATGATGTATGTATATGTGTGTATGGAGTATTAGCATATATTGTACATTAGTATTTAGTCACCATACCACCTGTTAAATTTATCTTAAATGTATCTTAAACGTTTTAAGCCTCCTAGCATTGAAACTGTGCCAGAACCCTTTCAAAAGTTTTTATTCATAGTATATTGTGTTTTACTTGTTCAACTGCCCATAATATTAATTACATTTTTACAATGCCTTGGGTGCTGTAGAAATAAAGAAAGTATTCTACAATTGCCTTTTAGCATCACGCCTAGTGTAGTGACTGTGTTAAACTCTATTCAGAATATTCATTTAAACCATGTCTGAATGAAATAATTGAAAAGTACAATTAGCATCTTTAGATGGACCACCAAGTTGCATGCACAAAGGTCCTCTCAAGCAGAACAAATAGGAAGTAGTCTCGGGACAGTAGTAGCTGGCATACAAGACACTGGGTTCATATGCATACAATGTCAAACTCTGAAAGGTGCAATTGAAAGTTTCAAATCCTGCTTTGTGGGTGGGAGGTACCATCTTGATGGAAACTTGATGAACTATCCACTGCTATTCAACCAGTTTCTACGGTAAAGCATTGTTTTAGTTATATACAAAATCTCCAAGCTGCTAATGTAGACTCACTATGTATGAATGAAACACAAAATGTATAGTACTGTGAGCTACATTTTGTACAAGTCATTCCTATTACATTTAGTTAGAGTGAGAGATAGCCAAACATCCAAGGACCTTTCTTTTGAAACTATACATGCTATCCCCTTAATTTTATATATTGCTTGCAATTTAGTTTATTCCTACTTCAGTCATTACGTATGGTAGAAAACATAACACATAATATATTCATTTCAATTACCTAATTAGGAGTGGGCTACCATGTTCCTTCAGAACATCCTCACTCCCTCTTGTACTGCTGATATTCATATCCTTGGACATTAAACAATTATTCCAAGAAATCTTAGGATTATTTGAAGGATGATCGAGATGCAGATGGGGAGGCAATAGAAGATGTTTGACGTTATCGTGGTATTCATGAAACCACCTGTTAGTTTAGCAGTATGTTATAATCCTGGAAAATGGAAACATTATTAATGAACAATGTCTGCATCATTGGATGCACCTGGTCCTCTAAAATGGCCCTGATTTTTTAGCCATTATATTACTATGATATACAATCATCAATCCTACGTGGTGGACCATACCATTGCAGTTGCCCCGCTAAGCTTGGTAGTCGGCAGCAGATATGGGTTGAAGGAACTGTTTAGCTTTCATAAAATGTAAATCCATCTTGATGTAAAAAATAGAAAGCTGAAAAGATGATACATTAGACCATAAAACTTTTTTTTGCACTGATTAAGAGTCATGGTTTTGTGCTCCTCAGGCCAGGTTATATCTCCTTGGGCTTTGGCTTGCACACAAGCAGTATTCAATTGGCAGATTTCCCATAAAATCCAGCTTTGAGAAAATCACAACATACATTTTCATTGCGACTGGGTAACAGAAGTGATGATTTTTATTCGCATTTTGTGTTTTGGAGGCTGTACTTCTGGAACAATTATCAACTTTCCTGTCAGTCTATCCTATTTGGTGAGCTTTGACCTGAAATCACACCTCTTACAACAGAGTTATTTATGTTGGTGACACACATTTTAGACACTCATTTCACACAGTAATTCCATTTTTCCTACCAAACGGGAGGTTAAACTAAAATTGGAATAATGAAATGTATGGGGACACAACATATCTCACAAAAACCTTGCATGTATATTTTTTTAAATATATGATTTGTAAGATAATAACATACACAGCCAGTATTCCCATTAACATATGCCCCAGCCAGGTGCTTACTAAATATGCCACTGTTAGTTTGCCCATTACATATGCCACAGTTTGCCTGTTAAAATAGTCTCTTCCTCCCCCTTTTCCCAGTTCTCTGCTGCTCACCTCAGTCTTCCCTCTTGCAAGTAGAGTGCAGGAAGAGGGAAATTGCCGCCGGGTTATGACATATTCAGCAGTAAATTCAGCAAGGCTGGACATGCATTGGATGGATGCAGGCTGCTGACCGCTACCCTACCGTGTCTCTGTGTAAGACATCACGCGGACTCACAGCTGTTCGTGTGACACAAATCTGTGTACACCGGAGAATGAAATCCGGACTGCGTGATTGTGGTCTGAATCCTGATATTCTGCCGAGCTCTGCAGAACTCTGTCCAGAAAAGCAGAACAGATGTAGATCATGGCGGGAGGGACAAACTCCCAAAATCTGAACTGTCCGGCACAATTTGGCATCTGTTTGCGTGGGAGGCAAAAACAATTTAGTTGGCTTTGGTGCCACTTCATCAGCCCACCTGATATCATCATAGATAGACAGATATAGACATGCAAGAAATATTTGCTGACAAATAAGGTACAGAGATTGACAGGTAGACGAGACAATTGGATAGAAAGATCAATAGTGTTACCAACTGTGGCATTTAAAAGTGAAAAGTGGTGCAGCCGCAGCCAACTGAGAGAGCGGTTGCCCTCCTGCCCCTCTTTCCAGCTCTCCACTGGCTTGTACAGATTCACACACACACTATATATATACCGTTTTTGCTCGAATATAAGACAAGGTTTTTATCAGAGCAAATGCTCTGAAAAAGACCACTCGTCTTATATTCGAGGTTGTCTTATAGTCTGACCTTAAATCGAGGTCTGATTATAAGACTGGGATCCAGGTCCCCCACAGAGCTGCACGGGACCTGAATCCCCCTCGCTAACAGGCGCTGGATGTCTGTGCAATGCGCGCAGACATCCTCCGCTGCTGCCCGGCACGTCCATCAGGACTTCCGGCTTCATCCTTCCGGCTTCATCATAAAAATCCAAGAAGAAGTGCCAGGCAGCAGCGGAGGATGTCTGCGCACATTGTGCTGATATCCTCCATGCTGCCCGACACTTCCGTCTATTATGACGGACCGGCTGCCCTTCATAATAGACGGAAGTTTCGGGCAGCATGGAGGATGTCTGCACGTATCATGCAGACATCCCCTGGCTGCTCCCACTAGCCACCAGGGAGAGAGAGACAAGAAGAGGGAGGGGGGGCAGAGAGAGATGAGGGGGGAGAGAGAGACAAGGTGGGGAGAGAGACAAGGTGAGAGCGGGGGGAGAAAGAGAGAGAAAAGGAGGGAGGGAGGTGGAGAGAGAAAGAAAAGTTTGGGGGAGGGAGAGACAACGTGGGAGGGAGAGGGAGAGAAATAACACTGGGGGGAGAGAGAGAGAGACAATGCTGGGGGGAAGGGGTGAAGAGAGAGAGAGAGACAAAGCTGGGGGAGGGGGAGAGAGAGGGAGAATTGGCACATAAAAGGAAATAAAAACAAGAAATGCATTTTTTTATATCATCATTTTTATTAAATATTAAAAAGCAATTTACATGTGAAAATTAAACTTTTTTCCTATAGGGTAGTCTTATATTCAGGCTTTTAGTTTTTTGCCTAAAGGAATATCCAAAGTTTGGAGGGGGTCGTCTTATAATCAGGGTCGACTTATATTCGAGCAAATACGGTATATATATATATATTACATTTCAAAGGACATACTTGTATTAATCCACTGTTTAAAGATTGAATTAATGGTAATGTGGATCTCGGAAATAACCCCTCAAAAATAATAAAATAAAAATAAAGAAACACGTTCTGTGCACACATGTCTCTGCAAACTATTATGGTCTTTGGCAGTCACTGACCAGCATAGTGATAATACCCAGAGATTTGGTAAAGGCCCCTTCTGTTTAATAAAGTGATTTGTTCCAGTAACAGTGATAATAAAATTGGCCAAATGAAACAGGATTGTACAATGAGGGCTTGAATCCAATTTGCTGTGCTAGTACCATTACAATTTATCTCTGTTTACTCTTTTATAGAATTGCTACCAGTCTTTTTATGTGCAATTAATTGGATTAATAGCCCTCAGGACCAAGGAAACAGCATCAAAGAGCAAAGTGCTTTCATTTGCATGTCAATTACATGATAGTCTCATCATGAGGCAACTAGCAAACTATGCAGTGACAAGTGACCTGCTTTTAGTTCTTTTACAGAGCTGTACAATTTAGGCCTCAGGGGCTGTAACCTGACTCTATCTTTCCAATTAACGTGCATATTATTAATTAGGATATTAAATATTGCCTAAAAATGGTTTTCATATGTTTATAGACCCTTTATCGAATATAGTTTGATACCAGAGCCGATGTTTCAATAAATAAAATTATACTATTTTTACCTTTTTGTTTTGGATCAGATAATTTGAATTTCATATGGAAATAAACTGGATATGCCTCAATCTGGCCCAAAGTCAGGGCATAGCGGGGCCAAATTGCATAGAAACCCGCAGTTCTACTACCCAATGTGGCCGATTTCTTCAATTTCCGCAGATTTCAGGCGGGCTTGTAGCCACATTCGGTTTTGGATTTCGCTTACTTTTAATTGTTCAAATATTCGTGAAGTTGACCTGAAATCAGCAGAAACAGCAGAATTTCGGGTAGTTCAATACTCCAGATTTTTGTTGGAGAAATTAACAAAGTAAACATATTGTAAATATGAGGATATTTTTATACAATTATAATATATATTAATGTTATATATTATAATAGTATATTTAGATTAATATAAGCATTTTAAAATGTTAATAAAAAATATTTGTTTATTATTTTATGTTCATTTACTTTATTTTTATGCATTTAATTAATGTATAACTTTTTGAATATTTATTTTCATAGTTTAAAACTTTATTAAATTTCGGGCTATTTTATGGCTATGGGGAGAACCGAGGAAACCATTTCAGCAGCCAAACTCCCGAGGCGTTCAGTTCCAGAATGTCGGCACAACTATTGGCCACGCTTGGCGATTTTCGTGACGTTTCAAGATCACTTCAGTGGTCTCTGTGTAGCCTGAATTTGAGGGCTACTTGGATCAATTAAGTGAACCAATCTGATCCGAAACTCGAGTCGACCCATAAGAGCTAAAAAAAACACTATGACCGTAGGGTTAATAATTATTTACTCAGTATAAGTAGTGTAAGTGCTATAAAAATCTTAATAAGAACCGGAATACATATAAACATAAATATGGTTATGTACAGAATAAATTAACTTGTTAACATAATAGCACAGCAAAAGAATACCTGACACATTCCACCATAAGGTTTCTTCAGAGGCAAGGACGAAAAGGACAAGCAATATTTTACTTTCATTTTTATTTTAAGAGAGAAGGAAAAAAGAAGAGAAAATGAGGATTAAAGAAGCCCTGTGTGAGAGTACTAATGTACATGATCATATATAGATATAAAATACAATAGTATCTCATTCTGTACTTTTTATTTACATATGGTATTGTTTATTTACATATGGTCTTGTCCTTGCAGTTAAAAAAGCCTTACAGCAGAACGTGTCAGGTTTTCATTCACTGTACAATAATTGCATTATCTAAACAAGTTCATATATTCTGTATATAGATAGTTTTTTTAATGTAATTTTATTGTATTTTTACTGTCAATTTAAGAATTAAAAAGTATATGTTTATCCATATTCCAGTTAGGATTTTCCAGCAGTCACACCACTTATACTGCATTGTTTATTCTTTGACTATCTTTTTTTTTATTATTCCTTTTTTCTTTCTATAATATCTCCTTTTGGTGTAGGTTTATACTAAATTACTTAAATTACTTAATAGTTTTTTATTGCTTGATTGAGACTTCCAGCGCTTTTTATTGATGGTCAAAATCCCCTTCACATTTCTCAATTTAATCTTCAATATACAATATTTTCATCTATACTTTCACACCTTCCAAACCTCATCTTCTGGCCCAGGGAATGGGGCCACCAAAAAATAAAATTTTCTATAAAAATGATTCCGCCGCCACCAAAAATAAAAAAACGGGCAAGCTCTCTCTGTAAGTGTCTGTCCCCAGCGGGGATTTAATTTGAACAAAAAACAAGCATCTGATTGGCTGACTGTGCCAGTCAATCAGAGGCTTTCCATCCAGTGGTTTGCTGTGAAGGCGTCTGATTGCCTGACACAGTCAGTTTTTCTTCAAATGAAATCCCCCCTCAGAGGAGGGATTTCTTTATGCATCTGTCTCCTGCTGGGGACAAATTCTTAGAGCAGGTGCATTGTTGTTTTTTTGGTAGCAGCAGTATTTTTTTAAATAGAATAGGTGGATTTGTATTTATGTTTTGGTGGCCCCAAAAAATTAAGGATTGACGGCATCACTAACCTGGATACAGGTAATCATTTTATTAACCCTTTGGGTGCCAGGGGGGTGGGTAGTGCATACCTGTGAATCATACCCCCTACCCCCTCAATGTATTGTTTAGGAGCTGGGGACCATTTAGCCAGTTCCCAGCCTCGTTTATAATTAGGTTGGGCCACTGCTGATTTAAAAAAAAAAACAGTGTGTTTTTTTTTTAATTTATATATGTTTGGCTTATATTTTTATTATTTAGTTTTATTTAACTTTTTATTTTCAATTTGCCTAGACAAATTGAAATATCCTTAATACGGCCATCATCCTCAAATTTGAATTGTAACCTATTGGTTTTATGGTTACATTTTCCAGAACAGCCGATTCGGATCCAAATCATGGCATATTTCGTGGAATATGCCCGATCTAAATCCACTTTGCAATGGATCTGGCTGTTTCTATGTATAATTAGTTTATCTTAAAATAGTTTTACACTGCTTTATATAATCAGTGATATAACACCACACAAGCAATGTTTTGGGATATTTTTTTGATGCACCCTTTTGGCCGATCAAAAAACCTCTTTACAGAATTGTCCTTGCCTTTAGGTATGTCAAGAGACAATGTGATTTAGTGATGTCTAAAATTAATTAGTAAATTGTATGTTAATAATGGTAATTCTAAAATGAAGGCAGGTTAATGGCCCTTTGGGGTATGCTAATTACATTTGCTGATTACAGATTTCCACATACTCTGTTTTATTGGGAAAACATAGGCAATCAATATATTTGGGCATCAGATTTTTTTCATTACATAGTTGATTAGCTGGTTCTTGTAGCACTATTTATATCTTTATGTTTGTTTTTTTAGATTCATTTCTTTTACATTCCTTAATAAAATTAATACAAAAATGCGTTTAGGGAATACACTATAGTTGGATGGTAATAATCATACATAAATCAATTCACTTATCATTTATTATGTTTTGATTCAAATTTGATCCAAATTAATCTTTGTCAAGAGTCTTCCTCCAATGAAACCAACAATGCTTTAGCATAAACTCTTCACATCAGCCCAACAATATTTGACGCAATGGAACACATTAAAATTTGCATTGCTAATCTATATATTTGTTATTTTGAATGAAAAAATGGTGGTGGCATTAGTTAAAAAGTATCTCTCTAGAAGGTTTCTATGGACCCAGTAAACTGTATAACACCAATATAATAACTAGTATTTATATAATAATAACTTATGTAATAACTTTCTCCCACCAGTGAGATTTAAAGCACTTTTTAGCGCATACTTTCAGAATTAAACAAATAGGCAGGTGAATAATAGTTATTATTATTACCCAATAGATGGTACTCATTTATTGGTCTTGGAAGGATGAAGGGCTGAGTTTACCCTGCCAGCATTCAAACCTGTGATCTGAAGACACACTGAACTGTTCACGATAAAACAGGATATTGCCATAAGACATTCGTCTATTTTAAATAGTTTGAATAGAATATTACAAAAGTATTAAAGAATTTGAAAAAACTTGTGCTAGTAGATATAGTTTCCCAAATGACTTACTGGTCACATTTCCCAGGATGCTACCCAAATCTGTTTTCTATCTCATTAAATAAGTCAAATGGGCTCATGTCACTAAAATCCAAATCCTCCCAAAATAAAAAAATAAATAAAATTAATTTTCCTTTTTTTTTTAAAAAAAACCCTAATGGGGTGTGTAACATACATGGGGGGCAGGTCAAGTAGCACTGATTCGCTGCTATGATAAACAGGGCAGGGAGTCCTCTTAAAATATACATGGGGAGCCAGGGTTATTAACTGGTAGCCCTGCCCCTCCCACATGATGAACTTGGATGAACTGTTCATGAACTGAAATTGTGCTGAAAAGACACATTAGGCAGGAATATAGTTGGCCACGTTGGCATTTTACACCAACTTTAAAAAATGTTGGTAGTAACATGTTGAGTTAAGGCTCTGCTAAGTGAAAAGGAGAATTGTATTTCATTAAAGTAAATTAGGAATGTGGTTGTACCCTTTTTCATTAGTATCCAAAAGGAATAGGCTGACAGGGTCTGAAAATAGTAGACAATCATGTAAGGACACTGTTGACAAAGATGATTGATTACTGACTAACTGCCAGTGAAACAAATGGACACACCCTCCTGTTTTATATGGATGTATAATATACTGCAGGACATGATGTGTTGGCCCTGATTTTTCCATCCTATTGCTTACATATGTCATATAAAATGAGGTTAAATATAATCAATGTGTACAATGAAGTCCTGTGTGCTGCAAACATCATCTGCACCAGTCAGTGATTGCAGCCTTTTATTTGAGACAAGGTTTTCTTCCTATACTATAAAACTAAAAAATTATATTTGTGTTTTATTTTTTAATCAGTGATGAGAGTATATTTTGAAAGTTTAGAGGGATAGCTATTATTAACTTGAGTCTTAAGTTTTGCCTTTTGGTAGTATAATTGAACTTTACTGGATTAACTATAACTAACTATATTGGGGGATAATGTTTTTTTTCTACTTTTATTTTGATGTTTGTTTTTGAAATTCAGACAGTGGTTTACATCTGTAGTGTTTAGATTGATTTTTATTTTTCGGAAGCTATATGGTAATTGTCTTGAAATCCGATCATTTATAATATTTGCAGAATCCATTAGACAATGTTTGTAACCAAGCTTCACAACGATGAGCAATCGCATCCTGCTAGGGTTTCCACATTTTCATCAAAAATATATCGGCCAGTGAGGGTAGCCACAAAAGGGGAGGGGCAACAAAGGGTGGAATCACTCAATATCTTAAGATTAACCCCTTAGTGACATGACTTTTTTGGCTTGCCCAACGCTTGGTGACATGGGCTGTTTTAACATTTCTGAGGTGTTTGTGTTTTGCTGTAATTTATTTCTGTCTCATTTAGTGTACCCGCACAAACTATATATTGTTTTCATCGTTATAAGAAGGGCTTTCTTTTGATACCATTATTTTGATAATAGCATATAATTTAATGTAAAAAAAATAATAAAATATGGCAAAAAAATTGAAAAAATTATTTTTTTATGACTTTTATTTGAAAAATCGTATACTCATGTACAAGAGACAACAAAAAAACACTGCTAAAAAGTTTTTAATATATGTCCTGAGTTCAGAAATAGCCCATGTTTTTATGTTTTTGTGCTTTTTTATTCATTTTACAGGGCCAGAACTATAAGTGGTGCAAAGCTATTTTAAAATCCTTTCTTTCAAAATTAGCGATAGTGACATTGTAACACTGATTTCTGTACTAAATCCATGAATGACCCCCAACATGTACATATTTTTGAAAACTAGACAACTCAGGGCATTTAACTTGGGGTATTTTGACACATTTCATGTAGCCATTTTACCACCAATCTATGCCAAAGTTTGCAGAAAAAAATCTTTTTTTTAAATTTTTCACATATATTGCAATTTAGGTAAACATTACCTTAAAATGTGAAGGGGTATTTCCAAATAACACCCCAATATGTGTTCAGCAACATCTCCTGAGTACAGGGATACTACCCATGCATAGGTTTGTTGGTTTGTTTTGGGGCTAAAAGGCCACATTTAGGGGGTGCGCATTTTGGTTTTCCAACTTGGAATTCTGACATGCAGAAAACTTGTGCCCATGTCCCATTTGGGACATTTTTGAAGCCAGAAAGTGCATTCTATCCCACAAAACCATACATTTTTGAAAACTAGACACCCTAGGGTATTTCAAATGGTAGTATTTTAACACTTTCCATGCACTAATTATACTACCAGCCTATGTCAATGTTATGGATAGTCATTTTTTTTCACATACATAGTACTTTGGGCATGAATTCACAGATCCTGTTATATGTCAGTGCCAAACAACACCTCAATATGTGTTCAGCAACATCTCCTGAGTACAGGGATACCACCCATGTATAGGTTGGTTAGGTTATTTGGGGGTTAAAAGGCCACATTTGAGAGGTGCACTTTTTGGTTTTCCAACTTGGAATTCTGACGTGCAGAAAACCTGCGCCCATGTCCAATTTGGGACATTTTTGAAGCCAAAAAGTGTATTCTACCCCACAAAACCATATATTTTTGAAAACTAGACACTCTAGGGTATTTCAAATGGTAGTATTTTAACACTTTTCATGCACTAATTCTACCACCAGCCTATGTCAATGTTATGGATAGTAATTTGTTTTTCACATTCATTGTACATCGGGCATGAATTCACAGATCCTATTATGTGTCAGTGCCAAACAACACCTTAATATGTGTTCAGCAACATCTCCTGAGTACAGGGATACCACCCATGTGTAGGTTAGTTAGATTATTTGGGGGTTAAAAGGCCACATTTAGGGGGGGTGCATTTCCAACTTGGAATTTTGACATGTAGTCAGCCTGCGCCCATGTTCCATTTGGGACACTTTTGAAGCCTGTCAAAGTATTTTACCCCAGAAAACCATATATTTTGGAAAACTAGACATCCTAGGGTATTTAAAATTGTGGTATTTTAACACTTTCCAAGTGCTAATTCTACCACCAACCTATGTCAAAGGGTTGGGATGTCATTTTTTCCCCACACACATTGTAGTTCAGGCAGGAATTTTCAGATTCTGGTATTTGCCACTGCCAACCAACACCTCAATATGTGTTCAGCAACATCTCCTGAGTACAGGGATACCCCTCATGCATAGGTTTGTTGGTTTGTATTGGGTCTAAAATTCCACATTTAGGGGGTGCGCAATTCCAACCTGGAATTTTGACATGTAGTCAGCCTGCGCCCATGTTCCATTTGGAACATTTTTGAAGCCGTCCAATGAATTTTACCCCATCAAACCATATATTTTTGGAAAATAGACATCCTAAGGTATTTCAAATGGTGGTATTTTAATACTGTATAGGTACTAATTCTACCACCAGCCTTTGTAAAAGTTTGTGGTAGTACTTTTTTGGGAGTTTTTTTTCCACATGTATTGTACTTCAGGCATGAATTCACAGATTCTGGTATATGTCACTGCCAAACAACAACCCAATATGTGTTCAGCAACATCTCCCGAGTACAGGGATAGCACCCATGCATAGGTTTGTTGGTTTGTTTTTGGCTAGAAGGCAACATTTGTGAGATGCGCATCTCAAAATTCCAACTTGGAATTTTGACATGTAGTCAACCTGCGTCCGTGTCCTTTATGGGATATATCTTTGAAGCCAGCCAATGTAATTTACCCCCACCAAACCATATATTTTTTTATCGGTAGACCCCCATCACTACTTGTGGCAAGGGCTCAGCAGCCACCGATACATCGCTAGATGATGTATCAGAAAGCTGAATAGGGTCAAAATCGAACCCTGAGTCCGCGGCCTCAGAATCAGTGCGTAAGCAGTGATCTCGAGCAAAGAAGGGGTTAATAGCTCTTAGAAGAGCCGATCTAGTACTGTAATAAATTACAGTACAAACAAATTAATCCATAAAAAAAGTGCAGACAGCAAAACATACTGTTGCTGTGCAAGATTACTGCTTACACAGTGATGAATGGCAGGGAAGGGGTTAATACACAGTGAAAGACTTTCATAAAACCTGCCAATTTTATAAAATGTTATTTTATATCACTAATACTGATCTGTCTCTTTGCGTCACAAAAATGTAAGTGAGGAGAGGGAGGCAGATCAATATTTGTGAATATTGATCCGATTAATTTTGATCTGACCAGGGCGAATGGTGAGCTTAATTGAGAAATCACCAAACCGCCTTTGCCACTAATTCGCTGTTACTGATCGCTATGCGCTCAGGCAGCTTAAAAAAAAAAAATCTCAAATATTTTTACTTTACATGTAATCCCCTAGCGGGTATGTGTAAAAAAAAAATAAAAAATAAAAATATGCAGACAGATAAAAATTGCTTTGGCGTCAATATCATTGCGTGAGCAGTGATCGACGACAAATAAGGGGTTAATAACTCTTAGAAGAGCCTTTTTAGTACTGTAATAAATGACAGTACAAAAAAAATTAACCCCTAAAAAATGCACAAACAGCAAAAATAAATGCGCTGATGTGCACGATCACTGCTTATGCAAGATCAGTGGCAGGGAAGGGGTTAAACGCAGGGAATTGCTTTAATAAAAATTTTTTTATTGTTTTATTATTTGTGTGTTGTGTATTTATTGTTTTTTTTTACTTTTACTTACTTTTAGAACTTTGATCTGTCTCTCTCCCTCACTAAAAAAAATGTGAGGAGAGGGAGGCAGATCATAACTGGTCAGATCAATATAGGGTTAATATTGATCTGACCAGTCAGTGGGGATGTTCAGCAGAGCATCCCCACTGCCTGTCAGTGTGCCTGGCAGTCACTGATTGCCTCTGTGAAGAGGCAATCGTGTGACAGCCAGAGAGCACAGGAAGCAGGTACTTCCTGCCTCCTGTGTTCTTGCCATTAGAAGGGCAGCGCCATCTTGGTCACTCAGTGACCAAGATCGTGCATTTTTTTTTTGTGTTTCTGATTGCCTCGACTTGCGAGGCAATCAGGAACACTTTCTGAGCATAGGAAGCGAAAGATTCGCTTCCTATACTCATTTTTGAAATGCCCACGTTTTAAAGGCGCTGTGCCTTTAAAACCAGCATTTCGATCGCTCTCCGGAGCGATCGAAATGCCTACGGGCATTTTTTTTTGCATTGTACGATGCTTCCACACGGAAGCATCGTTACAATGCGGCTTGAGCACTGAAAGCGGAAAAACTCCGCTTTCAGTGCTCGTTTTGACACAGGACGGACTAGGTCCGTCCTGTGTCACTAACGCCTCGGCACACAGGACAGACCTAGTCCGTCCTGTGTCGCCAAGGGGTTAAGCTTCAGATTCCTTAGTGCAGGTACTATCTATCTTTCTCCTTTTGTATGTCTCTTTCCCATCTGCCCCCCAAGTGAAGGGGGGCAGGAGAAGGAAATAAATACAAGAAATGCATTTTTTTTTAAACACAGTTTTATTATCTGATTACTACACCTTACCACTGCTGTCCCTGCCTGTACAGACATCTTGGCATGCTTGATTACCAGAGAGCAATCTGTTGCTGGCCCCCTTGGAGCAAATGCATGCCGTACTAGATTGCCTTTAATCATAGCTGGAGGCAGAGGTACAATAACCACTCATGGACAGCTGTTTCGTCTTTAAAGGTACGCTTAAACATAAGGACAAAACCCTAGTTATTGGCTGTGCACTTCTGTTCCAAGCTATGTTTAAAGGCTGTCTAGCACAATGCTCATTTGCTCCAAAGGGACAATGTTTAAAATTGGTATAGAGGCAAAGAGGTAATTATAGTTAACCTTATTTGCATATGCCTATACAGTATCCCTCGCAGTGGTAGTAGCATTGCAAATTTGTGTTTAATAATGCTCCTGCTACCCCCCTCATTTGTAAGTAGAACACCATCACCTTTACCCCACCATAGGGGGCACTAGGTTATATAAAAAGGTGTGTCAGTACAATAAGATTCTTAGTGTTCTTTGTGGACTATTCTTCCTGCTAACAGGAGAGTTAGGCTAGTTAAGCTCAAGTTCAAAGTAGCAGCGGACTCCCCTCTGAGTTTTGGCCTTAAAGTCTTCCAGTAGAGACTGTAACCTATTGAGATGTTCCCTACAGCCAAATAAACATTCCAAGTGAGGTTTAACCATTTTACCATAAAAGCAGGCTATGCCACTGGTCTACGATCAAAGACCCTACACCCTGATACCTAGGTTATCACAATAGAATTCTGAGCAGTTCAGTTTAGCTCTCTGGTGGATCCAACCCTCCTATAATGTGCTAACATGCAAGATATTGCAAGATATGTAAGATATTCTGGTTACATAACAGGCACCAACGATCAATATATATAAGTTCCTCTGTACAATATAGAGTAACTCTGTATAATTTAGGGTGACTCCATATACGTATAAATCAGATAAACAGCGTGGTTCAGCAGAGACCTAGATTTTTCCCTGCGCACTTGCCAGGATAAAGTATTAGATATTTTGGGCCCAATTGATATGTTCACCCTTAGAGGTTGGATTCAGAGAGTAATATGCTTGATTGGCAATGCCAATACTGCTCCAGCAATGGAGAGACGGAAAGCAGTTCTACCTAAAATAGAAGCCAAACTTGTCAACATGGCCACACCAGAACCAGGAGCACAAACTAAGGGTATGTTGTTTGGCGATAACTTTGTCAAGGAGTTGGGATCGTTTGTCCATACGTTTATTGCCCTAGACAAGGTCCAGGCCAATATAAAAAGGGTCTTTTTGGCGGGCTGGCAGATTTAGGGGCCGTCTGCCTGGAAGTGGTTCCAGAGGACCATTTTGTGGTTCAAGAAGTCCCAGTCACTCACAAACATCATTCCCAGACTCCAAGCCATCAACTCCGGCATTCTTCCCTCAACAGGGCAGGTCCTGGCAAAATCGAGGATCTAGAAGATCATACCAATAGAGACGTCCTTACGGTAAGTTCTCATTTATATCACCCTTCTTCCCATGTAAAGTAGGGGACAGTATCTGGGTACCGCATGGATTTCATTTCCCCCACTGGAAAATCCTTGCTCCCAAAATGTATCCATTTTTCAGATCACGATCAATCTCTAGTTACCCAAGAAATTCAGAATTTATTTCTAAAAGGTGCAATTACTCCGGTACGACACACGTCACCGGTTTTCACTGCAACCTGTTCTTGGTGCCCAAGAAGGGTGGAGGCATACGCCCAGTCATCAACCTACGTCCATGAATGCTTTTGTGGTGTATAAACACTTCAAAAGGGAGGGAATTCATTGCCTAAGGGATTTGCTCTCACTAGGAGATTGGATGGTCAAGCTGGACCTTTAGGATGCGCACCTTACGGTACCCATGGCAAAGGAACACTGACAGTTTCTCCTTTTATCTTGGGATCACCAGATATGGCAGTTCAATTGCCTGCCTTTCGGACTGTCATCAGCCCCTTGGTGTTTCACGAAATTCTTGAAGCCGGTTATAGGCTCCCTATGCAGGAAGGGCGTCCGGTTAATAATATATTTGGACGACTTGTTGATTATGTCTCAAGACATCTCAACTCTGCAAATCCAATTAGAATGGACGATATCCCTGGTTCAGAATCTGGGCTTCCTGGTGAATTGTGAAAAGTCCTCTCTGAACCGTCCCAAACTATGGAATTCCTGGGATTTATGATCAATTTGATTCAGGGTTCCTTGCAACTGCCTCCTTCCAAGGTCAAATCAATTCAGAAAGAGATCAGGAAAGTCTTGCGGTCTTCGTTGATCTTGGTCAGTCATTTAGCCAGAGTCATCGGTCTACTGTTAGTTTCAATCCAGGCCATTTTTATGGGTCCACTGCATTACAGGGCCCTTCAACAATTAAAGATCCGATCTCTCAGACAGGGCATGTCTTACGATCAGGTCATCCCTGTGGATTTGGAAGCAAAAGAGGAACTGCAGTGGTGGCTCACTCATATCGATGCCTGGAGCGGAAGAGCCATCTTTGGCATCATACCAGATCTCATTGTGGAATCTGATGCCAGTTTACTTGGTTGGGGTGCACAATGCAGGACTTCCTCCACCGGAGGTCAATGGTCCTGTTCAGAAATGAAATTACACATCAATTGTCTAGAACTGTTGGTTAGAGAATTTGCAGTTCGGAGTTTTACTCAGTCCCCACAAAATTGTTCAATTCTTTTATGCGAGGACAACGTTTACATAAATAAAAAAATGGCTTTTTGGCAGTTCTGCCTAGCCCACAATGTGTCGGTGTAAGCAGAACACATTCCAGGGTTATCCAACATAAAGGCAGATTGGAACTCCCGGCATTTTTCATATCCGAGAAATTGGCGTCTTCACCACACAGTTTTCCACCAACTCCAGAGGTTATGGCGCCCACTGGACATAGACCTGTTCGCATCTCGTCTCAACTGTCAGCTTCCATGGTTTTTCAGCTGGAGACCGGATCCAGAGGCGCTAGCGAGGGATGCGTTCCTGCAACACTGGCCTCAAGCCAGGCATTATGCCTTTCCACCTTTTTGCCTGATTCTTCGCACGCTTCTGCATTTACGTCAGACCAGAGGATCCTTGGTTCTGGGGACTCCTTGGTGGGACACACAACCATGGTTCCCTACTTTGCTGGAACTGGCAACAGATGTCCCTTGTCTACTTCCATCTCAACCGGATCTCCTTACAGACATTCAGGGGTACCCTTATCCCTTACTGGATTTGGGTCAACTTCCACTTATGGTATGGTTGGTTTCCGGGGACCTTGGTTCATCTCTGATGTTCTGCAATCAACTCTGCAGCTCCCAGGGGGCGTCTGGGCATTTGGGAATAGACGGTCCTACCAACATGCCTGGTGCCAATGGGCTGGTTGGTGCTTGGAACAACACGTGGATCCCGTTTCAGCAACTGTGACTTATATTTTACGTTTCCTTACTTCTCTGTTTGATGCCGGGAAAGTGTATAGGACAGTTAATGTTTATCGGTCAGCCATTTTGGCTGGGCATATCGGCTTGGAGGGTTCCCCAGCGGGAAAGCACATATTAGTATGCTGCCTCCTAAAAGGCGTGAGAATCTCTAGACCTCCTTTACCACAGTATTCCTCTATTTGGGATATTAATCTTGTTTTGCACCTATTCAAAGAGTGGCCCATTAATGAGAATTTGTCACTACAACAACTTTCTGCTAAGCTGGTCACTTTATGTTGCCTTATATCCTATAAATGGGCTTTGGATGTGAGAGCATTGGATGTGTCCTCTCGCTCTTATACACCTGATGAGGTGTTGTTTAATATATCTAGGCGCACAAAGACGTCTATTTCATCTGTATTTTACCCTTCTTTCCCTCACAATCCCAACTTCTGTCCCATTTTGTGCTTAAAAGCATATGAAGTAATGACTGCAGGGTTTCAGGATTCTTCCCATCCAGATCTATTTCTTGCCTTACGTAGACCTCACCGACCAGTGACTACTACTACTTTGGCCAGATGGGTTCGATGGACCTTGTCAGAGGCTGGTGTTGATACATCCATATTTGGACCTCATTCGACCCGAGGAGCCATGGCATTCAAGGCATTTTTATTGGGATGCTGGTTGGAGGATCTCCTCAAGGCAGCTGATTAGTCTTGAGAATCTACTTTCCGGACATTTTATTTTAGATCATCTACTCATTTCACGTCTAATGTAATTGCTCAGCTTTGAACTAGCATAATAGGATCCTCCATGTCTTTATTACTTCCAAGATTTTACTAATATTATGATGTAAAGTCATGATTAATAAAGACACAGAGACTAGTATTATTCCCACCCATTTCTGTTTCGTATGTCCTCCTTAATTGTTTTTCCCTCCCAATGTTTGGCTATATATTTTATGATTATGATTTACATGATTTTTTGATTTTTTTCTGATTTACTGATTAATTGATCTCGTTATTATCATATGCCTTGAATGATGAACTCAATTACAGACATTACCATAACTTCTCTTGTTTCCTTTTTTAGTCTAAGAATCTGATCCACTTCAGTTGCTGGCTGGTCGTTTGATTTACTTGGATTGGATTGTCTTTGGTTCGTTCCGTTTGAAGACTTCATAGTTGTTTGGAAAAGACTTATTACTGTTATGGAAGTTGATTATTACACAAAGAAAGAGGATGTACTTCCTGTTAGAGTGGTTTATATAGTATGGAGGAGGGAGGAGTGTTGATAGGATTATTCTGATTGGTTTAAAACATTTTTATGCATTTTCTTCTTTGCTGCTGAGGGAATAGATAAAGAAAGAGATAAGCATAATAGGAGCCTCCGTGTCTTTATTAATCATGACTTTATGTCATAATATTAGTAAAATCTTGGAATTCTCTAACATATACCATAGCGTGCAGTATTGTGTGCAGGGCGATTAACCTCAGCACAGTGCATGCGGGGAGTTAATCAACATCCACGACAATGCTTGGCAATGCAACACAGTTGGTTTCACTTTGTCAGTGCAACTGTGGCCACCATCCACCATCACATATGTTGGAAGGTATGCTTTTACTTTCCTAAAGGATTTTTCACTGTTACTTGAGGTATGATTTGAGAAAAAAAAAAATTAATATATAATTTAATTATTGATGGTTTATTCCATCCTAAAAACCTGGCCCTTAAAAATAATTTTTAGACATGGAATATCCTTCTGTGGTAAGAATGACAAAGGCTCTAATTAAGCAGGTCATTCCATGTGCTATAGGTTTCCTGACAGCATAGACTGTCACCATCCACCAAGTAAATCTGATGTGTATTTTATAGATGCATACAAGGTTTACACTCGGCTCTACCTCAGTCCTGAGGCAGGAACGGTCTAGAGGCTGGAGCATGCTGACAGCATACCAGCTTTTTCTACACATCACTTGTCAGTGCAGGGGTCCACTGCAATTGGACTGGCCACCCTAGTTGGCCTGACCAAACCCTTTGCGACCACTATACTGGCAAATAATGTGTGGACAAAGCTGGTGCAGTGGGGTGTACTGTATATTGTAATGGTGTTATCATATGCTATATTTTGCCTAATTTGGGCTAATGCATGGTCATTGAATGAATGGCGCAATTTAAAGGGCCATTTGGATAACCAAAATTATCCAAATTCGCATGTGAATCGGTGCTGCCAAAGTCATAATTGAATTAATAGGAATAGCCAAAATAAGTTGTTTAATATAAGTATTTTCTTATCACTTCTGAAAGCTTTTGTATTGGTCGTAAAGTAGTTAGCACCTTGTACAAATCAAGAAGTCTGATCTTATAGCGAGCTGGAAATGTACTTTACAGGATATTACACAATTTCCTGGCATATCTTTATAAATTTGAGTTTGATGTATTCAAAATTCTTTGACAATTGAATTTAATGAATAATTTTTCATGTTAGTTGGCTCCCAATGCATCATCTCATCACTGCACAATGGATTTTTAATGAAAATGCAACTTTTTCCTTCATCGAAATGATCGGCTTTCAACACCTGATGGTTTTTTTGTTGTAATCAGCAAGCACGAGTCAGAATATGTAATGTCAGATCATTTACCTAAATTTTTATTAAACTTGGCTGAAAAAATCCTCATTAAAAGACATTAATGATCGCACTCGCTCATTCTGTGTATGAAAAAAACTATATCTGACTAAAAATGATGTCGTCTTCGTCATTAAGCAAAATAGTAATTCTCAATTGCATAGCTCTGCTGATAGATGACTCTTAACATTCCTCTGTATAATATGCATTAATTGTAGTGAATATGTCCATGGTTTTAATAGTGGCTCCTTATAACTGGCATTATTGTTTTTATTAATTATTTTTAATGCTTTGTATTATCTTGTATTGTTTTTATGTATGTTTTCACTATAACATTGGGATTTATTCACTTAACATGAGTTACAGGTCAGCTGAGGTGAAACAAAACCTTCTAGTAGGAGAAACTCACCAGGTTTATCCCAATCTATTGTTAAGTCAGTGTGATGAAATGTTCATGTCAACTCAGCTCATCTGTACCTCACTTATAGTGAATAGTTTTAGTAGATTTATTTCTCCGTTTTACTCATTATTGGATTTGAAACACAAACATCCAGTGATTTCAACAGATCTCGAATGTTAGCAGAATGCAATAAAATGGCTGAATGAGAGGCGAATTGACATTCTTTCAATTCAACTGCACATTCACCTAATAATTCACCAATTGTCATTTGTGACTGAATTACAAAATAAGCAAAACAAATGGTCACCTATGTATGCTACTACTCATAAACAGGAGAAAGGACCATTGTCGCCAAATTTTCAGTAGCTATAGAGCAGGTGAATCTGAAGATTAATACTATGTACACAAACAATAAATAAATTCCTTTGGGAACAAGGTTTTTTTTTAAATATTTAACAATTAACAAATAAAAATAATATGTATGAAAAAGGGAGGGCTTTCATCATTAATAGTTACATTCCTATTTCACTTCTGGGATATAAAAAAGTTACAGAGGGCATTTGCCTGACCACCACTTGGTATAGTATTACTCCTTATCCCCCCTCGCAGACATGTTGGTGAGAGGAAAGGCACTGTCTCTTCCTAAGTTTTATCTCCTATACTCTAACACAGAGGTTGGTGTTACTGGGAAAAGGGTATGCAAACTGGATTTGGAGGGCCTGGGGACTTCCGCCCTGGAGGTGCACTACCTCACTGATATATCTCACCAGATTGACCTTATAAAATGTTGAAACAAAAACTTGAAACCACAGTATCCCAAAAAAAAAAAATTTGTATGAAATATATTTTTACTACCTTTATGAAAAATTATGAACAACCCATAAATAAATACAATTTTTTTTAAATTTCCTTATTTAATATTTAATAAATGGTTTGACAAACACCTGTTTCGGGGTTACATCATTTTTTGATGGTTAAATACATGAATATATTTAGGATGATGAAAAGTCAAGATTGTAAGCTTGCGAGCAGGGTTCTCCACCTCATGTACCAGTCTGTTTGTCTAACTTAGTATGTAGTTCCCTTCTATGCTCTGTACCTAGCGCTACGTAAATGGTTGGCGCTGTTTAAATAAATGTTAATGTATTGTAATTTGGTTCTATGCACTATAAATACTGCTAATGTCATCAGAAAGACTCAATGCCTGTAGAAACCAGTACCCATTTTTTTAAATCACCTGTGACAAATGCAAATGAACTGCTTTCAGTGGGAGATGTGTTCAAATATCAAGCCTGAAGGTGAAGTCATAAAAAAGGAGACACCACAGACACCTTTAATGTAAGTGTTTGCTTCTCATCCGGTCAGCAAAATGTGAAGATCATTTTTCACAATGATAACAGAGGTGACAAAGAGTCTTTAAGTTAAGTTGCATTTCATGTAAGTTACTATTTTGAATTGAAATGTCAAGCAAGATTGTCATCACATTGGGCTTCAGATACCTTGTTATTCATACACTGGTCCTCCTTCGTTTGACACCATACTGTATAATGCTACAGAATATGTGGATAAGTATAAAAGAAATGATTGCAAAAGCTAAACAAAAAAGTCGTAATGGGATAAATGGAAAGTGAGCTAATTTGTGCTCTTATAGATAGGAGCAACCTGTTAAACATCATTGTCTGAATTAGCAATGACCCAAAGCATTGCTATTATCCCCATCCAGATATTAGCAGAGGAAACTGACGGACCTTTGTACTGAATTTTCTTGACCTATCCCATTGTTGTCAATTTCAGGAGAACCCATGCATTCATTTTCTTATTTTTCTGGCAAGTGCTCTAACTTTAAAGTAGAGAGATTGAAGTAGAAAGGATTTTATGGCACGGATCCTTTTTGTACAGATCAATAGTCCTTGTCTCCGTCAAACCATTCAAGCATTTGATATTGAGTCTTGATGGCATTAAGAACACTTTTTATATCAATATCTACTATGTCTAATGTGATAGAATGATTAAATCGCTGCCTAATTCATAAGTATTTAACGAGGTGCTGGACACATTTCTTGTGGAATTCAATCTCTTTAACCCCACTAATATTTGCACAATAAAATTCACATAACAAAGAATATAAAAGTAGCACATTTTCTTCAAAAATGTGGGGCCCACGTGTCACCAATTTATCCCCTCTCCATAACTGTTTCTCTGCAGTTAAGCACTGTGGAGTTCGTTTTCAGCTAGTTTAATTTACTTATATGGTAGCAACCCTACTGGTTGCAAATTCCCAGTTCCCAAAACACCTTCCCAGTACCACCTGTGTACCCAAGCATCTCTATTTTACATTTCTTTTTTTATATATGATTTTACATATTTTACATATATTGTATGCATTGAATTCTATGTTTATACTACACATGTTTCCGATTCCAACTGCTACTACCGCCAGGGTTTGCACCGTTTTCTTTGTTCATAGCAGCATCACCTCTTTTCATTGTTTCCTACATTTCAGGTTATTTATATGTGATCTTATATGTTTTAAGTTTATTTTAAAAATTGGCTTCTATCTTTACGCTACATATATATCTAGTTCCAATCCGTACATCCACCAGCGCTTTCACCATTTAGAGCAGTTTCTTTGTAGCATTGGGAACTATTTTGGAACTTAAAGCAGCATTCACTTGTTTCATTACTCCCTTTACCTGCTTCTTCTCTCTATCCTGTCCCCCACTACACACAATTATGGAACAATAGGTATAACCACCAGAAATCAGAGTACCCAGGAACACTGACCATTAGAATAATCAGCAAAAAAGATATTAACATAGCCAAGCAATAAGTAGGAATACCTAGGTCAGAGTAAAAGTCAAGTGCCAAAGCCAAATGTGAGATCCAGAAAGTTGAATGTACAAGACAGAGAATATAATAAAGCACTGGGATAAAATAAACTACAGATCCATAACAGAAGGCACTGCTAGGTGTATGGTATCTGTGATGCAGAGCACACCTCAAAAAAGAAAATTCTCATCTTCTCCCCTGTTATTGGCTGTGTGCCACGCGATTGACGCATACACACCAATGACACAGAGAGACATATTTTTGCAAAGAATTCTGGAGGGTATTGAAGAATGTCTTGGTTTGGTGAAATCAAGTACATTTATTATTAAGTGCTAGTGGCCATGTTTATGACAAATGTAGGACAATATGGCCACAGTTCCGCAAGTCATGCTTAGCCTGCATCACCTAAACTGAAATGTGGTATGAAACTACATCACAAATGTAATCTCACAACTGTTTGTTAAACAGCTTTTTATGGAAAGCTGTGTCCTTTTTGTGTCACTGACTTGCCTGTCAGTGCTTTATTGCAATAAATATTTTTATGGGTTTCAAAGGCCTTAATGGGTGATTAGTGCTCTAGCCATAACTTCCCAGCAGCAAAAATAACCTTCACTTAAATATCTATTGATTACAGAGGGGCTTTTAGTGGTTATGTTGTCCCCTATACTCCTATAAAATGTCTGACGTCCTTTTTTTATCATCAGATCATTGTTTGCAAATAATGTTTCTGTAGCACTGTATGGATGTTAATGATGGCTTAGGTGTTTCTGGCATAATCTAAATGGCACACTAATTAGGAAGTGAGATCATAGCTCATTAAACATCAACTCCCAAGGTTCTCTATCAGAATGATCTACTTCCATTATTCCATTATATTTTTGATTCATATTTTATTTTTTGCAATGTTCTTTATTTTTTGTTGTTGTTGTAGTTGTTTTAGAAAAATGGGTTAAAATGCCTTTTGAGTTTCATTTTTTATTTAGTTTCACTGGTGTGCTTGGCAAGAATGAATGGTCCACACAGGGAAAGAATCAATTGTAAAAAGTGGAATTAGTTATTCTAAATCATGCAGCTGTGGTTGAAGGGAGCTCTTCTAAAAATCATTAAACAATCATGTATTCTTATTGATTTATTCAAAATACCTTCAGGGAAAGAAGATTAAACACAAGGTAAAGGAAGCTAATGCAGATTAAATGGATGAAGGATGGGCCGATAGTTCCCAAGGTAGTTTTTGTACTAATGAGAGGAAAATTATATGTACACTATTACCAGGATAAAAGGGTCTATTAGAGGCCTTTCACTTGACATATTTATGTATTTCAAAAACTAAGTAGCACAGTGAATTAGGTTTACTCTGGACATTTGTTAATTTTATTGCATCTCCAAGTGATAAACAGGCTCTTTTGTTGAGGGCAACATGCTGCGGTGCTCTAGAGGCCTTGTCTGCTTAACAAGATGCTAAAGTCAAGGCAGCTTGTTGGCTGTCATGTATTAGCAAACAAAGCACCTTTGGTTTGGTATTTTATATCTGTTTGTGAAAGCGTGCAAGGGCAAGATTGTGTTGTTTTCTCTGGAAGAATGAAAGACAACAGCAACATGACATTTAGTTTACATTTAATATTCTCTATTATTTCCTATGCTATATGGAAAATTAAATTTTTCTTTATATAGACCAGCAAAATCTTTTAATATTAAAGAACCATAGTCAACAAACATACTTTGTTTTTTGTGAAAGAACTAAGGATTAAAGCTTTTTTTAAGTACATTGCTTTATTGATTTCATATAAATAAAATACCTGCTCCAGCAGAAAGCAAGCAGCACACCCGACAGACCTGCAACAGAGATGAGCAGAGAGCCTGAGCTCTGATTGGCTGTGCAACAGCTGACACTGTCAGTGCAGGTTAGCCTCCTGATCGGCAGGTTTATGCTGTTGAAAAGACATTAATTTATTCTATTTTATTTTATTCAGTAAAGGAAGCGAGTATATTAAAAAGAAGAAAAACTACTACAACTAGAGGACATAGTCTTGAATTAAAGGGGCAAAGATTTAAAAGTAATATCAGGAAGCATTACTTTACTGAGAGGGTAGTGGATGTATGGATTAGCCTTCCAGCGGAAGTGGTAGAGGTAAACACAGTCAAGGATTTTAAGCATGCGTAGGATAGGCACAAGGCTATCCTAGATTTAAGATAGGGAACTGGGGACTAAAAAAAGTATTTAGAAAATTGGGCAGACTAGATGGACCGAATGGTTCTTATCTGCCGACACATTCTATGTTTCTATGATTCTAAAGAAGCAAGGGATAAAAGAAAGTTTAGTTTCACTTTAAGATTCTTTGGTTAGATCTTCCATCATTCAGGAAAAGATGCCTGTCCTCTTACATGCTGCTATTTTACACATGTGCATTTGCATAATATTGTCTCACATACATGGTAATGAAATGCAAATGCACAAGATGGTGGCTTATTACTGGTTGTTTAAAGATAAAACCAAAGAATACTAACAGCAAGTCTGCACCTAAAGATGGCAAAAAGGACCAGATACATGGAAAAAAAAAACATAAAATTTGTATTGAATTAATAAAGCAATTTACTTTATAAACTTAACTCTTTTTGGTCATTCAGGAAAAAAAACCTTTTTTTTATTTACTACAGTTGTCCTTTTAACTACTTGGAAGCCTTTTTCAGATTATTTGTTTAGTTTTATACTTTATTTGATTTATATGTTAATATTTATTTTACATTTAAGCTTCTATGCACTTTATTATTTCAAATAGTGTTGGCTGTTGTTTTATACTGAGGGCTGTATATTATAAACATGCCTAGACTTAGGGGTTCAAATCCAACTGTATGATGTAATAAAATAGAACCTTTGGTATTTTCTATGGATGGAAGACAACCTATCAACAATGATTTCTGAAACATAGTAGTCAAATTAATATTAAGAGGCAATCAAACAATCTAGAAAAGGGCAGAAAGGTGATTGTTGGCTTTCATGTTAAAGGAACAGTCACACACAACTGTATTTGTTTAATAGAAAATCAAACATTAGAAGATGTCTCCATTTTCTATGAATTCCACGGTTCTACATATTGTTAATAGTGTTTTTATGTTTTATTCCAGGCAGCAACATTCTCTTTTTCATTCTTGTGCTAACGCAAAATATACAAAACTTTACAGTAAAAATAATTGTACTTAAAAATATTTCATATTAGGAATCTTTGAAAAATGTACTGCGATGTGCTGTGGTTTGCTTCTCTGAAAGGTGAGCTGAGGTGAGCTGAACATTTCATCTCACTGGCTTAACAATGCAGTGTGCAGGAACAATACGACGTACACAGTTAGCCCTGCATCGCGCAATATAAAGCAAGTGATAGTTTGATTAATAACACATTATGGCCAGCTGAATCCTTCTTGCAGGAGAAGCACAATGTATGGTTGAGTTCTAAAACTCACCTGCAAATCACCTTTTAGAGACTATAGCTCATAAATTATGTCACTCTTGTGATCATTAGGTGAGACCCCATTTAGAACTCTGTTTACAGCACTTATTTAGAGAGAATTTAAACAAGGACCACTATGATGGTTATTTAAAGGTGATATAAACTTTACAATATACCAAAAAGTTAGCTAAAGTTGAAGTTGGGACATTAGTACCATAGGATTAGGTTGAATGACTGAGTGGAAATTTGAAAAGCAATACTATATCCACAAAGGCTGATAGACACCTAGAACAACCTTCAAGTTGAAGTACTGAATGCTAAAAGAGAATGATTCAGGGAGGATCGGGATGTACACAAGGGAGCAAATAACTAAAATAAGTAAAATGTGTCTCATATTTTACTTGATGGAGCAATTGGGTATTGCCTACAATCACATTCTATGTTTAATAAAAAGAGAGACAGCGCTAAAATATACCCCAAAAAGAACAAGACATAATTTATAAAAATAGAAAAGATTTATTGTCACAAAATATACATGTATATAAGGTAAAAAGACTACAGCTAAGTCTAATACCACAATAATATGTGAATAAGAAAACAAATGGAATAAAATATACACAAAAAGCAATATCAATATGCAGTAAAGTAGAATAAAATAATATATAAAATATATATAGTACAACCTTACCCACTGCTTGTATAGTGTTGTTCACCTGGCCAGGTACAGAACATATGTATAAAATATACACTATAAGCACAGACACAAAAACAGAACACCCCTCAGGACGCGTTTCGTAAAAACTTCTTCAGCTGGTGGGTGAGTGTGCATACAGGCAGTGGGAAAAGGTTCCCTTATATACAGGACAAAAAACCGCGAAAATTGGATTCAGATTAATGATTCTCTACAGCTGGAGAGTAGGATGTAATCTATGTTGCCGATAAACCGGAAGTTCGGATATAGAACACTTCCGGAAAAGACGTAATCGTCATCAAGAAGCGTCTCGTTGCCATAGTGACGCGTCCATTCTATGTTTGTGTAAATATAATTTAATGATGTTGGTTACTGCAAATTAAACAGGTTCACACCCAAAAGAATGTTTAAGGACACCCATGTGTGTTTCTCATGCCTGTCTATTGATCATGTAGTCAAGGCATACATGTTGTAACATTCCAGACCATGTGACCAGCAGCTGTAACTGAAGAGCTGCATTCGTATTTACTACACCAGCAGTAAACCTATTCATTCCATTCATTGTACTGTGCATTTGAGTAATATAGTGTTTTCACTGCTGAATGGATAATGGGCTATTTGACGGTTATTAGTCTTATTGTTAGTTATGCATGTTTCCGTGTGAGTTTCCTGATGTGAAAACATTATGAGGTAGTAGAGGATGCACTTTTGACAAGTACAAGGGGTTCATTATCTTTTAATGTTGCTAGCTTTTCTTCAAAATAAATAAATAAATACTGGTCATACTATTGCCTCTGTAGACGTAACATTGGCCACAAGTCAATGCTTTACTGCTGTGCCAGTAAAATACTGGCTAGGTTGGAAGGTTGGTAGTTTTTTTTATTATTATTATTATTATTATTGTTTTTAAAAAAACATACATAGCATAAATATTAAGTATAGAAATTCCAACGTTGATATTATCAATTTCTTAAAAATTTTCAAAAAAGTTTTTACAAACATTACTTCAAACTGTAGTGATACAAGCACACATACAAAAAAAAAACTGAAAAAAAATTTTAAAAGGCAGAACAAGGACATACAACAACCAAATTGGCATTTGATATCTATATCCAAGTCAAGAAATCATGACTGACCAGGGTTCCTTATATTGATATTTTTCTCATGTTCGTTTCTGATCTTTCAGATTGAAAGAATGTGCCAAAAAAGGGCTAAATCCCTTTAGCCATAGTGCCTTATGCCCCCCCCCCCCCCCCCTTTCTATCCCTTTCCCCTCCCTTTTCTTGTATTACTTAGTTGTATATAAATTAGCAAAATGAGGCTCACATTACCCCTGGGCCAGATCACAGTGTTCTAATTGTTCTAATTCTAAAATATCTTTTTTTCTATTTTCCATTGTTGAATTACTAATGATCTGATTTGTTGTATTGAATTTGTATTAGGTGAGTTTACATCTCCTGAAATGCCACCTGGTATCTTGTGGGAAGGATTAGGACACTGCCCCAGATACACATGTCCTGGGGGTCCATGACATAATTTTTTAGTACACACCCAAGTCTGTACTAGAGCGCAGCATGAGAGAAAGTGGAGAAGACAGATCTGTGTCACTACACACAAGGGACTGAGCTTCCTAACCTCAACTTCTTCAGGCTTAAATTATGTAATTGGAGTAGATTTACAAGCGTTACTGGTGTGAGTGGTAATATATACATACAGTCGCACTGTTTGTTTGTCTGATGGTGAGAGAGTAACATGATGCATGATGCCTCCAAAGGTGGGTTTGCATTGAATACTATGAAACATCTATAAATATATTGTTTATTAAACAGTTTTAAAAGTGTGCTGCATATATGACACATATAGTGCAAATTTATAAAGTGTGTTGCATATATGACACATATAGTGCAGATGTATAAAGTGTGCTGCATATATGACACATATAGTGCAAATATATAAAGTGTGCTCCATATATGACACATATAATGCAGATATATAAAGTGTGTTGCATATATGACACATATAGTGCAGATATATAAAGTGTGCTCCATATATGACACATACAGTGCAGATGTATAAAGTGTGCTGCATATATGACACATATAGTGCAGATATATAAAGTGTGCTGCATATATGACACATATAGTGCAGATATATAAAGTATGTTGCATATATGACACATATAATGCAGATATAAAAAGTGTGCTGCATATATGACACATTTAATGAAATTATTTTAATCTTTTGTGATCGCTGTTTCAAATTTAACCATCAATAACCATTTGCAAACCCCCTCCTTTTTTTTCCAACTATTTTCTGTGGCACCAGTGTCTGCAATGGAAAAACACTGTTTGTTTTCGGCTTACATTCCCTTGGTAAAACTGAAAGTAGTGTTAAATAAACACAATAGAGTCTGAAGGTTGTTTTCTTAAAAACCTGGTCCAAAATGTAAGTAGAGACACTACTTGGTCCATCTTGATCTTTTCCAACCTCAGCACATTTATTACAAATCCCACACAAACTCAGCTTGCTAACCTAGCAATGAATGTATCTCCTTTCGTAATATGCCAGCTGCTTCATCATTTTAGGCATTAATAAAAAAGGTGTCTATAGTTTAATTAATCATCAGAAACAAAATATTACACAGTATATGTTTATACTAGCTGAGCTCAATCTAACCCTTTCTTTTGAGATTTTTTGCAATAATAATGAAGTATCCGCATATGAAGCATGTGGGCCCATCTGATAGTAAGATACAGCAACTGATTCAGCTACTCATGGTCTCATTAACCCTATACATAGGGTTGCCTCTTCAAAAAAACACCAGCCATTCTTTGACTTCCACAGACTAAAGAGTTAACTCAATATACGCCGATACTCAGGCCTAAAATGGTACCTCTGAATTACTGACGGATTTGGGGCACATCGGGACCTGACTTTCAAGCTACTCAGGTAGCCCTGATATGCCTCCGAATATGTCCATAATTCAGACATCATGGCTGATTACATACCTATATCTCTGACACTGAATACAACCAAAATGCTCCAAAATATAGTGATAGCCTCAGCCCTTCTATGGGGAGGACTTTGGCTTATTTCAAGGCTATTTCAGCAGGACCTCGGCTATTATGAATATAGTCGAAGTCCTACCATTGAACTTAAAAATACTAGGGTTGTGAAGCAAATCATGGTTCACTAAACTGATCCAATGGCTTTTTAGTTTAAAGTTTAAACATGTAAAGTTTACACAAAATGTCTATAATATATAGCGATGACCAGGACAATGAACTGTACAGTCCATACTTTACTTAAGCAAGAACCAGCTGTGCAATCCTACCCTTTCTTACAGAGTACACAACACATAAAAGGCATTAACATAAATCAGCAATTACAATTTACCTTCCAGTGGGTCATCTTAAAAAAAAGCTTTTAAAAAGGAACATAGAATGCAAATAATTTCTAAGTTGTCGGGTATCTTCTTTACGAATATAATTGCTTCAAGAAGTTTACTGATCACAAAAAAAGCTTATTTAATGGTAAAGAGTTCATTCGTCATAATGTACTGCCACACCTGGCCTATGCAAGATTGTGAATTTAAACAAATATTATCATTTTGGCAGAGAAACGCCCTTTTCAGTATTTTGTGTATTATGCATAAAGGTTTTTCTTGGACCCTCACTTCACACCATACCTTATGAGTTTGTTTATTTAATGTTATAGTAAGTTATGAAAAGAGTCCCAGCCAATATTTTACATATATTCTACCTTACCATCCGAGCTTCAGCTGTGAAGTGTACTTGTATTCCATGGTCTAAAGCAAAAGTAATTTTAAAAAAATATCATGATTCGGCCACATGCGACTCCAAAGATTTTTGTTAAATATCTGTCTGTTTCAGTACACTTTTCCATGAGGCAAACTGCGGCCAGATTAATAATAATAAAAAAAACCTGCTGGTTTCTAATTGCTTGGCCTTTGATTAGAAGACTATTAAACTTACTATGTGGACAAGATGAGACTATTGGTGTGTCATAATTGTAGGATTTTACAAAGTCATGACGTAAAGTCATGATTTATAAAGATACAGAGGCAAGTATTATGCATCATTCTCTTTGTTTAATCCCTCAGCAGCAATTATTGAACAAACCATAAAAACACAAGAAAAAAATGAACCAATCAGAATAGTCATGAATATCCCCTCCCCCTCCCAACAAAATTAAACCCAGTAATAGTATAAACTCCTCCTCTTTCTTTGATGAATCAGAACAAAAAATGTCAGAAAGTCTTTAAACAAACATTTTGAAAACAACCAAATAACTGCAAATCACATTGATAAGGTAATCACTCCAAAACAATCAAAGAAATGAATCTTCTTCCATCAAGAAGGTGAGGCGCAAGAAGTCATCAATGATTAAATCTAATAATTAATTCAAATAACAAACATGAATCTAACAATAATAAATTCACCAAGGGTAAGGGGAGAAAATAATATACATACAAAAGGGAAGGCATAATAGTCATCTCCATGTCTATAAATCAAGACACGTTTCACATTATGCAATTTTAAAGCTGATCCAAGACCATCGTAGAGAAATGTTCCTCATGATGGAAATAAAACTCTAGAAACGTGGACTCTCTGGACCAATGAGCCACCTTCATAATGTTCTCAAGTCGACAGGCCAGCGTGAAAGCTCTAGAGGCCACAGCTCCTCTAACTGAATGTAGTTCAAACATAGAAACATCAACTTCTGCTTCCTTAAGGATCCATTTGACCCATCTTGCAAGTGACGACAAGGGACCAGTTTATGGGGTCTACGAATAGCCAAAAACAGATGAGGATGTGAAGGTAGCTGAAACTGAGCCGTCCTAGCTTCATACTCCTTAAAGGAACACTACCACTTACATAAGCTGTAACTATATTATCTGTGCATTTGAAGTCAGGGCCGCCATCAGAAATTTCAGGGCCCCTTACTGAAAAAATTATGCCCCCCGCCGATAGTTTATCCACATATTATTAATGGGGTCCGTATCCGCTGGATGTCACATATTAATTGATAACCTATCAAGGGGGAGCACCTAATGTGACCAGTGACCTGTAACAAAATCCAGACAGATATAGTCAGTGTCAGATGAGTTAACCCCTGGATTGCTTGACAGATATAGACAGTATCAGAGGAGTTAACCCCTAAGGCAGTGTCAGAGGAGTTGACCCCTTGGGTGGCTAGACAGATCTAGGCAGTGTCAGAGGCATTAACCCCTTGGGTGGCTAGACAGAGGCAGTGTCAGAAGAGTTAACCCCTTGGGTGGCTAGACAGATCCAGGCAGTATCAGAGAGGTTAAGCTCTTGGGTGGCTAGATGCACGCAGTGTCAGAGGAGTTAACCCCTTGGGTGGCTAGGCAGATATAGACAGCATAGTTGCCAACATCGGCCATGTTTCCAGGGACACATATGTGTTCCACATGCTGCAGACAGAGCATGCAAAGAGCAGCCCAGCAGTATGTAGGATGCATATACGCACAGGCACTGTCCAATTAATTAATCATGGTGAGATCTCCACCCTGATTAATTAATTGGATTGTGTCTGTGTGTAGATCCATCCTACATACTGCCAGTTTGCACTTTGCGTGGTCTTTCTGCAGCATGTGAAACAAATATGTGTCCCTGGAAACATGGCCAATGTTGGCAACTATGAGACAGTGCCACAGAAGTTAACCCCTTTATGCACACACTCCCTCACACACATATACAGACAGTCTGTCACTCACCCTGACATACACATACACACTTACACTGACATACACACACTCTCACTCACACTGACATACACACACTCTCACTCACACTGACATACACACACTTTCACTCACACTGACATACATTCACTTTCACTTACACTGACATACACACACTCTCACTCACACTGACATACACACACTCTCACTCACACTGACATACACACACTCTCATTCACACTGACATACATACACTCCAACACACACTCAGACATACACACACACTCACTCACACTGACATACACACACACTCGCTCACACTGACATACACACACACTCACTCACACTGACATACACACACTCTCATTCACACTGACATACACACACACTCACACTGATATACACACACTCACTCACACTGACATACACACACTCTCATTCACACTGACATACACACACACTCACACTGATATACACACACTCACTCACACTGACATACACACACACACACTCACACTGACACACACACACTCACTCACACTGACATACACACACACTCACTCACACTGACATACACACACTTTCATTCACACTGACATACACACACTCACGCTGATATACACACACTCACTCACACTGACATACACACACTCTCACTCACATTGAAATACATACACTCCCACTCACACTGACATACACACACACTCACTCACTCACTCACACTGACATACACACACACTCACTCACACTGACATACACACACTCTCATTCACACTGACATACACACACTCACACTGACATACACACACTCACTCAAACTAACATACACACACTCACTTACACTGACATACACACTCACTTACACTGACATACACACTCGCTTACACTGACATACACACACCCTCACTCACACTGACATACACACCTCACTCACTCACTCACTCACTCACTCACTCACACTGACATACACACACTCACTCACACTGACATACACACACTCACTTACACTGACATACACACTCACTTACACTGACATACACACTCACTTACACTGACATACACACACACTCACTCACACTGACATACACACACTCTCACTCAAACTGACATACACACACTCTCACTCACACTGACATACATACACACACACACACTCACTGAGACGTCTTTCTGTCAAGCTCCAGAAAAAAAACAAGAAAAAAAAAACTGCTGCACTAAGCAGCAAAGTGCCGCCTGGGGCATCTGCACCATTAAACGGCTGGCCTGGCGGGGGCCCATGGCAGCTGGAATGAGTGACCCCTGATGGCAGCCCTGTTTGAAGTAAAACTATGTGTAGAATAGATGCCAAGATGTTTTCTTGTGTTTGTTTCAATATATTTCAGTAAAAGGGAAAAAAAAAACTTGTGTGTTTATTGCCTGGAGCCATTTTGTGAAATGTCCCCATAAAATGTATACTTATACCAATGAGATGGAACAGACATAAATTGCAGGCACATGAAAAAGATGCAAATACAAACAAGCAATATCCTAGCAGGAACACCCTAGAGAGGGGGACTGAAGCAGGAACACCCTAGAGAGGGTGACTGAAACAGGAACACCCTAGAGAGGGGGACTGAAGCAGGAACACCCTACAGAGGGTGACTGAAACAGGAACACCCTAGAGAGGGTGACTGAAGCAGGAACACCCTAGAGAGGGTGACTAAAGCAGGAGTGGGACCTTTATGGGAGAAACTTAGCTGAAGTAATATTGCTGTAGCCAAATGGTCTCAGGAGTTGCTGAAAAACATCCCCCGGCTGGTTGAGCCTTTCAGGTTCAGTTTCACAATTCCTGGACAGTTCCTGGTAGAAATTCAAAATGAGCTTTAGCAGAGGATCAGAAGAAGTAGATCTCAGAAGTCAGGCATCCAACTTCAATGCAAAAGCACTGCTTGCAATAAACTGCAGGTATTTAACATGGGTGTTTTGCAAAAGTTAACGAGCCCACCTGACACCAACAGAAGGGAAGGAATACAAGCACCCCTTAACAATTTTGGGAGGGGGGGTGTTTAGTTTTGGACGTGAATAGTCACCCTCTGGGGTGCTACATCAGAGGTAACGTGTGGATTGCTATTGGTCTGAGTGGCCCAAAGGGCCGAGGTAATAGATGACGCCAGATTTGTTGACACCAAACCCATGGTCGATTGAAGTTCCTGAGAATCGTATTTGGCCATTGTGGTGTTGAGCAAATCCCAAACCTGAAATGGAGAAGCTCTAATAGAACCACTACCACTAATCACTACTAAGCAAGTGAATAGGTAGGCTGTGCAGGCAAAAGGGCGTGAAACAGAGCTGAAAATGGCGATGTGGCTCAGAGAAAATGTCTGCCTTGCTAAAAAAAACAAGAGTGACTCCGTATCAGGGAAAAAGGAATCAGGATCTGAAATTCAAAAACTGCAAAAACTTGCATGCGCGGCAGACGAAAAGTGACACAGAATTGGAGGACGGGGAGGGAGCAGCAAAGAAGGAGGAGGAGTTTATGTAGTTACTGGGTTTTATGTTGTTGGGAGGGGAAGGTGATATTCATGAATATTCTGATTCATTTTTTCTTTTGTTACCATGGTTTGTTCTATCATTGCTATTGAGGGATTAAAGAAAGAGATTGATGCATAATATGAGACGCTGCGTCTTTATAAATCACCTTTATGGTACGAGGCAGTGGGCAGTACAATGTAAAAACCATCCATATTAGACATGGGGGTTATGTATAAGCTTTCCCACACACAAAAGTCTTGTGAAGTTCGAAAAAAGCACAATTGCTATTTGTTATTTTAACCTATTTATTGGTAGCTACAAAAAATATCAAACAGTGGCAGAATGGATATAAATGTTGTAAAATGCATCATTAAATCATTTAAGAATATGATAATTAAAAACGTTTTTTCAAATTATTCTGTTCGAGATTACTCCCTACAGACAATCGGGGAGTTTTAGAAAACTCTATTCTGGTGCAAAGTTCTAAAAGTGGTCTAAACTGCAGGAACATTCTATTGGTTTCCATGGGGATTGCTCCACTTTTAGAACTTTGAAGATTATTTATAAAAGTAAATTCGGAGACACTGTCTACTATAAAGAATTTATCATATGATATAACTTGATACTTCTTTAAGAGCTACTAGACAAATGTCTTCTGTGCTCCACAAGTATTGAATAATTAATAGAAGATCAATAAATTCAAAGCATGTTGTAGTTGTAAAATCCTATAAATATGTTATTAGATACTGATACAGAAAAAAAATCACCCAGGACAAATATAGTTCATCTCTGGGTTTTTGCAAATCTCCAGTGTACACTCCAGCTCATTTCTGTATTTTAACCAGATCTCAGTAGGTTTGCTAAAGGTCTTAAGATGAATATTTCATTCCCTAGATTATCCCTATTTGTTGACAAAAGTAAATTGATGACATTCAGGAGAAGAGAATTTGGCTGAAAAATTCTTTTGACCCTTCCAAGATTAAATATGACCAAAAGAAAAAGTACACACAGTACAAGCAGATACAGAAAATGATAGATTTTTTGTAATGAATATTAGAAGGCCATCTCGGCCTGTTTTTTTATGGAAATTATTTTCACCACAGCAAGCATAATTTCACTGCTTTGAAGCTGAAGGAAGATGCTGTTTTGTTTGAGATGTAAATAAATGGTGGTTCATTAGGAAGGTACTTATCACATGAAGTATGCAATATCAGAGTCGAACATGTTAATATTTAATTTTAGTTTGCACAATCTGTGGTGCTTGCTTAAGCTTTCGGCTTGCAGGCCTTACAGGCTGCTTAGCTCAGCTGTTCCCCTTCCTTCTTGCCCATAGATCTATCTTTAAACACACACACAGGCCAAACTATTGATCGTTAAAATGCTGTACATGAGCTGCAAGTGGACCTTGTTAAATATAGTCCCGGGCAGATCAAGTGAAGCATCACTACCTCTTCCCTTGGCTCAGAGGTTTCCTGCCTCCTTTATTAATCTGGCACTTTCATATTGTACTTCTGTGAACCCTGCCATTAGAGGAGTCGACACAAGTGTCAAATGGAGTTTAACACTCCTTCGGAATTAATTCCATTAAAACCCACTTACATTTACAACTCTTGTGTCTTGTTTTAAAGCCCTAATAAGTCACACCGTACTTGAGGTGAAAGTGGCAGAATCCCAGATAATGCTTAATATGAGTTCAGCTATAACTGTTGTAAAAGAAAATCAGAATGCGGCAATACCTGAGAGTATTAGAAGGATGAAACATTGAATGTGGGCCTGGGTTTTTATGGGTCACAGCAGTATTAATAAGTCTAATTCTGCAGGAACTTTAACACTGGCACCATTTAGAAAACCTTTACAAGTTAATGCCCATATATAACAAAAAGTAAACCGTGAAATACTTAAAGAAGTCCTACAACTTGCTAAACTGCTTTAAAAATATGCTGTATGGAATATGTATTCAATGATCAGCTGACTAATATGTTGCTTTTTTAAACTTCAATCGGCAATAATTGATAATAATATTATAATCCTTACAAGATGTCCCATAAAGAAGCTGTGTGAACAAAGTGATTCACTAAACCCTGAGATCTAGCCCCTCTTCTTAAACAAGATTTAAATGTGCAAGCAAATAACATTCCCCTAATAGTATTCCCTATATTTTACTTTTACCTATAGGGCCCACTGGATCCAGACCTCAAAATATAACTGACCCCTCCTTGGGGTTTGCGGCTGCCCGCTGTCTCCAGAACTGACCAAAATAAATAACAAACCCCCCTTACTTCTGGGGCTGCAAATGGCCCCAGATACCAAAAATACTTAAATTAATGTTCCCCCTCTGAGAGCTTGGATTTCATTTGAAGAAAATCCGGCACCTGATTGCTGACTTTGTCCCAGCTTCCCCATTGGCTGATTTCAAAACCCCTCAGATGCTGACTTTTCTTCAAATGAAATACACACCGTTTGGGACGGATGTTTAGAGAGGATGGCCTGGGCCAGTAGATGAGGTTCGAGAGAAAAGCTGAAACCAGGATACAGGTAATACAGTTATTTACAGGGCACCCTTTGGGTGCCAGGGAGGGTGGGCAGTGAATTTTACTGGCCACACCACTGGCACCCAAATGGGGATTTATTTTTAAAAGTAAATCGTCCCTCCTTACATGGGTTTTTGTGGTCTGGTACCACTTTAATGCGGCAATCATCGGGTGTCATCATCGCATATCATATAGCTGGAAACCTATAGATTTTATGGCTAAATTGTCCCAAACTGAAGGGGTTAGAAGATTTGGTTTCCGAACAGCCTGAACAGCCAAGTCGAATACGAACCGCGCATATTGTGTAGCCAAATTTCGGTGATCCCTTCTATTCAGGAAATATACCTTATCCCAATCCATTTTGGAATGGATCGGTACATATTTTGTATTTATGTTTTTCATAAATAAATACCCATTTTGTAAGCTTGCGAGCAGGTATCTCTATCTCATCTCTATCTATCTCTATCTGTTTCTGTTTGCCAAATGTTGTATATGGTTCTCTTATATGTTCTGTAGCAAGTGTTGCGTAAATTGTTGGTGATATATAAATAAAGGTAATGTAATATGTAGATTTTAAAAATGATTTTTGAATTTTGTTTTGATCACAAACATTTCAAGAGATGTTAACCTTTTATTTAAGTAATTATTTTTAAGGACAGGGTCCATTTCAGAATGTTTATCTTCTTTAGAGAATTTCATGACCAACTGGCAATAATAATTAATTATAAGTAAAACATTTGCTCATATTAAAGTGGATATTCATCTAAGAAAAAGAAAGATGTTGCATTTAGTTGAACCTTAAACTGTGGATGATAGACTTGATATCTGCTTTGATATATAACACTCTGGTTAAGAAGGGATATTTCAGAAAGTTTGAAGTCCTATATTATTTCAATACATATTGAGACATTCCAAACGATCTGAAAATGAAGAGAGTGTACTCTGCTTGACATAGATAGGCCTCTGTTCTCCTACCTTAGTAGAGGAATGACAATGCAAACAGCATAACAATGAATAAGGGATATGCACACCTCCCACATCCACATTTTTTTTTTAAATGTAAAAATTGAAAGATAATTTATGTTAATAAAATGAATTCATGCTGCCACACTTTCTCCTCTACCACACAGAATTTACAGTTTTACAGAGACTGTTGGCGGTTAGCTTTCACTACAGGTGGAAGTCGAGTATGCAGTGACCATACTGGGTAGCCTGGAGGCTGCTGTCTGTCGTGCAGACCCTGGAGAATAGGCCCTGAAGTAACCGTAATAGTTTGCACCGGGGAACAAGAACGGAGGTACAGGGGACTATGGGGCTGACGGCACTGGCGGGGTTACAGGTGACAAGAAGCCAATGGATGCCATGTCTCTTTTCCATCCCGTATGCATAATTTTCTCTCATCTTTCCCTCTCAGTTACAATTTATAATGTTTGAGACAATGGCGCTTATGCAGTAAATTGAAGCGAATTGTTGTGAATAACAAATGAGTTATAAACTCACGAGATTCCTGTCGCTGCTCCTCGGTTCGGTGTCTTAAGGTGTGCTTTCTGTTTTGAAAGCATTCGGCATGTATTCTCGTTGCTTATTTTTGTAAACAACTTACATTATGCACTCTCAGCCTGGAAAAAATGTGATGTTTAGCCTATGCTCTGTCATTTCTTAATGAAAGGAGATTATGACATCAGCTACAGTTCTCCACACACACCCTTGCAGCTTCTCCACGTGTGTCAGCCATTATGACATGTACAACATTCCCTATGAGTGTAGATTCCTAGCTATGACACAGCTAATACATGTGTTACATAAACTGCAACTATGAGTTCAGAGTGATAAAACATACTGCCTATGATGTATAAGTATTTTAAATGCACTTACCTTTTCTTCACCACCTCCTCGGACCTATTTCCCCGACTAAGTTAAGAGCATCCACAATCTGCTACCAGAGTTCAGTTTTCGTCCTCTGGCTTGTCCTCTGTGCTGTTGCCCCTATCACACAGTTGTAATGTTGGCACAACTTGTTTTCCAATGCTGTGCTTTCCTCCGGTGAGAAACTCTGCTGGTACCGCACTTGTTCGTCTCTTCAGCAGTCTTGTTGCTCTGTCATGTAGCAGTACTCAATCGTTGTACTGCAAGCCCATTCCTACTCCAAACTTAATAAACTCATAACTAGGGAAAGAAACAATGTAGAGAGCTGAAAATAGTTTGTGACCTAGAAATGCCACCCTTAGTATCTTTGAAACCTATAACATAGGGTCTTAAGGAAATAAATCTAATTTGCTGTTGAAAAGGAGATTATGACATCACTGGTGATGTAGAACAATGACCCATCAACCTTGCAGTGTATGTTGTGTCTAATCACCTCAAACCTTATTTAACACATAACTCAGGAAAGGAACAACGTAGAAAGCCTAAAAAAGCATGAATAAGCTGAGCAATTTCATTTTTGATTCTAGAGTTCACTGTTCTAGAGTTTGTAGTGCTTCAGACAAACAAACAAATAGAGATTTTCTATTTTTAAGACTTCTAAGTATAAATTAAAGTACAAAAACAAATCTAGACACTAAAGCACAGGCACTTCAGTCAGTGGAAAATACGCTTCAGGTGAGGTAGATGAACAATGAGGGGCATTCAGAGGAGATGGGAGCAACTATTGAAAGCTCTGCCCAGGGTCCACCAGTGCCATAAAGCAGCCCTGATCACATGAAGATTGGCATTTTATGTTAGCATGAATATTTGTATTTGATTGCTCTGGTACTAATTGTTAGTTGCTTATTCATATGGTACTCAGTGGGTTAAACAGTTTGTGTCGTGAATTCAAAGTGAACAGATTATTCTGTCTGTGAAGTTAAAAAAAAAGACAATATTCCATCAGTCCATCATTAACTCGCTGCTGACACTAATATTAATTGTGTCGATGAAATGAGTATACAGTAATTGTTGATGATGATTTGGATGATAGTCTTTAATTGCTGCACGTGGCAAAGCAACTAATTTTACATCTCTATTGTAATGCATTGTGAACTATTGCCAAAGCTTAAATGGCTGATGTATCAAATTAGTTTTTGATGTTAAATTCACACTGACAAGCATTTTCAACACATATCTGTTAGTGTCAATGCCTCAAGCTAATCTACTTGCATCAATGGGCCATTTAAGAAGATGTAACATGAAGTTAGAAGAGACAATGGAACAAAGAAAAAATAGGTATTGTAAGAACTGTGTTGTCTGCAGGCAATTTTTCTTGATTTTTCCTGCATTATTAAACTCTGTATATGCTGCCATAACACAGGTCTGTCACAGGATGTAATCAGGAATACTGAACATTAAACATGAAAATACCATGACTTGAATGAGAAAGCAGAAAATAGGTAATTATTATTTGTTGTCTGAGGTAATTTTACGTGCTTTATGCTTGTACACCTGAAAAACAAATATCTGTATTTAAACTTTTTTTCAGCAGGAGGGTGATAATTGAGGCATATGATTAGAGAAAATATTACAATTTGGGTTGTATAACTTATCTCATTATACAAATAATAATTTGACGCTTGATTACAGTCAATTTGTTTAGTTAGGGATCTCATCTATTATTAGCATGGTCACATATGTCTATATTTGAACAATGATGAACTTGTACTAGCGGTAATTAAGTCATGGTCCATTAACCTGAGAACATATCAGACAGCCGGATCATCGTAATCATTATTTGCCCAAATGGCTTTAAACAACAAGGGATGAATGGGCTATTTCATGTAAACATATTAATATACATTGTAACCTTTGGTGCATTAGGAAGAGCAGCAACTAAGTTAAAACACCCTTGCATGACTGTCCAGCCCAAAGCAGGGACAGTTGTGAAGTGGGGCCTATTCAGTTAAACAATGAACTGTGGTGAATTAACCCCTTGACGACAAAGGACGTGCCAGGCACGTCCTGGGAGAAACTCCCTTAACGACAAAGGACGTGCCTGGCACGTCCTGCATTGAATGAAGCGGTTTTCGCGATCAACGATCGCTAAAACCGCTTTAACAGTGCTGGTCTATTGCCTCGACATCGACAAACACCTTAGAAATGTCAAAACAGCCATTGTCACCAAGGGAAAGTCAAGGTGAAAATGTCTTGTCACTAAGGGGTTAACAAAGGCAATAAAACTTCAGGTATTGATAGCTGTGTTGAAAATACATGCAACTACTTATGCTTTATTTTTTTAAATTTGGTAGTTAGTTCACCTCAGTTCACTAAATGAATGCCACTATATGAATGCCACTATATGAATGCAATTTAACTGGAATTTACATAGCACGGGTTATTGAGTCTACGCTCAAATGACTAACCTTGTTCCTAACTTTTCCATGGAGTATTGTAAGCTATTCTAATACTCAAACCTACTGGGTTTGAAATCTGAACTGAATATAATGAACTCTAGTGAGTTCAGTTTTAGGTTTATGTAGAGGTACAGGGTTAAACTGAGTTCTGCAGGAAAATTGATGATACTAAATTCTACAGACAATCCCACTAGCATCTGTACTCAGTCTAAATGGTACTTAACAACACTTATGGGACCTTTTTATAATAATTCAGATTATAGCTGCAGCTTTAGTCTGTGCTTAGGGAGGCAACCCAGCCAATATTATACTGGCAGGCAGGTAAAAAACTGGTTTGAGGCCAACATTTAATCTATTGAGGTAACAGCATGGCCAGTATTTTGTTGAAAGAAAATATGGCAACCCTACTTGCATTCAGCTGACGCATAGCTGAGATTTTCAGCTACTTCACATGAAAGCTAAACCTTTTAGGCTTAATGAATCAACAAGCATAACACCAGCTACTATGGATAACAAGAGGACATTTTGTTGGAGACCTTGAACTTAGTTCAAACAAATTCCCAGGAGACAAAGCAGCCGTTTGTAGTCATATGACCATTTTACATATTCTGATAACAAATCAAACTTCCACTGTTGAATGGTATTGTTTTGCTATAGAACACTCAAAATTGAATAATAATAATTATAATTACTCAAAGTGTCCTCATGTGACAGTGGGGACCCCACTGCAAGTCCCATTAAGATGCCCCAGCCAATTTGCCCATCAAGATACCAGTAATATTGCGCCTTTCAAATGTACAATATTACTGGGATCCACACATAGCTCATTGTGGGGAGCCGCGGGGAGCTATCTGTCTTGCATGTGGTTTAACAATCATTGCTGGAGCTTTTTTGCATTTATGCAAATCTAATGTGCCATCCAAGTTTGGAAACCAAATGTTGCCTAAATGGTGTGCATTCGATTTGTGTAAATGCAGTAAATCACTTTTACTGTTTTGCGAGGCATCGTGGGGAACTTGACTTTGGAGTGTCAGGTCTGCACACGCCACATGTGCCATTGTATTACCCTTTATGGGCATGGGGGAATCTGAGCATGCAAGGAAAGGCTATATTGCAGCTTACAGGGTCTGGGCACCAAACAAACTGTTGTACGCTGGCATTCTGACAGGTGTGTGTGGCATTTGCAACTTGTGGCAAATTACGAAAACATTTTTGAATGATGGATCATTCTGGGTGACAAATTTTTGGATAAAGAATTCTGTTTGTCCAATGGAGCAATATTAGCAATTTCATTTGTGAGTAAACAGGATGACAGGGGCGTTGCTAGGTCTTCGGATGATCTGGGGCTAGAGCCCAGATGAGCTCGGTCACACACAGGGGCGTACCTAGAGCATTTGGCACCCGGGGCGGACCCTGAGTGTTGCACCCCCACCCCCATAATAAAAATGTAAGAAAACACCCACAATTTTTTCAGTTTTTGAAAATTGTACAATTATAGATACCAGGAATATTGTGCCACTCAGAACCCAGTAATATTGTGCCAGTCAGATTCCAGTAATATTATGCCTTTCAGATACCAGTAATATTGTGCCACTCAGAGCCCAGTAATATTGTGCCAGTCAGATACCAGGAATAGTGTGCCATTCAGAGCCCAGTAATATTGTGCCAGTAAGATACCAGTAATATTGTGCCAGTCAGATACCAGTAATATTGTGCCACTCAGAGCCCAGTAATATTGTGCCAGTCAGATACCAGGAATATTGTGTCATTCAGAGCCCAGTAATAGTGTGCCAGTCAGATACCAGTAATATTGTGCCAGTCAGATACCAGTAATATTGTGCCACTCAGAGCCCAGTAATAGTGTGCCAGTCAGATGCCTGTAATATTGTGCCAGTCAGAGCCCAGTAATAGTGTGCCAGTCAGAGCCCAGTAATAGTGTGCCACTCAGAGCCCAGTAATATTATGCCAGTCAGAGCCCAGGAATATTGTGCCAGTCCAACATCAGAAATATTGTGCCAGTCAGAGCCCAGTAATATTGTGCCAGTCAGATACCAGTAGTATTGTGCCAGTCAGAGCCCAGTAATATTGTGCCTGTCAGAGCCCAGGAATATTGTGCCAGTCAGAGACCAAGAATAGTGTGCCACTCAGAGCCCAGTAATAGTGTGCCAGTCAGAGCCCAGTAATAGTGTGCCAGTCAGAGCCCAGTAATAGTGTGCCACTCAGAGCCCAGTAATATTATGCCAGTCAGAGCCCAGGAATATTGTGCCAGTCCAACATCAGAAATATTGTGCCAGTCAGAGCCCAGTAATATTGTGCCAGTCAGATACCAGTAGTATTGTGCCAGTCAGAGCCCAGTAATATTGTGCCTGTCAGAGCCCAGGAATATTGTGCCAGTCAGAGACCAAGAATAGTGTGCCACTCAGAGCCCAGTAATAGTGTGCCAGTCAGAGCCCAGGAATATTGTGCCAGTCAGAGCCCAGTAATAGTGTGCCACTCAGAGCCCAGTTATAGTGTGCCACTCAGAACCCAGTAATATTGTGCCAGTCAGAGCCCAGGAATATTGTGCCAGTCAGAGCCCAGTAATAGTGTGCCAATCAGAGCCCAGTAATAGTGTGCCACTCAGAGCCCAGTAATAGTGTGCCAGTCAGAGCCCAGGAATATTGTGCCAGTCAGAACCCAGTAATAGTGTGCCACTCAGAGCCCAGTAATAGTGTGCCACTCAGAACCCAGTAATATTGTGCCAGTCAGAGACCAGGAATATTGTGCCAGTCAGAGCCCAGTAATATTGTGCCAGTCAGAGCCCAGGAATATTGTGCCAGTCAGAGCCCAGGAATATTGTGCCAGTCAGAGCCCAGTAATAGTGTGCCAGTCAGAGCCCAGTAATAGTGTGCCACTCAGAGCCCAGTAATCGTGTGCCACTCAGAACCCAGTAATATTGTGCCACTCAGAACCCAGCAATATTGTGCCAGTCAGAGCCCAAGAATATTGTGCTGACACAGCACGACGGTGGCGGAGCTTGCACCCGTCGCGCTGTGATCTCTATGGCCAGGAGGAGAGGCTAGGGAGCGAGCTATAGCAGCCTCTCCTCCCGATCGGCCCTCACCCCCGCGTGAGGTTAATCCTCGGATTCTGGGACTATGTCCCAGACGGAGGAGAGCTCACCAGGGGATTTTTTTTTATATATATTTAAAGCCCTGGAGTCTCGGTGATAAAGAATACTTTAGCCCCAGAGTCTCCATTAGGGGCTATGAAGGGGGGACTCGGGGCTATAGCCCCAGTAGCCCACCCCTAGCGACGCCTCTGCAGGATTGTTTCAATTACCTCTTTCCAAGCCTTCGCAAATAACTTAATTTATCCAACAACATTGTAAGTTAATGTAAGTGACAGTTAAAGATCTTCTAGTATAAACCCCATGCTTGCAAATACTAACTCTATTAATTATAATTGAACAAAATGGTAAAGTCTACACTATTTATGAAACTATCATTGCTATTAGTTTCAAATAAAAAAAAAATTGCAATAAAATGCTAAAAAATATACATATATTAAATTCAAAATGTATCCTTTGTTCCCTAAAGTTGATTAAGATTATATGGGTTGTTTTTTCTTCACCATAAATCTGTTACATGCATCAGTTCATAAGATAAAAAAAATGTTACAAAGCCAATCAACCAAATAAAGTATTTATATCAAATTATGTTCTGTGAATATATTTGCACTTTAACTAAGTGAATAAAAATGTGAATGAATAAATAAATATGCACCTTGTGTGTATAATCCCCAATTTGAACTCTCCACAGCTAGTGTAGTGTCATTGGACATGTTTCCTGTGAATCCAAGTTACTTCAGAGCTCAAAAATCTCCTCATGGATATGTTAGAAACATTGGGACAATAATTCATTCATACAAAGTTATTTATCCCCCAGATTGCATGCATACAAATTATAAATCCAGTCAGCATGAAGTGGACAAGTGGACAATGGTGTAACTTTTAACCAGTTTTTACTGGGAACAAAATGGCTATAACTTATTTAGTATGCAGCAACTGAATTGCTAATTTTCTATACTTGTGATTTGAATTCTAGCATATTTGTTTCAATTGCTCATTAAGTATCAGTGCAAGCTTGTCAGGTCCGTGCATCTATCCCACGTCGTTTACCTCCAAATGCGGTTGCCAGCACTACTAAGGTCCCCCACGGCCGGGCATCCTGTTCAGCACGCGCATGGCACTGGGGACTAACGCATGCCGCAATGCTCTCTTTTTTCTGTCCCAAGCATCACTATGGAAATGAGCGGCATAGCGCGCATCCCACATGTTACGGGGGCGGAACTATAGCCTTTTAAAACAGCAGCATGCGTAGTTCAAATTGCTTGAATATTTAACAAGCTTTTATCAGCTTTGTTTGTCCTCATCTTCCCAATTTTGCTACCTTGTTATTTCCTTTGGATTACCCGAACTACTGGACTCCTGACCCAGCTTGTCTCTCGACTATCCCTCTCATCTGTGGCCCTGCTGATTCGGCTATAGCTTGGACTCTGCGGACCTCCAGACTCCCTGACCCGGCTACCCATTTTTGGACCCTCCTGCTTTCTGGATTCCTGAACACGGCTTGCTTCTACTACCTCGCTCCATTTCTGGACTGTACCTGGACTACTCTAGGACTGGCACCCATGTCTATCCAACCTCCATCCTGTTGTATCTGACGCTCGTGCCCGCTAGCGCTATTGAATCCTGCGTCCCCTGTGGTCCTCAGTATCTGTGGTGTCTGGCAAGGGCTGTCTACTCCTGCAATTGGGGTCTCTTTTCATCTGAAACACGATACGTCTATCTCCCTATTTTACAAAACTATTAATTTAGCACTTGCACACAATGTTTGTGTGTGCAATAGTTTTATACATCTCCCTATGAAATAGACAATGTGCCTGAAAAATACACATACATTATGACTGGTTAACCAGAGTCCTTGTTTTCGGTCTCTGATTTAGTCTTCATCACTTCTTAACATTGATCGAAGCAGAATCTTGAAATGATACTAAAAAACAAATTGCCATTAATTTGCTCAGAAGCTTTTTCTACAGTTGCACATGACTTCTATCCTTCCTTAGTAAGTGGACAGATTGAGTGCACACCTTGCATTTGTTATTTGAATTTATTCAAAGAATTTATTATGCCTAATGTTTTATGCTATCTTCTACCTCCATTAGGGAGTGTTATATGATACTATCTTTTATTCGGGTAGAACTTTCAAACATGGGTGCATTACAGAAAATAGATGTATCTGATTAATTTGTCATTTGAGATACATAAAGTATATACTGTAATTTGTATCTATATATATATATATATATATATATATATATATATATATATATATATGCAAATATATGTAATCATTTTACTTTTACAATAATTTTGTCTGTCATTATTTTTGTCAATCTATTTATTTATTTTGATTTTGGAGGCATTCCATTGTTCGTTTATATTAGCCGAGGTCTGAAGTATATTGGTTAATTAATAAATTGGCACTCTCAAAAATTGATAGTAACTATTTAGAAAGCACAAAATGTATCTGTGGTTTATCTAAGTACATTTTAACATTCCTTATTAACTTTTCAGTCAAGCAATGGTAAGATACAATAAATAATAATGCTTTATTCATAGAACTATCCCTAAACATTAGTAGTTTAATTATGATACAATGTAGAGAATTTATAACAGCAGTTGCAAGCGAGTGGAAAAAGGTGCATTTTTTTATAAATGGAAAGAGCAACCCTTAAGTTCGGAACCAGCGTAGCTAGTGCAGACTTTTCTTCAGCGCAAGCATTACACATGGCTAAACACTGAGATTGTGTCACTGTTAAGTGCAATTTTAGTGTGCACAACTTTTCTACATCCCCCAGTGTACTACTTTTTAATTTTAAAGAACAGCTAAACATTTTTTAACCCTTGCTTAATTAGAGAAAGCAAGTGTTAAGAAATGTTCCCTCCCCCCCAAATAAGCACGACGTGTATCTTTGAAGCGACTGTGAAGCAGAGCGGTGAAGCTGGCGCACGCTGACAGTATCAGGGCTCTGAAATGTGTCTCTTTCTGCTAGCACAAGGTCCCCTCTAGTGATCTGATCCCATGTAAAATTGAGGGTCTCTTTCTGCACAAGCAGAAAGAAACAGTCGCCTACAAGACCGGGCTGCCTCCAATCCTGGATCAGTGAGTTAGGCTATAGAGTAGACTGGTGTCAATTGTCCTCCTGACTCCATTGCCAGTCCTATACTGGCAGCAGGGTCAAGTGAGGTGATGGGCAGGAAAAGAGGTGTTACAGTGTAGCAGTAGCAGCAGAGCTTTGGTCAGTATCTGAGGTCTGATTAAAAGAAGATATCAATAATAAGGCAAGTATCCAGCAAATAGTTATAATCATGTTTGCCTTATAACAAATATGGAAATTTATGTTGTAGCTGTTTCTTAGTTTTTTGAAAACCAATGAAGTGGTATCTATTGCCTCTTTATGAAAAGGAAATAAGTTCTTACTTATTTTAGTAATAATACTAATAGTACAGTTTTGGAATATACCTGTGAAATAGCCAAGCTATTCAGTTATTTACTAATCCCCAGGGTTGCTCAGCTCCGCATTAAATAAAGGTGACTGAGCAGGATTCCTGCCTGGCCTAAACTCAAGGCCATTTTGTGTCATTGGGTTTTGATTTTATCTTAAAGGGTAAATTTAAAGCATTTTTGTATGTTACCTCAGAATGCTGAGATCCAACATTTCTTGTGTTTCTAATTACAAATACTGCCCACTGAGCAATCAGGAAACAAATTCCGAACAAAGGGCAATGTTTCCGCTGAAAAATGACCTGTCTGACAAAGACAACTGAAAGATGTAAAGGTGCAATCATGGTAAAATGATGAAGTGGATCGGGGGGGGACACACTTTTTTTATATAGCTGGATCAACCTACTAGTACCTCTATCACTATTGCTTCCATATAAGTCCGCTATATTTAATCTTCATTATTAAAAACAATCATACTACCATGCATAGCAGAAAAGCAATGGTTAAAATGTATTTTGAATAAATAAAGGATTTGATACTGATAAAGATAAATATGTAAATGACCAAATACAATATTAGAAAAATGAATTGCGTAGCGGTAACAATTATCAATCCCTATTTCCTTTTTTTCTTTTCAACGTGCTTGTTAATACATATACATTTTCTATCTTCTAAATTTACCCTGGATTTTTCAAATCACCAGTTATCTTGGTTCTTCTCAACAGAACTATTTGCAAAATGTTTGCGTTCATACTGCAAAGAAAATCTATACAGATTTCAACGTAGAGATTTCACAATGGCCTGGCACAGGGATCGTTGATGTATCCTCTCTACCTTTAAAAAAGATAGTATCAAAGACCTTGAAGCTGAGGCTAACATTTAGCCACTAACAAAATATACCTAACACCTCCGTGTGTCAACTGAAAAATTCATCCCAATAGCCCATGTATTCATTTATCCCACCCTGTCCACCTCTGAATTAGCAAACATCGACAATGACAATGGGACAAATAGAGAACATTCAGACAACTCATGGTCAGAGAACCAGGGACTTACCATGGACGAACTGAATTTTTGTATGGAGACCCAATGGGTAAAAATAAAAGAAGAGCTGAGCAGGAATGCAACCGATTTAAAAAAGGAAATAAAAAAATGATATACTAAAGTTGGGAGAGAGGCTTAAATACACAGAAGAAAAGGTGGAAAACCTCTCAGTACAGGCTAATATGCAAAAAGATCCAATTAATGAATTGGAAGGAAAGATAAAAGCCATAGAATACAAATTGGGAGACCTAGAAGATAGATCCAGAAGAAATAATCTGCGAATCTGAGGAATACCAGAGAATGTTTTGAACCAAAAACTGGAAAAATATATGGAGGACCTATTTGTCTTCTTGGACCTTACCCCAAACAAAGAAACAAGAGCCTTGGAGAGGTGCCACAGAACTGCTAAATCGATAAAAGTGGCGGAGCAACTCCCCAGGTTTGTGATGATCTGTTGCCATTCCTTTAAATTTAAAACTCAGATTATGAAAGCGATCTCAGAAAAAGATCTGAAAGGCTCAATATACGAGGACATAAAGATCTTCCATGACTTGTCTTTCCAAACAAGGAAACAAAGACAGGCGTTTGCACCATTTACATCAGAACTAAGAAATGCAGGCATTAAATACGTTTGGGGATTCCCGACAAGAGTTAATCTGATACATGAAGGGCTAAGGAAATCCTTTAACTCACCCACGGAACTCCATCATTGGATGCAGAATAATATTCCGACATAAGAACAAGGGAGAAAAAGGAGAATATCATAGCCCTGAAGATATACAAGCAAACATAACGGAGGACTCTGTGTTTTTTTGTTTTGTTTTGTTTTGTTTTGTTTTGTTTTGTTGGAGCGGGCATATGACTCACAAAGGATTGGACTCACCTTGGATAAACGTTGAGACACAGGAGTAAAGGACATGTAAGAAAACAAGGCACGCAGTTAACAATGCAATTTAAAAAAGTATTTACGTAATGTTGGGACTGGTAGAAAAGCGGAATAATCAATAGTGGGTTGGGGAAGAGTATAATTAAATATAAAGAGTAAGGCATCAATAGGGTATTAAATAGGGTAAAGATAATTAAATGGTCTGTAGAATACAAAGATATTAAGGGGAGGCATTCCCTAGGTATATTGTTTTTATTTTTGTTTGTTTGTTTGTTTTTTGCAGGAAAGAATCAGACAAATCCAATAGATAAGATCCGTATAGCTTCGATCAATGCCCAAGGAATTAATTCCCCGCAAAAGAGATATACTGTGCTAAAATTCTTAAGGCACAACAGAATTCAGGTGTGTGGGATAGAGGAGACCCACTGGAAGATAGAACACAAATCTAGAATCAAAAATAAGAACTACCCATGGGTCTTCTGTGCTTCATTATTCTTGTATGTGAACTAGATAATATCATGTACACACTAGTGAATGGGTATGCCCCCAAACAGAACTCAATGAGATTTATAAAAAAAAATACTCAACAGGGTAGAAAGAATAAAACAAGGCACAATTATATGGATGGGAGATTTCAACTGCCTACTGGACCCAAATATGGATACTAGCACAAAAAAAAGTGAAAGCAAAAATAGAAACGTTATTAATATGGCAAAAAGGTTCAGGGATTTACTAAATAAACACTCCATGTTAGATCTATGGAGAATATACCATCCTAACGAAAGAGATTATACATGCTTCTCCAAAACACACTTATGCTACTTGAGGATAGACCTTATACTAGGAGAAAGATATCTGACTAAATTAATAAGCAAAGTAAGAAATAAGTAGTACACCTTGGTCGGATCACAATACAGTCTTATTATAATTGAAAGATCAAAATAAAAAAAATCAGACCAGAATGGAGGTTAAACGGGCTCCTACTTAAAGATCAAAAGAATGTGACACATTTGAAAAATATAATGGAGTTATACTTCGAAGAGAATAAAAACAGAGGGGTAGAGGAGCCATTGGTATGGTTTGCCTATAAAAGTGTGATAAGGGGGCATATAATAAAAATGGACGCTAGGGAGAAAAAGAACAACAAAAAAGGGAACTAGGGGAATTGTATTTAGAGTTGGACCAGCTAAATAAGCAGAATAAAGAATTAACAACTACCGTATGTGCTTGATTATAAGATGACCCTGATTATAAGACGACCCCCCAAACTTTGGATATTCCATTAGGAAAAAAACTAAAAGCCTGAATATAAGACTTCCCTATAGGAAAAAAGTTCAACTTGTATATATTGACATGTAAATTGCTTTTTTAATAAAAAATTATGATATCAAAACATGTATTTCTTGTTTTTATTTCTTTTTAGGTGCCAATGCTGCCTCTCTCTCTCCCCCCCTTAGTGTTGTCTCTCTCCCCCCTCGCCTCTGTTTCTGCACCCCCTCCCTCCCATTGTCTCTGTTTCTTAACCCCTTCCTCCCCTTGTTGCTGTCTCTTCCCCACTCCCTCCCCTTGTTGCTCTGTCCCCCCCTCCCCTTGTCTCTGTTTCTTAACCCCTTCCTCCCCTTGTTGCTGTCTCTTCCCCCTCCCTCCCCTTGTTGCTCTGTCCCCCCCTCCCCTTGTCTCTGTTTCTTAACCCCTTCCTCCCCTTGTTGCTGTCTTCTCCCCCCTCCCTCCCTTGTTGCTCTGCCCTCCCCTCACCTTTGTCATGATCCCTGGTGGCTAGTGGGGGCAGCCGGGGGAAGTCTGCACGATACGAGCAGACATCCTCCATGCTGCCCGACACCTCCGTCTATTATGATGGACAGCTGGTCCGTCATAATAGACGGAGGTGTCGGGCAGCATGGAGGATGTCTGCACGTATCGTGCAGACATCCCCCGGATGCCCGATTCTCCCTGGTGGCAAGTGGGGCAGCAGAGGATGTCTGCGCGATGAGCAGACCGCCGGGACTTCTGTGACGAAAGCGGAAGTACCCGGCTTCTTCATAGAAGCCCCGGCGGTTGTGCCGGGCGGAAGCAGGGGAGTCTGCGCTCATCGCGCAGACATCCCCTGCTGTTAGAGAGGGGGATCCAGGTCTCCTGCAGCTCTGCTGTGGACCTGGATCCCAGTCTTATAGTCTGACCTCAATTTGATTATAAGACGAGCGGGATTTTTCAGAAATTGTTTTCTGAAAAAAAACTCGTCTTATAATCGAGCAAATACGGTATACTGATTACAGGGAAAATCAAGTAAATTGAAAGTGAGATAAATAAAATTCTGATAGAAAAAGCAAATAGAGCTATAAGCTATTTAAAAAGAACTTGGTACTACCACGGTAATAAAGCATCAAAGGAGATAACAGGTAGATTAAGACAAGCAAAATGCAAGAAAGTTATTTCCAAGATCAGGGATGGAGATAGGCTAGTAATGACACCGGAAGGAATTGGGAAAGTCTTCAAACCTTCTACAAGGACCTATATAATATCCCACAAGAGACACAAATACAAAGGATAGAAAATTATATACAGAAATTAAAGCTCCCTACACTAACTGAACAACAACTACAGTTGTTAAATCGCCCGATTGGGGAAAGAGAAGTAGAGGAGGCAATTAATAGATTAAAACCAAATAAGTCCCCTGGCCCGGACGGTTTCGATAACTTATTTTATAGAATAATGAAGGATAAGCTAAAAGGAGAGATGACCAGACTCTTTAATATAATGGGTAAAAGGGAAAAGATACTGGAAGAACTGATACAAGCGCATATAGTACCAATCCCAAAAGATGGAAAAGATCAAGAAAGGGTTAACAATAGTGTTGAGCGAACCCGAACCGCACTGTTCGGGTTCATACCGAACATTACGGTTTTTGGACCCCAGAACCGAGCACGGACATTCCACTGTATGTTCGTGTTGAAGTTCGGGGTTAGGCGATTTAATGGCGCATTTTGAAAGGCTGCAGGGCAGCCAATCAACAAGCGTTTGACTCGTTTGCCCTTAGAAGCCATCACAGCCATGCCTACTAATGGCATGGCTGTGATTGGCCAGTGCAGCATGTGACCCAGCCTCTATATATAAGCTGGAGTCATGTACACGCACATCACATGACCTCTTCCTAGTGTAGGGAGAGGATGCTGCAGCTGTGAGGGAAAGATTTAAAAAAATTCTGGTGTTGAATCTGCAAACTACAGCGATTATTCAAACTACAGCGATTATTCAAATTACAGTGATTAATTTAGTGGGTGCTATACTACATATTTGTACCCTGCCCTGAGCCCAGTGCCACAGAGAGTGCAGTGCACTTGCAACTGCATGTGTGCCAGGCACATGACTTTAATCCTGTTATGTTAGCTCAGTGGGCAACATCTTGACATTTTTAAATACTGCAATTTGTTGGTGTTAAATATTACATTTGCGTCCTGCACTTCATATCTGAGAGTCAAATAGAACCGTCAAATACTCTGCTTACAGCGCACTTTGAAAAATTCTAATAGTTTTGTGTGGTAAATAGTACATTTGCGTCTTGCGGTGTACTTCATATCTGAGAGTCAAATAGAACCATCAAATACTGTGCTTACAGCGCACTTTGAAAAATTCTAATAGTTTTGGGTGGTAAATAGTACATTTGTGTCTTGCGGAGCACTTCATATCTGAGAGTCAAATAGAACCATCAAATACTGTGCTTACAGCGCACTTTGAAAAATTCTAATAGTTTTGGGTGGTAAATAGTACATTTGCGTCTTGCGGTGCACTTCATATCTGAGAGTCAAATAGAACAGTCCAATACTGTGCGTACAGCGCACTTTGAAAAATTCTAATTGTTTTGGGTGCTAAATAGTACATTTACAGAAATTCCTGAAAAACTATCCAGATATATCAGAGCTTCTGCAGAAGGTGCGGGCCGTCTGTGCGCACTTTAGGTGTTCTCATCCGGTTGCTGCTCGCCTGTCTGCGCTGCAGCGTAACTTAGGCCTTCCCGCTCACCGCCTCATATGCGACGTGCCCACAAGGTGGAACTCCACCTTGCACATGCTGGAGAGATTGTGCGAGCAGCAGCAGGCGATAGTGGAGTATTAGCTGCAGCAAGCACGGGTCAGTCGCTCTGCGGAACAGCACCACTTCACCACCAATGAGTGGGCCTCCATGCGAGACCTGTGTGCCATTTTGCACTGTTTCGAGTACTCTACCAACATGGCCAGTGCCAATGACGCCGTTCTCAGCCTTACTATCCCACTTGTATGTCTCCTTGAAAAAATGCTTAGGGCGCTGATGGAAGAGGATGTGGCACAGGAGGAAGAGGAGGAGGAAGAAGAGGGGTAATTTCCATGGTTATCACCAGTCATTCACAAGTGGCTTGGAGGGTGGGTTCCTGCACCAGCATAGGCCAAGTACACAACTGTCAAGCCAGGGCACAGTTTTTGAGGAGGAGGAGGAGGAGGAAGAAGAGGGGTCATTTCCATGGTTATCAGGCCAGTCATTCACAAGTGGCTTGGAGGGTGGGTTCCTGCACCAGCACCAGCATAGGCCAGGTACACAACTGTCAAGCCAGGGCATAGTTTTTGAGGAGGATGAGGAGGAGGAGGAGGAGGAGGAGGAGGAGGAGGAAGAAGAGGGGTCATTTCCACGGTTATCAGGCCAGTCATTTACAAGTGGCTTGGAGGATGGGTTCCTGCACCAGCATAGGCCAGGTACACAACTGTCAAGCACAGTTTTTGAGGAGGATGATGAGGAGGAGGAGAAGGAGGAAGAGGTAACCAATGCAGCTGGGGCACCTTCAGCACCTCAGAAGGCAGGGTTAGCATGGCCGTAATGTGGAAAAGCTTTGTCAGCATGCCACAAGAAGCAGCACCATCATCTGATATGCAACGTCTTAGCATGAGGCAGCATTTCAGCAACATGGTGGAACAGTACGTGTGCACATGCCTACACATACTGACCGATGGGTCTGCCCCATTCAACTTCTGCGTCTCCAAATTGGGCACATGGCCTGAGCTTGCCCTTTATGCCTTGGAGGTGCTGGCCTGCCCTGCAGCCAGTGTATTGTCTGAACGTGTGTTTAGCACAGCAGGGGGCGTTATCACAGACAAGCGCAGCCGCCTGTCCACAGTCAACGTGGACAAGCTCACATTGATTAAGATGAACCAGGCATGTATCCCACCAGACTTGTCTGTACCTTGTGCAGAATAGACATTTATACCAGCCTCACCCAGTCATTGTTATACTCAAGTGCACTTATTCTTTGTTTTCTGTTGTTATATGTCCCAATATTTTGGGGGCTACCCCAATTTAAAAAACCAAAAACAAATAAAAAAAACAGTGTTGGCTACCTCCTACTCCTCCAGCGCCGCTTCCACCTACACCGCCACGGTCACCGCCTCCTCAACCTATGGGTCACTTAGTATAAACTGAAAGAGAATACCCTGCACTCTAACCCTCTCTCAAATGGATAATTCTGTTACTCTTACCCACATTTTACTTCCTTTTGCAGCCCTCTAGGCCTTTCAATGACTTTTTAGGCATTTTAGTAGCCAAAAGTTCGTGTCCCCATTGACTTCAATGGGGTTCGGGTTCAGGGTCAAGTTCGGGGTCAAGTTCGAACACGGACCCGGACATTTTTTCGAAGTTCGGTCGAACCTGCCAAACCCGAACATGCAGGTGTCCGCTCAACTCTAGTTAACAACTATAGACCAATAGCTCTACTTAATGTAGATATAAAAATATATTCATCAGTTATTGCAGAGAGAATAAAGGAGGTGATAGCTTCCCTAGTCCAATCAGATCAAGTAGGTTTTGTACCAGGTCGCTCTGTGGCAGATAATACTCGCAGACTAATAGCAAAGTGGAACCCCACTGCTGACCCTCTCGTTGGACGCAGAGAAGGCCTTCCAAAAGTCAACCCAGCAAAAGTAAAGGGTAGTGGTTTTTCATCTGAGTGGTTTAACATTAAAGCTGCCCGCTTTCCCCACTCCTATATCTATTAACCCTGGAACCACTGGGAACCACTCTTAAATTATTGGTACCTGGTCCCCTCTAGGATTGCAAAAATGTTCCCAGGGAGCCCAGACACATGTTGGAGGTGTGGTGTGGAAAGGGGAGATTTTATGCGTGTCTGGTGGGGCTGTGCACCATTAAAAATGTATTGGGAAATGGTCAGGAAAAAAATATATGAACTGTGTGGAAGTAAAATACTATTAAGACCTGAAACACTATTACCCCAATTAGATGTCCAGATCTGGCCGGCAGCTGAAAGAGCATTGATGATATATATACTGGTAGGAGCAAAGCTACTGAACGCCAGAAACTGGAAAACGGAGAGAACTCCAACATGGGTAGAGTTAAGAAATTTAGTGGCGCAAAATCTACAGATGGAGAGTGGTATAATATTCCAATTTCAAATGGGGGGGGGAAAAGTACCCCCCCCCCCCTTCCATGCCCCCACTCGCTCAGTAGTAGTTGTGTATGTTTTATTATGTATTAATATTTGGGACAAACCTGTTCAAGCAGACTGGTACTATAGGAGGACATAAGGATATTCGCTATAGGGTAAAGAGCACAGCTATTGTACAGTGGTTTATCTTTCCCCCAATGTATTGAGGAGGAAAAAAGAGGTACACTTGAGATGTACTGATTGAAACATCAATATGGAAATAGATATATACTCATAAGAGAACTATATAGAATATGCACTGTAGATGCACTTTACCCTCTGTACCAGATGTCAATTTTAGAATAGACCCATACATTATAGAATGTCCTCGTTTGTGTATACTTGAAGATGTATTGTATGTAAGTCTGTTACTGAAAACAAAAATAAAAGAGAATAATAACTTTAAAAAAAACACAACCGCATATTTGTGGATTTAAAAGAAATATTTTCAGGTACTCACTTTTGTTAATTTTTTTGGGATGTAAGATGTAAGACTATAATGATACAATGAATGTAGATTTGCTTTTACTTTGTATAAATCAAAAAAAATTAAGTTGTTTTATACTCCACCCAGTTTATTTGTGTGGTTGTTCATGTCTTTAATTTATGTGGAATGCACTTCATTTCATTCAATATAAATTATAATTTTCCTGTAAAGGAAAAGGGTGAAAGGAAAAAAAAAAATGTTAAAAAATAACAATGACTAGGAACTTTATAAGCGTTTAAGTGTCTTTGGACATGAAACACTTCAAGTGCCCACTCCCCAACATTTTTCTTCATTTATTATTATATCTTTACCTGTATAAACTATACTTCATGGATACCTAGTGTGTCGGTTTGCTTACTAAATTTCCTCCTGGTCTTGCCTTGTCAGTAGATGCTTAAGCACCCATTTGGATCTACAACTGCCTGCTTTTTCTACATCAGCAAGTTTTGAGCCCAATTTTATCCTTTTGGGCGAAAAAAACTCTTTCCTCAATAACAATAACTACCCTCTATCATGTTAGGTGTTTGTTTCTATTCCTTCTTTTCCACTGTGAGCATGGAACAGTAAAATATACTGCATATACATCAAAGTGACAGTGCACTTAGTGCAAGATATAAAGACCTGGTATATTTCCAGGAGGATGTCTTCACAGTTCTTGTGTACATGCAAAGAAATAAAAACAATATACTCCGAAGAGACAAAAATAAATTGTGAGAATCGGGATTCCTCCAGTTTGCCGTTCGCCATTCATATTCTTTGAGGCATTCAAATGGGCATTAGTGTTCATTATGAGGAAAAAAAGGGTAAAAAAACACTGAGATCAAAGTTTTAGTACGCTGGAAGACCGAAAAATAAACACCCGTAGGAGTAAAAGACTGTAATGATAAGTCTAAGGCTCTAACATCAGAAGCTCTCTTGACCAAAACAAGGCAAAATACGATAAACAGCTTGGCCAAAAGCTGCGGAGAGAAAGATTTGTGGGTCATGATTCTAAAAAACGTAAGACAAATTAACATCCCATGTTGAAGAGCATCTCGGGGTAGGGGCACGCTGAATTGGAGCACCTTTCATTAACTGACATATCATGTAAGACCTGGTACTGCCAAGGTGATTTATGTATTGGACGGCTGATACACTGTCCATGCATAGAAGAATAGTGCAATGTCCCGTATTCCCGGCAAAACTCTGCACCGCAAATCTTATGCTAAGAATTCCAGACAATTTATGTGGAGGTTGTTCTCCGTCTGAGACCAATTTCCTCCTGTAGAGGTAGGACCGCATTGCGCCCCCCAACTGGCTAGGCTAGGCTTGAGGGCAGGGAAAAATAGCTTGTATCAAGGCCGACAAGAGACCGGTTACCCTGGCTAGGAGACGTAAAATGAGAGAACGTTTCAGAACTTTCATGATCTCCTTCTTGATTGCCTTCACTTTGGAAGATGTGAGGTGAAGGAAGCCCCTGACCGAATCGATAGTGAACCCCGTAAATTCCATACATTGGAATGGGGTCAATAATGATTTGTCTATATTTATCGTGAAACCTAGGCCTTGAAAAAGTGAAAGGCACCAATCTAGGTGAAGTTTGAGTGTGGACATGTTTGAGACAAGATCAGTAGGTCGTCCAGGTAAATGATCATATGGACTCCTCTCATCCGTAGATGATCGACTACCAGCCTTAACAATTTTGTGAAGCACTATGGTGCTGAGTTTTGAGAGTATCAAATGAACTGTAGGTATTTCCCGTGGTCCTGAGCTATTGGAATGGTCAGGTAAACATCGTGGAAGTCTAATTTGACCATCCAATCTCCCGTGATGAGGAGGTGCCTGAGACAATGGATACCCTCCATCTTGAAGTAATGGTAGCTTACAAACGCATTTAGCGGTTTCAGGTTGATAACAGGACTGACCCCACTGCTCTTTTTTGGGATGAGAAATATATTGGTTAGGAACCCTGGATGGGAAAAATGGGGAGGGGTTAGTGCACTTTTAAGTGTAGGTTTGAGATCTTTGTGGCTATGAGAAGCCTATCTGATTCTAAAAAAATGATTGGGTGGGGTAATTACATCTGATATGGGGTTGTGATAAACTCTATATGATAGCCTGCTACTGTCTGCAGGACCCAAGGGTCTGACGTGATCGTCGCCCGTGCCTGAAGAAAACACTGTAGTCTGTCCCTCACACCTTTATAGGAACAAAGGTCAAATAAATGAGTACCCACCATTTGGGTTGTCGGGATTGGGTGGCTGCATTGGGGAAAACCCGGATTGGGTCTGTCTGAAGTCTTGTTAGGTTGCCCTCAAAATACTGGGGTTGAACTGACTGAAGCCTCGGGAACCGCAGAGTGGTCCCCTAAATGAGCAGCTGGCCAGACGGCTTCTGTGTCTGCCGGCCCCTCCAAAAACCTTTGGGTTAAAGATCTTTTTCAGGTTGGATTGAGTCTTATCTCTAGCGGTAAAAGTGGATACAAAGGATCCAAGGTCTTTCACAAATGTATCTCCAAACAAATAGCCTTTGGCCTGGGGGCCTGATTCGGACATGGTCATGTTCATTAATTTAGCCTCTATCTTGTGCAAAATTGCCTTACGCCGTTCAGTAGCCAACGCCGTGTTGGCATTGCCTATAAGGCAAATCATCCAATGTCAAGCCCTTTCTTGGGTAACTGAGTAATCTGAAGCCTCCTCCACATTAGACTATGTGTCTGTATAGTCTTTAGAGGCCTCTTTCCATGAACAAGCCTATTTTGTATGGCTCGGGGCTCTCTTTGGTGGTTTAACCACCTTATCTGCGGCAGGTTGAATCTTGCCAACTAGTGAGATTTTGGAGGCAGTGTGAATAGTATGATGGGTCTTTTTTTAATGATTTGCGGCCAGTGGCCCCCATAAATTATGGGAAGACAAAGCAGCAGAAATAGACTACACTATAGTTGAGGACATGAGCTACATAGCTGAATGCATAGCATGTGAAACAGATTTTGCCTCTTATTTGCTGCTGAGGGAATAAATAGTAAGATATGTATAATAGGAGCCTCCGTGTCTTTATAAATTGCATTTTTCATGGTACAGTTGTACATGAATTAATAACCTCTTAGTGACAAGACATTTTCACCTTGACTTTCCCTTGGTGACAATGGCTGTTTTTACATTTCTGGGGTGTTTGTGTTTAGCTGCAATTTTCTTCTTTCTCACATATTGTACCCACACAAATTATATGTTGTTTTTATCGTCATAAGAAGGGCTTTCATTAGATACCATTATTTTCATCATATCTTATAATTAACTGCAAAGAAAATCATAAAATATGATGAACATTTTTTAAAAAACCACTTTTTCTAACTTTGACCTAAAATGTAATTTAGACAAATACAATCATTAAAAAAGACCCCATCTAAATAGTTTCTAAATGCTGTCCCGAGTTCAGAAATATGCATGTTTCCATATTTTTCGGTATTTTTTTGCGAGTTATGGGGCAAAAAACAAAAATAGTGTGTTTTGGTTTTTTCCTATATTGAGCTTTTGACCCCAACCCGAACCCAAAATTTAACCTTAACACTAAATTTAACCCGAACTCTAACCCTTATGCTATCCCTTAATATATTTTAATTTTAATTTAATTTTAACCCTATCCCTTATGCTAAAAATTATTTAATTTTATCCCTATAGGCTAATCTAACTATATAACCAGTTTTTAGTTAATTCAATATTTATTTTTTTACATTGCTATGCTACTTAACTACCACTAGGGGCTTTAAAGTAGCATATTCAGAGTGACGGAAGTGAAGTTACTTTCACTTCCGAAGCTCAGACCTCCAGAGGGCATAGCCATATTGACAGAGCATGCTGCTCGTCAATATGGCTCCCACGATCGCTCCGTGGGGCGATCGTGGGTGCCCCAGAAAATAAATTTCAGTGCTCGCGAAAACCGTTTGATTCACCACAGGACGTGCCAGGCACGTCCATTGTCGGGAACGGAGTTGTTGTCACGTAGTGGTTAACAGCCAACTGTAAAGGCTAAACTGTAAAGGGACTCTTTCATCTAAACATTGTTTACACTATGAATGTACTGTGTTAGCAGAATTGCAAGAACATGCAAATTACCAATTTCTCATTAAGAGTAGCCAATTTACATTTGGTGCCACAGATGATGTCATAAACATGAGACACTTTTTTTTTACCTCATGCATTTTCTTGCAATTCTGCCAATTCAATGTATAGATTTTTGATTTTTTTTTTTTATTCTCTGCATTCACAAAAGAAACAATTTTTAGGTTGTGGAGTCCCTTTAACACACTTTTCCCCCACAAACTAAATATTTGTTCTTTTTTCAAGCCAATGGTCAAGTATTGTGTGCACCTGGTATCTGGAACCAGGATTGTCACTAAGCATGCTTCGAATCTCTGCACAAGTCTCACCCAGCATGCCCCAAATGTGTCCACACTGAAATTATTAACCAGCAGTAACAGGCTGATGCTTCATTGTGCTGCTTTTCTATAAACTATCACTTCAGGCCACAAGCTGTCATGTCCCTGTTTAAAGTGTCATGTCACAATCCCCTTAAACCGTCTGTTTAATCAGCTCGTAGACTTGCAATTATTAGCTAGAAACATACACTGTAAGGCCATACCAATTAGTTAATTAAATTTGTACTATCCATGCAAATAACAGAGTGTTTGTTTTCACTTCGAGAAAATATTGTGTCAATCCATTAACTAGGCTACCTGTCGTGTAAATTAATACACCATGGTTGGAGAAAAAATCATTTAGCAACACTGTGTATAGGTAAAGATAGATAGATAGATAGATAGATAGATAGATAGATAGATAGATAGATAGATAGATAGATAGATAGATAGATGATAGGAAAAATATAGAAAAAATATGTAATATTTATAATCCATACAGCATTTACTAAAAATGCACATGTATGTGCTGTTTTTAAAACATATGTATTTATGGTTTTATTTGCTGTTATATTTAATTTTAAGAACTGATGCATACATATTCTTATTCTTATCATTATTATTGTTGTTGTTTTTATTACTATTAGTATTATTTTTCTGTTTACTTTCAATTTCATTTGTGTGAAAATAAAAAATACAAACTATTCCCACACTTTATGTTTATGTAGCTTAACCTACATGACATTTTAGTTAATCGGATTTTTATTTATACAGTTGTATAATTATGTTAAAAATGTATCTATAAAATGATAGTCAACCATAAAAAATAGCAGATGGAACAGGTGCTCTTAAATGAAAACAAGTTAAGGAACATATTTGTGGCTTATTTTAAATTATTGTTGCGGATTATGTATAAAACAGTATCTAACAGTAAAATATCTAAACTAGAAAATGAATCCCCAAAAGTTTCTATTTGAGAATGCCTTATTATTGAAGCATCTTTATGGACTAGACCAAGCACAAAGACAAAAAAATAGCATTAAAAAGCTCATGTAATTGTGTATATATCTCAATGCACATTATACATACTACATTGTTGTTCAATGTTTTAAACTGAGGGAGCACCCAAGATTCAGATGTTCAGACTAGTGTGCCGGACATTAATAATTTCATGAGGTAATACAACAGAATATTTGGACTTTTTAGTCAGTACAGGGGAACCTTTGAAAGCCACACATTGTACATCAGTGATTTAACATACTGCAGTTTGCCAAGTCCTAGGGCTTTATTCATGAAAGAGGGAATTACATAGAACGGAGAAGGGAATTTCAAACTTAAGACCAAAGTGGACAAGCTGGAAAAATTCCTCGGACTAGGAACATTTTCCAACTTAGCTTTTGGCCTTATGATTGCCATTCCATGAAATTCACTTTTTCATAAAGCCATTACTGTTTTTGAATCCTACCGAGTAAAGGGAGAAGAGTGTATAATTCTCCATTAGCCTATCTTACCAATATAATAGGAGAAAAAAAAAACATTTCATTGTGACTGTGCCAAGTGGTACTTTGGTAGAAACTAACTGAAAACCTTAATGAGGAAAGAGAACTACTAAAAAGTGGAAATATAAATTGAGTAAAAGAATAAAAATCTTCAAGAAGTTCCAGCTCTTTTTTTTTTTTATTTTTTTTTTTAAATGGCATTTTGACAGAAGATTAATTCAAGTCAGCTGCTGAAAATAATTATTGTATTATGGGAACAGTGATCATTATTTAGAACATGATTAAATACGTCTGCATCTATTGACTCTGCCTATGATTTATGTATTTGTTTAGTCAATAGTCTAATGTAAATGATGTAATTAATTATAGATGGTGGTGTCAGGTCATTGGTGAAAACAATCTGAGGAGAACAAGGACTCTGTTTTTTAATGACAGATGTAGTTGGGAGGGGCGAGGAAGGGTGAGTTGAGGGAATTCCAGGGGAAGTTTTCTTTCCCTCTATGAATGGTGGCTGGGATCTTAATTTGCATGTTGTCTCTCTCTTGTTCGCCACTCGTTTGGAAATTGAAATAACTTGTTCAGCAAAAGGGAGAGGGGAGCACATGATTGCCAAAGGGACACCTGGGACCTGTGACGGAGAGCAGCTAAAGAGCCAGCTGCTCCCTAACACAAGGGAGCGTGCCGCTATCATTTACCGCTTCATAAAATTAAATGTTTTCTAAATTAAATCAGTAGGCAGCATGCTGGAGATCTACTATCTCTAATAACAATTTTTCAATCAATATTTGAGTTCAGGGATATTGTGTCTCGGTTAAGTGCAGAAGAGAAAGCAGGTGTAAAATAACTGAATGCATGGAAACACTTCCTAAAATGAAAATATACATTTATGAAGATATAATGTATATAGCATATATTTTATAAAGATAGATTTATATAGAGATATAGATCAACCTGTCTCTTTCTTTCATATATATATTTATATGTATATATAAATATATATATATACACATATATATATATATATATATATATATATATATATATAAATAACCTGAATATATTTTGATATGCTTATATACATTTATCTATAGATATGGCATATAATACATACAAACACCACAATGTATTTATGCATGGTGGATTCTCTATTACTGCAAGTCTATTCCCTGTAGATTTTTCTCTTAACTGATAATTCGGTCAGCCACATTCCTCCAAGGGAGGCCAAGGGTCACCGCAGTCCCTGTCAGGCCTCAGAGAAACCATTTCCATTTTAATGCTGCAGCTATAATCTATCAAAGATGTGATGTACAAGATACAATGAATTTAAGTGGTCTTCATATATCACTGAGCTTTCATGCCTTCACCTCGGTAATAGTCTGTATTACTCTCCTTACCTCACAGTCTGTCACCTCCAGTAAAATAACTGCCATTCTGGTGTTAAAGACAGGTTTGTCCAAATTGGGGTGATGCTAGCAGAAGATATTAAATATTATAAACTTAAGTATTTTAGTGCTTAGCCTTCAGGAGGCCGACGTTTAAAGCAATACTGTAAGTAATTTTATTGACTTTTTGTGCCTCATGTTTTTATTTATGAGCGCTCAAATGAATTAAGCTGGGATAGGCACACATCCGACGGATACACAAGCTCTGAAATGGGATGTAACAGGCAGTCATTTCTTTAACTTCATCTGTTGACACTTCAGATCTCCCAGGTGGTTTTGTGGGTGTTCAGTTCCTACCCTGTCCAACAAGTTCATATAAATAAATGTGAAAAAAAGGTCTTCACTACCTCAAGTAAAACTGCCTACAAAGGTCAGTGCTGTGGTAGACTGGTTTAGATATCACTGGTGGTGCTCATTTCAAAGGTTAATTTTGTAATAGTTTGGATGTCAGAATGTTTAAACAACACTATACCTAGTGCCATAGTGCAATCAGTCTGCCATAGAGGATGGGACTTAATCAGAGATATATAGACTGCAGGACTGCATAAGGATCAAGATAGCTAAAGGGGAAAAAAATTTCCTAGCATATAAACTGGTTTTATAAAATGAAAAGAAAGAAAATTTTGTAATAAGTAGATTTATCCGAAAATATTGTATGCCTTAATAAAAGGTAAATTATTTAAAATTGCATGTCATGTTATTGTTCAACATTGTTGTTTGGGGAATATTTTTTTGTTTGCACTCTTCACTTCCTGATATATCCTATAGCCATTCCCAGAAAATATTTTTATGAATAAGTAGATATTATTTCCCTTATCACTGCCAGGGCCAGATTTTGAAAAAAAAAAAAAAAAAAATATTGTTTTTATTATTTTCTGTTTGCTGGCACCAGCAATGTTAGCACACTGCCCAGGGGCATTATTGGGCTTGCAGCAAATAAACGCTCTCACCCATATCCATCTGTCTATTGAAAGAGCAGATCTGTGACAATGTACTTTTAAACCCAGTATCAAATTAGGATCAATCACTAACCAACATTGATTCCACCATAAATACTCCTAAAACTGCTCTTGTTTCACCCTGCTGGCTATCTCTTTTGAACCTTGACTACCATTTATACAGACAGAACTCATACAGTCATCACTGTTGATCTTTTTTGACACATATGGTAAAATGAATTGCCGCCATAGATAACCTTGGATTTTTTTTCAGGCTCCTGTACCTTTGTGGGAAAATGAAGTAGCTGGTGGGAATGACAAACAGTTGCCATTGTACCTCCCTTGTTATCTTCTGTCTCTCACCTCTTATCTGTCATGTCTACTCTCTTATCCCAGTGGCACTCTCGTGTTTTGTTTTATGTATCAATGACTTGTATTCAGCCCAATGTTTACTTTACTTTTAAAGGAATTGTATATTATTATTATTATTACTTTCTTATTAATCTGCATTTTTTTTAAATAATTAAAAACCCCTAACCTTCATTTGTTTTGCAGTCTCCTGGTACCCAATCATCCTCTGTTGGTAGTACTTCCATTATATAGCACAATAGAAGCACTAGTGTACCTTTCACTTCTAGGAGAGACCCATGCGTGCGTACAACAACTGTTGGGAGTTTGTGCTGTGTGCACTGGCCCCAAACCTCCAGATTACCAGCACAGCCATTGTACAAATATTTGTGTGCTAAAAAGTGAATCTCACAAAAGTGTTTGGATTTATTAATAGGAAAGGCACACAGTTTCTCATGTGTATCCTGATACTATTTACTATGAGTATAATGGATGAAACTGAAAATAGGGACTGAAGAATAAAGTATGAAAAGTTGGACAGCAATCATTCCAATGAAAGAAACAGATACTTGGATTATTCAACTGAGTCTACAGAACCAACCAATGGTCTGAATTCATCTATGATTTCATAAACATCTCTAGAATTATTATATGATAGTGTTATGTATGCAATAAGATGGCCAATTTTTTTGTGAAGAAAAGTTGGCATCCCAAGGTCATGTACACAGTATCATAATCAAAAGTAAATCGCTTTCAAAGATATAAGGGTCTACTCAAGTAGTTCTGTGCTCCGAGTTTTAGCCCCAATCAGCCGATCTTCTGCCAATATTTTGGATGCTAAACTACTCCGGAATTTGGTCGACCAAAATGGTAGTCTCAAACGGCTCCCATAGACTTCTATATGAGGACTTCAGATATTGATTAAATGCTCCCAAGAAGAATAAATAAAATTACAATAAAAAAATGAAATTAACATAAAATAAATTACACTAAAATAAAAAGAATTAGTAATAAAATAAATATTAATAAAAAAATACAAAAGTGTAAAACTATAAATAAATTAATATATAAATGTTTTATATATTAGAGCATATATATTAGAATATATTAAAGTAATAATAAATAAAGTAGTAATAAATATAATAAAATAAAAAAATATTAATTCCCACAACAGCATACTGAGTAATAAAAAAATCATTATATTAATTTTGTATTAAAATTTGTAAATAATGGGATCGTCTGGACCATGTAGCATGGTCAATTCAGTTGCAGCTGCAACCCATGCAACCACTGTTCTTACAAGTACAATGGTTCAATGGTGGTATCATTGGTTATGTACTACAAGGCACAGTAATTTCTATTCACACCACTGCCTAGTGCACTCACAGTATGCTATCCACACTGTGGATATTAAATCATACAGTGATACATGTGGCATGATGGTGGAAGGGTACATATAACCTGTTGATGGTGAACAATAACCAGTGATGTGATGCCAACCTATAGTTGGCTTGACAGCACTGGTATTGTTATAACATAAGAACTGTTATGGCAGTATATAAAATGAGCTTTACAAAGGGCTGTGTAGTTGTGTAGCTGTGTAGTGTGTATTGACGGATCAATACATTTTTCATGCTGTCGGTTTTCAAGTCCCGTCAAAAAAAAGTATATAAAATGAGATATGTTAACGTATGTAAAAAAATGATATATGTTAATTTATGTACGTATGTATATGTGGCCATTCCCTAACTTTTATTGGGGTTACTAAGGGGCATGTGTGATATGAGTGTAATGTTTCTTACATGGCATATTAATTGACGTGATAATTGTATAATTTATGGCATAATGGCCTATTTTAATAAAAATGTAACTCATTAATTTTCTATGAGTAAATATGCTAATTAGAAATGTATATTTTATGGTTTTTTTTACTATATTATGTTTCATATATTATAATTAAATTATATATTATGTGAATATATTAATTTGTTTTATTATTTTTTATTTATTTACTTTTGTGTAATTAATAATTATATATTTAAACATTTTAATAACATTTTTTGTAATATTTTCATTAATTTCATTAGCTGGCATATTGAAATGCCCGTAATTCTGCTATGTAACCTGAATTCGGGCTAATTTCAGGGACTTTCGGCCTTATAAGCGTACGGTACGGTCAATCCTATGGATTCTCTGGGCCAAGCTCCACAAATATGGCTGAAAATTGCTCAAACTCCTCTGAAATTGCATTTTTCAGGTTCAAATCATATTGGGTAGCTGAATTGCAGAGTTCTCCATAACTCCGCTATTACCCCGATCTGGCCCAATTTTGTGTGAATGTGAATGAAAACACAAGTCAATAGATTTACTGCTGAAACTTGTTAACAAAGTGCTTTGTATAAGTAAGGTAGCTATTTAGAGGAAACAAAAATGTAGCTCAATGTCCCTAAATACTACTTTTATACTACTCATGTTTCATTTTGTATACTATAACATGAATTTTAATTTCCAAGTTTGTCCAAGTTTGAACATTGTCAACAATGTGGTAAACTTAGTTTTCAGCACGTGTACTCAAACTATCGATTTTTTAGGAACTAAAAAAAAAAATTATATACATTTGCATTGCAATTTTTTTTTCCTCATACCTCCTTGCCCTAAATAAATTTATCACTTTGCATATATGAAGATCTAACTTGTAATTTTTTTTTTTAAATGGACGAAGAGTTAAAATGACAAGGACATTCCAGAGGCATATTTTTTTTGTATTTTTTTTTTTAAAACAAAACCTGCTACTAAAGAATCTGAAATGATAGATTTATCTCATTTGACAGATAAATAAATACATTTATTTTTCTGAGGTGTAAATATATGTTTTTTTTTTAAATGTGCATTTTTGAATGCCCCAGAAAATGGAGCGACTACAGAACCATGGATTTAAACAAACTTTATTTGGGCGCTTCACTGACTGGCAATTGTGTGCAATCATTTTAGCTGTCACAGGGCCCAGAGAAATGTGTGCGAGTTCTTCCATGAAATGTTTATATTTCATAAACAAAATGATGTGCTTAACAGTCAGAGCAATGGGAGGGTTCCAGCTAATGCATTTTCCAATGTATGTGGCAGATTATTAATGCGCTCCAGTAGCTGTTAATTTCAGTTTGCTGGGATGATTTATGGGGAGGAAAAGAAGAGAGACATAATCTAATTGAGATCAGAATCACTGTTCTAGCAGAAGAACACAACATGAGACCTAGTCACAGAAGAAAGATTAATTTCTAATAGGCAAATCATCCCTTAAATTATTATAAACATTACAGTTGACTACTCTTTTATTGTGCCAGTTCGATCCGTTCAAAAAAGAAAATGTAATGCAACAAAATTCAAACATTTTGAAAGTAGAGAATGAGGCTGACTTACGAAGTGGCTAAGATGAAGAGACTAAATGGCAAGGCAGTGAATCCTGATCAGTTTGAGAGTAAGCACTTTGAAGCATTTATGCGGCATTATGGAGAACAATTGAAAGATCAGGGCAAAAATCAATCATGGTAGGGAAAAAAAAGACAAGTGATATCTAGCAGATAAGCATCAGATCACAAAGCGTGCCTTACTATCTCCATCTGCTCCTCATTCTCCTTTTCAGTGGTAATTAGTGTCATAGGATAAGCCAGGTCCACATGTCTCTATCACTGTCTTCTCTTTATTTCACAAAAATCTAAAGTAGATAACTTAAAAGAGTTTTATGTTTTTGTGTCTAGTCTTATTTTAACACTGACTTTAATTTGTGTTTTGTATCAGTGCTTTGACCAGTCTATAACTGCAGCCCACATAACAGATTCAACCTTTGTGAGCTATTCATTAAAAGGTGAGTTGCAGGTGAATCTCAGCAAGTTTGTCCCTGCACAATGCATAGTTAAATTGGTGAGATGAAATGTTTATCTCACCTCATCTCACTTGCAATTCACCTTTTAGTGAATAGCCCCATCTGTGATAAAACCTCTGGGGAAAAAAAACATTATTAATAAGATGAGTAGAAGAACACACACTCTGCTTATATACATTACAATCTTAAATTTCATGGACTAATATTACAGGATTAGTTAAAGTTGAAATTAATAATAAGGTTAAATGTACTTTTTTTCCTAAATGCATTTTCTTAGCAGTTTTTTCAGGGCTTAGCTTGAAAACTTACCATTTGCAAGCGTTCAAGCCGATCAATTTTCTTGTTGACAAGATACGGTAAGTTTTCAAAATATTTATAGTTGTTATTCTGATTCATGTTTGCTTAAAATGCTAAATGCTAAAATGAAGCACCAAAAACATAAAAAATGTATGAGGGTGCATACACGGTAAATAAAGTAAAAGATAGTGAATGCATTTTGCACCTAAACTATAATTGATGTGTATTTTATATAATATGGATTGCAGAGCTTTTTGTCTCAAATAAAAATAACATGACCATTGAAAAGGTGAAAAAATACCCCTTACTCTCACAATAAATTCACAAGTATTTTAAGAGGCAGGAATTTCAGGCAAACTATATGTTTGCAAATAGGTTTTTCACAATTCTGAAAATAATTATACATTTTAATTAATTCTTAATTTAACACATGATTACACTGGCACACTTTTGGAATATTTAAACACAAACAAAATGGAAGTGCAGCATTCAACTAGCTAAGGCAAGCTAACCAAGTTTTTATTAGACCTTACAAGCCGTGTGTAATTGACTTAATTAGCTCTTTATATGTTATTAAGATTGAGGTTTGATTGTTTTATTTGCACACACATTTTAGACATGTATAAGCTCGTTTATGTAGTTTAAGCACACGTTGTTGTTTTTTGCTGTGAAATTTGGTGATAGACTGTTACACAACAAATATTTTTGGCTCATAAAAAAGTAGACATACCTGACAGGAAAGCGGTATAGACAGGTTTGAATTCCACAGAGAAAATGTTAACATGACAAACATGTATGCTAACATGACAAATGCTAACATGACAAACATTGCTGTTTTGGGGTTTTATATAAGAGAAAAGTTCACAATTAGAAAATTATTTAAAAAATATGTTTTGTTAAAATAGTCTAAAAACCTTTATTTAGAAACGTAATAACAGCTTAACTTTAGCAAAGTTTCCAGATTTATTACAAGAAGTACAGTATTTTCTGAAGAAGAAAAAAATCATCTGTCCAGTTAAGTTATACTACTAATAAAATGCATTCTTTTTCTGTTAACTTATTTTCATTATGGCTATCAGAACTCCGGCATTCAAGGGGTTATATAGATGGCAGATGTATGTGACCTCTTGAGTCACGGAAAACTACAGTAACCAATGTAATTCTTATGCCCTCCTAAAACAAAGCATATGCCTTGTAAATTATGGTGATAACAGCTGGCTGCCAATGAAGTCAACTATTCATTGTATGTTCCTAACAGTGTGTGATGTAAATCAATATGAGCAATGAGCAGTCTAGATATACCACCAGTGCTACAGAAACTCCATAGCTTACAATAATTTACTACCCCTGGACAAGGAATCACCATCAGCAATTTCTGTTGACATAACAAAGCATAAATGTGGTTTATTTTCCTAATACTATTGTAGATGTAAGACATAATGCTTAATAGGCATGTGAAAACAAATCACTGTTTGTCTTTGCACATTATTCTGTTTGTTGAAGTAATGAAATATAAAATTGTGCAGCCAAACACACAAATAATAACGCATTTACATGTATTAATATGTGCAATGTGTGCTATGGAGACAATATACACATATAATGGAATCTTGTGTGTGTGTGTGTGTTGGGGGGGGAGTGTTAAACCAGTGTAATGAATATGGTTTATATTCAGTAAATTTTGGGTTATAGATCAGAGATTGAAAAAATCTGAGGCACCAGGCAACCATGGGTCTCCAAGCCCCTAAAGCTTGCTTCTACCTGATTTATGTTTTATGTAGAACTCTGTTGATGTACTATTTCCCTGACTTATAAAAATAACCAGGCTGGCTTCTGAACTGCTCTGTTTGAAGTCTAAAGTTTTCAAATATTTGTCAAAGTTCACTTTGCTCTAATTCTCCTTGAAAGAAAGGATGTACTTTATGTACAGTGTTCAACCTACCACTGACTACATATTACCATTTTCATGATTTATTCTTTATATGACTTTGTTGAACACTAGACATGTGCATTCGTTTTTCGGACGAATGCATTTTCGTCCGAAAATAGCATTTTCGTCCATTCGTCCGAAAAACGAATAACGAAAATGCTAAGCTAACGAAAGCCGAATGAACTAATGGTTAATAAACGAAAATCATTCGTTCATTCGTCCATTCGTAGTACTATTGCATTCTATAAGCCGAAATAATGAACGACTTTCGGTTTATGGAATGCATGTAAGTCTATTGGCATTCTATAAACCGAACGTTCGGTTTATAGAATAGCAATAGAATTACATGTATTACATAAGCCGACAGCCTATAAACCGAACGTTCGGTTTATAGGCTGTCGGCATTTCACCACACGGAGACAAAGTCTCCATTCATAATGAATGGAGACTCTGTCTCCGTGTAGTGAAATGCCGACAGCCTATAAACTGAACGTTCGGTTTCTAGGCTGTCGGCTTTTTACTACATGGAGACAGAGTCTCCATTCATAAATTTATGAATGGAGACTTTGTCTCCGTGTAGTGAAATGCCGACAGCCTATAAACCGAACGTTCGGTTTATAGGCTGTCGGCTTATGTAATACATGTAATCCTATTGCTATTCTATAAACCGAACGTTCGGTTTATAGAATAGCAATAGGATTACATGTATTCCATAAGCCGAAAGTCTATAAACCGAACGTTCGGTTTATAGACTTTCGGCTTATAGAAAACATGTAGTACTATTGCCTTTCTATGAACCAAACGAGAGCATAAGAATTTATTACACGTATTCTATAAAATGAACGAATAAAACCAAACAAAACGAAAATAATGAACGAATTTCGTCTGAAACGAATGCAGTAATGAACGAAATTCGTTTTAGACGAAATAAATAAAATTTTCGTCCGAATGGATCGAAAAACAGACTAAAACAGATCAAGTAATTGCAGGCAGAACATCACCTGTGTCTAACCAAATTGGGCAGAATTCAGTCCTCATTCTTCATATAGAATCACAATTTCACTGCAAATAATTTTGTTATTATTGTCACCCTACTTTCTTTTGTATTTCAAATTGAGCTTTACCTATATCTTTTCTTTATTTCTGTTTTCAGTGGACAGTTTTACTTCCTATATTTTGTTGGTGCATCCTATCAACACTCTAATTACCATTAAGTAATAACACAACCGTGCAACATCCGAATATGTTATAATATTTATATTAATACACTTGGTATTACAAGAACACCAGTGTAGGTGGCAAAGTATGTTAAGGTCCGTAGAACATAATTAAACTGTCCATCACTAAGGTCAGTACATGACCACCATGAACAAAGTTTCTGTTTATGCCTGAGAATGAACATAATACAATGTACTCAGTTTTTATTTTTGAAGATTATTTATCATGTCATGAAGATCTTATGTCGTTTTAATTAGATACATTACAGTTCAAAAATTTGGGGTCACTTAGGAATTTCCTTGCTTTCCATGAAAACATACTTCAAATGAGTTTCATAATGAATAGGAAATACAGTCAACTTGGATTAACAAACACAAAATGCCATTGGAACACCGAAGTAATGGTTGCTGATATTGGGCCTCTGTATACTTATGAAGATATTCTATTAAACATCAGCCATTTCTAGCTATAACAGTCTTTTACAACATTTATAGTATGTACACTGTATTTCTGAACAAATTTTTGTTTTTTTAATGGACAAAATTAGCTACTTATTACTACTATATAGTCAATATTGGTGTATTTCATTTTCTCTGCAATTTACATTGGTCCAGAGGGTCACTATCCCTTAAAAACGAATAAAAAAGCAATATGTACAATTTTTTTTATTTTTTTCCACATAACTTAACATAAAGCGTTGTTTTATTTTTTTATTATTATTCTATGTTTACCTCAAAAAATGCACTAGTCGTAGATGCCTTAAATTAATTTGCTGTAAATAAAATTGGGGCATGAAATCATACTTTGATCCTCTGTATTTTGTAGAAAGTTTTCTCAAATGGTTATTTTTTCTGACCCTGAATAATGTTCTTCTCTGGTAATGCGGTGTACATGATGGGAATTCTTGATTATAGGTAAACTGACAAGTGAACTGCAAAAATCAGGTGTTAATAGCTGAGTTGGAAAGGTAAGCAAATTTGAGAATTTTTGACAACTCAGCTACTAATGTCTGAATTTCGCACTTCACTTGATACTTTACTTTTAGTGCATATCCTCCAGATTATGTTACAACTACTTAGTTGCCTATTTCCGGTTTGTTTGTCATTAAAAGTTTTTATCACTATAAACACGTGGCTTTAGATTACATTATTCTTTTTCATTGAACCCTAATAATTCTTTCCATTTGAACAACCTTTTTTTTTATCTGGAAAGTAATCACATATATAAATTCTGACTTTATAAATAAAGAATATTTGTAAATGCTTAGAAGGAACATTAATAATTGCCAGCCTTTTCAAATTATTTTTTTGTTAATTTTGTCATTGCTTTAATAAACACACTCTATGATTCCTATAGTAGTTCTTATTTTAGATTTTATTTCTATTTTTACTGTAAATCGATTCCTACGTGCGCAACAGTTGCAGCTCTATCATATCAAACCCTTTGTTATGCTAAGAAACATTTTATTCAGAACTTGCCATTTATTGACCCACATGCTTTTATTGATATATACGACTCCGTTTAAATACGTTAGTAGATTGTTTGTAGGAAGATATAGTGCCATAAAGATTCAGCCTTTGAATTGACTTTGTTCCCATTATATAAAGCTTTCTTACCGGCAAAGAAATATGAGGCTATTAATTGATTTGCCTTTCCCATTTGGGGAATAAATATAAAGCAACATTAGATATATGTCTTCTTAATAACAGATACTACAATGCTCCAATGAAGATGTGGCCTTTAGTGGATTAGAACACCTGCTCAGTATGACACCCAGTAAATATTTTAGTGTATGTCCCGTCTGAGGCTTTTAGAAAGAAGTTGGGTAAAGTCTATTGTTGTTTTATGCAGTGATCTAATTAACCTTTTGCCAGAATTAAAATGACCTTCAATCGGCATTGTGACCTAAAACGCTTAACGTTGTTGACTTTTAACAAGCTTTTTGGGATGACTAGGAGCAGCATCTGCTAAAATAGGCAAAAGGTCGAATCCATTAATTTAGATGAGATGCAACATTGTCCTGGACTCCCTTTCAAAACAGGAACATTTAGGAGAGAGCTACCCAGAAAATAAGACAGACTTTACTACATTTCAAAAGCAAGCCATTGTGTTGACAAGGAGAAAGACCATACAACAACAATCCAATATTTGTGGCTGCCCACAGAGGTAACAGTATGTATCTTCATCTCTTAAATTTTTTTCTGCTAGGTTCGAATACAAGCGTAAAAACAGAAATGCACTTCAAGACTAATTTAGTAATGTCCCAAGTGTACAGCTGTCTATGTTAATTCCTTCTTACGTTTGTCAGTTACATCTGCTACACACACATGCAGTAACAGGTTGAAAATAGATTATATTTTATGAAAGCGTTTCACCCTTAAATTGGAAAATAAAAATAAATGTGTGTTGTAGTGCAAACTTATATATATAGTATCTGTGCTGTATTGGTGATTGAAAATGTAACACTTATTCTGGTAAATAAGAGCAGGAAAAACAGTGTCATTTTGAGATGACATCACAGTGAATGTTTCAACGTGTAATAAACTGTCATCTAACATAATGGTTGTCTGCTAACTAGATACTAATATATAATGTATTTATATTTGGTATACATTTTGTGATTATTATTATTTACCAGTGTCAAATAAAAATAAGAATACATTAATTTAAAAAGAATAATAATTCCAATAATTTTTTTTACTTTAAATATTCCTCTTCATTCACACCTTCTCTCCCCCCCAAAATGTGGCACATGGCATTTTAAAAATCCCCCTGAAAAGCAATAAAAACAGATAGAGTAAAATGGGTGCTGACTTTTTCAAGTGGTTGTGTCTTCCATGCAATAATAGGGTGCTTATGTCTGTGTCATTCTAAGTGTCTTGGGAATTTTCCATCACAAAAGTATAAATATTCACAGGTATATAGAAATGGTAATGGGAGTTAGAACATTGAAGTATAACAAAGCCATTTATTTTTATCATGGTGGCATTTCATGCATTGAGATTATAAGGATAATTCTAGCAAACAAAGCGTATGCATATGTTTGGAGACTGGCCTATTTTATTGGCATTCTTAATTACACTAAATGGAAAAAAGTATTGGGTCCATTACACCAACAGGGACATTTATGACATCACATTCTAAATACAGAGACATTAACAAGTAGTTGAGATACATGAGGCCATCCAATTCACTTGACATCTCACATAGAGCATTCCAGACATCCCTCTCAATTGCTACCATTCATGGCTCAGCAGGGGGATACTTGATGGTCCAGTGAGGGGCCTGAGCTGTCTGTATGTTGGTAGTCCTATTCATTGAGATGAGAAGTGTCTTGGGATGCAACACTTTTCAACAATGGAGGAGAATTCATTCTAGGAATGTAAGTTTCAAAAGTTTAGTTTTAAATGCAAATGTTGCAGAAAACAGTAATGAAGAATAAGACAGTTTCAGTATGTAATAATCTTTTTTTTTTTTTTTAAAGGCTGGAGTGTATCTTTTATGACTCTAGTTATCGTGTATTTTTATTTATAAACTCATGAAACCAAAAAATACAAAGTGTGGAAAGGTTTACTTTACAGCAGGGGGTCTGTGAGGCAGGTGGTATTTTAATCCTGGCATTAAGAAATTATTTTGCTTGTTTCAGTGACCAGGACTGCAGTCAATAATAAGGAAAATGGGTCAGTAAAACACACATAATATGAATATATCACCTTAGTGAACTGCAAGTAAATTGGCAGAAATATTTTACCTAATGCCAGAGATCATCAAAGATTAAAAAATCTATATAGTCAATTAATGTAACTAACTTCTCTTTTTACTCCTTTTTTTTACATCCCTCTAAAATTATTAATTGAAATATAAGGCAGTAAATCAAACAAAAACATCTTAGCACTAAAATTCATATATTAATAATCTGAAACCTGGAGAAACTGAATTCAGAATGACAAACTTCACTGCTGTGATGGGTTTTGGAGGGAAAGAAAGGATGTATGTTGCCAACCCTGGTCTCAGAAAAACAAGTAAAATAATTATATTTTATTTATTAATGTTTACATGGCTAGATTCAAGAAGAAAATACACAAAGTCAATTACGCTTCACATTAACAATATCCATTTTTGTTGTCCAAGAAAAATGAGGTTAAGCAATGGGGCTATCGATTAAAAGTGATGGGGCAAGTGAATGGCAGGTGAACTTATCAAATCTGGCATTAATAGTTCAAAAAATTCCCCAACTCTTGCCTATATTTCCAACTCTTGCCTATATTTCCAACTCTTGCCTATATTTCCAACGCATGACGTTTGCAGTTCCCTTGTCATTTTAGGTTTAGTGAATGGAACCCAATAATGCTCCAACATGGTGTGTGTTCCATGTGGCACCCAGACAGATGTCTAGGTAATTTGGGGCACTTTTTAAATCCTAGTGCACCTGGGTGCAGTGTTAGTGCCTTTTTCACCTAATTAACTATGTGACTGTAACTATAACAACAGATTATTGCACTCAGATCCCCATCTCTTTCGTTTGACAGCATTTTTACATTTCGTTCATGCCTCACTTTTAGGAAACAAATTGTTCTCTTCCACTAGAGGCGCTTATAAACAATGTCATGGGCTGGGCTACATTTAACAAATTTCTTACACGCAGAATGTATCTTATATAAGAGCGGTCTCTTATAAGTGGATGAAGACTTGCGGACGGAAGGGTATAGCCTTTGTGGTCTAAGGTTTAAATGGCAGAGTAGACTTGAACACTGAAGAGACATGGGATCTAAAAGTCAAGTGTCAGGAAAAACACACAGCATCCAGGGAACATACATTGAACCCCAGTGTATGTAAAGTGTCTGTACAAGGACATTAGTGTCCATGGCAAGCTCTGTGAAGGTCCATAGAACATTATTACATTGTCTATCACAGAATATATCCACTATAGATACTGTTGGTGCCTGAGGTGAGGTTTACATAAACTAGCCTGTGACATCACATAGTATACACGTGGTTTTACTCAGCTATACCTCTCAAATGAGGTCAGCATTGTCACAACCACTCAGAGCCTGGTCTCACAACTGTTGGAGGTTTGGTGAGTGTGATGGTCTCTGCCATGTAAAAAAAAAACAGATTGTTATATGGTTTTAATAGACGGGTCCTTTGTTAGGTCTACTCTGTTGATGCAATGTAAAAAGGAGGGTCTCTCTCTGAGTTAGCAGTGAAAGACAGTCGCCGACCAGATCAGCCTGTCTGCTTGTAAGGGAAACATAACAGCTGCCGGTAGGACTATAAGCTGTTATGTACCATCAAAAGTCCAGTTTATCCTTGTACTAGGGACACTTAATATTTCACTCATGGTTCCATATCAGAAGCACAGGTGAAAAAATGTTTTAGTGTCCTTTTAACAGAGTGACTAGATAACCTAGGGCTCAATCTGGCATTGTCACTCAACGTTGCATGATGTCACAGGTGCTGGCAGGCACAGCCAGCTTCTTCCAATCTTATGTCATTTGGAAGCTACAAAGTGAATATTTCACTTTTGTGTAGCTGTACACATTACCAATACCGATTTGGTCCCTGAAATAATCATTTCACTCAGGCAATCATTCTGCAGATGGCTTATGTTAGCTAGCTGTTTAAATGCCTACATTAAGTTCATCCAATTATCATTTGTATCAGTTACTTGATCGTAGGGAAAGTCAGATCACGGATTTGAATGCAGAACAACGTAAGCGATCTTATTTATCAAAAAATTGTATGCGAAGAACATAGGGCCTTTAAAAGTCAGATCATGATGCAAAAGCCATTTGTAGTACATTAACATAGTACATTAACATTTGCAAGACACCAATTATTTTACATAATCAATACAACCAAGTACCTTTTTCTTGAGACCTCGTGTTTATTTACATCAATTCCACACACGTCACTTTCCATCAAGAGCAAAACCGATTTTCTTGTCCTACATATGCTCTCAAGATAACCTTAATTCACCATAAAATAAATCTAACAGTGTTTATTTTAGTGATTCTGTTTGTGCCTCCGATCAAATAGGATTGAATCTTCTCTGTGGCTGGAAAAACAAGTTTCTGGTTTGAAGGATCAGGATTTTATTATTGGGATGTTTTTCTTTTTATTATAAGTATTATTATTATTATTATTTTTTTTTCACAAATCACTGTTTATGATGTGATGCATTTGAGCCCTAAGCACATTAGGTACATTATTCATTGGGTACACTTGTCAGAACATGTGTGTGTATAAGAAGTTAATGATCCGTATTAAATTAATGATGCCATAAGGAAGAAAAATACCCCATACATGCAGCTATGACGGAAAATGCAGACTTTGATAAACCTATGGAAAAGGCCTAATCAGATGAAGCATTAGCCTATTCTGTCTTAGAAAATTACATTTTCTGGAAAAGTCCTTGTACACAATGTTGGTTTTATTAAAACAAATTAATTCAGTCATTAAGAAATCATAAGGCAAGTGTCTCATAAGTCAGGACCTCCAGTGTAACAAATTGATTAAATGACTGTGTAATAGTCTCTTTAAACAAATCTAGTGTAACAAGTTAATAGATCGGCTCAATTATCATGCTGGGGTGATGAGGATTTGGGCCTTTCTTTCATTAAATCTAGGAGATTGTTCTAGCTCTTTTTAACCTCTCAAAATTGATTGCTGGTATAGCAATTAAAAATAAAGAAACACTAAACTGATGTTTGTAGGTTGCAATGATCTGGGTATTCTGTATGTATATTTAGATGGATTTGAATTTACCACATGAATATGTGAATAAATTACACAGAAATCTATCAATAGTGGTCTATCTAGTAAAATTGAAATTCATGAAAGTCTTGGTGGCTTCTGAAGACAATGTGCACTTTTTAAATCGTAATGTGTAAAATACTTTTTTACCTAATTAACTATGGGACTGTAACTATATCCATATAATATTGCACTCAGTCAAGATGTCCATCTCTTTCACTTAACTACATTTCTACATTTCGTTCTTGCCTCACAGTTGTGTAACAAATTGTCCCCTTAGGGGAGCTTACAAACAATGTATAGGGCAGGGTTAAATTAAACTAACTTCTTCCCTGCAGAATATATCTTATATAAGAGCGGACTTAGATATATAAACATAGTGGATGAAGGCTTGCGGACGGAAGGGTTTAAGATTTAAATGAACACTGAAGAGACATGGGATCTAAAAGCAAATTTCAGGAAAAAACACAGCATCCAGAGATCATGTATGAAACCCCAGGATAGGCAAAGTGTCCGTACAAGAACATCAGTGTCCTTTTCAGTCTTCATTCCAAAGTTGTGTGCATGAAACAGTGACCATTTAAAAAAAAAATGTTCCTATTTCTATAATACTGGTCACACCTATAACTTATTTATTTTTGTGAATTTGTTGAATATGCTGTATTAAATGTTATTAAATGTTATTTTCATATTTTAGTATGCACTAAAATAGTATACTCCACCGCCTGCCTAAACCTTCACACATTTTTACATGCAGCTATACACTCACAATTACACAGGCCGTAAGGAAGGTCCAGCACTTGACCAAATTAATGTAATGGGGGAACCACTGGGCAAGCACAACAATGCATCATGTCTACTGTAATGTTCATGGCACCAGGGCAGGATTAAGACATTGTAGGCTCCTGAGCTACAGATATTGTGAGACCCCAATAAATATAAGATGACCTTGTAGGAAAAAAGTTTTACTAGTAAATAATATTTCACATGCAAACTGTTTTTGTTTTTTGATATTTAATAAAAATGATTGAGAAAATGCATTTATTGTTTTTATTCCTTTTTATTTGCCAATCTGCCCCTCAGACTTGCCATTCTGTCCCCATATTTGCAAATCTGCCCCTCAGACCTGTCAATCTGCTACTTCAGACTTGTTAATACACCCCCAGCCTTGACATTCTGCACCAGACTTGCCAATGTATTCCCACAGCCAGGTTACCCATTAATATGCCACAGCCAATTTGCCCATTAATATGCCACTGTTAGTTTGCCCATTAATATGCCACAGCCAATTTGCCCATTAGTCTGCCCATTAATATGCCACAGCTAATTTGCCCATTAATGTGCCACGGTAAGTTTGTCCATTATTATGCCATAGCCAATATGCACATTAATATGCCACTGCTAGTTTAACCATTAATATACCACAGCCAATTTGCCCATAAATATGCCACTGTTGGTTTGCCCATTAATATACCACAGCTAATTTTCCCATTAATATGCCACTGGTACTCTGCCCATTAATATGCAACTGTTGGACTACCCTTTAAGATTCCATAGGCAGTTTGCCTATTAATGTGTCACTAGAGTTGAGCGGACACCTGGATGTTCAACAGAATTATCCATTTGAGAGAGGGTTGGAGTGCAGGGTATTCTCTTTCAGTTTATACTAAGTGACCCATAGGTTGAGGAGGCGGTGACCGTGGCGGTGTAGGTGGAAGCGACGCTGGAGGAGGAGGAGGTAGCCAGAATTTTTCAAAGTGCGCTGTAAGCACAGTATTGGACTGTTCTATTTGACTCTCAGATATGAAGTGCACCGCAAGACGCAAATGTACTATTTACCACCCAAAACTATTAGAATTTTTCAAAGTGCGCTGTAAGCACCGTATTTGACGGTTCTATTTGACTCTCAGATGTAATACATGTAATGCTATTGCTATTCTATAAACCGAAATAGAGTCCCCATTCATTCGTATAGGTCAATTGACCTATTCGTATGAATGGGGACTCAATTTTGGTTTATAGAAAGCCAATAGCATTACATGTATTCCATAAACCGAAAGTCTATAAACCGGAAGAGATTTGGTTTATAGACTTTCGGTTTATAGAAAGCCCATAGCATTACATACAATGTATATGTATGTAATGCTAGGGGCTTTCTATAAACCGAAAGTCTATAAACCGAATTTCTTTTGGTTTATAGACTTTAGTTTTATAGAATGCATGTAATGCTATGGGCTTCTATAATCCCAACGTCTATAAACCGAAAGAGATTCGGTTTATAGACTTTCGTCTATAATTAAGTAACTTTGAAAGATACATTAAAACCTTCAGGTTACACGAATGTATTAAACAGTGCCATCTACTGGCAAAAACGTAACATTAACTGCCATTGAACATACTTTCGTTTTATAGAATGCATGTAATGCTATGGGATTTCTATAATCCGAAAGTCTATAAACCGAAAGAGATTTGGTTTATAGACTTTTGGTTCATAGAAAGCCCATAGCATTACATACAATGTATATGTATGTAATGCTATGGGCTTTCTGATTGGCTGTCCTGCAGCCTTTAAAAACGCGCCATTAAATCGCCGAACCCCGAACTCCAACCCGAACATACAGTGAAATGTCATTGTTCGGGTCCGGGGTCCAAAAACCGTAATGTGCGGTACGAACCCAAATAGTGCGGTTCGGGTTCGCTCAACACTATGTGTCACTATTAGCCTGCCCATTAATATGCCACTGTTAGTATGTCTTAATATGCCACAGCCAATTTGCCCATAAATATGCCACCAACAGTTCGCCCGAAAAAAGTTATTACCCCCTACCCCAGTACTCACCTTCCTGCTGCTCTCTCTGTCCCGAGCCATCTCCTGTGCTCCCTGCTACTCTCATCGCGGAAGGTCACGTGATCGCTGGCAGATCACGTGAACTGCCATGATGAGAGCGACTGGGGGTGCGAGCCAGGCAGCATGGAAACTGGGCAGCTGAAATTCGCTGAACCAGGAAATATGTTGATAGGTCCATTTGTCAGTGTCAGTTTTTATATTTAGAATTGTTACATAGTTATTTGGGTGCAACTGATGTAAGTTTGTAGTCAAATTAATACCTAGTTATGTTATGGCTGTTTGGGATCATTTAATTAGAAAGGAGGATTTAATTGCATCTACATTTTGTAGAGATAGTATGAGATTTAGTGTCTTAGACGTGTCCATATTTATTTTAAAATAATACAGTTGAATGTATTCCTGGAGTTCCTTGAGTAGGTTAATCAAGGAAACCAGTGTTAGGGTGAGTACAAATTAAAGGTCTTTGGCATAGGCTGCTACATTGTGGTGATGTAGGCCTACCTCTACACCCTGTATATTCACATTGATTCTGATAACATTTATTAAGTGCTCAAGGACTAGTACAAATAGGAGTGGTGACAAAGGGCATCGCTGTCTTGTCTCGTGTGAAAGGGTGACTGGTCCTGACAGTAACCTGGTTACTCAAAATGGGCCACAGGTGTGCGAGAGAGAGCAAATTGTCATATATTCTCCTATGCCAACATGCTGTAAGACATTCTTCATAAATAACCAGTTCGACCTGCCAAGCACCTTCTCTGCATCTGCTGATAAAAAAAAAGCAGGGATATTATGTGTGTTTATATAGTGTATGAGATGTAACACCTTGGTTTGTCTCAATGTATGAGGTCCAGGAGGACAGGTCTGAGATGTGTATGCAGAATCTTGGCAAACAACTTTGCATTGATGCTGAGCAAAGATATTGGCCACTAGCCCCAGCATTGGTCAGGGTCTTTACCTGTCATATGCAGCACAGTTATGTGTGCTTCTTGGCCCTGGGGTGGCAGTTTGGCTCCTGTGGCAAGCCTATTGAGACATCAGAGAAGATGGGAGGTGATAAAATCCTGAAAAGCTTCGAAGTAGGCCTCTGCTCTATTTTCTGTCAAATGTTATATTTTTTTGTCATCTTGGGAATGTATTTTGGGTATAAAAAAAAAGGCAGGTCTTTTAATCCACTGGGTTTTTGTGGCCATTTTGCCTGGTTTGTTGTTTTGCGCATAATATAAGCTCTGTACTTTTTGAAGGGATCTATTTCTGAAGGGATTACTTATGCTCAATTGAAGTGATTTTTGTAAGGATGCAAGTAATATCAGAAGCTCTCTGTTTTTTAATGTGTCCCCTGACAACCATCTCATGGGCTTCCCATACAATTTGGAGAGATACCTCAGGGTTGACATTAGTCTGGAAATATGTTGTTATCAAAGTCCTAATTTTGTCAATGTTACAGGTGTCTTTTAGGATTGTCACACTGAGGCGCCAACTGTACTGTCTCAGCTATAAAAGATTTAACTATGCATTATCCATGGCCAGCTGAACAGCTTTGTACATGTGCAATGTATTACTTAACTAGTGAGATTTGTTTGGCAAAAAAAAACGTTTGAGGCCATTGTAAAGTCCATGAAGGTATTGCCATTGCTGGTATTTAAACAATACAAAAAATAGTGTTGCTATCACATCCAATCACAAAAGACTAATCTCTCACTCCTTTACTATTTTCCATAAGGCCTGACCCAGTTCCATTACTTGTTGACTTTTTATTTTCTGAGTTCATGTTACCCATATGTTACACTAACAGTTATAATAACTCATAAGAAAAAAGGGGTTGTGTTTTACTCCACTGGGTTAGAAAGAATATGGCCTTTTATAACATTAAAAATGCAATACTTCATCTAGTGGAATTGTTTGTGTTTGCCAACAGATTATAAACATTAATTTGCTTTACAAACCTGACAGGACTGAGTAGGCTTCAGCTGGAAGAGTTATGTGCCTGCACCTCATTCAAGCAACCAGCTCCAATGTTGTTTTAACTACTTTATGCCAAGGGACTAAGACATTTTTTGCTTTTCTTAATCCACTGACACTGAAGGGGTTACATGTATGCCCACACAGAGCAGACTGCTTGGGACCTGCACACACTGCCATGAATATAGGAGGACACTTGCAAAGGATGCATGGTAGGTGATAGATGCTTCAGGAAATGATGTCATACACATCAGTAACAGTGTTCTGAAAAAATGTGCTTTGACTGCATTCCAAAATATCTGGCAAGCCGAATTTGTGGGTTGATTAGAATGTAATAAATTTTAAACTACAGACGCAGTGTAAGCCAATTAAAAAAAAAAAACACTCACACAGTAGAAACTATAAATAAAAATCCAGCAGTAGTATGTTTCTATGCTTCTACAGTATAAGTCTCTAACTTGTAGTTCAGACACAGCTGTAAGGCCAGAGTTGGACACAGGTACCAAACTTGGGCAGCAGACACTTCTCTCCATATTCTTGTCTTTGTAATTGGGGCCATCTTACCTAGAGGGTAATGTGGAAATTTGCCTAACGCCTGCCATTAATGTGGTCATTTGCCAAGGACGGCAAAAGTCAAATTTCCCACCAATAGTAGAACTAAATGGACAATGGGAAAAGAACTTCAAGAGTACTAAGTGGTGCAAATTAGACATGTGCATTCGTTTTCGGACGAATGCATTTTCGGACGAAAATAGCATTTTCGTCCATTCGTCCGAAAAACGAATAACGAAAATTTTAACTAACAAAATCCGAATGAACGAATGGTTAATAAACGAAAATCATTCGTTCATTCGTCCATTCGTCCATTCGTGCTATTGGCATTCTAAACCGAAATAGAGTCGGTTTATACAATACCAATAGCATTGTACTACATTCCATAAACCGACATGAATGACTTTCGGTTTATGGAATGCATGTAATGCTATTGGCTTCCTATAAACCGAAATTGAGTTCCCATTCATACGAATAGGTCAATTGACCTATTCGTATGAATGGGGACTCTTTCGGTTTATAGAAAGCCAATAGCATTGCATGTATTCTATAAGCCGAAAGTCTTTAAAACGAACGACGTTCGGTTTATAGAATACATGTAATGCTATTGCTGTTCTATAAGCAGAAAGTCTTTCGGCTCTATTTCGGTTTAGAATGCCAATAGCACGAATGGACGAATGGACGAATGAACGAATGATTTTCGTTTATTAACCATTCGTTCATTCGGATTTTGTTAGTTAAAATTTTCGTTATTCGTTTTTCGGACGCATGGACGAAAATGCTATTTTCGTCCGAAAATGCATTCGTCCGAGAACGAATGCACATGTCTAATAGGAATACATGTATTCCATAAGCCGACAGCCTATAAACCGAACGTTCGGTTTATAGGCTGTGGGCATTTTACTACACGGAGACAGAGTCTCCATTCATTATGAATGGAGACTTTGTCTCCGTGTAGTAAAATGCCCACAGCCTATAAACCGAACGTTCGGTTTATAGGCTGTCGGCATTTTACTACACGGAGACAAAGTCTCCATTCATAATTTTATGAATGGAGACTCTGTCTCTTATTAGTTAAATGCCGACAGCCTATAAACCGAACGACTTTCGGTTTATAGACTTTCGGCTTATGTAATACATGTAAACCTATGGCTATTCTATAAACCGAAAGTCGTTCGGTTTATAGAATAGCAATAGGATTACATGTATTCCATAAGCCGAAAGTCTATAAACCGAAAGTCGTTCGGTTTATAGACTTTCGGCTTATAGAATACAAGTAATACTATTGCCTTTCTATGAACCGAACGAGAGCCCCATTCATAAGAATTTCTTATGAATGGGGCTCTCGTTCGGTTTATAGAAAGCCTATAGTATTACATTGTATTCTATAAAACGAACGAATAAAACAGAACTAAACGAAAATAATGAACGAATTTCGTCTGAAACGAATGCACTAATGAACGAAATTCGTTTTAGACGAAATAAATAACATTTTCGTCCGAATGGACGAAAACGAAAAGAAAATTTTAGTTTTGCACATGTCTAGTGCAAATATATCTTAACTGGAAGCCCAATTTTTCACCACTGAGCATACATGGCATGGTACTACATTGGATGTAGAAGACTACCCAGGTTCAGAGGAAAATTAGGAGGAAGAGGGACTATTATGAGAGGTAATATCTTATTACTTTTTATAAGTCTTTGGTTTCTGCAGTAGCGCTGTCAAGTTATGCCTTCTGTTGTAAGGTATCATTGGTAGACCATGTCGGGAGGTGTGATACAGCAGTAGATCGAAACCCTTCATTAGTTGTTATAAAGGCCGCAAATCATATACTATACACTAGACACATACAGTGCTTTGCAAAAGTATTCACCCCCTTGACAATTTACCTATTTTGTTACATTACAGCCTTAAGTTCAATGTTGTATTAATCTGAATTTTATATGATGGATTAGAACACAATAGTCTAAATTGGTGAAGTGAAATGAGAAAAATATATACATAAAACTATTATTTAGAAATAAAAAACAGAAAATTGGCATGTGTGGATGTATTCACCCACCTTTGTTAAGAAGCCCAAAAAAAACTCTGGTGCAACCAATTACCTTCAGAAGTCACATGATTAGTGATATGATGTCCACCTGTGTGCAATCTAAGTGTCACATCATCTGTCATTACATATACACACCTTTTTTGAAAGGCCCCAGAGGTTGCAACACCTAAGCAAGAGGCGCCACTAACCAAATACTGCCATGAAGACCAAGGAACTCTCCAAACAAGTAAGGGACAATGTTGTTGAGAAGTACAAGTCAAGGTTAGGTTATAAAAAAATATTCAAATCTTTTATGATCCCCAGGAGCACCATCAAATCTTTCATAACCAAATGGAAAGAAAATGGCACAACAGCAAACCTGCCAAGAGACGGCCGCCCACCAAAACTCACAGACCGGGCAAGGAGGGCATTAATCAGAGAGGCAGCACAGAGACCTAAGGTAACCCTGGAGGAGCTGCAGAGTTCCACAGCAGAGACTGGAGTATCTGTACATAGGACAACAATAAGCCATATGCTCCATAGAGTTTGGCTTTATGGCAGAGTGGCCAGAAGAAAGCCGTTACTTTCATCAAAAAACAGAATGGCAAGTTTTGAGTTTGCGAAAATGTGTGGAGAAAGGTGCTCTGGTCTAATGAGATTAAATTTAACTTTTTAGCCATCAAAGAAAACGCTGTCTGAGCAAACCCTACACATCACATCACCCAAAGAACACCATCCCCACAGTGAAACATGGTGGTGGCAACATTATGCTGTGGGTCTATATTTCAGCAGCCGGGACTGGGAAACTGATCTGAGTTGAGGGAAAGATGGATGGTGCTAAATACAGGAATATTCTTGCGCAAAACCTGTACCACTCTGTGCGTGATTTGAGGCTAGGACAGATTCACAGGTTCACCTTCCAGCAGGACAATGACCGCAACACTTGAGTGGTTTAAGGGGAAACATGTAAATGTGTCGGAATGGCCTTGCTGTTCAGAAGCGCAAACCATCCAACCCGAAGGAGCTGGAGCAGTTTTGCAAGGAGGAATGGGCAAAAATCCCAGTGGTAAGATGTGGCAAGATCATAGAGACTTATCCAAAGCAACTTGGAGCTATGATTTCCGCAAAAGGTGGCTCTACAAAGTATTACGTTTAGGGGGGTGAATAGTTATGCACATTGACTTTTTCTGTTATTTTGTCCTATTGGTTGTTTGCTTCAAAATAAAAAATAAAAACATCTTCAAAGTTCTGGGCATGTTCTGTAAATTAAATGGTGCAAATCCTCAAACAATCCATGGTTGTGAGGCAACAAAACACGAAAAAATGCCAAGAGGGGTGAATACTTTTGCAAGGCACTGTATACATATAGATGCCCCCATTGTAAAATTCAGCATGATATGATGGTGTATTATCAATAATAATAATAATCTATTATGTGGATAATTTATAAACATACAAATGTTAAAAAATAAATACTGAGTTATGTCAAAGATGAATAAACCTTTGTGTCTACTTTTTATATAATTATACTCTGGCAGGAAACCAGACTATTGGATATTTACAAATTTATTTTGTTTTCTCTTTATAATGCATGTTACTGAACACAGCAACCTGAGTCAGATGTAGTGTCCCTCTGTGCTGTATAACTGTTCATGATGTGCCTCTGCAGTACTGTGCCGTCTGCAGAGGCTCTCAAACTGTGGTCATGAACAGATGTTTCCATCCCTTCTAGAGACACAGAACTGATGTTGCAGACAGCTGGCAAATGTTACTGGTAATGCTTATACAGAATACACCTAGATGTGCATAAGCTGATTACTGATCATACTGAAGGATTTTATCATAATCTTGCCAGTTCTAAGCAAAAAAATATGTTTGTGGATAGCAGTCATTCAAGAAACATATATGATGTCCATTACTGACAGTGACTCCCTCCTCTCCCAGTCAGGTGTTGTGTACTTGATACCCTGCTATTCACATTATTCATAAATTACCTGCCTCATGTCTGCAACGCCTCAACTGTACACATGTATGTGGATGATACTATAATCTATACTAGCAAACCACCTCTACCACAGCTTGAGCCTGTGATCCAAGACCAGAGGTAGAAAGGTGGGTCACAAATAAAAAATGTTCCTAAACACTGACAAAACTCTCATAATGTTTTTTTGAATATTACCTAAATGACATAAATTACAAAACTCTCAACTAAGCAGCAAGACGAAATCAAAGAGTACACTGAACAGTCAGTTCTTTAAAATATTTAGGTATGTGGCTAGATCCCAGTCTATATTTTGGTCTCCACATTGAAAAACTTTAATCAAAACTTTATTCTAAACTAGATGCCCTGTACTGAAACATATCCTTCTAAGCCCTGCAGTAGGGAAACAGAGAGTACAACAAATGCTGTGCAACATAATTTATTTACACGTCGACAATATGCAGTTCTTGACACATAATGTTATTATAATTAACATTATTGCCTTTATTTTAGAACTTGTTTTAACAGTACCATATAATGTGTCATGTGGATATTACAGTCATGATTTATTTATAGGAAACAAGTAGGGTTAAAATACCATTTATTGGCTAACTGAGAGTTTGGTTGCTTTCAAGACCAAGTTGTTAGGTCCCTTCCTCGGACATAAAGTGACCTAACAACTTGGCCTTGAAAGCTTGCAACCAAACTCTCAGTTAGACAGTAAATGGTATCATTTGAACCATACTTTTTCCTGTTTTTCCACGGCTAACATGGTTCTACTCTTTTAACTATGATTTATTTATATAATTTGGATTATTGTTTGTATGGTTACTTTCTAATTACAGATGAACCAGAGACATTTGATTTTCAAATAATAAGATGTTGTAAAATTAACGGTTGCCAAGTGTCAAGAAAGGACTAATGCAGTTACCTACATTTTTTTATCTCTCAGTAATACCTAAGTCTTATTCTGTAGAAGTCACTTTGCAGAACAGATATTTTATGGTTGTCTAATTATCCTTGTACTGTGTTTGCAAATTGATCATTAATTATACCAGCTAATGCACTATTCCGATGGCCCTATACAATCTCCTTTGCCTCCGATTAGATAATAGACCAATAAAAGTCAGGAGTAAAAATTAGATGTTTAGGCTGCTTGTCGGGGGCCTGTCCTATGACTTTGAGGTTACAGTATCTTCCCTTCTTAGCTAATATACATCTTACTTATTTTAATGTAGCCAAAACTGACTGTTCAGATTTGCTTTAATTTTCCCTGTAAGATTTTTAGTGATCACTTTAAAAACATTTATTTGTTTTTCAATACTCTAAATTAAATAGTCTTTCTTTGGAAAAGGTGGATTATTCATATAACGTGTTTAACTGAAAAGCTATCGTTCTACATTCTGTAGCAGAACGTTTGTCAAAGCATGAATTCACATGATGCAAGGATTATCTAAACATCTCCGCATAGAACAGTCGTTGTAAAAATAGCTTAAAGAAGGGAAAAGTAGAAATGGAAATATAGGGTCATTGATGACATTATTTTTTGTTTAGAAATCAGACACACCGCTCTATGGGTTGGAAGGTAGGATTATTAGCATGACATCACCAGAACAAATAAGGGGAGAGTAGCTATAAAATGGTAAGTGTGCTTAATAATTAATTAATTAAGAGATCCAAATTAATAAGCCAGGTTGGTGGGATGGATGATGAACGGTAATGGAATCTGAGTAGTTCATAAAATGCAAACATGCATAAGAAAAAGGTTAGTGGGTCAACACTCAGAAAGACAGTGAAATCTGTCCTACATTATAGTTGTTAATCTGATCGTTCCTTTTAATATCAGTGGCCTTTACATGTGCATTAAACGTATCTATAGTAAAGGTTACTTGTGATGTTGCAATTAGAACGGGTGAGTGAAAGGTCTTTGTCCTGATAATTACATAGTCGCTTTCAAACTGCAACGTTATGGAATTACATGACCTCTATTCTGGTCAAAGTTAAACAAAATGCCCGTTATATAGATTATGAATATAGGTTTGTATTTATTCCGTTTGGATTGTTTGTATTGTAATTCTAAATGCATAGGGTTCACACACAAAAAAATGTGTATGTTGTTTAAAGTATAATTTTGTTGTTCTTTTTAAACTAGTCAACATTTGGATCGTGATGCATAAATTATTTAAAAATGTTAAGTTATTATTTATAGAAAATAAAGTAAGAATTTACAATCTACAGGAGATATTTAGACATGAGCAAAATCTCAATGTGTAATATTAATTTATAATTAAATTCACAAGTTCAACAATCCAATCTCTAGTAAAGCACTAATTTATCTTCTCTAGTTTGCTGATTTTACAGTTCAGTGTGATATGACAGTACCCAGAATAGCCAAATCCTTGGGCCCTGTATAGTCTCAGTGCTTCACCTGGGGCTGTCTCATGCATATTCATGAAAGAGGGAATTGACAAGGTAATTTCAAAAATAAGACCAAAGCAGCCAATTATTTCTAGCATGATTTTTATAATTAACATCTATCTACCTACGTATCTATCTATCTTGTTATTTGACTAGGCAGTATCAGTTAGGTTTGGAAGGATTGTAATTTACAGATGAGTTCCTACAGTAAAAGAATTGTAAATGTTAAATCTCTGCTGACATTCTTTCTTTGACCTACGTTGCCAGATATGTTTCAGTGATGGACAACAGAATGAAGCTTTTGTGATGGACAGTCCTATCAATCAGTATGCCTGTCACATGCCTTCTCATTTCATTGTTGACTATTTGTTACCTATGTGATGCGCAGATTAATGAAAGCAAATAGTAATGAACAGGAAGGATTCGTGTCACTGAGAACTGAAAGATAAACTGACTGGTAATCTGTTTTCCCTACCTCATATTACACATCATTACCTAAGCGTGTGAAACAGTTACATCAAGCTTCAGCTCACGATGCTTTAGGCTAATCCTCCCTGAAAAGTTGCAAGTTGGCAGTAAAAATAAAAAATCTAAAGTTGATGGGTCATGCCATTACACTAACTGCATGGTTTTACATCACTTGTGCTGTTCATTTCTATATCCCCCATAATGCACATCAAAAATATTTGAGCAATTCTTGGCCTTTGTTAAAAAATAAACAGCTTCTTCTCCTCTATGAATAACATGGAAACACATGAAAATGATAATGCAAAATAGAGAGGGGGGGGTGTATAAAGAGAATTTCTGATGCAAAGTTCTTACAGTGGAGCCATCAGTTGAAACAATCCATTGCTTTACATAGGTCACTTTCATAACTTTGTCCCAGATATGGACTTTATAAATCATTCCAATGTATTTCCATCATGGCTGAAGGCCAGAATGGAAAGAGAAGACTACACACACATTCACATTATGAGTCTTTATTAAAGTAGCACCAAACTTTGTTTTTAACTTTTGCTTCAAATATTGAAGCAAAAATTAAAAATGTGTTACCACGACTCTGTAGTAGATCCACTATTTATCTCTGCAGGTTTATGCTGAGCTCTGCCTCCCAGCTGAGGCAGAGCTCTTCTGATGCCCGCACGTCTTATCAGGGTCTGTTTGGACTACCAGTTTCTCTCTGCTAGGGCAGAAAGAGGTCTTTGTTTTAACATGCCACTCACATAGGGGCCTAGTTGGGGTCCCCTCTGTTGGTGACATTTGAAAGTGGAGGTCTCTCCAATATCCAAAATTTATAAGAACAGCATTTTGAAATACAGCACATAAAAATAAGCTGTTACTTGAGTTGCTTACATTTTCTTTTTATATCTATATGTTTAGATGAAAATATTGTCACCGTGGTAACGCGTGTTTTCTGAAGAACATACCGATAGCAATAATTGCAATTTAAACTATCATCTCATACATACTCAAAAATCCTGTAAGCCCCCTTTATGTTTTAAGAGTACGCTATGAAAAACGCTAGAAAGGAGTCACCATTGACTACAATTGAAAACTTTTTCAAAATAGTCAATTGAGCATGTGCAAAATATTTTAAATGGCGGATTTCGTTGCCCAGGTGATTCAGTGATTGTTACATCAAAAAATATACATAAATAGTGTTTAATGAGATGACTGCACTATTAGACATAAAAAATGTAAAAATGTAAATACAGTTTTTGTTTTTCATATAATGTATTTTCAATCAAGGTATGAAACATCACTATATATGTGTGAATTAAAAAAATAAATTTTTTATTGTAGCTTTAGTTCAGAAAATCAGAGTCTCAAAAAAGCAAATTCCTTTACATTTACTGTGTTTATGTGTGAATATTAAAATAATAGTTTACTCGGGGGCTATTCACTAAAAGGTGAGTTGAGATAAGATGATTTTAGGTGAAATGAACATTTCATCTCACCAATTTATAAAGACACGGAGATTCCTATTATACATATCTCTTTCTTTATTCCCTCAGCAGAAAAGAAGAGACTGACAAGAAAAAATAACCAATGAAAACAGTATAATATGTCCCTCCCCTCCCTTATATATATCAGCAGTCCAGAAAACCACTTCCTCTTTCTTTGCTGCTTGCCTCAGAAAGTTAAGTACCTGTGTTATTGTGATTTAATTGTTATTATGATTTATGTTGACTTATTGTACATATTCATTGTATTTTTATTGTCATAGTAATATTATTCCCCTACTTTAGTTTATTTACATTTGGGGTCGCTTGTGTCCCCTTCCTCCTTTCTGTTTCCTTCCCTCATATTATCTGCTTTTTTTCTGCCACATGCAGATTGCAATCGTTTTTTCACTTATTTTGTTTCTGTATATTCGATTTTGACAGTGTTTCAAATGTGTTTCTTTTTTTGTTGTCACTCATGTAGTGCTCATTTCGGTTTTCCTATTTGTTCACCACAGCAGCCATTTTATCATAGCCGAACAGCGATTTTCAGATAAATTCGGTATTAACTGTTGTTAAACACTCCCACTAGTCTTCCCACTCGTCTGACGTCATTGCACTGCCGTTTTTTTTACCGCGCTTTCACCCTAGAGAGTCTCTCTGCTTCATTTCTGCTCCTGTGAAAAAAATGCATTGTTTATTTGGATTGCTGCTTGTTCTGCTATACAGCTTCTCGCTGGTATTGTACCTATTTCACCTCACCCTTATCGGTTATGCAGAGTCATAACTCCCAATCTGCTGGGGCATCCCCATCTGTTTTCCCTAGCACTGCTATTGGTGACACTGAACACAGCATAGTAGAACACCCTGCTGAGCTGATTAATTCTGAAGATTTTCAGATGTTGCTTGATAATACAATGGCAAAATCTGTCTCACATGCTATGCACTCTATGCATTAGCCCCACAGCTATGGGGCTAATGTCCTCAACCATGGCGCAGTCTTTTTTCTGCTGCTTTGTCTTCCAATGATTCAGTTGCCAATCCTGATCATTTTACCCCTTCAGTGCCACCTTCTAAACCAGCCACTGGTCGTAAGTCACTTAGAAACACCCACCATACCATTTCTACTGCCTCCAAAACATCACAAATTGGCAAGGTTCAACCTGCCACAGATAAGGTGGTTAAACCACCAAAGACAGCCCCGAGCTGGGCAAAATCGTCTAGTTCCTGATAAAAGGCTAAGGCCTCTAATTATTGTACAGACACAGAGTCTGACATGGAGGAGGCTTCAGATTACTCAGTTACACCTGTCAGTCTGACATTGAGTACGATGATGACCCATGTGATGTTATGGCCTATGACCCTGCCATGAAAGGGTGGATACAGTGAATGATTTGCCTTATAGGCAATGCCAACACGGCGTTGGCAACTGAATGCCGTAAACTCATAATTTATAAAGACACGGAGGCGAGTATTATTCCCCCACTTTGTGGTCTCTTCATATGACTTTACCCGCCCAAGGTTTTATTTCTTAGTTTATTTTGGCTACTTGGTATGCTTTTATTATATTTTATTGACATTACGGATGTCTTAGGTAGATTATTCATTAGTAACTAACAGTTAATATTCTGTGCTCATTACTATTCTGTGATAATCATATTTCTATTCCAGTTATTACCTTATATTTTTTTCTATTTCCTTTGTTATTGCATGACCTGCCGTTCATAGCTGGTGGATTATGGTTCTCATCATTCTCGATGTTTGGAGTTCTGTTCTGGATTGATCGATCTGCTACTGATTCTGTGCTGATCCGTGTTACTTGTTTGGATGTTTGTTCGTGATACCACAGAAAGAGGAAGTGGTTTTCTGGACTGCTGATATATAAGGGAGGGGAGGGACATATTATACTGTTTTCATTAGTTAATTTTTTCTTGTCAATCCCTTGTGTGCTACAGAGGGAATACAAAGGCCTCCATGCCTTTGTAAATTATGACTTCATGTCAGCGCATCGCTGATATAGGGGCCAGACAGCCACGGAGACTACCTGCTCCACGGAGATCGAGTAATCCTCCTCCTTCAGACCTCCATGTTCTGTACCCAGCGTGGTGCAGAGGTTCAGTGATGGTCCGATGGCTCCATGGTACGAATGCGCTTCTACATATCACAACGAGATGTGGCTTCCCAATAAGACTGTGCATGCACAGTGTCTGGCAGTGGATTTTGGGGATGGGAATTACAGTGGCTCCTCCCCCCTAATGCAAATGCCCACTGAAGCCCTTTAAAAATCTGTGAGTCCTCCACATCAGTGCTCAGTCCTACTGTAGCTCTTGAGAGTGTTACTACCCCTGTGTTAAGCTCACAGTTTCCTCCATTTTCTGAACCAGTTATTTCACCTGATCCTGACCAGTCTTCTGACCTGATTTTTCTCCTGTTCCTACCTCTACCCCACTGCCTGGATTTCCTTTTTTTCATCTCATCCATCAAATTCCTACTTCATTTTTTCTCCTCTGCAATCGGATCTGCCATAAATTTATTATGCCTTCCTCATCCACCTACTAAACAAAATGCATAAATTTAATATATTTATTAAACTAAGTTGTATTTTGTAATTCTATAAACTACGGGTAGTTTATTTGTAAAGGGGCTGCAATGAACAGATACTTTAAATGTGGAAGATCTATGTGCTATTTAGCGTGCAGTGTTTGATAACCCAGGTTCCATAAGCCTTCTGGGAAGTTGAAATGGTGTCAGCAAAGGCTGCAAGGTTACACAGTTCACCTTATCAATGTTTGTAAATGAGAGTAAATTCAGCCAACATAGTGTTTGAGTCTGTAGTTAAAGTACAACAGAAAATAGTAGCAAATGCAAGAAATAGAAAGTCAAAGCTGCTAAAACCACAGATGGCAGAAAAGATTAACCTGAGTTAAGTGTCAGGCTTGCCTTTTCATCTCCTTGATAAAAGTGTTTCTGATTGGGGAGTACTAGTGTTGGCGAGGAGGCATTTTTTAACAGTTTGACATGCCACTGTCATCACATCTCTTTAGTCTCAGACAGCTGATCTGAGGAAGGACACAGTGCAACTCAGTAAAAATAATGAAGCGACTGTCATCTTTTCCTGTTGTTTTGGGAGAAAGGTAATAGATTTGAAGGTGCAGTGATGCAGTTAACTTTAAATGAAACAATCATTATTTATCTTTGAATTTTACTTTTACCTTTAAAGTCAAGTGTGATTTTGTTTCAATTGATAAATGACTGAAAGATTTTATTCATTTTTCAATGTTTCCAGGGAATAATATAGTAACATTTGTGCAAGAAATACCATGTAGTGCCTGGCTGTGGTGAACTAGTTGTCGGCATATCGATACCACAGCATGTCAAACAGACATTTATGTTGAAGGCATGGATAGGGTGCTGTTTGGGTTCACTACCTAACACAGCTGCCACTAGGAGAACAGCGCAACCAAGACATTAGTACGAAGTTCTGTGGTAAGTGCTCAAAGCAATGAAACAAAATATGCCCCAGCTACAAATCATCCTCAACATGAAAAAAGAGAAAATAAACACCAAAGTAAAAAAAAAAGTAATATAAAGAAACTTTATAACAAAACATATTACCTAAAAATGAAACAAAACCTAACAATGTGTTAATCAGAATGCTGACTAAAGTACTTACATCAAAATTAACATGGCTGATGTGTGTGTTTTTAGAGAGCATGAATGCTCACTAGCACTCATGCATGGGTAAACTACACCTGCAAACTAATTCAGGAAATTCCTGCTTATTTACATCTGTTAACATATGGTATGTTTTATTATATATTTTGTTTACTATTAAAACTAGATTCCTCGTTGTCTTTTATTTCCTTGTCATGGTATAGGAAACTAGTGATTTATCACATCTTGTATTATTGTTGCTTTAATTATTTATGTATTTTAATTGTGAGGTACAACGAACGTTGCAAAACATTGGGGGATGTTTAAATAATCTGACATACAAAATCATTTGGATGGTTAAAAAAACACAACTGAGGAGGAACCTTTCAAGATGGAAACACACATCCTGAAAGATCCCGAGAATACCAGGATCAATTTTATACCATGATTGTAGGTTTTTGTGGCTGAGCTCCTCTTGCTTGCATCGGTAGACCCATGGTTTCACAGCTCAGTATATGACAACAAAACTGCAGGTCCAGAAAAAGGGCTCAGAGGATCATCGGCTGAAGACCAGGCAAAGCCTGCAATAGGCACTGTGGAAACCTCCCTATGCATAATATATTGCTGTTAAAGTGTCAGACTCGGCCTCATTTGCTCCACCATTGCTCTGGATTCAAAAGTACAGCAGGCACACAACTGCACAGTAAGGCTTACTCAGACCAAATAGTTTCTCCAAGCATGGCCCCACACCACTTAATGCCTAAAGCCTTTTGGGCAAAAAAAAAAATATTTAAATGGTGGGGGGAAACCTCAGCTGTGTAGACATCACTCCCAACATATGTACACCAAACTACACTGCCCACCTAATCACAGTACAACACTCGTTGACTTTCCTTGTGGCCTTCACAAACACCATTCCTCTTTGTGGTCAACTCATAATCTCTCTTCTCAAAGCCATGACTCTTTTCCAGAATTTAAAAATACCAAAGACGGAATGGCTCAGATACCTGCAAATCAAACACTACATTCCTCAAAATCGAGATATAAACAATCCATCTTCATACTCTACAGCCACTTACTTATCACTATCACCAAAGATGACCCCAAATATATGTCCAAATGGTCTGAACCACTGGGCCAGGAAATAAACACTAATGAAACTCCAGTCTTACCAATGTACCCAAACTCACAACTTGTATTACAATCCAAGAACAGGCATACAAGGTCCTTTTATTGTGGTACCTAGACCCGACCAGGCTACAAAAGATATATCCCTCCTCTGGAAAATGCATACACAGAAGCAACCTACAAGCCTCCTACCTACACACATTGTGGACATGCCCACTCCTGCACCCTCTGGGGCACAAACTTTTTGATCTTCTTTCACAAGCTAGGATCCGGTTACTCTACATTTATTGGCAGAGCAGATCTCAGGGTCCTATCACTTCAGCACACATTGTTCATAACAGTCTGGTGTTAAAATGTATAAAGATCTGGATCACTGAATGGAATTACATGCATATTATCTTTGCATTGGAAATCCATTCTTCATATGGAAAAATACTATCAGAAGTCACAACATCCAATGGAAACAAAAACATGGAAAAAGTGCTTTGGGACTTTCTCCAGAACTCTCTATACTCTCTTCTAGTTCCTGATGCAAAGGAAAATGATCATTGAAAATGCATATAAAATTGAACATCCCCCATCAATTGTTGAATTTTCGGGACAAACAGAAGCTGCTTACGGGATTCCATACTCAAACATCTGTCTTTTTCCAGAACAAAAACCTGGTTCTTTTTCAGGACTTCTCAGCTTCGGTGGTTGCAAAGCAAATTGTGCAACGTTATTTAACAGGAAAAGGGAAGACTTATGTTTACTAATTAGCTATGTTGTTAATCTCATTGATATCTACAACTTCAATCCCTCTGACCACTTCAATCCCTTAATTGTGTCATGGACCCCATTCCCTCTAGATTGTAAGTTTACGAGCAGGGTTCTCTACCTCATGTACCAGCCTGTACTAGTTTGTCTAAATTAGTATGTAGTTCCTTTCTTTGCTCTGTACCAAGCGCTTCGAGAATTGGTGGCGCTGTACAAATACATTTTAATGTAATGTAATGTAATATCTGTTTTTTTTTTTTTTTACTTTTAACCTTAACCTTTAACCTTTGAGAAGGACAAAATGACTGTTAACAAAATAAAAGATGACTTAGCCAACTATGAAACATACCTTATTAATCTGTTTATGATAATCTTAAACTTTCATAGACTACAGTTGCCGCGAGCTGTTTGTCACATACTCTTGATACAATGTTTTTCTTCAATTATTCTAACTACCGTCTCCAATTATCCAGATTTCTGGTGCAGGCCACCTCATGGTTTATGTCTCCTTATATACCAAGCCTTCTTCTCATAACCAGGAAGTCCTCCTTCCTGGGAGAAAAAATCCCATACTTACACAGCACAGAACGATCACAATTATCTTTTAATCAGAAATTACATCTCCTTAAGCAGACCTTGATCAACAAACTTTATAGTCACATCTTGGAAGGTAAAAGGCTTACACTATCCTATTAAATGAAATTTGGTCCTGTCTCACCTTCACAAGTTAAATACACAGAAGGATTTTCTTACAAGAAACATACCTACTGCCAACAGAAAACAAGAAACTTAAATCTGTCTGGGTGGGGGAATGTATTGCAGCCTCTAAAAGCAGGGGAGTACATTACATTAACATTTATTTATATAGTGCCAACAAGTTACTTAGTGCTTGGTACAGAGCATAGAGGGTAACTATATGCTATGTTAGATGAACAGGGACAGACTGATACATGAGGTAGAGAGCCCTGCTCTCAAGCTTACAATCTAGAGGAGCGATTTCATTCCATAAAAGCTCATATACCAAATCTGTCAAACAGTTCCTGAGAGGAGATTTGTAGTTGTCGACTGCATAATAGAAGGACATAATGTTGTATTATACAATATATAGTATTATGCCCCAAATATGCAGGTAAATAAAAATTAATAATCAAGAGCTAGTTCCAGAAGGAGACTACAATGCATGGGCAGACCTGTTTATGGATGATAGTAAGAAAATTAACCCTTATGGGATTAATAAAATCTGGTTTATTTAAAAAGACTGCTAACCTTGATAGACTGCTGGAGAACTATTCATCCAACAGACAAAACATTTACTTTTTATTCAGCCACCACCTAAGTCATTTACTAGACTTGATTAATTTGATCTCTGATACCCTCATGCAAAATGTCCTACATTTTTATAAAATTCTTGCTGACCAAATCAATCAACCTGTTACAGATGCATGTAACTAACTCTATTTCAATATTAATCACAGATTACAAACTTCTTAAATGTTAAAATCTTAGCATCTAGATGGAAAGAAATCGTATCCATGGTGATCTCCCCCACCCAGATGAGTTTTGTTGCAGGCAGACATTCAGTTACCAATATCCAAAATATTTTAGCAGTTTTGATAAAAGCTGTAGATTTTATCCAATCTTGATGCAATGTGTTCAAGAAATAAACTTGGTCATTTATTTTCAAATCCCTAGCTCAACTGAATTGTGGTACAGTTTTCCTGAAATATAGCCACTTGATCTACACCAGTCCAATATCATTTCTTTTGATTACCAAGAATTAAAATGTGCCAATTTTCACATTACAAAACGGTACAAGACAAGCATGTCCACTATCACCAATACTTTTTATTTTGCATTTTAATCTTTTATTAGACACCTGGTTAATTCATAATTAATCAAAGGTATAACAATTCATGAAATAGAGATAAAAAAATGTTGTGTTTGCAGACATCGAATGTGTTGGCAGATAAGAACCAATAGGCTCATATAGTCTGCCCAATTTTTCTAAATATTTTTATAAGTCCCTGGACTTATCTTATATCTAGGATAGCCTTGTGCCTATTCCAGGCATGCTTAAACTCCTTCACTGTGTTTATCTCTACCACTTCCACTGGAAGGTTATTCCATAAATCCACTACCCTCTCAGTAAAGTAATACTACCCCATTACATAAATTATTAGAGGACTTCAAAAAGGTGTGAGCCTTGCACATAAACGATTACAAATCTGAAGCTATTACATTAAATGTTATAGAACATTATAAAGGTTGGTTAGCCTCACCACTTAAATGGGCAATGGATTCCATTAGGCACTTGGGTATAACCTTAACTAAAGATTTAACATAGTTTTTTTTAAAGGAATTACTCACCTATTCTGAGAAAATATTTTTTTAGACGTTCAATCTTTTCACTATCATTCATTGGCCGGATAAATCTTGTTAAAAATGTCTTATTCCCTGAATTTCTTTAAATAGAGATACATTTCTTTATAGAGAAAGAATTGCAGAATAAGCCTTAAAAACCTAATGAAGCCTAAATAAAAGGGGTGTCTGTAACGTCCCAATGTCAAATGTTGTAACCTTTTAAGCTTGCTGCGAATAGCAGGAAATTTGATATCTAATACTGATTTATTCACACATATTGCAATTTATTTTTTTTTAACTGTCAAACCTTCCAGATTCCAGAGCACTGTAAGTGTAACCCATAAATATAGTCCACCATGAAAGTAGCTATGCGATTTATATTTACTTCTACCTCTTATAAGATATTCAAATTTTCACAATATTTTTGCAGACTCCAGTTTTAATATATGAGTCCGGAAAGGTATACAACTAGCGGGACATCTAATTAACCCCATATTGGGGAAAATCTTCCCACTAAACACATTTTTGGATCTACTTACAAGCTAAGTTATTGTTCTGGATTTTAAGGGGCATCTAACAACAACTGGAGAATAACAACATAGGCATGGCTTTTAACACAGTATAACAAACTCAGCTTTCTACTTTTTATTTTTACGAACGTATCCAACCTGTTTAAAATTATACTCAGATAAAAGGAGGTATTGCAGGTAGTCAACAGACACACTTAAAAAGCTATTCTGTCTAATTTTACGAGAAAGATTAAAAAAGACCTAGATTTCCGATTTCCAATACTTGCTCTACAAATTATTACATTTTTGCTACATAAATCCAATAGTAGCAAAACATTTGGGGATGGTTTCTCATGACTCGTTAATTATATTACATAACGTACAGATGTGTCCCCATGTGCAGTATTTTGGCTTCTAATAAACAGGTTCTGCTAGAATATGAAATGGATATCACCACTCTAGATTCCATTCTTAGTAATTATAATATCCAAGATAACGTCCCACATAAATTGGCAAGGTTGTTGGATTTTTCAGTTCTCCTAGCATTGAAATGTCTCTTTTTTACATGGCTAGACGCAGAACCTCCATCTCTACATATTTTGCCTCCAGTGTAGACATTATCACTTAAAAATAAAGAACAGGGTAGGAAGAAATTCCATGACTCTTGGGAACATTGTATTAAATCTTTAGAAAAGTTGATTCATAAAAATATTTTTTAAATGGTCGGATCTTCCAATTTTACAAAAACCTAATTTGATGAAGAAATGGCAATCGTCTGTTCGGGTTTGTGTGGCCTGCAAGGATCTTCACAGGAGAGCTGGCACATTGATTCCCATGGGGAGAAAAATGCTATGTAAAAAGAAACCGTAAGTGGCAAATCAGAAAATGTGTAGCCCATGCTAAAATAAACTTGTGTTTTTCCATCCAGTTTTGTGTATATTTAATGCTTTATTTTATGGATACATTTTCCATGTTATTTGTCTGACTGGATGCAATTCTAAAAATAAATACCTAGTTTGAAGCTACAGCCAGCCTGCAGAATTAAATTTCAGCCACGTTCTGAGATGTGGTGTATCTAAAGGTCAGAAGTTCAGCTCACTGTTATGCATCTCGTGTCACAATAGGAAATGCTGCCAGAGACAAGCAATGTCTATTGTGTGGAATGCAAGATTTCCAAGAGGACAATGCTGAAGTGTTGCAGAAGCAAAACAATAAGTCAGCATTCTCCATTTCAAAGCTATGTTGGAATTTAAATTGCACTTCATGAAATAAAACTTGAGTTTTAGGTTTGCAGGTCTTCTAATGGGGTCAGAAAACTCTCTATAAATTTAGCAAGTAGCAGTAACCTTTAATAGTTTGCTGACCATGCAATGTAGTCATTATTTATTGCACAGCTCCAAGAATGAAAGCCAATGTGCTTTGCATTATTAGAAGCCAGAGTTATGTCAGAATACATGATAGCAATACATTTATCAGGAAAAAAAAATGTTGATGTATCTTGATGGCAAGCACTTGTCCATATTTTCTGTTAATATAATTTGTATTAAGATGCTGTTACACTCTATTTTCCATATTCAGTGTTAGCAGGCTTATCCAGATGTCCAGTTTTGACTTGGACAGTCCAGTATTTGGGATCTCTGTCCAATAACAAAATGGAGGCAATACAGGACATCTGTATTGATTTCCATAGGAGGATACTTTGCCTGTATTGTGTTGTCCTGTATTGTTTTGTGGAATCCAGTATTTTAGTCAGAGCCAATCCAGCTAGGCCCAGATTTCAGGCAAATTCCAGTAATTTTGTATGAATTACATTCACTGCTCACTGTAAAGCAAGGTTAAATGGAAATTGTCCCTTTACTGAAATTGTAAATTCTAAAAACATTTTTTAAAACTATCTAGTATAGAATGTTCTATAAAGAAATGTTTGTTTGCAGGTAGGGTACAAGTTTAATTTTTCCCTTCAGTCAGTAGCCTATAAATTAGACCTATGTTGCAGCTCATCCTCACAGAACAACATGCAGATCACTGCAAAAGTGGGTTTGTGGAATATATGCTTCTGGGTATTCAAACAAATCCATTGTCAAAACAAATGGACCATACAGTCTTATTGTGCAGCCGCCAATTGGTAAAATTTGGAATCTCCCCGTGGAAAATGTGTGGTTATGAGCATGTGTGACCTTAATGTAGCATTATGTTGGCATTCATAAACAGCTGTGTTTGCTTCAATTGTTATTTGGTGTTTACCAAGCTACAAGGCAAGCATTCTCAGTTGCAATCTTTAAACCAGCACAATCACCATTTTATATGCAAAGTGATAGTGTGCTTGTGTCACAAAATGTTTATCATTTGTACAATTGTCAACAAAAATAAAGTTATGTTTATTTGAAAGATTGCACCTTTTCAGCATTTTAACTAGAAGTGCTTTAACGAAAGTATACAAAGTACTTGATTGAGTCCTCTCCACTTCTATAGCACTATCAGGAGGAAGATATCTTGGGTCAGATGGATCAAATCTTCCTTCATCTGACACAACATGCCCTGATATAAGCAAAAAGTGCTCAAAAAGGTACTTTATTTGCATTCTTTCATTAAAGCATTTCTATTTAAAATGACTACACTTGATTAAATCTTTCAATTAAACATAACTTGATTATTTGCTTATAGTTATCCTTTAATTAGCCTGATATATATGAAATATTATTATATATCATATGATGTCATATTTTTTATCCATTGGGTCCATTCACTAAAATTCGACTTTGGAGGTTGACTTTAATTTTGATTAAAGCTATTTTTGAGCCTAAGTCAAACTCAGGTGCGAATTTTACTTAGTCTCAAAATGAAAGACGACCTCCAAAGTCAAATTTTTGTGAATAGACCCACATGCTTTGGATGGTGCTGCAGGATAGATGTTGAGAGCTTTTCTATTCTCCATGTTCAAATATGTTCCGAATGTGATACCTATATCACTCATACACTTAGTAAGTGGATTGAATATACTACACCATTTCAGATTGTTGTGTTTTAGCTCATTTATATTTAGTAAAGTCTAAAGACCGACCTTCTGAAGTGATCCGTCTCAATTTAAAATAAACAGCCGGTATTGATAGGAGTACAGTCACGATGTTCCCTCGTCTTAGAAAAGAGATTTTAAAAAAATTAGAGCAATAGAATATAGCACACCTCCTCCAATAATAGAAAAATAAATGTCTGGTGATAAAAATCCAAAAGTTTTATTGAAAAATAATTAAAAGCATTGTAGCACAGGGTGAGACAATTCTCATATGTTTTACTCTTGATGCTTAACCTATAATTCGATTATCACTCTGCTTTTTTGGGGGTGGTTTTGTGACTAGGGATTAGCATGAGTTCAACTGCTACTAGTGTCTTTTCTTACCTATAAGATGCAGAAAGATCCCCCTTCCTTTTCTTTGCCATTTGTTACATCCTTGACACTTTTGTGTGCGGCAGTGGCTCTTTGTATCATCTCATAACACTGTTTGGCTGAGGTTCTCCAACACTTTTCAGGTGCTAAAAAACTTATTCCCTATACATGAGCTGCATCGTTGTTTACTAATGTACCACTGGGAGAATTATTTGACCTGAATGGTTTGAGCATCTGCATAGTTTGTCTCTGTTTAACTTATTAGTCATGTTACCCAAGTATCTTCCCAAAACTCCAGTGAGATAGCTGAAGTGGCAAATGCTCCCGGTGTAGAATTTGTCCACGCCTTGGGTTGCAGGTTCATATCCTTACAGGTTGACTCGGCCATTCATCGTTATGACATAAATAAAATGGATACCATTAAATTGACCAATAGTAACATCCCCTGAATGTTGGGCAAACAGTAACCTTGATGTAACTGAAAACCAAAAAACATGTGAATGTACCTTTCCTGGTTAAATACTTTAGAATTATTATTATAATGTTTTTATAAAAAAAAAAAAAAAAGATTATTAACAGCTAGGTGTTGGTTTCTGCCAAACTGAATTTATAATATCTTAATTATTGTATCAATCACAGCATAAATTGGTTGTGTTATATAAATAAATGTTAGCAATAATAGATGATCTGTTTTTTTCTAAAGGTTTTTCATTGTTTTTGTTCTTTCATGTGGCAATATTTGACATCTTGTATTTTACACCAGTCACAAAAATACCCACATACAAAAAGACAAAGGAAAATATCTTCCAACAGCAGAGACCAGCTCTATTATTTCAAACATCACTATTGCCAAAGTATGTTAATTTTTGCATATGTGTTTGTGAAAGATCCAAAATGTTCCTTAATATCAAATCAAGTAATATGCCAGCTGTAGTTTTCTTGGAACACATTCACATTTTACTGAAGACATGGTTTACAGAACAAGTCTAACCAATGCTTTGTTTGAGGAACTATAGGCTCTGTGCTCTCCTGTACTGGGAATAACATTTTCTGTTCTATGATTTTCTATCTATTGTGATCAGCAGGCGAGCAATAAAACTCATAGTAATAAATTGTGTTTATGATTGTATTACAAGGCTCTAGAGCAATAATAATAATAATGCTCCAGAAGAATAAATCTCATGCATTCTACACACTTTGTTGAATTTGTTGCTGTGGAGCATAGCAAAACAGTCTTCACTCTACTCATTATATTATTGCTGTGGAGCTCTGTGATACATTTATGTATACCACACATACACCTAGCTGTCAATAATCACCTTAGGGTGCCAAATTGGGGGGGAGCAAGAATATTCAAATGCCCAGCCACTAGTGTGAAATTTTAATTTTTCCAATACCTGCCCCCTATGAGCAGCACTGTGTAGAGGAGCACAATATGAGGGGAAACAGTCTGTGCCAGCGACATTGGCACAGACTGCTTGTTTCACTTCCACTATAAAATAATCTGAGCGCCGGGTATCACGTGGCATCTCGGCACTCATAAAAAGGCAGCAGCAGTGCAAATCTGGGGGCTGGCTGATGAAGTAAGTTCTTAATGCAAAGAGGCTGCTGGATCAAGTCCTGAGTGCAGATCTGGGTGCTGGGGTAAGTCCTGAGTGCATAGAAAATTCACCTTTGCCTGTGTAGACAAAATTCCTAGCACCAGTCCTGACTGTGAGTCTAATTGCTATGATCAAATCTTTTTCATATACAAACAATAAAAGTTGTCTTTCAACAATTCTATCTTTTGTTATGTTTTTGTTTTGTTTTTTGTTTCATGTGTGAAACCATTTGGAATTTAAAATATGAGTTGTCAGGAGCCAAAACTGCATTCTACCTTGGGAGTTCTGGCGCTGCTAATGTGTCTCCATGACTGGCTTCCTACAAAGAACCTGCCTGTTACATACACATAGGACTGGGTCCTAGGTGAGCGCGTGCAAAGGGTTTATTTACATACTCAAAATAAGACAATTAATCTTGTTAAGCAGTAATTTTAGTATGCATTATTACTTAATTTTGTTTCTACTTGCAATGGTTGTTTCCAAAAAACAGACAGCAAAAGACTAGAAACGGGTAAGAAATATGACCCCATTAGACTGCATTGATTTTGTCAACAATGTCATCTGTGAATTGCAAACCTGTCTCATATGTTACTATTGTTACTATTACTTATTTGTATTATTGTAGTTATTAAATAGCATAATGAGCTGCTGAAAAAATTTGCTTTTTTGCACTCATTTATAATACATTATAATTTACATGTCTCATTTATGTAGAGCTTAATAAATAAAAACAATGTAAAAGTGAAAGTCTAATATATATATATATATATATATATATATATACATAAATATATACATATATATATATATATATATATATATATATATATATATATATATAAACAAATCCAAACTGAATGCACTCACCTAAACTAGCATATATTATATTATACGGGGTGCTGGATTTTGTATATATATATATATATATATATATATATATATATATAAAACAACATATACCATTATCTAATATGAGTAAGACTCTCTCCTCTCTTTTGAAAAGCATTCTCTTTCAGTATCATTGATAAAACTAGTTCCAAATATACATAAAAAATACAAAATGAACAGCCAACTTTCCAAACTCTGTTATTCAATAAACAACCATGTTAAAAAAGCAAAGCAACTGCTTTTAATTGCAAATCTTCCTGTTGGGTTTCCCAAATTTTTAGCACTGTGGAGGGCCTGAGAAAAAAAACCTTCAAGTGTCTGTCAGTCATGTTAGCTTTAACAAATGGCTATTTGTTAAGCGCTCAGCATTTAAGGACTTCTCACCTATAATATCAGCAGGAGGTAAACGTGGTAATTGTTCTCAATGACCTCAATTTGCATGTAAGAACATGCTCTGACTAAGGGGGCTGGGTGCTACCACCCTTGCAATCAATAGCCAACTGTTTTGACTTATGAGCAGATTTTTCTTTTTCATTCACTGGAAAGTCAATAACAAACAGCAACCTCTGCTGGTCTATCTCCTTTTATATGTGAGCAGAAGCTGCCTTGCATCTCTAATTTCACTATGCTGAAAATATGCAATGCCGTTCTCTCATCGAAAGGGTAAAGTCATGAATCCTGTGTGGCATTAACGACTTGATGATGGACCAGATTCCAATGTTGCTGCATTATGCATTTTTTATAAGTCTTAAGCTTCCAAGTACCAAAATGGCCTTCCAAACGTACAAATTCTGTTTGTCAGGTCATGAAATGCGACATAGTAGACTAACGCCATAATTATTATGTACAAATCATTACTCACAATATTGACAGTTGTTTAATGATTAATTAATAGTGTTACAAATATTTAACTAGTTAGTTATGAGGTCATTTATAAAATGATTAGACTTTTACTATAAATGTACCACATTGGAATGCAAGCTTCACACATCCCGTAGCCCAATGCACGTCTTGAGAAAGAGCACAAAAATCATATAATGATATTCCGATCCCTATTAACGCCCCTAATGAACAAGTCCATACAGTCCAGACAAACCATACAATTTATTTGAATGATCCTAGGCTATGATTAGCAGGTGTAAAAAACAGAATTTGTAGGTGAGAATTAGAATGATCACAGTTATGCTAATATGATTATGACCACTTCCAGTAATTTCAGGATTCCAAACAACAATAGATCATTTTGGGCCTCAAAGAAAACATATACATTTGTTACACATTTGGCTAGAATGATATATATAGATAAAAACCTTATATGGAAAAAAATGGTCTCGTGCCATAGCACGCCTCACTCGCCTATTGTAATATTTACCCAAGCTTTGTATAAGTTTAGTATAATATGTATTTGTATTCTATTAAAACAAAACGTAGGATATATTCCAAATTAAATGGATGACAAAAAACAAATGCCATAAAATAAAAAATAAAGTGAGGAAAAATAGGCCAGGCTATAACTTCATTATTAAATATTATATTCGATTTGCTATATATATGGGCTCTAGATCTACTACTTAAGCTGAATGTAAGTTGAAGCATTAATCTCTCTTTAAGACACACTTTATTGCTTAGATAATAAAACAGGACCGTGTGATATTTAGAGGTATCCTAGTAATAACATGATAGAATTATTGTAACGATAACAGGGTAAAAAGGGCCCCGAACCGTTGATGAATCACAGTCTACTTCTCTTTTATTACTGACTATGCTTTAATAATAGCTCTCCCACCTTAGAAAAATACAAGCAAAAAATGATTTGATACATAGGATCTCCATACTTACCCCACTTACATACAATAAAGACTTTAAACCTGGACTTGAAAAAGGCCTCTTTGAGAGGTATTTTTTAGCACATACTCTATACCCCAAAATAGGCCATTTAATGTTTGATATAAAAGGAGAAAGTGTGAAGGATATAACAAAATAACTCTCAAAAAGATAAGAGATTTCAATTTATGAACTTACAAATCCTTCATTATATAAAGGCCTTGGGACAAAAGGGAGGAGAGTTTGAAAAAATGACAAAAGTAGAAGAAATGTGATGGGTGCAAAAAAATATTTCTAAGCCTATATCTAAAATATACAAAAGTATTACTGAAAATAATCAGGATGTTAAACCAAACTTCATTAAAAAATGGGAGGAAGACTGTAATATAATATTAACCAAATTCGAGTGGCAAAAAATTAATGAGATTGCTCATGGATGCTCACTGTTCTCCCAGGAGAATGCTTTTAAAGTACTAATAATATGGTATAGAGATCCAGTGACTCTTCATAAAATATCAAATAAAAATATAGATAAGTGTTGGAGATGCTTAAATCAGAGAGGAACATTCTTTCATATATGGTGAACATGCCCAACAATTGAGAACTATTGGAAGAAAATAATTGAAACTATAAGAATGCAGGTTTTAATCCACTGTACAAAAGCCCCATTGAAGAAATATAAGGAGTCACTGACTATAAGGTTAATAAATGCAGCAAAACTTACAATACCAAGATTTTGGAAACAGAGACAGCCTCTGGATATAATTACTAGGTAATAGAACTGGAGAATATATGTGGAATGGAGGATTTGATATGGTCTGGAAGAGGAGAGACAGAGACTCATAGAAAGAGATGGGCCCCATGGGTACTATTCAGTAAAGCCAGGAGTTCCAGAGATTTGTCTAGAAGACGGGAGGTGAGGGAGGGGCGGGAGAGAGAGGACGGTGTTGAGGTGTGGGGGAGGGGTTTCTTTTTGGTGGGGGGAGGGTATAAGAGAGGATGTTTTTTATATTTTTTGATATTTAAGGAATAGTAGATATTGGAATGTGAAAATTTAAACAATGAATAATGAATAAAGAAATATTAAATAAAAAAAGACAAATATTAGCTCTCCCATTCCCAAATAACTGTCATGAAAACGACAGAATGACAGTTTATTGCAACCAAAGACTAAAATCATGGTATAACCGTCAGCCTTCCATTGGGAGGTAGGGTTCTAAATTTAAAATGGTACAAATCTGGCATGACACACAGAAATATTCAAGACAGACCTAACGTTAGTCCATTGACTTTATCCACAGCCTACTAATCATCTAGATAAAGGCATCAAGTTACTGTTCAGTCTGACTTTCATTTGAACCATACGCCCATTAATGCCACATTCATCCCATGTCCTATGGTATGACTGGTAAGAAAATGCATCCATCTGTTGCTTATATTCACTATCCACTTAAACAAGTACAATATAATAAACAAGATAGTGGACAATGAGTCTTTGTTCGGAGCTGTTGGTCTTCATTTGAAGGCTTTGCCCTGAATGAAACAAGCATTCAGGCAGACGGAAAGTGACACTCAAATGGGCACCATATGTCCATCTTGGCACAGTAAAAAAAGAATAACCACAGCTTTCAAGAAGTTTTCTTTCTTCATAAATGAAAACCTTAAAGTGCCATCCTCAAAGAGTTAATCTTGGAAAAAGTTTGAAAATAATAAGAACATAATAAACAGAATTAAAATAGAAACATTTTGTAACTTCCTATAAGAGAATGCTTATAAAACACCAGTGCTATTAGTTATACATTATTTATCACTGCTAAATTTAAAAAAAAAACCTTATGAAGGGAGGGTTGCACTGGTAATGAATATGGTTTAGTTAATTGGGCTTTAATTACTGTAATAACTGTGTTTATTAAACTCTGCTTACTTTTAGCTAATACCATAGTTTTTGTAATGCTATCAGGCTAAATAGCCCATATGTTCTTTTGTATTAGCTCTTGAAATGAATAATGTCTGCCCACTCCCCCCCCCCCCCCCCCAACCTAAGCTTCTACATAAAGTGGACATTAGCTATCAATCTCCCAGTATTTTCATGTAAGTAACATTATAAATATACATTTAAAGCATTTTAGAAGTTTGATATTAGCCATTAGATTTAATGATGTGCAGTTTAGAACATCTTCATTTAGTGCCTTATGTTTCTATATATAGACAAAACAAAGAACTGTGAACCCAATCTAACTAGGAACAGACAGTGCTAAAATAGCCAGCCCTCTAGGATGTAACCCGCTCGGGAGGGGCATCACTTTTTGCTTGCTTCCACCATTACAGAGGAGATCTCTCCATTAGCATATCACACTGGTCCCCCCCACAAGGCCATTACAGACCCAAAAATAGCAATATTTTATCCATCAAGGATACATAGAGATCTGGTTAAGAGCCACTAAATCTTTTTTCCCCTATTACAGATGCACATGTGAAAATGACAGTGACCCAAGGATGGGTATAATATGGCATGTGTTGTTTAACCCCCTGCCTACTAGGTCCGTCCTGTGTGGCAAAGCGTTAGTGACACCTTCCGACTAGTCCGTCCTGCAGCAAAATGATCACTGAAAGTGATTTTTTTTCTCTTTTAGTGCTCTAACTGTATTGCTACGATGCTTCCGTGTGGAAGCATCGTGCAGTACAAAAAAAAAACACTGACGGCATTTTTTGATCGCTCCGGAGAGCAACTGAAATGTCGGTTTTAAAGGCGCCTTTGCAAGTGTTGCTGACCTGCCTTGCAAGTCGAGGCAGTCAACAACACTAAAAAAAAGCAGGATCTTGGTCACTGTGTCTAAGGGCTAGAGCACAGGAAGCAGGAAGTAGCTGCTTCCTGTGCTCTTGAAGGCTGTCACATGATTGCCTCATCACAGAGACAATCTGTGACTGTCAGGCAGTGGGGATGCTCAGATGAACATCCCCACTGCCTGGTCAGATCAATATTTTTAAAATATTGATCTGACCACTTTGGATTTGCCTCCCTCTCCTCACTGTTTTAGTGAGGGAGAGAGACAGATCAATGTAATAAAAATAAGTATAAATAAAATAATAAAAAATAAAATAAAACAATAAAAAAAAAAAAATATTGAGACCCAATGGCTTTTTATAAAAGCAATTCCCTGCCATTGATCATGCGTAAGCAGTGATCTTGCACATCAGCGCATTTTTTGCTGTTTGTGCATTTTTTAGGGGTTAATTTTTTTGTACTGTAATTACAAAGGCTCTTCTAAGAGATATTAATCCCTCCCTTGGAGTAGATCACTGCTTACGCAATGATATTGATGCTAAAGCAATTTTTATCTCTGCAAATTTTTTGATTCTAGAAGGTTACCTGTAAAGTAAAAATATTAGATTTTTTATTAAGCTGTCTGAGCGCATGTATAGCGATCAGTAACAGCAAATTAGTGGCAAAGGCAGTTTGGTGACTTCTCAGATGAGCATCACCATTCGCCTGGTCAGATCAATAATTGTGATCTGACAAATTTGTATCTGCCTCCCTCTCCTCACTTACATTTTTATGAGGGAAAGAAACAGATCAGTATTAATGTCAAAATACAATTTTATACGCTTGTCATGTTTTATGAAAACCATTCCCTGTGTATTAACCCCTTCCCTGCCATTGATCACTGTATAAGCAGTAATCTTGGACAGCAACACTTGTTTTGCTGTCTGCATTTTTTAGGGATTAATTTATTTGTACTGTAATGTATAACAGTACTACTTAGGCTCTTCTAAGCGCTATTAACCCCTTTATTCCCGTAGATCACTACTTAGGCACTGATTCTGAGGCAGCTGACTCAGGGTTTTGATTTTGACCCTGATCAGCTTTCTGATACATTGATGTGATGTATCAGTGGCTGCAGAGCCCTTGCCACAAGGAGTCATGGGTGTCACCTTTAAAAAATATATGGTTTGGTGGGGATAAATTACATTGGCTGACTTCAAAGATATATTCTAAATAGGACATGCACGCAGGTTGACTACCTGTCAAAATTCCAAGTTGGAACACTGCGATGTGTACCTCACAAATGTGGCCATAATCTGTGAATTAGTGTCTGAAGTATAATAAATGTGGAATCAAAACTCCAAAAAATTACTAACCAAAACTTTGACAAAGGCTGGTGGTAGAATTAGTAATGGAAAGTGTTAAAATACCACCATTTGAAATACCCTAGGATATCTAGTTTTTCAAATAACTGGTTTGATGGGGTAAACTACAATGACTGGCTTCAAATGTGTCCCAAATGGAACAGGGGCGCAGGCTGACTACAAAATAAAAATGCCAGTTTGTCCATTAAAATACGCCAGTTTCCCCAGTACTATGCCAGTTGTTTTGCCCATTAATATGCCACAGCCAGTTTGTCCATTAATATACAACAGCCAATTTGCCCACTGATATGCCACAGACAGTTTTCCCATTTATATACCAATGCTAGTTTGCCAATTAATAGGCTACAGCCAATATGCCACAGTTAGTTTACCCAATAAAAGCATAATCTCCTCTCCTGCCTTCCACAGTACTCACCTTGCTGCTGCTCTCGCGTCCTCGGTCACAGTCTTCCCTCTACGCACGCTGAGTGCAGGAGGCGGGTAATAGAGGCCAGCTGGTTGGGGGCTGGTGCCCTCCATGTGATAAATTGATGAGCGCAGTGAGAGCCCCGGGCAAGAACACACTTACACACAGTCACACATAAATACACAAAGTCATGCATAAATACACACAGTCAAACATAAATACACACAGTCACACAAACACAGTTACACACTTAGTCTCCCTCACAGACATACATTTACAAAGACACCCTTATACACACTGTCACACATACAGAAATACACACAGTCATACATAAATACACACAGTCAAACATAAATACACACAGTCATACATAAATACACAGTCATACATAAATACACACAGTCACACAAACACAGTTACACACTTAGTCACCCTCACAGACAGACAATTACACAGACACCCTTATACACACTGTCACACATACATAAATAAAGACACAGGATACACTTGCACAGACACTCATGTACACACACTTACACAGACAGTAACACACACATAGTTATACACATTGACACACACATACACACCTATACACATTCACAGACACTTCCATACTTTCTTTATTTTTTTATTTTAGCCAGCATTGGGCAAGTCTGGGGGAGGGAGAGCCAGCATTGGGCAAGTTTGGGGAAGGTAGGGGGGAGAGCAGCATTGGGCAATTTACATGTGAATATATACACATGTAACTTTTTTTCCTATAGGGTAGTTTTATTTTCAGGCTTTTGTTTTTTTTCCAAAAGGAATATCCAAAGTTTGGGGGTTGTCTTATAATCAGGGTCATATTTTATTCAAGCAAATACAGTACTTTTACTAGTTCCCAGTTCCCTATCTTATATCTAGGATAGCCTTGTGCCTATCCCACGCATGCTTAAAATCCTTGACTTTATTTACATCTACCACTTCCGCTGGAAGGCTATTCCATAGAACCACCACCCTCTCAGTAAAGTAATACTTCCTTATATTACTTTTAAATCTTTGCCCCTCTAATTTAAGACTATGTCCTCTAGTTGTGGTAGTTTTTATATTTTTTAAATATACTCTCTTCCTTTACTATGTTGATTCCCTTTATGTATTTAAATGTTTCTATCATATCCCCCCTGTTACGTCTTTCCTCCAAGCTATACATGTTAAGATGCTTTAACCTTTCCTGGTAAGTTTTATCCTTCAACCCATGAACCAGTTTAGTAGCGCTTTTCTGAACTTTCTCCAAAGTATCAATATCCTTCTGGAGATATGGTCTCCAGTACTCCGTACAATACTCCAGGTGAGGTCTCACCAGTGCTCTGTACAATGGCATGAGCATTGCCCTCTCCCTATACAGCCAAGCATTCTGATAGCATTTCCTGCTGCTCTATTACATTGCCTACCTACCTTTAAGTCCTCAGATATTATTACTCTTAAATACCTTTCCTCAGATATCATTTTCCATTTGGCTTATCCCTCCATGAACATCAACCCTGCTGCAAATCTTTGTATCATGAGCAAAAACACAGACTTTAACAACAAGACCTTCTGCAATATCACTCAGGGGTGTCACTAGGGTTGGTGTCACCCGGTGCGGAAACTCATGGTGTCACCCCCCTGGATTTCCTCCATACAATGCCAAACAGATTCCTTAGTAATGCCAGTTAGATGGCCTATTAACTATGCCGCACACAGGAGCCCCATAACTATGCCACACACAGGAACCCCATAACTTATGCAACACGAGAGCCCCATAACTTATGCAACACCAGAGCCCCATAACTTATGCAACACCAGAGCCCCATAACTTATGCAGCACCAGATCCCCATAAATTATGCCACACACACAGGTGCCCCATAATTATGCCACACACACACACATAGGTGCCCCATAATTATGCCACACAAAAGAGTCCCTTAATTACGCCACACAAAAGAGTCCCTTAATTATGCCACACATGGGGCCCAATAAATATGCCACACACAAGTGCCCTATAATTATGCACACATGGGATCGCCATTAATTATGCAACACACAGGAGCCCCACGAGGTGACAATCTTACAATTATAGATACCAGTAATATTGTGCCATTCAGATCCCAGTAGTATTGTCCCACTCAGAGCCCAGTAATATTGTGCCACTCAGAGCCCAGTAATAGTGAGCTAGTCAGATACCAGGAATATTGTGCCATTCAGAGCCCAGTAGTATTGTCCCACTCAGAGCCCAGTAATTTTGTGCCAGTCAGATACCAGGAATATTGTGCCATTCAGAGCCCAGTAGTATTTTCCCACTCAGAGCCCAGTAATATTGTGCCAGTCAGATACCAGGAATATTGTGCCATTCAGAGCCCAGTAATATTGTGCCAGTCAGATGCCAGTAATATTGTGCCAGTCAGAGCCCAAAAATATTGTGCCACTCAGAGCCCAGTAATTTTGTGCCAGTCAGATACCAGGAATATAGTGCCAGTCAGAGCCCAGTAATAGTGTGCCAGTCAGAACCCAGTAATATTGTGCCAGTAAGAGCCCAGGAATATTGTGCCAGTCAGATACCATTAATATAGTGCCAGTCAGATACCAGTAATACTGTGCCAGTCAGATACCAGGAATATTGTGCCAGTCAGATACCAGTTATATTATGCCAGTCAGAGCCCAGTAATATAGTGCCAGTCAGAGCCCAGGAATATTGTGCCAGTCAGAGCCCAGGAATATTGTGCCAGTCAGAACCCAGGAATATTGTGCCAGTCAGATACCAGGAATATTTTGCCAGTCAGAGCCCAAGAATATTGTGCCAGTCAGATACTAGTAATATAGTGCCAGTCAGAGCCCAGTAATATTATGCCAGTCAGAGCCCAGGAATATTATGCCAGTCCGATACCAGGAATATTATGCCAGTTAGATACCAGGAATAGTGTGCCAGTCAGAGCCCAGGAATATTATGCCAGTCAGATACCAGGAATAGTGTGCCAGTCAGAGCCCAGGAATATTATGCCAGTCAGAGCCCAGGAATATTATGCCAGTCAGAGCCCAGGAATAGTGTGCCAGTCAGAGCCCAGGAATATTATGCCAGTCAGAGCCCAGGAATAGTGTGCCAGTCAGAGGCCAGACAACAAAATCTTGCATTGAATAAACTCCATTGACTACAACCCTCTGTGCCTGTCCTTTAGCTATTGTCTAATCCATGGGTCGTCAACCTGGTCCCTACCGCCCACTAGTGGGCGTTTTGGGATTCCAGGTGGGCGGTAGGGACTTTGGAGGTTAAAACCTCCTTTTGAGCAAGCGGGCGAGTGTGCACGCGAGCGCACGCGAGCGCACACATCAGGAAACCTACGTGCGCGAGAATGCTTGCGGTAGGATTTTCGGAAGCACACATCAATCAACCTCCAGGGACGGGCGGGAGCGAGCGCACGCAAACACGTGGGAAGAGGAAGGGGAGGAGTGGAAACTGATAGCAGGGACAGGCAGAAGCAGGCAGAAACGGAGCAGAGCAGTTGCAAAAGAAAAGTTATAGGCAGGAGAAAGAGAATTGTTGGCTAGTAATAATAAGTGGGCTAACTAGCTCAGCCTTACTTTTGTAGCTCAGGAAGGTAAAAGAAAGGAGATAAAAAGGAAAAGATAAAAAAAAAATAACAAAAAAAGGAAGAAAAATAGAGAAAAGGGGATAAAAAAAAGGAGGAGAGTAAGCAGTGTTTAGTCTGGCTCATAAATTAAGTTTTGTTTTCTTATAAAAGAAAAGAAAAAAATAAGTAAGGGAAGGAGAAAATAAAAAAAAAGGAAAAAGAGATCCTTAATATAGTGATATACTATAAGGAAGGTAAAGAAGCAGGCAGGAAAAGGAATTTCTTTTGATGGTGACATTAATAAAAATTGGCACCTAATACAACATTGTTTTTGGTGTTAGTAATAAAAGGGAAAAGAGGAGGGAAAAAAGCACTGTGTGGAGTGCAGATCAAAACGTAAAAAAAAAAATAAAGAAATAAATAAAAAGATAAATGTACGTACATTTATTTTTTTTAAAACACCCTCCTTTCTAAAAAATATTCCGCGCTTGCGCGAAAACTGGTGGGCGGTAAGGACATTTTTCCATCAAGAAAGATGCATTAGTGGGCGGTAGGTAGAAAAAGGTTGACTACCACTGGTCTAATCCATTCAACAATATTGAAATCCAAACTTAGAGATTGTAGTTTATTGATAAGCATTCTATATGCGACAGTGTCAAAAACCTTACTGAAATCTAGGTAAGCAATGTCTACTGCACCATCCTGATCTATTATTTTAGTCACCCAATCAAAAAAATCCATAAGATTAGTTTGGCATGATCTCCCTGAAATAAACCCATGTTTTCTCTGTTTAGATGTTCAACAATCCTATTCTTTAACATGGTTTCCATTATTTTCCCCACTACTGAAGTACCGTATTTGCTCCAATATAAGACAACCCCCCCGATCTTCGGATATTCCTTTAGGAAAAAAACTAAAAGTCGGAATATAAGACCACCCTAAAGGAAAAAAAAGTTTAACTTGTATATATTCACATGTAAATTGCTTTTCCATAGTTAATAAAAATTATGATATACAAAATGCATTTCTTGTTTTTATTTCCTTTTATTTGCCCATCTTTCCCCACAGCCATTTGCCCACCAGACTTAGCCAAGGCTGCCCCTACCCCCCAGAAGTGCCCAATGCTCCCTCTCCCCCCTCCCTCCCCCAGACTTGCTCAATGCTGGCTTCCCCCCCCCCCCCCCCCAATGCTGGTGCACCACCTCCTCCCCCAATGCTGGCTCTCCTCCCCCCCCTCTCCCCCAATGTTGGCTCTGCATCCCCCCTCTCTCCCCCAATGTTGGCTATGCCCCCTCCCTCCACCCCCAAAGGTAGCCAATATCCCTGGTGGTTAGTGGGGGCAGCCAGTGGATGTCTGCACATACATGCAGGCATCCTCCTTGCTGCCCAACACTTCCATCTATTATGACTGACCGCAGGAAGGTCATGTGACCTCCCGGCCTCCGTAATAAAAGTCCCGGCAGAAATGCCAGGCAGCAGTGGAGGATGTATGCGCGTATGTGCAGACATCCACCGGTTGCCCCAATCTCCCTGTTGGGCAGACATCCTCCGCTGCTGCCTGGCACTTCTGCAGGGAATTCGATGACAGAAGCCGGAAGGTCACATAACCTCCCGGCTTCCGTCACAGAAGTCCCGACGGATGTGCCGGGCAGCAGCGGAGTAGGTCTGCACTCATTGCGCAGACATCCACCGGCTGCTTGCGAGGTGGATCCAGGTCCCCTTCAGCTCTGTGAGAGACCTGGATCCCAGTCTTATAGTCAGACCTCGATTTGAGGTCTGATTATAAGACGAACCTCGAATATAAAAACTTGTCTTATATTCGAGCAAATACGGTAAGACTTATTGGTTGACTCCTCCCTACAAAATTTCTTGTGAATGGGCACAACATCCTCCTGTTAACAATGATTGGTTAAATAAGTCCCTGCAGCGGGATCCTCAGCACAGCTCATCGTGGGGAGCCGCGGGGAGCTGTTACCTGCAGGACTGTCTATGTCGTTCTGCAGGTTTTTACTGTAAAATGTAGCCGACGCTGCAAGTCCCTGCAGCCAGGGCTGCATCAGGGGGTGACGGCCGATACACCCGTCACGGGCCCAGCCCTTTAAAAAAAACAAATTAAAACGGGGAATCTGCCCAGGGCCCACTAATTCCACCAATCGGCACTTTGTTGCTCAGTGCAGCTTTCGTTTTCTTTCTTTTTTTCCTGCAGCTTGCTAGAAAGAGGTCTCAGCCAATTAGGTGAGACCTCTCAACTCTCCTGATTGGCTGAGAGTTCAGAAGCCTCCCGTGATTGGCTGAGACCTCCTTCACTCAAGGAGCTCAAAGCACATAGATGCAGAGAGGTAATTTATACAGTTAGACAGTGTGTGTGTGTGTGTGTGTATGTCAGTGTGAGGGAATGTGTGTATGTCAGTGTGAGTGAGTGTGTGTGTGTGTGTGTGTGTGTGTGTGTGTGTGTGTGTGTGTGTGAAAGGGTGTGTATGTCAGTGTGAGTGAGTGTGTGTGTCAGTGTGAGTGACAGACTGACTGTATATGTGTGTGAGGGAGTGTGTGGATAAAGGGGTTAACTCCTCTGACACTGCCTCTGTCTAGCCACCCAAGGGGTTAACTTCCCTGACACTGCCTCTGTCTAGCCACCCAAGGGGTTAACGCCTCTGACACTGCCTAGATCTGGCTAGCAACCCAAGGGGTTAACTCCTCTGACACTGCCTATATCTGTCTAGCCATCCGGGGGTTAACTCATCTGACACTGCCTATATATGTCAAGCAATCCAGGGATTAACTCCTCTGACACTGACTTTATCTGTCTGGATTTTTTTACAGGTCACTGGTCACATTATAAGCCCCCCCCCCCCCCCCCCCCCGATAGTTTATCCATTAATATGTGACATCAATTAATACAGACCCTGATTTTTAGTCACATATTAATTTTTCCTGGCTAACCATGGCAGCAGTTACTTATGGGTTAGCTCCACCCTCTAGGTAGGTAGGACAGAAACAGAGTTAAAAGAGAGCCCCCGCCCCTGTCTCCTCAGTCTTTTTTCTGTCCTCATTGGTATTAGGACGGGGCCCGTTTCGGGCCTAAATATTTATTGTTAAATGGATTTTTCTATATTTGTTTTTTACTCACCTTCCGGAAAGTTCAGCCTCTTTCTTTCCGAAGCCCGGTTCCTTGTCTTTTCACGGTTCCCTGGGATATTTATTCCTCCGTACACTTACTTCTAGTTGGTACTGGAGATGATTCTGGATATGAAGTTTTTGGCCATGTTCCTCCGTAAGCTTACTGCAAGTGGTACTGGAGATGTATTGGTGATTGGCAGAGGTCTCAATTCCTGCTACACTTTGGTGGTATGTATGGGGCATTGGGATGGGAGTTCCCCCCCCCCCCCCCACCCCACTTCTTTATTCCTATTTTGTTTTTTCTATTAAGTGTGGGGACGCTTTGGCATCCCACACTTCTGTTTCCCCCCTTCTCCGTTTATTTTTTGAGGCTGTGGAACGCATTTGCGTTCCACACCTCCCTTTCTATACCCTATTCTCGGCGGTGGAACGCATATGCGTTCCACGCCTTTGTTTCTATGGGGGGCTGGAGTACTTCCGCCTTCCAGCCCTCGTTTTCTGTCCCTGTCGGCTGGGAAGGCATTTAAGAGGCGCTGGAACGCATTTGCGTTCCAGGCCTCGTTTTCGCGGCCGTTTTTTCGGCGTTGGAACGCATATGCGTTCCACGCCTCTTTTTCAGTGCCGTTTTTTTCGGCGTTGGAACGCATATGCGTTCCACTCCTCCATTTCCTCTCCTTTTCTTCAGGTGGAACGCATTTTGCGTTCCACCACTTACTTTTCTAACTATTTAGGGCTGCTGGTGCATTAGTTAGGTGGGCCCTGTCATTTTCTTTCATACCAGGACTCACCTTGACCTTGGTTCCCTGTGCCTTTCCTCTTCCAGCCTCAGGTAATTCTTTGTTTTTTCTGTTTTTCTGTAATTTTCGTTTTGTGCATTTGTTTCATGCAATCTTTTCTTTCTCAGCCTGCCCTTTATTTTTATTCCATACTATCATGTCCACCTCATCCAAGAGGTCTCATTCTCGTCATTCTAGCCCTAGACAGGAATCTGATCATCCCAGGAAGAGAACGGAAAAGCGTCCTCGATGTTTGGCTTGTGATGCCACCCCTCTAGAGGGCAAACGTCTTTGCGGGGACTGCTTGACTCAGGCCGCTGGCCCCCCTGAGCCCTCTCCGGATTTAATGCACCTGGTTAATCAGGCTGTTGAGAAGAGTCTGAAAGAACATTTGGGGAATCTTATCCCGATCCACAACTCACCCCCGACTGAGGAGTGTTTGTTTGCAGATCGGCCCGGCTCTGAGGATCCCTTGGATATGGGGAATTGCTCTTCAGCCGAAGAGGATGGTGATTCGGGCGTTCTCTTGGACCCTACCCTTATTGACCACCTCATTGGAGCAGTTAAAGCTACATTGGGTATCACCGAGCCTCTTCCCACGGTGGGTGCAGCCGACAAATACTTCACCAGTCTGCATAGGAAAAGACCATCCTTCCCGGTTCATGACTCCATTGAGGAGTTGATTTCTACTGAATGGAAGAACCCTGATCGTAAAGTTTCTTCCGGCAGGAGGATCTCTAGATTATATCCCGTGGCTGCCGAGGATGCCTCCTCTTGGTCCTCTAGATGCTGGTAGATGCTCCGGTCATTCGGGTTGTCCGGCGTTCATCTCTCCCTCTAGATGGTCCGGCACTTCTGAACGACCCCATGGAACGACGGATCGAGGCCTCTTTGTCAAGAGCTTATGTTGCGGCTGGTGCTATCTGCCAACCTACGGTTGCCATGACATCTGTCTCCCGTGCCCTAAAATGTTGGATCCTCGACCTCAAGGATGATATTGAAGGCGGGGTCCCCAGAGAACAGCTTCTGGATTCCTTATCCAACATCAAACTGGCGGCGGAGTTTTTTATTGAATCATCTTCGGATGTTTTGAAGCTGGCGGCCAGATGCATGGGCTTGTCGGTGTCAGCCAGACGTGCCCTGTGGTTAAAACACTGGCATGCCGACAATGCCTCTAAGAATTCCCTGGTGTCCATTCCATTTGATGGAAAGTTGTTATTTGGAAGGGTTTTGGAGGATGCCATCCGTAAGGCCGCTGAAGGTGAGAAAGTTTTTTTGCCACAGGAACGCAGGCGCCTTCCCAAGACCGTTTGGAACGACCGTCGGACCTTTCGTTCTTCCTTCCGGGATTCCAGACAATACCGTCCTGGCAGAGAAGTGGCTCGTACTTCAGCATGGGGAGGCGGTTTCCGAGGACCTGCAAAGGGTTCCCGTTCCCGCCCGGCCTCTTCCTTTCGTGGAAAATTCCAGTCATGAAGGTCCTCCTGCCCAGGCCCCTCCAGTCGGTGCTCGACTTCTGGCCTTTTCAGCAGTCTGGGCAAGTTTTTCCACGGATTCCTGGGTCCGGACCATTATCCACGACGGTTACGGCCTGGAGTTTCGGTCCCCTCCACCTCCTATTTTTATCCGTACCAAGGTTCCTGTGGACCCCCACCGGAAGGATATCCTAAAGAATTTTCTACGCTCCCTTCTCCAAAACGAGGTTATTGTTCCTGTTCCTGTGCTCGAACGCTTCCAAGGAAACTACTCCCCCCTGTTTTTTGTAGCCAAAGCGTCAGGAGACCTAAGACCGGTCCTCGACCTGTGTGTTTTGAATCGTTCCATGCAGGTCAGAAAATTCAGGATGGAATCCCTCCGGTCGATAGTTCCTTTCATCTCCCCTGGCGATTGGATGGTCTCCATCGATCTCCAGGATGCCTACTTTCACGTTCCCATCAGGATTCGGCACCAGAGATTTCTGCGCTTCGCCATTGGGGAGGATCACTTCCAGTTTCGGGCCCTCCCATTCGGCCTCAGTACGGCTCCTTGTACCTTTTCCAAGGTTCTGGTGGTGTGTGTTGCAGAACTTCGCAAGAGGGGCCTGACAATCTTTCACTATCTGGACGACATTCTCATCGTGGCTCCCTCTCGAGACCTTGTCACCTCTCAGCGGGACGAGGCGTTGAGTTTTCTGCAAGGAGCTGGTTGGATAATCAACTTCACAAAGAGCCAACTCCTTCCGTCCCAAACCCTGGTCTTTTTGGGGGCGTGCTTCAACACTCTCACGGCTACTGTTTCCCTGTCATCGGACCGTCAGTCTCGTCTGATTTTGGCCATCCGGAATGTCGTCCTTCCCGGTTGGCTGCCCATCAGGAAACTTATGTCCCTTCTGGGGGTCCTGGTCTCCACTATCGGCCTAGTTCGTTGGGCTCAATGGCACACCCGGTTTCTTCAGTCCCTTCTGCTACCTCATCTCCCGGTTCCCAGGTCCTTCTTGGACAAGAAATTGTATTTACCAGAGGTGACTTCTCATCATCTGGCCTGGTGGTTGGAGGTCCGTCACCTCAGGAGAGGTTTTCCACTGACGGACGTCACTTACAAAGTTGTCACAACGGATGCGAGCGCTCATGGTTGGGGAGCCCATCTGGACGGTCACTACGCCCAAGGAGAATGGTCCCCTGCGGAGAGTTGTCTTCACGCAAATGTCCTGGAACTGAGGGCAATTTACAGGGCCTTGCTGGCTTTTCATCAAACCATTCGGGGTCATTGGGTAAGGATCCAGACAGACAACAGGTGTGCGGTTGCCTACATCAACCATCAAGGTGGTACCAGGAGCCTGTCTCTCAGCCGGGAGTTCGAGCCGATTGCTGTCTGGGCTCAGGTATCAGTCGAACACCTGGCTGCGGTTTACCTTCCGGGTCCGGAAAACACGATGGCAGACTTCCTGAGCCGCACCACTCTCAATACAACAGACTGGAGGCTTTCGTCTCAGGTATTCGATCATCTTTGTCTCCTGTGGGGTCGTCCGGCCTTAGACCTGATGGCCTCTCCCGCGAACACTCAGCTTCCTCGCTTTTTCTCCAGGACTCCTCACCCCATGTCAGAGGGCGTGGACGCTCTCTCTCTCCCATGGCCCAAGGAGTTCCTATATGTCTTTCCTCCTCTCCCTCTCATTCCGAGACTCCTGGGAAAATTGCGTCTGGAGAAAGCAGAAGTGATGGCCATCCTTCCATGGTGGCCCAGGAGGCCTTGGTTTCCGCTGGCGAACAGGCTGTCCGTCCGGGACCCTTGGCTTCTCCCGCCTCGCCTGGACCTCCTGTCTCAGGGTCCGGTGTTTCATCCTTGCCCCCGCTCTCTTCAGCTAGCGGCCTGGCGATTGAGCGGCAGTCACTGCGGTCCCATGGTCTGTCGGAAGGCGTTGTCTCTACCCTGCTGAAGGCTCGGAAGCCTAACACCTCGGCCACGTATCATCGCATTTGGTCTGCCTTCCTGGTTTGGTCTGAGGGTAGGATTCTGGATCCACTATCACCTTCCCTACCGGATGTCCTGGCTTTTCTCCAAGCTGGCCTGGACCAAGGTTTGGGTCTGAACTCCCTCCGGGTTCACGTCTCAGCCCTGTCTGCTCTCACGTCGGTTCGTTGGGCGTTGGAACCCCTGGTGATTCGTTTCTTCAAGGCGGTTCTCAAACTCCGTCCCCCGACCCGTTCCTTCACGACACCTTGGAGCCTTCCCCTGGTACTCCTTATCTGAACCTCCCTTTGAGCCCATGCAGGATGCCTCCCTATGGCTGGTGACCCTGAAGACTCTTCTACTTCTGGCCGTGACTTCTGCTAAGCGTTGCTCGGAACTTCAGGCTTTTTCTACAGAACCTCCATACACGGTCTTCTCTTCGGATCGTGTCCTCCTTCGCCCTGTCCCGGAATTCCTGCCTAAGGTGGTGTCGGACTTTCACCTGAATCAAGAGACTATCCTCCCTGTGTTTTTTCCGAACCCCACGACTCCTGAGGACTCCCGCTGGCATACCTTGGATGTGGTTCGCTGCCTACGCCTCTATATTACCGCCTCTTCCTCCCTGAGGAAGTCTACCAGGCTCTTCGTCCTTCCTCTGGGCTCTCGACGGGGTGAGGTGGCCTCTGTCTCCACTCTACGCCGCTGGATTGTGGCTGCGATATCCAGGTGCTACGTCTCCTCTGGTATTCCGGTTCCTCCAGGGCTCAAGGCTCACTCCACTCGGGCTGTTTCCTCTTCATGGGCGGCTGAGGCTGGTTCTTCAGTGGCGACTGTTTGCGAAGCTGGGAACTGGTCATCGGGTGCCACCTTTTTCCGACACTACCGTCTGGATGTCCACCGGACTGAGGGATCCTCCTTCTCTCACGCTGTTTTGGCCTCTGTCTCCTCTCATTAAACCTTTTTCATTTTTGCAGTATTTCTTCTGTGTCTGTGTTTATTGGTTGTATGTTCTCCCATCCCTATTGGTTTCTGCTTGGGTATGTCCCATACGTAACTGCTGCCATGGTTAGCCAGGAAAATTGAAAATTGTTTCATACTTACCGTAATTTTCTTTTCCTGGTTATTATCCATGGCAGCAGTCAGTTCCCTCCCTTGTTGTTTCTTGGTTATGAGGAGCTGGTTACTAGACTGAGGAGACAGGGGCGGGGGCTCTCTTTTAACTCTGTTTCTGTCCTACCTACCTAGAGGGTGGAGCTAACCCATACGTAACTGCTGCCATGGATAATAACCAGGAAAAGAAAATTACGGTAAGTATGAAACAATTTTCAATTATAAACTATCGGGGGGGCAGAATTTTTTTCAGTAAGGGGCCCTGAAATTTCTGATGGCCGCCCTGCCTGCAGCGGGGTCCACACACAGCTCATCATGGGGGGCCGCGATGAGCTGTTAAATGTAGGACATTCCATGCCATCCTACTAGCCTCTGGGCAATAAAAAGTAGGACAGTATGGAACGTCCTACAAGCTGAAAGGGGTTAAGGCAGTCTGTTAGGCCTTTATCCTCTTCTACATAGCATCCTTCTTTTGTTTTTAATCTAACTAATCCTTGTTTTACTTTACTTTTCTCATTTATGTATATAAAAAATGTTTTCTCCCTCTTTTTCACTGACTGGGCTATTTTCTCTTCTGTGTGTGCTTTGGAAGCCTCTTTCTGCCTACTTTTATAGATCTTTCTATCTTTCTCACTCTGAGTTTTTTATAATTACTAAATGCTAGCTTTTTGTTTTTTACTATTTTGGCCACCTCTGCAGAGTACCACAGTGGTTTCTTCAATTTTTTGCTCTTACTGACAAGCCTAATGCAATTTTCTGTTGCCTTCAGTAGTGCAACTTTTAGATAATACCATTTCTTCTGGACTCCATTTAAACAGTATCCAGTATTTATACAGTAAGCTATATTTTTATATCTTGTTTTTTTTTCTGGTAAACACGTGATACTTATGGAAGAAATACAGAACAACAGTGCTCAAGCTTCTTTGATCCATTGTCGGATTTTATCCATTTGGTTCCAACTATATATTCTTTATATCGTTTACGCAGTGGGTGTTGTTTTATATATAACGGTTATATATTTCTAAGCACTCCACATATGTATATATTTATTTAAATCTTCTCTGTGGATTAGATGAAAAGTTTTGTGTCTGGACTCCACGAAAGAGACATTTGGCACAAATAAGACTCCAACAAATTAAATTGGTGATCTAATTTCTGGAATGAAAATGATAGGGGATAAAAGGGGTATTTAGGGGTAAAAGCTGTGTCACAATTTTGGAAACTGGATGTCGCATCTGAATTGCATTCCTTAGTTAGGAGTGCAAATTTGTAAGATGCCCGACGATGAACTGTGACCACACATTTGGGGTTGTGGCTTTTTAGGTAAAGCCGAATCAAAGGGAACTACATTTCCCATGATTCTGCAGTGAAAGAAGCCACAATCGCACATACGCGCTCGCACAAAGTTCACCATTCAGGTATCTTCCAAATTGCATAAATAAGTTCACTTAGGTTAATTACTGAGTCAAAAAAATTGCTTGTTGTTCTTTAAAACTTACTTCAACAATAATGATCATGGTATTCGTTTGCGTAGCAAAGTAACTGCTATTTTTTTTTTTTAACTGTAAACAAATATCTCCTAAAACTTTTTTTTCAAGTTTTAGGAGATATTTGTTTACAGTTAAAAAAAAAAATAGCAGTTACTTTGCTACGCAAACGAATAAATAGCAATAGTTAAAAAATAATAGATTGTTGTGATTATTGTCAAATTTCTCCAGAATCTTTCCTACTCATGAAGGAAAATCTGACCAAAGATTCCAAACAACATGTCGGCCCCCCGATATACCTTATAGAGCATAAAGAGCTCAATAAAGTAGTTTGCCTGTATTCTTTCATTAAAGGATAACTGTAGCAAAAAAAACTTATGTCTAATTGAAAGATTGTATCAAGTGTAGATGATTTACAGGGAGTGCAGAATTATTAGGCAAGTTGTATTTTTGAGGATTAATTTTATTATTGAACAACAACCATGTTCTCAATGAGCCCAAAAAACTCATTAATATCAAAGCTGAATATTTTTGGAAGTAGTTTTTAGTTTGTTTTTAGTTTTAGCTATTTTAGGGGGATTTCTGTGTGTGCAGGTGACTATTACTGTGCATAATTATTAGGCAACTTAACAAAAAACAAATATATACCCATTTCAATTATTTATTTTTACCAGTGAAACCAATATAACATCTCAACATTCACAAATATACATTTCTGACATTCAAAAACAAAACAAAAACAAATCAGTGACCAATATAGCCACATTTCTTTGCAAGGACACTCAAAAGCCTGCCATCCATGGATTCTGTCAGTGTTTTGATCTGTTCACCATCAACATTTCGTGCAGCAGCAACCACAGCCTCCCAGACACTGTTCAGAGAGGTGTACTGTTTTCCCTTCTTGTAAATCTCACATTTGATGATGGACCACAGGTTCTCAATGGGGTTCAGATCAGGTGAACAAGGAGGCCATGTCATTAGATTTTCTTCTTTTATACCCTTTCTTGCCAGCCACGCTGTAGAGTACTTGGACGCGTGTGATGGAGCATTGTCCTGCATGAAAATCATGTTTTTCTTGAAGGATGCAGACTTCTTCCTGTACCACTGCTTGAAGAAGGTGTCTTCCAGGAACTGGCAGTAGGACTGGGAGTTGAGCTTGACTCCATCCTCAACCCGACAAAGCCCCACAAGCTAATCTTTGATGATACCAGCCCAAACCAGTACTCCACCTCCACCTTGCTGGCGTCTGAGTCGGACTGGAGCTCTCTGCCCTTTACCAATCCAGCCACAGGCCCATCCATCTGGCCCATCAAGACTCACTCTCATTTCATCAGTCCATAAAACCTTAGAAAAATCAGTCTTGAGATATTTCTTGGCCCAGTCTTGACGTTTCAGCTTGTGTGTCTTGTTCAGTGGTGGTCCTCTTTCAGCCTTTCTTACCTTGGCCATGTCTCTGAGTATTGCACACCTTGTGCTTTTGGGCACTCCAGTGATGTTGCAGCTCTGAAATATGGCCAAACTGGTGGCAAGTGGCATCGTGGCAGCTGCACGCTTGACTTTTCTCAGTTCATGGGCAGTTATTTTGCGCCTTGGTTTTTCCACACGCTTCTTGCGACCCTGTTGACTATTTTGAATGAAACGCTTGATTGTTCGATGATCACGCTTCAGAAGCTTTGCAATTTTAAGAGAGCTGCAACCCTCTGCAAGATATCTCACTATTTTTGACTTTTCTGAGCCTGTCAAGTCCTTCTTTTGACCCATTTTGCCAAAGGAAAGGAAGTTGCCTAATAATTATGCACACCTGATATAGGGTGTTGATGTCATTAGACCACACCCCTTCTCATTACAGAGATGCACATCACCTAATATGCTTAATTGGTAGTAGGCTTTCGAGCCTATACAGCTTGGAGTAAGACAACATGCATAAAGAGGATGAAGTGGTCAAAATACTCATTTGCCTAATAATTCTGCACTCCCTGTATAAAGAAATTCTTTAATGAAAGAATACAAATTAAGTGCCTTATAAAGTCTTCTTTACTCCATATAGTTCTCTCAGGTGGCAGACATTAGAATCTTGGGTCAGATATTCACTCACCTTGGTTCAGATAAACAAAGATCTGACCCATCTGACCAAATATTCTAAACAAAATGGCTGCCTCCTGGTATAGCTTTTTGGAGCAAAGATGGCTCAATAAAGTACTTTGTTTTCTTTCATTAAAGCATTTATATTTAAAATGCCTATATTTGATGCCATCTTTCAGTTAACAGAACTTTATTTTTTGCTACAGTTGTCCTTTAAAGAATTTCTATTTAAAAGTCTACACTTGGCGCAATCTTTCAATTAAACAAGTACAATTTTTTTGCTACACTTGTCTTTTAAGGACAGCTATTGAAATTAACAACTGGATTATTTTCAGACCTTATTGGACTTATATATATATTATATCTACTGGTGTCAAATCAGTATATGTTGTTTCTATATATTTGTTTAACTAATCCTTTGTATACTAATTTTATTGCAGTGTTTGGTCTTGCATCAGAACAAATTGCAGTTTATCCACTAATAATAAAAAGAAAGAACAACGATGGCAGATCAGTCTCTCATCCAAAAGTGAAAATGGTAGTGTCCCAGACATGTAACTGAAACAGTTTAATCTCTAAACTGTGCTAGCAACATTGCCAACAAATAAATGAAACTGAATTTCAAAAGCGACACCATGTTTTACATGATATGTTTACCTCTTGGTGTACAAGCCAGATTTCACAAGTACCCACCCCTTTCATATTTGGTAATGCTACTAAAATATATATAGTATTTGTTAAACTATTGATCCAGTGTTTTTCTCCATTTTGACAACCAAAAATACATTTCCATCTCTGAATTTGCAACAGCATATCTGAAAAGATAAATATTTTTAAAAACCATAGCCAAAGGGAAGCAACACTATCGTTTCACAATCTGTTTGTTTTCATGTTTATGCAGTAAGCCTTTGTACAATGTTGTAAAATATGTTGGTATTTTATCAAAAAACTATGAATAATAATGTTGCATAGTTTTCTGTCAGAAACAATGGAAGCTTTCATGAAAGCAATACGTTTACCACTGTGCACCTGCTTTATATATGTGTTTTAGTGCTCTTATCTTATCCCAGTCACTTAAATAAACATATCAAGATTTCATTATGCCACTAGGGCAAACTGCTGAATGCCTGAATAAAGAAACAAAACACGCATTTCGTTAGTGTTACATAGCAATACTCTATAAGTACACTGACCATATGTACCATTTTTATTATTGGCAGACTTTAAAAATAATTTTAGGGCTATCAAAAGTGGGGGAACAAATGAAAGAGAAATTCTTGTGTTATGTCTGTGTTTATTTCTCTTTAAATATTATTTTATATTTTATATTATTTTAAGTGACTGTAACGTGAAAGGTAGGGGGGGAATATACATTGATCTATCACCATCACAGGCAAAGATATGGGTCAAATTAAAAATGAGTTTTCTTAATGTGTGTGCTGACTCCTAATTATGATATCATCATCTGGCAACATAGGCAAATGAATTGTTCTCCGTTGCATTTGCTCTTTTTTATATAGTACCATAAGTTATAGATAAGTGACTGTACAGAAAAATGTAAAACAGCTTATTACTATTTATCTGGTGAAAAGATTTAAAAGTAGCACTCAAAAAGAAATTCAATGGGTATCCATGGGGATTACTCGAATCTGTACCAGGAATACTCTACACATAAACCTCAATGTGTACCAACAATTTAACATTGGGGGAAGTAAATATAATAGAATGCAGGTATTTACTCCCCGAATCACTTTTTTTTTATTTTAGTGATTCATAAACTCAGGTGAAAAATATGAGAAGTGATGTGTTGATGACTTAACCTTTCTTATCTCAGATTTCTACAGAGAATCATATTCAGATACAACAAATGACATCCAAACTTGTTAACCATGGAAAGAATTTGTATTGTTATGCAATATATAGCCTGTGATGGGGCATCTGCATTCGCTTTATAATATCCTTAGCAGCACCTTCTTTACTCGAATTCAGTACTTAATCGCCAAGTTGAGAACCCGGAAGTGGTAGGAATGGCCCTTCTCTGCTTCCGTTGACCCAATTTAAAGTGCAGCTCTATTCAAGATATATTTATTATCAGAATGATATGATTTAATGAGTATCTTAGGCTGCACTGTTTTAGAGACCCTCGTGGTTCTTATGTATCAAAAAAACTAGTCTATGCCAAGTTTTTAAAAGTGAAGCAATCACCATGGAAACCAAGGTAATGTTCCTTGTCATTTCTCTCCCCATTTCGAACTCTGTCCCAAAGTTGCTTCTTATGAATAACCGAGCACCAATTATATGTTATGATAATAAAATGTAACCTAGACACGTTAACAACATTGCCATATAAATTGTATTCTTTTCGTCATTATTATCCTTGAAGTAAACGGGTCCAATACAGTAAGATTGCTCCACTTTTAGCGCTTTGCCCCAACAATAAAATCGATTTATTTTTACTTTATTTAATAATTATTTTTTTTTTCAATCCTCAAGATTTCTACAAAGGTAGTTTTCGGTGCTAAATATAGCCTGAGCTTTCAAGATTATCAAAATGTCACTCTATTTGCATGGAGGATTATTTTTGTTCCATAATAAGTAGACGTATTTGGCTGCATTTCTTCCTGTTCAGCTTTGTAGAGTGAATATTGCATAAACGTTGTGAAATGAAAAGTAAGAATAGGCAGTAGTGCATTAGTCTCTGTAAGTCTGTTAAGTACAGTTTCAACAATTATTAGAAATAATTTAGCTGCTCAGTACTGCGATCATTTTTAATTATGAAGGATATAACCGGTTAATGCCTGTACAATAACTGTAAAAGCTATCAGTTCTATATCAATATTATTTTTTTCAGTGTGTCCTGTTTTCCACTGTATGCTTTCACAACTCTTTATAATGTCCACAATTACGATTGTGATACTATTGTGTGATAAAATTCAGTGCAATTTAACTGATTTAGATGGCACTTTAATTGCCCTGCAACATTTAGATATGATTGAACAGATAACATGAAATCGCATTTGCCATGTATTTTGCAAAAGCCTCTGTCCCATAGATGTTCCAGAAAATGCTGGATTTGCATTCAGTCAGTCAGATGAAAATGAATTAAAAAATACATAGTTTTCTGTTTAGACTGTATAGCGAAACATCACACTTTCAATGAAATTAATAAATAACTCTACTGGAAAAAATAACAGATTGCTTTTCTGAATACGTAATACGAGATTACGTTCATTGATTAAATCGCTTTAGAGTAAAATATGCTAATACGTTATTTTAATGGTATTCATAGAAACATGGACTTTTTGTAATAATAAGACACATTTTTCTACTTTTAAACTGTTTAATATTTTAAACTGTGTTATAGCTTGTTTGGAATGCTTTTCATATAGGCTATCTCATTAAATTTGTAATTTCAAAATATCTAAATTAAAATTAATACATAAATAAACGGCTGCAGAATTATAATGCTGGTTGATGTAACTAATTCTAATCCTAAACTACTTATTTACATTTCCTCGTTACTTGTTTTAAATAACACGATATTAAATATATTGAAATATATCGTAAATTGGTGCTCTTGATCATTTTATATAATTGATATGGGTGTTTACAATATATCACATATATTATTGCCAACACAAAAAAACATAACTACAACACTTCAGACAAACATAGAACAAAAATAAATAAAATTAGATGAAGCTATGAGTGTTTTACTGGTATAATGAACAAATAACGATGTACAAACAACAAAGTGCTTAAAAAGTAACAAAAACAAGGTGATAAAACAGAAACAATTTTCAATTGTTAACATTTTTATTAGATCTCTCAAGAGATCGGATTATCCATACCGTCTTGTTTCAGACAGCTAGGTTCTTCAAACCAAGCTCCCCTTAATAATTTTTGTTTGCTTGTTTAAAACAAAAAGTGCATTACATACTAAATGTTTTTTGTAAAGTCTTTACTTCTTCCTCCCAAACAGAAACCCTTTTTTAATATAAATTAATAAAGGTAAGATGCCAATATAATATCACTTTAGTTATACCTTAAAAAGCATTTAATTTACATTTCCCATAGTAAACTTTATCATACAAAACGTTATTTATACTGCGGTACAATTTATGCATGGGTGTTTGTGTTTTCTGCATATGGTTGCAATATTTCCAATCTTTGTAACTCTAACAAAGTTTTGGGGAAAATAAGTATTTCCTCTCCCCCAATTTGTTTTTGTTTGTTTTTTAAATTAGTAATAAATATCAAAATGTATGCAACCTTGAAGCTACATAAAAAACGGATTTATGTCAATGGTCGATGCTGTTATAGTCATGGAAGTGGGGATGGGTTTTTAGTAGATCCAGGATCTTGATCATCCATGGTTCCAGGACTAGAGGAAGACATAAGGATGAGGTGAAATAGAACAGATGTTTGGAAATGGTCACATGATGCCCTCCTTCCTCTACCTATATAACCTGCCAATTTTTGTTTTTGTTTAACAAAAGAAATATATTTTATATTTAAACATTCACAGTGGAGTGTGATTCACGATTTATTTACAAGAGTTTTCAACAAGTTGATTTAGCAAATCCTTCCAGATCATGGTCATCTGATCAGCAGTCTAAGAGTTGTATAGGGGTAAAAGGTATTTATTTCCAAGTTTCAATGTTTTAGTCTCATCTCCCTTTTTATTTATTGGGCAGTGAGCTATGTCCTCCATACCCAGAAGTTGGCTGTTTTATTTATGTTTGTGTGTATGTCTTACTATTGAAGTAACTGTTCCTTCATTGGCTTAGATTTTTAGAAAAATATATACATCTTAGAAAATAAAAAGTCTTATTTTGCCCTGGTTAGAGGCGCAGTGCTGTGAGGATAGAGAACAGAAGGTGGACATGTTCATGAAACGTTGGCCAGAAGTTCTTCTCTTAACCCACCAGAGAATCCCTCTGTAAAGTCTATTGTCCACCCTAGTTGTTCCTAGTCCAGGGGTTTCTGTACAACCCTCTAAGAAGAGCTGTCATTCTCAGACTGTTGAAGAAGCAGTGAACTGCTTGATTTGTGTTTCTTCAGGAGCTGAGTGATCTTCTCGTCATCTGAGTTGGGATCTAGAGGCTTGTTGTAGTCATCATCCTCTTCCTCGTTATCAGAAGCCCCCTTCAACCTCTCGGTCTCAGTGTCTTGCTTCTTCTTGGCTGTGGCCATCTCTGCAGCGTGCTTCTTCCTCCATTTTGTCCTTCTGTTCTGGAACCATACCTAGAAGATACACAAAACGTAACATTAGATAAAACAATGAATAAGCTATGTCTTTTTCATCAAAAGGTCAAGAATTAAGAGATCAATGAAGACACTAAAGGCACATTTTACAAAACACTCCTGGACACCCTTTCCAGATAAAAAAAAAATGGGGTTAAAGCTACATAGGTTGAAAAAGCAATAAACCCACCTAGATAACCACTTTATCATAAATAAAGATCCATGAAAAGAAAAAAAAAAGAGGACTTTTTCGATTTTTTTTTTTTAATGGCTATTTTTATTTCATTCGATCCACTTGTTTACGAGAAGAATAACGCAACGTACTATTAATGCACTATTTATGTTATAGTTTTTATTGTACAGTTTAATCCTGAATACTAATTAGGAGTTAATCATAATTGTTTCTCTATCCTGCAAACAAGCACCTGCGCCCACTAAAATACAGCCAACACAGATCTTATGAATGAATTCAATGCCACAGGTTGACTAGACTAGGTTGGGGTAGATAAATCAGGCAGTAGCCAATCAGAATGTCTCCGTAATCCTGGTTCTGCCAACTCCTGCATGATTTATCACAATGCACCTCGCGAGTCCTGCATCACTGGAGAGCTTTCATATAAAATCACAATACCCATCATTTTAATCCAATGATCTGAAACCCTGGAAGGAATCCCTAATTTGTTACAGTTATGGCAAGCACACTTAACAATACCTCATCAGATCTCAATAGACCTCTTGTTATCCAACCTCATTTAAAAATAAAAAAAAGATATCTTAAAAATCGAGCATGCTTCCAAACAGTTCCCTAATATCAACTGTCAAAAAGAATACCCTATGTCTAGACATGAAAAAAATAACACAACAGGTAAATTGTTTATATATATATATATATATATATATATATATATATATATATATATATATATATATATTTCTATTAATCCACTGTCTGGCAATTTTCCTGATACTTACTACATTTAACATTAATGTCATTAATGACTATAATTATAGTAGCCTTTTTCTTTTTATAATTTGAACTGCTATAAAAAAGACCACTCGTAGTGCCCCTTTACCCCGTTATCTGACACATATGATCTCCTCTTACAAAATGAAAGGTACGTCTCTGTATTGTCATTTGCAATTAAATCTGCAAGATATCTGTATTCAAATTGTTTCTATTCTAAAAAAAAAAAAAAGTAGCAACTGGAATAAAAGTACAAATAATGATTCTTTCTATCTGTTGTTCGGAAGCATTTCAAAATAGCATTGCATTTGTGGTTCTAATAAAACATAAAAGTATACATTCCAATTTATTTCAGTTACAGCTCCATAATTCCGTTTCATTTTTACAAATTTCTTGCATTTATTTTAATTGATCATTTTCTCTCAGCTATTCATAAAAGAAGACAAATCACATTCGAAAAGTTTTAATTTGATAAAAGCTGAGGTTTTGTACTGCTCTAAACACTAATAATTTACACGGCGCTCCATGATGAACAAACAAAATCACGGCAGTGTCCCTTTAACAATTAGTGAGGTTCACACCACAATTGCTGTAACCGCGCAGATGACAGGTGTGTATGTTTTTTACTAGAATCCTGGGAATTCAGCCTGAAGAATAGGATCCTGGGTGGGATCACTGAATAGGTTGTAATGTATTCACTATCAGACATTTACCATGACAAATGAATGGCTTCAGATAACACACTGACAAGACATCAGACATATATCTTACAACAGCAACAGGTGACACATCTGTATTTGGGTTATATTACTACTAGTTAGCCTAAATTGTTTCATATCTGAGAAACGCTAAGAAATATATATATATATATATACTAGGTTTAACCCTTATGTAACTCTGACCAAATCGATTAAACAAGTGTTTAGAAATAATCTGTACTTGGGAATCTAGTTAAGAAATGCTTATAAAATCTCAAAACAATGTCCTTTTATTTCTTTAGAGACCATAAAAATGTATAAAAACTATAACAACGGGGTGCGTTAGTCCTGGTCTCAGTACACGTAATAGTTACTAGTTTTAAAACATTTATTTTATTTACTTAAATTGTATCCAGGCACAGATCATGTATTTAAATCGTATAAACTGCACTAAAATGATTATTTAAGTCCTAGATTTTAGTCATTGAAGCCCATACAAGACACGCGTTTATATATAAATATATATAACCATCTATATTTATTTATATATATATATTTGTAAAAGTTTTTTTTTCCCCTCTTAATTATTATTATTTATTCGCGTGGATTACGTGTGGTTTATTATCTGTTCTTTTAATAATTAGTATATTTGTTGGCCGGCCTGTATAGGTGAAAGTTTGTGTGAAGCGGTTTATCAGCATTCTAAATTCACAGATTAGAAAGACAGGGCAGACTCTCACCTTCACTTGGCTCTCAGTCATGCCCAGTGAATAGGCCAGTCTGGCTCTCTCTGGACCTGCTAAATATTTCGTTTGTTCAAAAGTCTTTTCTAAAGCGAAGATCTGCTGTCCAGAGAACGTAGGCCGTGTATGCTTCCTCTTACCGTCCTTATCCAGTAGCACTGAACCCTGATCTGAAAACAGCAATGAAAGTAACATAATTAGCATTTCATTCAATAATACTATAAGTATTGGATATACCACACTCTGGAGACATACTGAAAATAAATATATATATATATATATATATATATATATATATATATATATATATATATATATATATATATATATATATATATATATAGCTATAGATTTAAACTAAAACATTAACAGATACATAGATAGATAGATAGATCGATAAATAGTTACGGATTTATATGTATCTAAATATGTATATTGTGTGTACCCCCACACACAAAAATAAATATATATAAAATCAAAAATTATGTATATAGATGTATTTCATATAAAATAATATATTAAATTTAAAAATACAAATGTAGATAGATCTGTCAATATTAAGCGAAAATGACTATCTCTATCTATTTATCTATCTAGCCCTGGTGTACTATACGTTCTAATTCACAAATCACTGTGTTTAATTCTGCTATTAAATTGTATACAAAACAGAACCGAATGTGTTTTTAGAAACTCTATATGGTATGGAACACCCCAAAAGCAGCGGTTATATTACTTTAACAAAAGATATGTATTATTTGTTATACCTAAACATGTATGTTTATACCATAAACATGTATGAAAACAACAGAAAATACGCCGAATATACAATGGCAATTAAATGAATAGCAAAGAAAAAATAAAATAATTTAATTATAGAAGAAAGTGTGGAACTTTTCTGTCTAAATTATAATATCTACAAATTGTTTCCTATTTAGGAGTTTATGATTATGTTCCAAAATATATCTAGGGTACATCTAATAACACAGGTTAACTCAATAGATGATATAGTCATGGGGATTAACATTCCTTCACACAGATCAGATTAAGCATTTATATCTATGTACTAATAAAATCTAATATATTTGAAAATACTATAATATTCTAGTCTAAGCTCAAAAGGAGCTTATACTAGAATTAGTAACTATTCAGTTTTACTTCCAAATTATTTTCTTTTCAATACTAAAAATACAGATGCTTTATGTGTTTATTTTAAGACAGTGTAACATTAAACATATGTGATTTCCTAAACAAAACAATCTCCTTATATAATAAAAATAATATATAGGAAACTAATTATTTTCCTAATGCAAAAGTCATTACAAAACTGATAGCCTCATATTACAGAAAATGTTTCTCCTGACTTCATAAGCAAGAGCTTTAGTTTGCTGTGTTTTTTTTTTTTTTTTACTAACTTATTTACTTGTAGGAGTAAAGAAAAATTAGGCAACTTATCAACCATGTCCTATTACATACTTTTACTTTACTAATAATAATTACATACATTACAAAATATTATGGTAATGTTGTAGCACACCAATTTTTTTTTTTGCTATTTACAATTTTTACTTATAAAATCACCCCTTATATATCTATTCACCATGCAAAAATTCATCAAGCAAATCTTAATAATCGAACTTTTATTTTATCCAAAGATACATGTACATCGGAATCTGAAATGCTGTAATGTTGTGCCCAGCTTTTCTAAAACTATTGCTTAGGTGCTGTACTTACGGGGGCCACAGGCGAGCCTGGCATCTCTCCATGGGGGACTCTGCATCATTCCAGGCCAGAAGATCGGGGTCCTTCCTGGGAGATCTGTTAGTGGTTTGGGATAACGAGCCACAGCAACTGCAGCACTGGGACTAAAGTAAAGCCCTGGATGGGGAGGAGGCGGAGGGCTTAGGCTACTGAATCGGGGGAGTCCTGCTAGGAGTCCAGCAGGAGAGGAAGAGGTTGCTACACAAGCAGAGGAGACAGTGGTTGGAGTGAGGGAAGCCCCGGTCAAGGAGGAGAGGCAGGACACTACAGGTCGACTCAAGATATCATTGATCCCATGAGGAGTGGCTGCTGCTACCTGAGGAGAAGGACTCCCTAAAGATAGTGCCCCAGTTGATGGGGATGACGAATGTTTTAGGAGGTGATTTGGGGACCCCAAGGGTGGAGATGGGGATGAGGAAGATGAGGAAGAAGAGGATGAGGACGTAGATGAACACGGCTGCCCCGGCAGGGTGTAAGCTGAATACAGAGGAGTTTTCATCTCTGCCATGCTATGAAGGGCAGCCAGGGGAGGGCTGCTAAGGAGGAAAGCACTCTGCCTGGTCCCATCCATTTGTCCTAGCGTTAACATCACCAGTCAGGATCGCCTACAGCACCAGGAACACCAAGTAGTCAGGAGACTGGTGGGATGGTACAGGTGTCTTTCTGAAGAAGATGTAAAGGTGACAACTAACAATAAACTAAACGTTCACTGCTGATCAACTGAATTCTTCTTTTCCTAAAAAGTCACTCAAATTCGAATTGTTTGTTTGTTTCTAGTAGTTTGTTACTCACAGAATGTTCCACAAGATCTCCCAGATATGAAAGCGACCAAAACCAAGTGCTAACCAAGAGTGGAATCAATTGGGGTTTTTATCACTCCTCAAATCTCAAACTTAGTCTGCTGAGTGTGATCGGTTTTTTTTCTCTCTTTCTGCCAGTGTAGTTTGCTTCAATTCTGCTCTTAGTAGTGGAGATCTTCTGGAGGGACCTGGAGGATTCTTTCCAGAGCAATCCAGAGCAATGGAGTGTTGGATTCGATTGGTGGAGGAGGGATTGTTCAGTGCAGCTGCAGGAGAACTCAGTGATGAGGGAATTGGACTACCAGAAAGGCTTCATGTGACAACATTCAGGGATACAACACTTCATCTCATCCTGAAATCTGCAGCCACTTCCCAAGGATGCTAACAGGCAGTGCTATTTCACTCTTGTGTCCTTAGTTTCAAGCAACAATCATGGTAAGTTTTGTACAAATGAAATCACTGCTTATCTGCTTTTTATTTTAGTAAGTTACCTCACTTTCTGTATCCTGCTCTATCTTTCCGCAGCAAACTGAATTTTAGGTATCACCTCCTCCTCTCTCTTCTCCCTTCTTCCCTTTTAACTCTCTTCTTGTCTGACAGCTCAGATGAAGCTCTCAAAGGTAATAAAATATTTTTCATCATCTCCTACCTCCTTAAACAGAGAGGAGGGAGAAACAACTTCATGTTGTCAGTCACCCGCCAGGGGCGTGTCCATTTTCACCTATAGGATAGTACCAATTGTGAAGATGGGAAAAAAAAAACAATTTCAATGCTGGCCTCTGATTGGTTGTTAGGTTAGAACCATTGAGGCTAGACGTTCCATCATTTGCATATTAGGCGCGTCTCTGCCACCAGACTTTTTTTTTTTTTTTTTTTTTTTAGCCCTGTTGAATTTTGTGTGAGTGATCATTGATGCCCCTTTACTAAATTATCTTGTAAAGTAAATCGAAGGTGCTTACTTTTGTCAAGTGAATGCTTGCCTTCCACACGAGTTACAGCTCGTGAACGAATTTAATTAATTCTCTATGGCTGCAAAGGGTAACCGCTGACACACTCCAGTTGTTCTGGACTACTGTTCTCATAATGCTCAGCCAGACGGATGGCAGGTTGAGCATCATGGAAACAGTAACCCACCACAGCTGCCCTGCCAATGCTTAGCCATCACTGTCCTATGACAAGTCCTATTTCTCCAGTATGTTCACATGAAGTGAAGATGGAGCTGATAGAAAAGTGGATGGGTTAGCTTCCAAGAATTAATTCAGTACCATATGGCACACTGTGAATTGTGCAAGTAAGTAATGTGCAACGTGTTAAACAATTATGTACACCCCATGAGAAGAGACAAACATCATCTTAACCAGGGTGTTCGCAGCTACCCTGATTCAATAGGGCAATTTAGTTAATCAGTCAGATTTTGTCATGAAACACACCTACAAATTATATATACAACATATGCTAAATGTTAAAGACAAAATACACTATCATCTATCTATCTAACTATCTATCTGTCTTTCTATCTATCGATCTATCATTTATCGTGTATATTACTATGGATGTAAGACTATAAATGACTCAATTAATGCAGTGTTTTTTTTATACACGGAGGAGTTTGTAAAAAGTCCACACCATGCCACCAATCCTTGTTTGCTATTTTAACTGTTCCTTATATTTAATAACCTTATGTTATATTCTACATTGGAAAATACATCATGTTTTTAATTTTCCATAATATGCTGTGTAATATTTGGAAACATTTTTTTTTTCATATAAATATATGTACACATACAGATAGAAAATTCTAACATTAAATACCCAGGAATATATAGAATATTACCTGATAGCGTATATACACCATATGCTAGTTATTATATTGGAGATTGGTTTTATCAAAAAGTTATATTTTTTGGTAATAGGTTCATTGCACAGCGTTGCCGAATTTGTTGACGTTGTATAAATAAACAATACTGTATTATAAATACCATTATTATCATTAATGTATAAAAATATAATAATATGCTATCTACACAGAGAAGCATTCACACATTCTAGTTTTACGATATTATTATAAATATATTGGTATCATTTGTTTACATATTTTTTTCTTTGTCATACTGAGTTTATGCCTTGCTCTCTTTACTTCAGGTTCATCCTCCCGGGACAGAAGGTGTTAAGTTGACCTATAGCTGAGTAAACTTTAGGTTTACAATGAGTAAGTTTGTACCCAGTGTGGTTTGTCTTTCACAGCAGGCATGACTCCTATCCCATCCTCTCACACACAATGTGTGTCTCACTAGCTCTGCACATTGATTATATATTTGCACAGGGGAAGGTGTGTTTGGCGAATCGGAGGTTTGTAACTTGCAATTTCAATAATGATTATTTCTTGATGAATGATTAATGTTACTCGCTGCTTTAATTTATAGTAAATAATGATTTCTTTCTTAATTACTCAGTGATCAGTCATCTGGACAGTCTTTCAGTTAGGGAAAGCGCAGAACACGAACTTAAATCTACCCACAAATAGATAAATCTTACTGATCCAACTGAAAGTGGAGGCATATGAAGAAAAAAATACGCATCTAATATTTATTATATATATATATATATATATATATATATATATATATATATATATATATATATATATATATATATATATATAAGTAAGTTATGTGTATGTCATGTACACTTTTACTGTAGGCTCTTTAGTCAGTTTAATCTAATATATTTTAAACATCAGTTTAGATAAGCATCTTATAGTAAATGACGCATGAAATTCTATCTTTCTTTAACCAAAATGGTAAAAAGTCAATATTGTGTCTCGTTTGTGAAATCAAAATAAATATTGAGTTCGTTCCAAGTGTGAACTTACTTAGAATGCAAATGTATGAGTAGAAAATGGCTGTTTTTTTCTCAGCTGTCCCCTCGGATTTTCTTTAGAATGGCCAATCTCGAAATTAGAATGCCTCCCTCAAACCATCTATAAGTGTACTATCTAAATGCGACATTATCCAGGCAAGACATCAAACAAGGGAATCCTCAGCTAAATTCACAAAAAGGAAGACAATCTGCTGTAGGGATTCCCTGGCATGTCTTAAATTTAGCGTTGGGGAATACATTTAGCAACATAGTAATGTGGCAACAGACACTGACTAGGTAAAATGAACAAAAAATAATAATACAAATTAAAAATATATATATTCAGAGATATAAAATGTCATTTTTTTAAGCGTTAGACATTGTTTATATATAACATTATTTTCTTCATACCTGTATCTTGATTATTTGAATTAAATATTAACATACATTTAAAGTAATTTCTATATATATTCTGATATCTTGACTTTTACATGACAAGTATTTACCTACAGCTTGAAGGTCTATGCATCTGATACCCAAATATTAGAGTTAGTGGACACCCGTTCCACTCTTATCTCTATAAAAGGAACAGAGGCAGATATGAAAAAAAGCCCAAATCACCTTCAATATATGGTCAGCTGGACTCCTTGATTTAATCTTTATTGTCAGAAATAAGTTACTCTAAACAAAGTCTGAAACATATCACCAGCAGATTATTTTAATCCTTATTTTAATCCTTTAGTAGTAAAATAAAAACAATGCTACGTTTTAATACCCATATGTAAATTTAGATCTATCTTGTTTTAAAGTGAAAAATATAAATATAAAAAAAAACTTATATGTTATGTTATGAGACAAGAAACATAAAAAAACAAACTGCAAACATTGAACAAAGAATTAAATTATATTCCGAGAGAGAGATTTAATTCTGTCTACCTGTTTTGTTTTTGTGAATATGCGACTTTATCTTACATTATTTTCCACGATTGCATATATTTTTCCTGAATACACTTGTATATAAGCATCAGTACGGTTTTGATTCATCCAGTGGCCCTTTAACGTTCACTGCACAGTTTATTTCATTGAACTCTGGTAAACAAATTGCAAGTGGCAAGTATGCTATCTTTGTTATCAAGTTAAAATATTTACAGCGTCTTTATACCTTTAAATATTCATTACTATGCTGTCGTGCAGTATTTATGATGTGTACGCGTAGTCACAATAAAGTATCAATATTTGCTAAATGTGTCCTTTTGGGTAACATAACATGATACTACAGAGAGTGTTTATGGATTGCAGAGGATTTCTGAATACAGAATACTAAATTTGTTTCCTTGAACATCCATCGCCCCCTAGTGGTGATAAAATGCATAGTGAAATACAAAATATATACTGGTATATAACCTGTTGTCATAATTAAACATATTACAAGAAAATTAGAGGCACAGTAAAATGTGAGACAACCATTAAAAGGTGTCTAGTGCATTTTTGTAAACAAGCTGTATATTAAACATACTATACAGAATATTAAAAATACATTTGTTAAAGGCTTCTTGAGGAAAAAAACTAAAGTTTTTTTTAACTGTTTTATCATTTGTAACTTAAGCAGCCATCCTGCTTGATCTAGTGTTTCTAGTGTTAATAACCAGAAAATATCTTACCTTAATTCCACAGAATTTTGATTCCAAGCATTTGTAAGTATATTTGGTCATTTGTTTGAGAGACACTTTTATATGCTGCCCTGCTGAGTGTATAATTCATGTTTTCAGAGGCAAGTTTATGTGGGATACTCTCCTTGATTAATTAATTGGTTCCTCCTGGACACAAGTAGTCTACTTTCTGCAGGGGAACAGGTAAAATTTATATGTGGCCAACAAAACACTGGCTGACCAAGCAACCTATACTGTAGAACTGTTGGAAAACAACCGGTTGGGAAACAACCTGCAGATGTGTGTCAGTCAGTAAAGGCTCCTGTGCAATATAGGTAGGGTTGCCACCTTTTCTTCAGAAAAATACCGGCCTTGCTACAGTCTCCATAGACTTAACATTGGCCAGATGCCAAATCTTTACCGCCTGCCGGTAAAATACCAGCCAGGTGGCAACCCTAAATATAGGTATACTAAGTAAAGTAATCATACTACATACTTAAGTTTTTGATTTTTTTCAAGTACTTTAAAATGTTACTTTTATCTTCCCAGACTCAAATTTAGAATACAGATAGTCACATGCTAATGAATAAATTCATTTTTGTAATTATTAACTGATGACGGTCCTGGACCGTCATAGGGAAATCTCCCTTCGTGACCGATGACGGTCCAGGACCGTCATGCAGGTCCAATCGCGGTATGCACGCTGGCATACCGCGATCGCGCTAACAAAGACATGGCTGAGTGTCTCGATATCGAGACACTTCAGCCATGTCGGTTGAGGACCCCCCGGAAACATCCGGGCACTGTGACAGCCAATCACAGCGCCCGGATGTTAATAGCTGTCAAAGCAGGTGCCTGCTTTGACAGCTATAGTTTCTCCCTGCTCCACGGTGATCGTGGGGCAGGGAGGGACTAAATATAGTGTGTCAAGTCTCCCCCTGGTCCCCCCCAGTAACAACCAGCCCCCCCCCAAAGGATTTTTTTAATTTAAAAAAAAAACGTTTTTTTTTTTCCTATTGTGCTAATCCTAACTCTTGGGTTAGGGTTAGAGTTAATCAAAACCCTAATTCTAGAGTTAGAATTAGGGTTTGTACTAACCCTAACCATAGGGTTAAGGTTAGAGTTAAATAAAAATAAAAAAATGTAAAAAAATTAAAATTTAAATAAATAAAAAAATTAAAAATAATAATAATAAATTGTATAAAAATAAGAAGTTATTCCGTAGAGGACCAATGACTTGTTATGTCTGTCTGTGGTCCTCTAGGGATATTTTTTTTTTTTTTTTAAAAAGACTGCAAGTGGGGCCAGTTCTTTGCATTGGCCCCCCAGCAGTAGATAGGGGCCCGCAGCAGCTGGATATTTGATCCATGCAGCTGCAGGATAGCAAGGATAGCAAAAATCGGTGCTTCCTACTATAGACTACATTTCCTATTCTGCTACGGTAACTTTTGGCTGGCTGAGCATGATAGGAAATGTAGTCACAAGTATTACATAATAAATACACGTTTTAAAGCTGCAATAACCATATCCTAAATTTTTTAATTTATTAAATTCATACCTAAGTTTCAAAGTGTGTGGAAATAAAACACACGCAAAATTACTACGCCAAAACTTGTCAAAGATTGGTGGTAAAATGACAACAATATAATATGTGTGGGTACAGCAACCGACAAAAAGAAAATTAAAGCTAAACACAAACACCTCAGAAGTGTTTAAAACAGCCTCGGTCACTAACGCACAACATTCCAAAAACAGGCTGGTCATGAAGGGGTTAACTTTAAAATGTGTAATAAAAGGCTGCTCATTTTTAAATTTGGATGATCTTGTAAATATCCAACTATTTTAGAGAAGGAAACCTCCATATTTTTCTATGTTGTGGTCAACTAAAAAAATTATAACTTTATTTGTATTCATATATTACATTATAGTGTATCTGTGTGTAATGTTGTCTGTGTGTGTGTGTGTGCAGAAGTCTACAGCCCCCCCCCCCCCCAAGCCAGTTGTATGGCCCCCCAAATATATATATATATATATATATATCATATAAATATTATATAAACCAGCCATATGATATATATATATATATATATGACATATGGCTCAGGTTTATAAAATATTTATATCATATATATGGCTGGTTTTATATAATATTTGTTATATAAATATTATATAAACCACACATATATATATATATATATATATATATATATATATATATATATATATATATATGTTTTATATAATATTCATATAACATATTATAATATTTATAATTTAGATTTATTATTATATTTATTATAAATATTAGATAAACCAGCCATTTATAGATATATATATGTAAGTATATATATAAGTACACTCAGACTCCGCAAAACAGATAATTTGTTTGGTTTGTTTAATCGACTCTTATGCTTTTCAGATCATCCTTGTATCTATTTTCTCCCCTGCATTCATAGGTTTCGGGGACATAAAAATATGTATGAAAAGAACAAAAAGGAATATTATATAAATAGTATTATAGCAAGTGAAATAATGGCTCACAACTTTATACTTTGTGCATATTTTGTCTTTTTTGCCCCCCTTCATCTCACAAACAACTTCATTCATACCACCTACTGTATCAATCATATTAGCAAAAGAACATATAAAACACAGTTTCTATAAAACACCGTTCCGCTGGGTTCTGGGGCGAGAAGAGGGGGGGTAGAGGGTGGAAAACCACGCAGGCACTTTATCTAGCATTATTACATTAGTCATAATGGATATCCCCCTATCTACCCACCCCCGCAGGTTGATGTCCCCGATAAAATATTGCATGACCTCTATGGGGGTAGATAACAGCAGCGCATCTGCCACCCCAAATCTTTAAGTAGGGTACCTGTCTTCAGAGCATCCTTAATTATGGGATTAGTTAGTTTTACCTTCTTTATGAAGAGCGAATTAGCCCTGAACAAAAAAAAAAAAACAGTCCAGAATCCCACAATCTTGCCTTTCCATGCTCATCCTTGTGGAATTCCTAATAAGGGGATTATCCCATGCCACCAAGTGAGAAATCATAGCTGAAGCATGTAATTCAGAGATGTCTGGGAATGAGATCCCACCCTTAGCGGGATTTTTCTTTAGTATCTCTTGCGAGATTCTAGACTTCCTACCTGCCCATAAAAAATCAGAGAACAATCTCTGGTATTGTTGTAAAACATTGTTATTTACTCTAAGGGGGATAGTTCTAAAAAGGTATGTAAGTTTAGGAAGTAAGTAGGCATTGACTGTGTTAACCCTTCCTAACCAGGACAATTCCAGACCCTTCCACGCATTACTCAATCTCCTAAATTCCGCAAGGAGGCCCAGTTAATTACAAGGGACTAGTTCCTTGAGGGTCGATGTTATCTTTATACCCAAGTAGTCAATCGAACTGTTATTCCAGTTGAAATGATATCTGTTTTTAAGCGTTTCAATTGTTCTTCCTGGGGCATTAAACAGCAGGACCTGAGTTTTACTCAAATTCAGCTTATAATTGAAATAGATGCTATATTCCTTTATTTGGTCTAAAGCTACTGGAATTGACAGCTTTACCTTGATTCATATTAATAATCTCCGTCAAAGAGAGGGTCTGTTTAATTTTTCGAGCTTTCCCGCCGCTAATTTAGGGAGGTTTAATCTACCCAATAAGTTTTTTATATCGATTGTTGCAACCTGATTCATATGGATATTATAGAAGGACTCATAATAGTCCCTAAATGCTCCAGTAATCTGTTTTGGCGATATAAATGTTTTATCTGCCACCACTATCTTCTTAATCAGCTTTGATTTATTTTTTTAATTTATTGGTCAAAATTTTATTTACTCTATTGTTGTTGTGATACCACTTTTGCTTCAACACAATTATAGCTCTATTAGTCTGTTCATATGTTTTTGCTATTATTTGCTGTCTTATATTGTTTAATTCTGGAACATCTAGTGTATCTTTATGGTGTCTTTCCATGATGGCCAACCTTATATGGCGTTCAGCAAGATTGACGCCCATTTTCTTAGTCTCCTGGGCCCCTAGTTTAATAAGCAGTTCCCTCATTATGCATTTAAAAGTACACCAAAGTGTTGTCTCTGAGACTTCCTGATTATCATTTATATTTAGGAATTCCTGTGCTTGTTTCTGCAGGCTCTCCAAAATTGTTTCGTATTTAATAAGGGTTTCATTTAATCTCCAGTTTGTTCGTAACTTATATTCCTCCCCATTTTTAATTAAATGAATCTCCAGGAACACTGGGCTTGGTCAGACCAAGTAATTGGCCCAATATCTGTCTTTAACACCTTTCCCAGGAACCGTGCCTTCATCAGAAAAAAATCGATATGGGATTAAGTTTGACCTGGGAGAAGAAAGTATAGTCACGTTCTGAGGGGTGCTGAATCCTCCAGCAATCATACAGAGCGTTTTTTACCATAAAATTCTGCATAACCTCTAAAGATGAACCAGCCTTATATTTCTCTTTAGGGGTCCTATTTTTACTCCTATTCAGCCTAGATTCAGCTACACTGTTAAAAATCCCCCCAGAACCCAGCAGAAAATCCCAACATGCATACATAACATTCACAACCGAACCGAGGGAAAGCAATCCCGCTTCCTCACAGTATGTCCTATTGCCGCCACAGGACCGAATGGGAGTAACGGTAACCAGCACGACATTATATGATTTAACCATTTAATATATAAATTGACAGAGAGCAGTAAATGGAGGAAGTGGAGAAAAAGTCAAAGGGAGAGTGAGAGAGAGGAAAAAGGGAAAAGGGGAGTGAAGGAGGAGGCAGAAAGAAAGAAAGAAAGAAAGTAAGAGGGAAGGGAAAAAGGGGGGGGGGGGGAGAGGAGGAAAATAAATTTTCTCTCTCTCCCTCCTCCTTCCTCTATATAAATAGATAGCTAAAAATAAAGAAAAATTTGGAGGTGTATTGTGAAACTGTAAGGAGAATCTACCGACTATGTAGACCTCAAGTGATAAGATGTAAAAGGTGATTTGTAAAGGAATCTACTAAATATGTGAACCTCAATGTGATAAAATATAACAGTGTATGAGTGAGGAAAAAGAAGAGGAAAAAAAAAAACTAGTGTCAAATGTAGACACTAGTGTATAAGGCCTCAGTGTGGTGAGATGTAAGTTCTGAAGTGACGTGATGTGTGGTATATAAAAAGAGAAAGAGAAAAGAAAAAAAAAATTCCCTCCTTCCCAGCGCTCAAAAGAAAACGGAAGATGGATCAACTCCCCTCCCTGCAAGTGAAAGGTAATTGTGCAGGGAGGGAGACAAATAAAAACAAATAAATATAGAGTGTGTGTATGTATGTATGTAAGTAGGTGTGTAAGTCTGACTGTGTGTGTATGTAAGTGTGTCTGTGTGACTTTATGTATAAGTTTGTGTATGAGTAAGTGTGTCTATGAGTGTGTAAATGTATCTGTGTGTAATGTTGTCTATGTGTATGTGTGCAGAAGTGTACAGCCCCCCCCCCCCAACCAGTTGTATGGCCCCCCAAATATATATATATATATATATATATATATATATATATATATATATATATATCATATAAATATTATATAAACCAGCCATATGATATTAAATAGAACCATATATATATATATATCCTATAAACATATAAACAAGCTATATGAAATATAAATATTATATAAACCACATATATACAGTGGGGCAAAAAAGTATTTAGTCAGCCACCAATTGTGTAAGTTCTCCCACTTAAAAAGATGAGAGAGGCGGGGGCGTGGCCTGACCGCCGAGCAAGCTGGCTGCCTGAAAGCTTAGCTCCGTCAAACCTGAAATAAATCAGCGATTCCCAACGGCAAAACAACCGCCAAAAACCTACAAACTACCCTGAAAACATGCCTAGCCAAAAACCTAAAGGCAAACAGGGCAATCTAGAAGAATATCTCAACTCTGGGAGCAAAAAGAAACTCCTCAAGAAAGCGGGCAAAATCTTTCAAGATGGCGCCGAAGCAAACTCTGAGGGAGAACAGGGATCGGAGATCGAGGAAGCAGCTTCTACAGCTTCAAACGGCTCTTCTATAAATGGAGAAACCATCAAAGACATGCTGCAATCACTCCGGTCGCAGATAAAAGGGGACATAAAATCCCTCACCAAAGAGTTCAAAAAAGAACTTCAAGAACTGGGGGAGCGCACCAACCACCTGGAATTCAAAATGGACGAACTGGTGAACTCGCAAAACACCCTAACAGATCAACAAGAAGAACTCGCAAACGAGGTCAAAGTCTTGAGAGAAAAGACCATGGACCTCGAGGATCGCTCCCGCAGAAACAACCTGCGCATTCGGGGCATTACTGAGGAAGTAGCTCCTACTCAGCTACAAGAGTGGGCCCAGGGACTATTTTCATTCCTGCTCCCAGACTGTAACCCCTCGGATTTACTTCTAGATCGTATACATCGCATACCGAAACCCAAGAACTTACCTAAAGAATTGCCGAGAGACGTACTGCTGCGAGTACATTTTTTCCATATTAAAGAAAAAATCCTGACGGCATCGAGGCAGACAGAACACTGGCCGGAGGAATACAGCAACATTCACTTGTTCCCTGATCTCTCAGCACTCACGCTTCAAAGAAGACGAGAATTCCGCCTAGTGACATTAGCCCTGAGACAGGCTAATGTTAAATATAGATGGGGTTTGCCGGTCAAACTTACAGTCATGAAGAACGGATCGTTAAACATGATCAACTCCCCAGATGAAGGCATCACCCTATTGAAACAATGGGGTATTGACTGTCACGCTCCTCCTGACAAACAAAGTCGCCTGGAAAAAGATTGGGTAACAAGCCCGAAGAGAACACCATCACTACTTCCAAAACCCCAGAGAGAAGCCAGACTCTCTACTAGCAACCAAGTCCGCTAGAAGATCTTATTGAAATATATCTTACAACACAAAGAAGGAGACGGAATTTCCACAGGACTCTGATGAGTATCCCTTCATGTTGACTGTTATACTAGTTACTAGCGTCCAAGCTATTTGCCGAGTTTGCTCCTGTACTACAAATACTTGAGCCCAGTTTTGAATAATTACATGGTTAAAAGTTTTATTAACGATATGCATAAAATAATAATTGCTATAGAAATAGGACTTAAAGACACGAAAATTGTTAAGTCTTTATAACTATGATAGCTATAATATATAGTGCTGGTTACTTACTGAACCAGTAAATATAAATGAATGTAAGCCTCATGTTTAGGCATTTAAGCGGTTAAACCCTTTATCTTCAGGTAATGACAAATTAGTTACTGTTGATCACACCCCCTTTATCTCATCTGGGAATGAGAAAAACGACTGAGCCTGGGGGACTCCTTAGCCCCGCAGGCTCACCCGTAAGCGAAAAATACCTCACACTCAAAAGCAGTGTAGAGAACCATTCTACGTTTTTGTCTTTACCCCACCTTCTATACCTTTATCCCTACATAGCTCCCCTCCTGCTGAGAACTAACCCCTTGAGAAACAGATGGTCACCCTACATCCTACCGGAAGCAAGCTCTAGACATCGATGGGTAACACATAATTCCCTCTCCCTCTATATTAAATGACTTTAAGACTATTATCACAAAACGTTAAGGGATTAAACTCCCCACATAAAAGAAGAGTATTACTAGAGGAGGCCCAAAAAGCCAAAGCACATCTAATATGCATCCAAGAGTCACACTTTGCATCTGGGAAGATCCCCTCTTTCTATTCTAAAAACTATACTACTATGATACATGCCACATCCAAGACTAAAAAAGCGGGAGTCTCTATATTAATCCACAAATCATTAGCAACTACTATTCATCTAAAAAAAAGTAGACCCCAATGGTAGATTTATAATCCTCATAACCACCATAAACGATGTGAAATACACAATAGTGAATCTTTATGCACCAAATAGTAAATCACTACAATTCACGCGTAAAATTCTCAACCTTACTGACACGATTAAATCTGGTTCAATTATAATCTGTGGAGATTTTAACTCTATCCTCAACCCCAAACTAGATAGCACAGCTCACAGAAACATAGCAAGACATTTAACATCGTCCTCTGAATGCAGAACGTTCCAACAAATATTACAAGAGCACCAACTAATAGATGCATGGAGATCCACACACCCTATGGATAAAGATTACACCTTTTTTTCCCCAGTCCATAAAACTTATTCGCGCATAGATCATATACTAGTAGATAAGAATACCCTACAAAGAATAAAAAAATGCAACATTGGCCTGATTAGTTGGTCAGATCATGCCCCCGTTACTTTAGATCTCAAAGAAAAATTTCAGAGTAAAGGATCAGGCACGTGGCGAATGAATGATAGCCTATTAACCAACGAAGACACCCGAGAGATAATAATTACACACCTTAAAGAGTATTTTAAATTTAATGATACTCCAGAAATATCAAATCACACACTGTGGGAGGCTCATAAAGTAGTGATGAGAGGACACTGCATTCAGATAGCATCTCGACAAAAAAAAGATAGATCAATCAAACTTGCTGCACTAACCTCGAAACTTGCATACTTAGAAACAACCAATAAATTAAACGTTACCAATAAAACACTGAAACAAATCACTCAAACTAAAAACGAAATAAATAACATTCAACAACAACAAACCGAATTTACATTACTAAAACTTAAACAAAAATTTTATACCAACGGAAATAAAGCAGGAACTATGCTCTCCCATAAATTAAAGAAAAAAGAAACACAAAACGCTATAGACTATCTTACAAACGCCTCGGGCCAGAGAATATATAACCCTGCACAAATAGCTGAAGTCTTTGCAGAATATTATGCAAAACTATATAACCTAAAAGAAGACCCTACAACACACCAACCTACACGGCAAGAAATAGACACCTTTCTCACTAAACTTAAAATACCCACAATTTCTAATACACAAAAAGACGATCTGGCGCTCCCACTATCCCTTCAAGAAGTCATGGAGGTTATTAAACTCCTACCGGCCCAAAAATCCCCTGGCCCGGACGGCTTTACAAATACATACTATAAATTGTTCAAGGACATACTAGCTCCATATTTAACCAAGGTTTTTAATAGTAGCATTGAATCCCAGACATTCCCCCCAAATATGTTGAAAGCCAATATATCTACTATACCCAAACCAGGTAAACCCCAAAACTTTTGCCCAAACTTCCGTCCTATCTCTTTATTGAATGTGGATGTGAAACTTTACGCAAAAATTCTGGCTCTTAGACTACAACCCCTTCTCCCAAAAATCATCCATTACGATCAAGTAGGCTTCATAAAACATAGGCAAGCTACCGATAACACTCGGAAATTAATAGACCTCATACAACATGCTAGCTTAAATAATAACCCCTTCCTTCTTTTAGCATTAGACGCTGAAAAAGCGTTTGACCGCTTAAATTGGGACTTCCTAGATGCAATACTCACAAAATTTAATTTTCCTTCCCAATACATGCATGCAATCAAAGCATTATATTCAAAACCATCGGCGTCAGTACAATATGCAGGCTTCTCATCTAAACCCTTCTCAATAACTAATGGATCGAGACAGGGGTGCCCTCTTTCACCCGCTTTATACATACTGGCCTTAGAACCCCTAACAATAGCAATCAGAGAGGAAAATCTAATCCAAGGATACAAATTAAACACTACTAACACAACTAAGCTCGGCCTATTTGCCGACGATATTATCATAAGTATCTCTGACCCAATCAAATCCTTACCCCCTCTTTTTGAGATATTGAAAGAATACGGCTCGATCTCATATCACAAGATAAATGCGTCAAAAACTCAAGGTTTACCAATAATGCTAGATTCCCTAACCACGACTACACTACAGTCTAAATATAAATTAGATTGGAAACAGGATTTCATCTCCTACCTAGGGATAAAACTCACCTCAACTCCAGATAAAATGTTACACCAGAACCTATATGCACCCTGGAAAAAGTTAAAATCGGAGATGACATCCTGGATCCATAAAGAATTATCGTGGCTGGGACGTATTGCTGCGGTTAAAATGTCTATTCTACCCAAACTCTTGTACATATTTCGAACAATACCAATAATTATACCTACCTCTTTTTTAAAACGCCTTCAATCAGACATAAATAATTTTATTCATGGCAAATATAAAGCAAGAGTGAGCAATAAGTGGCTATATCTTCCCAGATGCAAAGGGGGCTTGGGAATCCCGCATATCATTAATTACTACAAAGCAGCACACATGTCTCAAGCCATCCAACTAAACTCCAAACCTGGAACGATTGCCTGGGTTGATATAGAGAACTCCACCGTAGCACCTCTATGCGTGAAAGATTTTCTTTGGGGCAAGCACACCATACTATCGGATAAACGCACAAAACTACTTCCAACTTCAGGCTGTTCACTGTATACTTGGTTATCGTATTCAGCTCTATACCCTCCATTGGGAAATCTATCCAAAGCAACGCCTATTTCATGCCTAGCAGCGATAGTCCCCAATTTAGACCTCTCCTACTGGGAAACCTGTGGAATATACACTATTCAAGACTTATATGTAAGTAATGTATATAGCACTTTCTCAGATCTCCAATTAAAATATGGTTTGCCATCCAAAGATTTCTATAAATACTTACAGGTCAGGCATATTCTTCAACACAAAAAAAAAAAAACACCCTCGGATCAACACACCGTCAACACCATAATTTCCCTCTGTAAAAAACCGGAAATTACCAATAAAACACTGTCAAAATGCTATAATGCACTTATATTGATTAATCTCCCAGCCAAACTCCCTTGCATGATAGCCTGGGAAAAAGAGCTTGGATATCAGCTCTCACCGAAACAGTGGGAAAGATCCATTCTAATCAGTTCTAAATTCTCTCATTGCTCAAACCACATAGAAATGGTAAAAAAAATGTTCTTCCGATGGTACTTAGTCCCTGCGAGACTATCCCACATGTTCCCAAATGCCTCTAACAAATGCTGGCGCAAATGTACACAAGTAGGGTCAATGCTCCACATCTGGTGGTCTTGCCCCATCATTGTCAGATATTGGAAAAAACTTACTAAACTAATTTGCACAATTACAAATTACTCTTTGCCTCTGACCCCAGAAGTGTTTCTATTTCATATCTTCCCTAACGACATCCCAAAGGAAGCACAAATGTTGATCAGCCAAATTTTAATAGCAGCTAAAGCACTCATTGCAATGAATTGGAAATCAGACAAGATACCATGCAATAAAAGTTTGATACAAAAAGTCCAACACATCTATACAATGGAGAAAATGTTCTTTTCAATGACAAACACTCTCCATAAATACAAGTTAATTTGGAACCCTTGGGAAATTTTTTACACCTCCTACGTCAGAGGCGAATAGTAATAAGAATGGGAAACTACCAAAAAAAAAAAAAAAAAAAGATGAGAGAGGCCTGTAATTTTCATCATAGGTATACCTCAACTATGAGAGACAAAATGAGAAAAGAAATCCAGAAAATCACATTGTCTGATTTTTAAAGAATTTATTTGCAAATTATGGTGGAAAATAAGTATTTGGTCAATAACAAAAGTTCATCTCAATACTTTGTTATATACCCTTTGTTGGCAATGACAGAGGTCAAACATTTTCTGTAAGTCTTCACAAGGTTTTCACACACTGTTGCTGGTATTTTGGCCCATTCCTCCATGCAGATCTCCCCTAGAGCATGATGTTTTGGGGCTGTCGCTGGGCTACACGGACTTTCAACTCCCTCCAAAGATTTTCTATGGGGTTGAGATCTGGAGACTGGCTAGGCCACTGCAGGACCTTGAAATTCTTCTTACGAAGCCACTCCTTCGTTGCCCGGGTGGTGTGTTTGGGATCATTCTCATGCTGAAAGACCCAGCCATGTTTCATCTTCAATGCCCTTGCTGATGGAAGGAGGTTTTCACTCAAAATCTCATGATACATGGCCCTATTCATTCTTTCCTTTACACGGATCAGTCGTCCTGGTCCCTTTGCAGAAAAACAGCCCCAAAACATGATGTTTCCACCCCCATGCTTCACAGTAGGTATGGTGTTCTTTGGATGCAACTCAGCATTCTTTCTCCTCCAAACACGACGAGTTGAGTGTTTACCAAAAAGTTCTACTTTGGTTTCATCTGACCATATGACATTCTCCCAATCCTTTTCTGGATCATCCAAATGCTCTCTAGCAAACTTCAGACGGGCCCAGACATGTACTTGCTTATGCAGGGGGACACGTCTGGCGCTGCAGGATTTGAATGCGTAGTGTGTTACTGATGGTAGCCGTTGTTACTTTGGTCCCAGCTCTCTGCAGGTCATTCACTATGTCCCCCCGTGTGGTTATGGGATTTTTGCTCACCGTTCTTGTGATCATTTTGACCCCACAGGGTGAGATCTTGCGTGGAGTTCCAGATCGAGGGAGATTATCAGTGGTCTTGTATGTCTTCCATTTTCTAATAATTGCTCCCACAGTTGATTTCTTCACACCAAGCTGCTTGCCTATTGCAGATTCAGTCTTCCCAGCCTGGTGCAGGTCTACAATTCTGTTTCTGGTGTCCTTCGACAGCTCTTTGGTCTTGGCCATAGTGGAGTTTGGCATCTTTTATACTGATAACAAGTTCAAACAGGTGCCATTAATACAGGTAATGAGTGGAGGACAGTGGAGCCTCTTAAAGAAGAAGTTACAGGTCTGTTTGTGACCAAATACTTATTTTACCGAGGAATTAACCTATTAAGTCAATAAAAGTCCTACAATGTGATTTCCTGGATTCTTTCCCCCCATTCTGTCTATCATAGTTGAAGTGTGCCTATTAGACATGTGCAAAACTAAAATTTTCGTTTCGTTTTCGTCCATTCGGACGAAAATGTTATTTATTTCGTTCATTACTGCATTCGTTTCAGACGAAATTCGTTCATTGTTTTTGTTTTGTTTTATTCATTCGTAAGAATTTACCTATTTTAACCTCTCTTTCGTTTATAGACTTTCGGTTTATGGAATGCATGTAATGCTATTGGTATTCTATAAACCGAATAGAATACTATTTCAACTCTATTTCGGTTTATAGAAAGCCAAAAGCATAACATATATTCCATATTCCATATTTTCTATAAACCGAAATAGAGTCGGTTTATAGAATACCAATAGCATTACATACATTCCATAAACCGACATAATGAACGACTTTCGGTTTATGGAATGCCAATAGCACGAATGGACGAATGATTTTCATTCGGCTTTCGTTAGTTTAGCATTTTCGTTATTCTATTTTCGGCCGAAAATAGTAACTATGATGAAAATTACAGGCCTCTCTCATCTTTTTAAGTGGGAGAACTTGCACAATTGGTGGCTGACTAAATTCTTTTTTGCCCCACTGTATATATATGTGGTTTATATAATACTTATATAACATATTATAATATTTATAATTTATATTTATTATTATATTTATATTTATTATAAATATTACATAAACTAGCCATTTATATATATGTAAATACTTTATAAACCAGATATAATATATCAGGGTTCATATATTGCCATCTACATTGCGCCCCTTGCAGCTGGAACAAATTTTTTTCTCTGTTGCGCAATAAGGTAAAGCAGCAGGATGAGGGTCACTTTATTCCTTTAAAAAAAAAAAAAAAATGACTGGCTTGTGACTGACTATTTGTCTATGTGAGTGTGAGTGTCTGTCTCTGTGAGTGTGACCGTCTGTCTCTGTGACTCTGTCTGTGTATGTGAGTGTGACCTTCTGTCTGTGTATGTGAGTGTAATGGTCTGTCTGGATAAGTGTAACTGCCTGCGTGTGTTGTGTGTGTACATGACTATCTGTGGGATTTTGTGTGTATGTTTGCTCCTAGGTTTTTTTGCTGGCTCACAAAACTAAATGAAATTTGTCAAGCCCTGTAATATTTAACGACTTTCGGTTTATGGAATGTATGTAATGCTATTGGTATTCTATAAACCAAAATAGAGTTGAAATAGGTCAATTCGTATGAATGGGGACTCTATTTCGGTTTATAGAAAGCCAATAGCATTCCAGTTTCGGTTTATAGACTTTTATAGAATCTCTTTCGGTTTATAGACTTTCGGTTTATGGAATGCATGTAATGCTATTGGTATTCTATAAACCGAAATAGAGTCCCCATTCATATGAATTAACCTATTCGTATGCATGGGGACTCTATTTCGGTTTATAGAAAGCCAATAGCTTTACATACATTCCATAAACCGAAAGTCTACAGTATAAACCGACTCTCTTTCGGTTTATAGACTTTCGGTTTATGGAATGTATGTAATGCTATTGGTATTCTATAAACCGAAATAGAGTCCCCATTCATACGAATTGACCTATTCGTATGAATGGGGACTCTATTTCGGTTTATAGAAAGCCAATAGCATTCCATACATTCCATAAACCGAAAGTCTATAAACCGACTCTCTTTCGGTTTATAGACTTTCGGTTTATGGAATGCATGTAATGCTATTGGTATCTATAAACCGAAATAGAGTCCCCATTCATACGAATTGACCTATTTCAACTCTATTTCGGTTTATAGAAGACCAATAGCATTACATACATTACATAAACCGAAAGTCGTTCATTATGTTGGTTTCTGGAATGTATGTAATGCTATTGGCTTTCTATAAACCGAAAGAGAGTTGGTTTATAGACTTTCGGTTTATGGAATGTATGTAATGCTATTGGCTTTCTATAAACCGAAATAGAGTCGGTTTATAGAATACCAATAGCATTACATGCATTCCATAAACCGAAAGTCGTTCATTATGTCGGTTTATGGAATGTATGTAACGCTATTGGTATTCGAATGCACATGTCTAGTACCTATGATGAAAATTACAGGCCTCTCTCATCTTTTTAAGTGGGAGAACTTGCACAACTGGTGGCTGACTAAATACTTTTTTGCCCCACTGTATATATATGTGGTTTATATAATATTTATATAACATATTATAATATTTATAATTTATATTTATTATAAATATTACATAAACCAGCCATTTATATATATATGTAAATACTTTATAAACCAGATATTATATATCAGGGTTCATATATTGCCATCTACATTGCGCCCCTTGCCGCTGGAACAAAAATTTTTTCTCTGTTGCGCAATAAGGTAAAGCAGCAGGATGAGGGTCACTTTTATTCCTTTAAAAAAAAAAAATGACTGGCTTGTGACTGACTATTTGTCTATGTGAGTGTGACTGTCTGTCTCTGTGAGTGTGACCGTCTGTCTCTGTGAGTGTGACCGTCTGTCTCTGTGACTCTGTCTGTGTATGTGAGTGTGACCTTCTGTCTGTGTATGTGAGTGTTATGGTCTGTCTGGATAAGTGTAACTGCCTGCGTGTGTTGTGTGTGTACATGACTATCTGTGGGATTTTGTGTGTATGTTTGCTCCTAGGTTTTTTTGCTGGCTCACAAAACTAAATGAAATTTGTCAAGCCCTGTAATATTTATATATATATATATATATATATATATATATATATATATATATATATACCAGGAGAAACTTTTTTTTAATATACATTATATTTAAATATTACATAAACCAGCCATATATATATATTATATAGTCTATATATATATGTTTTATGAATACTCTCTCACCTTTTTATTCATTTGTCTTGTCTCATGGGGATGTGTTTTATATGATATGGTTATCCCCTACTATATAATATTTGTCCTGTGTAATATCAGTGCTATATATCATTAGTGTAACATTGTTGTATTTTAAATTCAACTGCTGCCTACCACAGGTTGAGTATCCCTTATCCAAAATGCTTGGGACTGGCAGCATTTCAGATAACGGTTACTTACGGTTAACACAGGGCTCGAAAAAGCCCGGGCGCCAGGTTTCCATGGCGACCAGGAAATTAGACCTTGCGCCTGGGTGCCATTAGCCTCATGGTCCCTTTGCAGCTACCATACGTTTTTTTATTTTGCAGCACAACGCTTGTCAGAGTGCCGGGTGTCGTCATGTGACATTCCGGCACTCAGCAAGAAGATCAATGAAGAACGGCTGCAGCACAAATGTCCCCCTCCTCTGCAATGAGGTAAAGCAGCAGGGAGGGGGGACACGTTAAGAAAAAAAAAATGTGTATTTGTGAGGTAGGTGTGTGTGTGTGTATTTGTGAGGTAGGTGTGTGTGTGTGTATTTGTGAGGTGTGTGTGTGTATATGTGAGGTAGGTGTGTGTGATGTGTACATGTGAGGTGTGTGTGTATGTGAAGAAGGTGTGTGTGTTTATATATGAGGTGTGTGTGTTTATGAGGTCTGTGTGTTTATGAATTGTGTGCATGTTTGTGTGATTGTCTGTCTCCGAAATTCTTTTGCTGGCTCCTAAAATCAAATTAAAATTTTAAAGCTCTGCTTTAAGGAACTTATTTATATGAGCCATGTATCACACATATATATTTAATTTGTTTATATGGTTACTTTATATTTATAAAAAATAGTTGTTGTGAATGTTGTTTTTCTTATGGTTATATTTAATTTACCTGTTTTCCATTGTTTACAAAAAAAATTATATTTTCAATAGGTTTCTATTATGGCACATTAATAATAATTCTGAAATTCAATTTGTGTTAAAAAAAAATTGCTTTGCCTTTCTTATTTATATATTTCCATCAAATGGCCCACCAAATTCTCAGCACCAGGCCCATGATGCTCTTAATCCGGTCCTGCATTCGACCAGAAGTCAACGGGCAGCCATTTCTGGATTTTCTTTGCATATTCTTTATCAGGGTTAACTGCACTTTTTAGAACTAGGAAAGCTCTAGGGTCTTATGTGGACATGGCCTATGTAGGTTGATCCATATGACTGAAACATGAAAGATGATAATGTTGGAATAGGACCAACATGAAACAGGTAGGCCATCAAATGAGAGAATACTCCACAATTCTGAAACCTGACAAATGTTCGGGTAGCTACCCCAATGTTATCTATCTATTGCTCTATGGAAGTTCCTTTGGTATTGTACACACTAACACACACACACACACACACATATATATATATATATATATCATGAAATGTCTGTGTGTATGTTTGTTTCTCTGAAGCACTGAAAACTCTCAAACACTGAACTTTACAGTCATGAAATCTGCACAGAAATTGCTTGAATTTCTAGGTCAACATGACTATTTTTAGCTTTCTATGTTCTTCTTTTCCTGAGTTATGAGTTAATTAAGTTCTGAGGGGAACCATATGGATATTAGTGATGGGCCACAGCAGATTATGACATCACTGGTGATGTAGAACAATGAGAGACAATAAGGTTTCTATCCGGAAGACCTCATGTTATAGGTTTCAGAGGATCTAAGCGTGACATTTCTAGGTCACTGCAACTATTTCAGCTTTCTACATTGCTCCATTCCTGAGTTATGAGTTATAATTAAATTTTGGGCACAAACCTACTTGCAGAACAATGGTTGCAAACTGCTACAAGATGGAGTAGCAGAACTGCTGAGGAAACAGAGGTGTGACTTGCTGAACAACGATTGCGAAAGCTCTACTAGATGGAGCAACAAGACTGCTGAAGAAATGAAAGAACACAGTACCAACAGAGTTTATCAGCGGATGAGAGCACAGCATTGGTACACAAGATGTGTTAACATTACAACCTTGTGTTAGGGGCAACAGTAAAAAGGACAAGCCTAAGAAGGAAAAATGAACAGGTCAGAGGAGGTTGTAAAAAGTGCTTTTGGAATACTTATACACCATAGGCAGCATGTTATATCACACTGAACTCACACCTGTAGTTTATGTAACACATGTATTAGCTGTGTCAAGGAAAGATAGGAATCTACACTCACATATGGAATGTTGCATATGTCATAATGGTTGCGACACATGGAGACGCTGCAAGGGAGTGTGTAGAGAACTGTAGCTGATGTCATAATCTCCTTTCATTAGGAATTTATTTCCATGCTGAGAGTACAGAATGCATGTTGTTTACATGAGTAACGAGAATATAAGCAGAATACTTTAGAAAGCATACCGAAAAACAACAAATCGAGGAGCAGCAACAAGAATCTAAATCCAAGGTGAAATAACAGTAATTTTTATATTATTGGGCCCAATTCAATGAAAACGTCACTAACTTCAGTACAATAATGGGCAAAACATAATCAATACCATTTGTAAAAACTTAACAAGCATAATAATCCAGACAAACCTATGCTACAAAATGCATACGTTTTTTGGTGTGTTTCCTGCTTTGTTTGGCTGCTATTTACAACAGGTTGGTTCTGAAAAATCTTTCCTGAATTTTTGGTCTTTCTGCACAGTTGGTTTTATATAATTCCAGATAAATATATATATTATATCATATTTATTTCAATTTTCAGTTTCGAAAATATAAAAACTGTTCCAATATTCACATTAGCAATAGACAAAACACGTATATATAATTAAACTCAATTAATTGATATTGCCCCTCATTTTATACATTGCCCAGCAAGTGCACCGATATTGTCTCCATGCAACTCTCATACAACCAACAGACATTTAAAACAAACATTACTAGGCTCTTAGGGATGACGACAAGACCAGTTGGGGGATTATGTGAGGTTATGTCACATCTTTGTATTAACTCACTGATTACGCATAGATGTGCACGGTGCCCAGATCTCCCTATATTTATCTAATTGCCTATTAGCAACATAGAAGCCTCTTTCAATATTGCATTTATAATCATTAAGATATCACTTCTTGCCATACTTATGGGCCCTGAGATTTCCAGTTCGTAGCTATGCATAATTTTGTGGCTAGCAGAACAAGTACCAGTAAACTGGCCGCTTTACCAAACGCAAACTTCTGGTCGCTTACCACATGGCAAATCCAAACGAAATATAAAATATTTGAGGAGACAAGATTAGGTCTGGGACTATCAAGTTCCTCACTGACCTTGTAAAAACTGCGTTCAAAAAATCTAAAAGGTTGCATAATCTCAGCCTCCCATTGTATAACAGGCATTTCTTTATCCTTAGAGTATAAGTTGCAAATCATTTTTGAACTCTCTTCTTAGGGTTACTATTTATGAATCCTTCCAGAGCTATGGATTTAGAAAGTTCGGACCTATGGATTAAATTCTTGACAAGCAAATAAGTAAATATATCCCTTTGATGGATCCCAAAGGCCGACTGTAGTTCTGTGAAAGGCTTGATTTTATCATTCAGCACTAAATCGCCTACCTGGGATAATCCCTTATCTACCCAGCCCTTCAAATCAGTGTCTCCAATAAAATACTGCACAGCCAGTAGAGTAGATATCAACAACTTATTCTGATCTTTTTTTAACATTGTTTCTGTCCTCAGGATGTTCTTAATAATGGGGTAAGTAAGTTTTAATTTCCTTATGAAAGTCCATGATCTTATAGCTAGATCATGGAAATCACAAGAGATCCCAGTTTGTACAAAACTTAAAGCACAAATAAATTTCCAATTGAGTATGAAGAAAGTAAAGAGTTGGGACAGTTACATATCCTAATTCTGACAACCTGGTCTCTCTTTCCTTGATGTCCTTATGTTTGTGAATGGTTTTTATGTATGTTTTTTGATAATGCTGTGATGTATATGTTTTATAAGAGAACAGTCTGATTAGCTTCTTTGCACAGTTTATGTCTTAACTATTTGATGTTATATGTCATTTTTAGTAACATTTTTGGATTAAAAATAAATAAATAAAAAGAAAATAGAATTTACCCTAAAAATAATAAATGGCTCATGATTCCCACAATCCACACTCAACCATGATTAATTCCCACCTAGAGGATTGTCCCAAGCTACTAAATTGGAAATCATAGATGAACTGTGTAGTTCGTGAATGTTGGGGAATGAAATACTTCCATTGGTGTATAAACTGACTGGTTATATTCTGGTTTTTTTTTTCAATGGCTACACCTGCCAAAACTATGAAAATCTTATTGCAAGAACTCCAGAGAAGGGGAGATAAACCCAAACAACTTAAAAAATTGGACATCGGTGACTTGTTTACAACACCTACAAGGCCTCAACTGAGCTCCTCCATAGTCACACCAAACTTGCAGTCTGACAAATCAGATGCCTTCTCAGAGGACCCGCAAGATACCCACATAATTTTCCGTCAACAGACAACACAGCATGCAACTGATTCAGTAAATGTGATTGAATCCTACAAATTGTTTTTACATAAACCTATTACAAGGTGGTAATGTGGGCTACTAAATGAATACTATCTAGATTCTTCAACACTGAAGCACACTAATTATAACCCATTCCCTATTGTTTCCCTTTTAGTTGAACATATCTATAATTTTGTCTAAAGGTATGCATGATAGTGCTGTATATTATAGGAACAGCTTGATAACTATAACAGGTTTATTGTAACTGTTAGAACATTGTTAGGTTATCCCAAGATAACAGTTTGCAATTCTTCTTCACATCCTAACTCATTGGTTATTTTCTAGATTTGTAAGTGATTTAACTGTTTTGAGCTCTGTTATAACAAGACTTATGTATGGTTTCATGTCAAGAACTGATGTTTATTATTTCATGTCCCTATTATTCTGAATGCACTCAGTTCATTTGTTTCAAAATATTTATATGGCAATGACTATAAATGTATGTTTCTTATTATGTATTTACCAATAAAAAATATAATTATTAAAAAAACGACATTCTAATTAATACATAGGATTAATTATACTTTATATATTTATGAGTGATGGTGTGATACATAATTATTTCTTTTTATGAGCAATTTGAATCAACTAGGTGTGTTTATAATAACCCTTATGAGATTATTAAAATCTAATATCTTAATAATCTCACAGTCTGTGTCCGAGTCTGTCAGTTTGGGTGGGCTGGCAAGTATGTATGCAGACACAGTTGGCACAATGAAATGTGGCTAGAGTCAAAAACCTTCCAATAACAATGGCCTCCTTATCTGTTAAAGCCTGTGCTCTGAACACCTCTACTAGTATTATCAGTAACAGATTTGGTTTACGATAACAGAGTTAGGATTGTGGAAGATTTTCTTTTGTCCTCAGAGACACTGAATAAGATTTGAAGAAACAAAAGGATGTCCAAAAACTGACACAAAATGGAGGCTGCTGGCATGTTTGTAAAATAAAAGTGTATTGTGTAAATGTATGTGCTGTAAAGGGTGTCGTGTATAACCTCTCTACTCTCAGCACTCTAAGAAAACTCACCACTTTCACAACAATCTCTCAAAACTCCACTGTTGCTCCATTCTCCCAACAGTAACGCTTTGCTGTCGCTACCTCTCCGCTATTATCTTTTCTGCAAATCAGTCCTCCAAATTGTGAGCCTTGGGGGACATTACAGCAGATATGAATATAACAGTACAGTAATATCACAGAAAATCTTGTGCAAACGTGTGTGAACAGTTGTGAGTAAAATAGGCTTTCACAATACCAAGAACAACAAATGAAACAGTTGAATATCCACTGAGTCTGCAACCAAAATACAAAATCCACAAAAATAGTCAAGCTACTTTTGAATGGAGTATGTATTATGGTGTAGTAGATTTAAGATTTTAAGATTGTGGGCCATAGAGTGTGTATAATAGGTCTGTTGCGTTTAGGAGTCTATTTATATTGAGGGAGAACATCAGGCCTAAATATATCATTTTCCAAAACCCCCCAACAGGTCTGTGATATAGGAGCCATATGATAGAAGTCATACAAAAATCCACGGCATCCCAAAAATAGACCCCTAAACCTTGCTTTTTTGCCTTGCCATATGATGTTTTCAATTAACCTTTTTAGAGATTTAAAATCTGTCATTTGGATGGGAATTGGCAGGGATTGGAATAGATACAATAGTCAGGGTAGAACATTTAATAATATTTGTCACCAGGCAGCCTAGCCAAGAGATATGCAGGGGTTGCCATTTTTGTAGGTGATTTTTGAGATATTGAAGTAAGGGCGAGTAGTTCAGGTTATAGAGTTGGGAGTATGTTGCCATTAGACGACGTCCCAAACAAGTGAGATGTTTGTTCTGAATAACAATATTAAAGTTTATTTATAACCATGTGTTGTGGCATGTTGAGACTGAACGCTTCTGATTTCAAAGGGGGCAAGGGGCATTCCTGTCTTGTACCATCATGATTGTTAAAAATTTAAGGGGCATAGCTCCAGGGATGCCAATTCTGGATGTTGGTTTGTGATATATAGTCATTTTGTCTTCCTCAGTTGGTGAGCATCAGTGCATAAACCCAGTGGAAAAGAGGATCCCTTAAATAGTAAAACTTGCGAGAAAATACCTCTGTTTGTGCATTCAATTGACTTGATTATCTTTTACTAGTATAGGGCTCTTTAGTTTAGAGTCTAACCGGAAATGGTTATAAACAAGTACTTCTGGGTATAGCATCGTTGCCATGGCAACATAGCCAGCATAGCAGAGGGTAGACGCACAAATGCCATAGGAAAAGGGGCACATATAAAGGAAAGGGGCACATATAAAGGCCCCTAAAACAACTACCTGTGGAGATTTATCACTTTGTTGTACACAGGGAGAGATTTTACCATATACATTCAATGGATGAATGAGTGTGTTATACATCTGAATATGCAATTTATTGTACACAAGGGGAGATTTTATCATATACATACAATAGATGAATGAGTGTGTTCCTCTGAATATGCAAATAGCAAAAATCTTTAAAATGGCAATATATAAAGGTTCTAAATAGCAATCAATCTACACATCTACAATACAACCTCTTTGGTATACTTTACAAGGGGGAAAGGATTATTATCCCGATGGTGCATCACAATAAGCAATAGCAGCCTTTTTGGTAATATTTATTAAAGTGTTAGCATCTATGGTACACCAAAAAAATCTGGTTCATATGATATTTACACTTATCATTACATATCCACATATCCAATATCGTCTTTTATACCTGATAGTTCAAATACCTGGCCAGGTGAACAAACCCAGTGGGTTGTGATGTTTTATATGTCTTTTTTTGTAGGAGATTATAGTGACCAGCTAATTTAAAAGACGCTTTAGTGGCACTGTAGATCATTTGTTTGTGTATGTTTATATAATTTTTGTTGTGATATAATAAATATATTTACTTTTATACTATGCATATTTGTCATTGCAGTTTTTTATAGTTTTTTATATTACTTTTGTAATAACCGTTCCTTTTCCTTGCAGTGGTGTAGATCACTGCAGTTTCCCTAAGATTAGCATCTATTAGGTGGAGTATTTCTCTCCATGTGATTAGGAGATATCCCTCTACTGTGTAGATACTTATTTTTACTACATACACATTTATATACATACTGTGGTTAGTATTGAATCTATGGTTCTTTTTATGGTGGAGGGTTTTTTCACATTATGTATACGTTAGTAAAGAGATTATTTATTATTATTTAATTCTGTGAGAAGACAACTCTGAAGTATAACAATGTGTCACAGAGGAGTCAGTGACACTGATTGATATTTTACTCCAACATCCACTGTTGTTAATTGAATTTACTGTTAAACTGATTACGATGTTTTCTTTATCTGCAGCAATGCTGGTTAATTGCTGTTTGGTTTCTGTTGTGCTGTATGTTAATAGGTGAGTTTAGTTATGTTAACTTGATTATGTCTGTATATTAGACTCTGTTTTCTGTTCCAATAAAGTTGTTGTTCATTCTGGCTGTACTGCTAGTGGTCCTGTCTGCAATTTGGGTAGAAAGAGCAAGGTTCCAGAGAAGACTTGCTGGGTGGATGCTGAGCTTGAATCGGGGGATAAGGAGGGGATTTCCTACAACGGACAGAGGTGCCACAGGCCTTGGGCAGCCATTAAGTTACAGTGTATTTTAGGGATTTTCGAGTGAACATGAGGCGCCTGGGTTCTTTAGATACTTGTACTATTTCTTTCGTGATAATAGCTGTCGGGTTCGTTTTATTCTGCACTTCGCCATGACCACGGTTTGGAAAATTCTTGTATAGTGAGAGCTAATGTGAAGTCAGCGTGATCACACCAGGTTATGGCATGTATGTCTGATGATGAGACTGAGGGGAGGCATGATTTGGACACGAGGAACATATATATTCTGGAATAGCTAAGGTGTGGGTGTGAGAAAAAGGTATATTCCCTGGTAGACGGATGCTGCAATCTCCATATATCTAACAAATTGTGAGTAGTCATTAAGGTAAGTAAGCGCTTGTCAGATTGGTGAATATTGGTTTGGGTCAGTGGGAATGATCTGTCCAGACTTGGAGAAGTAGTAGCGTTTAGGTTTACCCCTAATATAATCTTATCTGTTTGTTAGAAAGGTAATAGAGAGAGTGGTAGTATAATGATATTCATGGCTTATGATTTTGTCATGTTGATTTTAAAAAGTGACAGTGAGCTATATATCTCCAGTTCATACATTATATAGGATAGAGAAATTATAGGTTGAGTTACGATGAGGAGTATATAATCCACAAAAGTGGCCACCTTGTGGTAATGAGGACCTAGGATAAAGCCATAAATGGAAGTGTTGGTTGTTATTGCATTTAGAAACGGTTTGAGCACTAAAACAGACAGAAGGGGGATAGTGGACAGCCCTGACATGTGCCATTTGACAGGGTGAGCTGTTCAGATAATGTCCCATTAATGCAAATTCACTCCGTTGGGGCATGATACAGTGAGCAAATCCAATTATACATAGTGTTACCAAGACCTATGTGTTTCAGGACAGCATCCAGGAAGTTCCAGCTCACCCTGTCAAAGGCTTTCTCCACATCAGTAGATAAGAGCATGGCTGGTATGTGGTGAGTATATGAGTCTTTTTTTTTTTAGCACTGACATTGTCTAGCCCACAACCAGCACTTTAACCCCTTTGTGAGATTGGACAAATAAGGTCCATCCAGGCAGCAACTCCCTTGTCTACATTGAAAAGACCTGGTCAGCCCTGTGTTTGAATGAGCAGTGTTATCAATCAATATTCACTAACACCACTCAGGCAGTGTTGCTGTAATCCCTCAATGTTGAGGCATTAAGCAGCACAGAAATTTATTTTTGAAGACGCGGAGTGGGTGCCGTATTTAGGAGCAGCATGCTCCTCCAATGTGCCGCTGCCCTCTTTTGGTAGAGCACTTTGGAAATGAGCAGTTCTCTTGCTGTTGATATACTGTCCCTACAGGCAGTCAGCAACATTGCAATACTAAATTAGCCTTAGATCTAGGTTTATGGTTAGCATAAAAGTTAGTGTTAGTGTTAATATTAGGGTTAGCACAAGGGTCAGAGTTACATTAGGGTTAGTGTTAGTGCTAGGGTTGGGTTTAGGGTTAAGGTCACTGTAGATGAAAATGGTTAGGAAACAAAAAAAACGCTGCTTTCAGTTATTGTCCTATAACTTGCAATAAACATCAGAAAACTCAGGACAAGATTTTGAAATTATTTAGATAGTCTGTTTGTAATTGTGTAAACGATTTCTTCAGGTCTGAGAGGCATCCAGGGATATGCATTTATTATTTTTAATTTATCTTTTTATTTCTTCTTTCTTACTTCTTTTTTTTCCATTAATTTACTCCCTTTTACTATTAGATTTTGTTCCCATCTTATTATTTATCTCATGAACTTGTCCCCCAAAAAGCATGTTCAAACTTTTTTCTGGCACTGTGTTTGACACTGTCACATCATTTTATCATATTCATGTTTTATGCACATATATCATGAGCATTCGTTTAACCATTGCTATATCATTGATATTATATATATTTTTAGTCACAAGCATAATAATTTTTCACCAAGAGTATTCCTATTTGTATATTAATAATTTTTTATATTTTTTTATATTATTTTCTAATTCTATTTTGTTATTTTCACAGAACTTCATTGTGTCACTTTCAGTTATAATTTTTTCACTGTGTTATAAAGCACATAATTTCCACAACCTTGACTCAGAACACGCCTTTAATTTACCTTTTATTGATTGGTTCATGTGTGTTTAATTATCCCGTTTGTTCACTGTTTCTTTGCACTTATGATTAAGTCATTAGACTTAAAACACATCAAGTGTTTCTCTCCGATTTTCTGTTGTATTGTTGCTCATGATTATATCACTCATATTCACTATATTTACTGGAGTGCCAGTGATTCTTTACTTCTGGATTATCCTATTGCTGTATGTGCATTTTTTTTTTTTTAAAGTTCATAGTGGCCAGGTAATGCTCCTCACCTTACTCTGCTAGCTACAGGAGGCCTGGATTTACAGTTTTGTATGTTTTTCCCCTGTGTTACTTCCACTGCAAGAGAACCTAATCACTAAACATCACTGCCCAGAAACGTACTCAGAGCGGCCAGATCTCAATAAAGGTTGAGCCCGGCCACTGGGTCACTCTCTGAAGTTCAAAAAGTAGGCGTTTCAGGGATTTATTAAACATCATCCCTACACTCATTAACCCTGACAGAATATATTTCACAATTTTGTTACTGATCTCTAGGAGCCATTTTTGGGAAAAACTTGGAACTGTTGGTTTTTAAACATTGCAGGTGTAAAATATCTGTCAATACCAAAGGCTTCACAAACATGTTCTCATAACCATAAAGGTTTGAATGCAATTGAAGAGAAAAACAACAGTGCTATTATTGCATAAAGTGAACAAAAAAATTGAATGGTTCAGATAAAAAAAAAAAAAAGATTGCATAGTTCTATAAAGGCCAGGTCAAATAATTACAATAACTTATATAGGTAAAATGCCTAAGGGTAACTACAAAGGACATTGTTTCAATTAAAGGGCAAAACATGCATAATTACGGAAGACCAGAGAGGCCATGTTTTCTTAATATTTATGACTTTTTTTCTCAATGTTGTATTTTTTGACATAACATGTTGTTTTCTCAAAATAACAAGTTTTTTTTAAAGATAACATCTATCTTGAGAAAAAAATCCAGAAAAATACACAATAGTTTGTGTTTTGTTTTATCTATGAATGAGTTTATTTTCCACATCACTACTGCTACAGAACAAATGCTTTACCAGTGACATCTAGTGGCCATTTGCAATGCTTACACTAAAAGCAAATGGCAATTCCTAGATTTTACTAGCTTGTGAGGTAAAGTCATGATTAATAATGACACAGAGGTGAGTAATTCCCTCAGCAGCAAAGAAGAGTGAAATGGAAAAAATGAACTAAACAGACAGAATGTATCATAACAACCCTCCCTATATAAATGTATGTCTCCAAAACACTCTTTCTTTGTAGAAAAAACATAATCAATCCATAAAGTCAGAACCATAAGATGAACAAGAACATCATTGGAACCAGAAACTTTGTCCTTCAATAGCACCATCATTGCACGAAAAATAGAGAATAAAATATACAGTAATATGGTAATAAAATCAGGTGGGAATAATACTCGCCTCGGTGTCTTTATTAATCATGACTTTACATCATAAATAGAGTTGAGCGGACACCTGGATGTTCGGGTTCAGCAGGTTCGGCCGAACTTCGAAAAAATGTCCGGGTCCGTGCTCGAACTTGACCCCGAACCCCATTGAAGTCAATGGGGGACACAAACTTTTGGCCACTAAAATGCCTCTAAAAAAGTAATGGAAAGGGCAAACTTGACCCTGATCCCTAACCTCCTAGGGTAATGAGGGGGGGGACCTAGTGTCCCCCCCTGGTCCCCACCCATTGCCAGCGGTTGGGGACCCTAATAATAATAATGAGGGGGGACCTAGTGTCCCCCCCCCAGTCCCCACCCATGAGCGGCGGGTGGAGACCACAAATAAAGTGACTAGGGGTGACCAGCCCCTAGTCACTTACCCCCCCAATAAAAAAGTTCCTACCTACCCCCCCCTCACCCTAATAATAATGGGGGGGGGGGGAAATAAGCGAACCTGTAAAAAAAAAACTATTTTATACTTACCATTTGATGTCTTCTTTTTTCTTTCTTCTTTTTTCTTTCTTCAGCCCCAAAAAAGGGCAAATAAAAAACCATAATACGCGTCGCAAAAAAAAAAAATAGAGCACACATTTTTTTTTATCCACGGGTGTAAATAATCCATCTTCTTTTTTCTTTCTTCAGCCCCAAAAAAGGCCAAATAAAAAACCATAATACGCGCCGCAAAAAAAAATAATAGAGCACAATTTTTTTTTTATCCACGAGTGTAAATAATCCATCTTCTTTTTTCTTTCTTCAGCCCCAAAAAAGGCCAAATAAAAAAACATAATACGCGGCGCAACTATTAAAAAAAAAAAAAACCCAAGCACAAAAAAAAATAATAATCCACTGGTGGAAAAAAAATCCAACTTCGCCCATGGAGGGCCCTGTATATATATATATAAAGCCTTTCCCCGCCCTGCAATTAATCTCAGATCACTCTGATTGGTTGGATTTCAATCCAACCAATCAGAGTGTTCTGTGTCATTTTTCGCAGCATGGGAAAGTTCTTTTGAATTTTCAGACTGTGTTTAAAATGACACAGCGCACTCTGATTGGTTGGATTTCAAACCAACCAATCAAAGTGCTAGCCATTTTAAACAGAGTGGGAAAATTCAAAAGAACTTTCCCACGCTGTGTAAAATGACACAGAGGACTCTGATTGGTTGGATTGAAATCCAACCAATCAGAGTGCTCTGAGCTTAATTGCAGGGCGGGGAAAGGCTTTATAAGCCTTCCCCTGCCCTGCAGAGCTCAGTCTGCACGGGGCCCTCCATGGGCGAAGTTGGATTTTTTTTTCCACCAGTGGATTATTTATTTATTTGTATTAGGGACCGGGGGGGAACACTAGGTCCCACCCTTATTATTATTATTATTAGGGTCCCCACCCGCCGCTCATAGGTGGGGACCGGGGGGGGGACACTAGGTCCCCCCCTCATTATTATTAGTAGGCTAATGGGTGGGGACCAGGGGGTTATTTTACTAGTGACTGGGCAGCAATAGCTGTCCAGTCACTAGTAATTTTAAATTAAAGGCGATATTAATCGCCGAACCCCGAACTCCACCCCGGACATACAGTGGAATGTCTGTGTTCGGGTCCGGGGTCCAAAAATCGTAATGTTCGGCATGAACCCGAACTTTGCGGTTCGGGTTCGCTCAACACTAGTCATAAACTAGTAAAATCTAGGAATTAATAAACACATGGTGGCTCCTATTATGAAAGTTTAAAGTCTAGTAACAACAACAGAACAAGAAGTGAAATTATGGGGAAACGACAGATAAGGAACCATACTCAGCTCTGTTTTGGTGTGTCTAGAGATCACAAAGGAAACACCCGTCGGCGTAATAACCCATGTTGAGATATCCAAGGCCCTAACATCCGACACTCATTTACATGAGAGTAGAAAGCACAAGGTGACTAACTTGGCTGACAATTTTTGCAATGAGAAATTATGATTAGAGGGCCATGATTCAAAGAAATGTAAGACTACATTGATATCCCAAAAGGAATAATATCTGGGTGTCGGGGGACAGCCTAATATAATGCCTTTCAAAAGGTGACAGAATACTGGAACTCTGCCTGCCTGAATCCAGTGAAAACCAACATTTATAGCCGAACGTTAGACATTTATCACTTGGTACCAACCATGCCAGCAGGTGTAGTTGACCATGGGTCACCAAATGGTGAGACTGCCCATGTACATCCAAAATGTGTGGTAACAGTCTGGGGAAAACTATAGACAGTTCCAGGAGACACAGGAAACGTGGCTGCGTCTTCCACTAAGGTGTGATCAAAACAATCATGCATAGACTCTGGCAAAGATGAAGCAACACCTGCGGTGTGAGGCAGCATGGAGGCCATAGTTGTAAGAAGGCATCGGTCGCCAGAGCCTCCGGGTCTGGTCTGCAGCTGAAGAAGAGTGGAAGCTGGGAATTCAGCCGAGACACAAACAAGTTGTCAGGCTCCACAATGGAGCAACTCACCAATATACCCACAAATCACCTGTCAGCCTCTACAGCGGAGTAACCCTCCAGTATACCCACGAATCACCAGGGCATTACGATCATCAAAAGGGTCCATCGCAGTAACGGACAAGGTCTCCGTGAGATATCCACAAAGGGCCAGCAATGCAAGTATGCTGCCCTTTAAGTACACTGAAATGGCACGCGCTCTGTGATGTCACACCCACTTACCGGGAGACTTAAAAAAGAATCACCATGCTTCCATCGGTGCTTGGTGATTCTTGTTCCTAGACTCTCTCAGCCCTCTATCGTGTATTGAAGTCTTCTGTTGTCGTATCCCTGGACTGTTTTCCTGAATACTCTGCTCTCTATTTCCCCCTCAACTTATTGGCCTGATTATTCGTTTATGCTATTGTCAGGTACGGAAGTGTGCATGCCCAAGCTGCTGTTGAGTTTGTATTATCATCATTATCTGAGTGAATTACAAGTGTGGCTATCAGTGCTTTGATCTGTACTGTGCATTTCCATATTGCTGTTTTGATTTCATCCTCATAATCATTATTTGAGTGGATTATAATCGTGACTACCAGTGTGTGAGGCCTTGTGGGGATCAAGGTGAGGGAGCACAATATGCAGGAGAACCACGATGCAAATCAATAAAACAGAGACAAGAATATATACATAATTTGTAGGAGATGCTCCTACCAAACTCTGGGTTGGTATAGGCAGCAGTCAAAGGCATAGTGGGGGTCACGATCTGGGACCAATGCAGGCAGCAGGCGAAAGAGTAGTAGGGGTTACAATCCAGGGTCAAATGCACGCAGCAGACAAAAGAATAGTAGTAGTCACAATCCGTGGTCAAATGCAGGCAGCAGGCAAAAGAGTAGTAGGGGTCACAATCTGGGGTCAAATGCAGGCAGCAGACAGAAAAATAGTAGGGGTCACAATCCGGGGTCAAATGAAGGCAGCAGGCAAAAGAATAGTAGGGGTCACAAGCAGGGATCAGTTCCAGGCAACAGACAAAATAAGAAATAGGGGGGTCACAAGCAAGGGTCAAAATTCAGGATCAAAATAGGACAGCAAACAGGCTAGTAGGGAGACTCAGGAGAAATGGCAAGCACCACCATCAGGGAGGCAGGGGTTTTTATAGTGCTGCTTGATGTGAGGTCTATAGCCCCGCCCCCCATGTGGGCTGTCCTGGAAGGCATTGCTGGAGGAGGCATAGACACAGAAGACGGAAGCGCTGCCTCCCCTGCCAGCCTCCGCACCCCTCCGTCGCCACCAGCTCCAGCTCCCTGGAGACCCGGCATGGGACCGGTACACTACAGGACTCCCTCCACATGCTCCGGGGGAGCTCAGGACCAGGACGGTCTGGATGCCCAGATTGAAATGCACAGACCTTGGCAGGAGCATCGATGTTCTGCACCAGTTCCCAAGAGCGTTCGGCTTTGCTGTACCCCTCCCAGTGAATGAGGTACTCCAACTTACCCCTGTGGAATCTGGAGTCTAGGATTTGTTGTATCCCATACTTCTCCTCACCATCGACTTTTATGGGGCTTGGTGCAGAGGTTGTCAAAGTAGAAGAGGAGTCCGGAACCCAAGGCTTTATGAGGGACACATGGAACACGTGATGTATCTTGTAGGTGTCTGGTAGGTCAAGATGTATGGCAGCTCGGCCAACCATTCGGAGCACAGAAAAAGGAACAATGAAACAGTGACCAAGTTTTTTGGTGGGACAGGTAAGCCGGAGGTGAGCGGTGGATATCCAAACCTTTTCCCCTGGATGGTAAAGGAGGGGGCAGAGCACAAGAGCGTTCAGCATATGACTTGTAGTTGCGTCGTGCATATATAAGGTTCTGTCGGATATCCTTCAGGGACAGAGCAAGGTGTCGGAGATCCCGGGAGCATTATGTTAGGGAAGCTATAGTTGGCATAGAAGGGTGAGAACCCTGTCGATTGTTGGAGCTGGTTGTTGTATGCGTATTCCCCTGTCTGCAATAGCTGGATCCAATCTTCTTGTAAGTAAGACACAAAACTTCTCAAATACTGTTCCAGGATTTTTTTATACGTTCTGTTTGCCCATTGCTTTGTGGATGAAAGGCAGATGATAAATTCACTTGGATGAGTAGACCTTGACAGAAGGCACGGCAGAATTTGGAAGTGAACTGGGTACCCCGGTCAGAAACAATGCTATTAGGAAGCACATGCAGCCGGAATATTTCATTGATAAAAAGGGATGCTGTTCCTGCAGCTGTAGGCAAACTTTTAGTGGGTATGAAATCTTGGTGAACTTGTCTACAATGACAAATATGGTCGTGTAACCACGGTCCGATGGAAAATCAACGTTGAAATCGACTGAAATCCTCCCATGGTTGTTTGGGGATTGACAGAGGTTGTAGAAGCGCCGCCGGCCGTAAAAGGAGGGATCTGGTTTTAGCACAGAATTGACATCTGGAAACAAATGCGCAAATGCGCACAGAGGGCCATCAGAAACCTCTCTTGATAAGATCTTCTGTTTTTCTGTAGCCCCCATGATCTGCCTAAAGGGTGGTATGGTGTTGACGTTGGGTCTCATGACATGCCTGTGGTATCGTGGTAAAGTAAACCCTCTCGAGCTAGACTCCTCCTGTAGAAGGCATTCAGCCGAAACGTTGGGGAGCTAGTTCTTTTGGGTATTTTCTACCTGGTCTCAGCATCCTTGTAAGTTTATTTAGCTATTGTCTATTTATTTTCCCTTTTTTTTTTGGCTCTCCACTATTAGTATCATATGTATTTACTTTTCTATTTGCTATATATTCACTATTATTAGCCTGGATTTGGTTTATATTTGACTAGTATTATTTATACTTTGTATTTGTATTTTTATATTTTCTTGATATTTTAATGATTATATTAAAGGTTATTTTTTATGTTTGCTAAAACTTGGTGTGCTGGCTTTTTGTATAGATTAACGTAAGTCTGCTTGACTGGCTTGCAACACTTTTATGATAATGGCTCAGATATTCTGTAAGGCCTTGTGGGGGATCAAGGCGAGGGAGCCCAATATGCAGGAGAACCAGGATGCAGATCAATAAAACAGAGACAAGAATATATATATATATATATATCCAGTAGGAGATGCTCACCAGTGGTAGAGAGGAAGAGTCCAGGACACAGACACGACCCCCTTAGTGGGGGTCATGATCCAGGGTCAATGTAGGCAGCAGGAAAAAGAGTAGTAGGGGGTCACAATCCGGGGTCAAATGCAGGCAGCAGAGAAAAGAATAGTAGGGGTCACAATCCAGAGTCAAATGCAGGCAGCAGGCAAAAGAGTAGCAGGGGTCACAAGCAGGGGTCAATTCCAGGCAGCAGACAAAAGAAGCAATAGTAGAGGTCACAAGCAAGGGTCAAAATTCAGGATCAAAATAGGACAGCAAACAGGCTAGTAGGGAGACTCGGGAGAAATGGTAAGCACTCTTACTCCCTTGAATATCTGAGCACCACCATCAGGGAGACGGGTTTGATGACCCCACCTGAATTGTAGGAATTTTTTGTGTTCTGATGCAATAGGGATATGATGCAATAAACATCCTGGAGGTCCAGTTTCCCCATTCAGTCTCCTGTAAGGAGTAGGTCCCTGAGACAATGGATACCATCCATTTTGAAATGGTAGTAGGCCACAAAGGCATTTAGGGCTCTTAAATTGATAACCGGGTGTAGGCCACCCCCTTTTTTGGGTACCAGGAAAAGATTGCTCAGGAAACCGTTGAGTGGGTACGGAGCGGGGGTTATGGCTCTTTTTTCAAGAGGTTGAAGGAAGCAAGGGTTAAACAAGTTGGAATGTCCCTTTAAAAGGTATTTTATGTTGTGAATTACTTACATTTTTGTCTTTGCTGGGATTCAAATGCAAAACATTTGCTGTTCAAGATAAGGGACACGTCTAAACCCCATCTGCTGGCTTTTCTTTAGGTGCTATAATGTTCACATTTTGACATTTTCATAGTGAGTTGCAGCATGGCTAAGGAGTCTAAAGTGCTGCATATTTAGCTTCCATTTTCTCAGGAGGTGTGGGTTCAAAACTTCAAATCCAACTGCTGTCAGCTCTTTCTATCCTATGTATGTTTTTATACAATGATCACTTCAGGCATTTGTATCAGTGTAACCGTTTTTCTTTCTACACTGCATGCTAGTTTATGTTGTATAGAAGTAGCTTAATTGTGACATCATCACATTCCTGTAGCTGCAAGTGAATGACATGTCCATCCTTCTTCAACTCTGTGGATGAATGAGGTGAGTTTCAAATGTTCAACCTTTTTTCATAGCAGCTGAATGCAATAACATAGTAACATAGTAATTTAGGTTGAAAAAAGACACAAGTCCATCAAGTTCAACCCTTCTACCTATCATTTCAGCGTTTTGATCCAAAAGAAGGCAAAAAAAACCCTAAGGAAGCTTTTTCGAATGTTGCCTCCTAGGGGGAAAACAATTCCTTCTTGACTCCAAAAGGGCAATCAGATTTCTCCTTGGATCAAAAAGCTCTATTATTAATGCTCATTCTATTATTAATACCCCTGTATGTTCTGCTTTTCTAAAAAAAACATCCAGACCATTTTTAAATGCATCTATTGTGGTTGATAGCACTACCTCTCTTGGCAGTGAGTTCCATAATTTTATTGTCCTTATCGTAAAGAATCCCTTCCTTTGCTGCCTATGAAATCTTTGCTCTTCCAGTCTCAGGGGGTGACCTCTTGTTCTTTGTACATTTCTATTAATGAACAGGTCCCTGGAGAGCTCCTTATATTGGCCCTGCACATATTTATATAATGTTATCATATCCCCTCTAAGACGCCTTTTTTCTAAAGTAAATAAATGCAATTTTTTAAGTCTCTCTTCATAACTAAGATCCTCCAATCCCCTTATTAATTTTGTAGCTCTCCTTTGCACTTTTTCTAGTTCCTTAATATCCTTTTTAAGGACTGGTGCCCAGAATTGTACTGCATATTCAAGGTGAGGTCTTACCATTGATTTGTAAAGAGGCAAGATGATGTCCTCCTCCCGTGAATCTATACCTCGTTTTATACATGCCAATATCTTATTGGCCCTTGCAGCTGCTGACTGGCATTGGGCACTGTTGCCAAGTTTGTTATCTACAATGATTCCTAAATCCTTTTCGTTAGTAGTTTTTCCAAGGGAAATACCATTTAACGTATATGTTGCTTTGTTATTATTTTTCCCATAATGCATAACTTTACATTTGTCTATATTGAACCTCATTTGCCACTTTCTTGCCCAGTACCCTACTCTGTCCAAATCTTCCTATAAAGAAAAAACATCAAGATTAGTCTTTATTACCTTACCTAATTTTGTGTCATCAGCAAACACTGAGACATGGCACTCAGCACAACGTGGGAGATCATTAATAAACAGATTAAAAAGAAGAGGTCCCAAAACAGACCCCTGAGGTACTCCGCTCACTACCCTGGTCCAATTTGAAGCTTTACCATTTACAACAACCCTCTGTGTTCTATCTTTTAGCCAATTTTCAATCCAAATACATACATTTGCCCCCAATCCTATTTCTCTCAATTTGTAGAGTAACCTTTTGTGTGGAACTGTATCAAATGCTTTAGCAAAATCCAAATAGATCACATCAACTGCCACACCTAGATCTATATTTTTACTGACTTCTTCATAGAATGTTATTAAGTTTGTTTGACAAGACCTGTCTTTCACAAAACCATGTTGACTTTTACTAATTATATTCTGATTAACAGAGTTTAATTGCATAAACACTTTTTCCTGTGTCAGCCAATCCCATGTTTGTGGTGACTGTTCCGCAACTTCTGGTAGCAGGGGCTCATCCATCTGTTCTTCCTTAGTATAAACAGAAGAAAAAAAAGTATTTAAAATGTCTGCTTTTTCTCTGTCCTCACTTACCAAATTTCCCATTTGGGATAACAAGGGCCCAACATTTTCCCTCTTTAGCTTTTTTCCATTTATATACTTATAAAAAATGTTGGGGTTAATTTTACTCTCCTTAGCAATCCTTTTCTCGTTTTCCAATTTAGCCATTTTAATTGCCTTTTTGCAGGCTTTGTTGGCATCTTTGTATTTTATACATGATAATGTTGATCCCTTGCTTTTATAATGTTTGAATGCCATTTTCTTGTTTTGCATTTCCTGTTTCACGGTACAGGTAAGCCACATTGGTTTTGATTTGTGTCTTTTGTATGTATTTGTTTCCCAAAGGTATATATTGGGATGTGTACTTTTGTAATGTGTGCTTAAAGACATTCCACTTGTCTTCTGTGTTTAGTCCAGAAAACAATCGTTCCCAGTCTAAATGTTCCATTGATGCCCTTAGTCCATCAAAGTTGGCCCTTCTAAAATTAAGTGTTTTGGTGGCGTAGTTACCAATTTGCTTTTTTGCATTAATCTAAAACGAAACCATGTTATGGTCACTATTGCCCAAGTGTTCTCTTACTTTGATGTTTGAGATAAGCTGCTCATTGTTTGTTATTGCTAAATCCAGACAGGCATCCATTCTAGTTGGGGTGTCTACTAATTGTGCCATAAATGTGTTATTGAGCAGGTTCAGAAACTTGCTGCCCTTAGCGGAACTAGTTGTGCCACAATTCCAGTCTATATCTGGGTAATTAAAATCTCCCATGATTAGAACTTCATTCAGATTTGCAGCCTTTTCAATTTGTAATAAAAGCTGATCTTCTCCATCAATACTAATATTTGGTGGTTTGTAGCATACACCTACAAGTAATGTGCGATTCTTTTTAGCGTCTAAGCTAATCTCCACCCACAGTGTCTCCACATCAGTTCCAGTTACGTCATGCACACCTTCCTTAATACTCGGCTTTAGTTTAGGATTTACATATAGACATATCCCTCCCCCTTTTCTATTTACTCTGTCCTTTCTAAAAAGTGAGTAGCCTTGTAAATTAACTGACCAGTCGTGGGTCTCATCCCACCACGTTTCCGTGATTCCGATTAAATCAATGTACAAAGTTATTTCAGTTTTCATTTTATTGACTTAAGGAATACTTAACTATTTTGTTTTCTGTGTTAAAGTAACAAATTCCTTTTCAGAAATTATGAGGCTTTTTTTATCTTTAGTAATTCCTCTTCATTTATTCAGGAAAGGAAATGGGAAAAATATGTTACAAAACTGTTTGACTCGAAAAACCTATTTTTTGTCTTTTGCTGGGGTTCAAACCTAAAACCCTGAGCGCCAAATGCTGGCTTTTCTTTAGCTGTTGTAATGTTCACACTTTGACAAAAATCATTATACTGAGTAGTAAGCTCAGGAGACAGGGGTTCAATTCCCACAGCTATTCTTCTTCTGTTCTTCTTCTATTTCTATACTTCATTCTGGCTTATGTCATTTAGAAGTAGATTCATTGTGACATCATCAACTGCCTGTGTGATGTATTTATGTGCTAAGCTACAGCCGGTTGACATGTCCATCTCCCAAATTTTGCTCAACTCAGGGTTACAAACTGGATTTCTGGAGTAAATTTAGCTCTTTCTTCAACTCTGTGGATAAATGAGGTGAGTTTCAAATGTTCAGCCCTTTCGTCTACCATTAGTATGGATTTTTGTTTCCACTGGGTACAAGCCAGCACTCTCTATATCAGTGTTTCTCAGCTTGTGGGTCCTGACCCAAAAGTGGTTCTCAAGCTGTTGTCTTGTGTGACACGGACATGTGCTTCATAAAAAAGTTAAACTTTTCATTGCGGGAGTGACTATGACATTGTGACGCACACTGCGTTCACTGGCTGTGAAGCCTGCATAGGAATGGATGGCACTGTTTCAAAAGTGCGGATCATCTCTCTTCCAAAAACCCCTCTAGGATTAGGAATCAGCCAAGGTTTTACCATTTACTTTGTTGATAGATTTCAAAATTCACCTGAGATGGGTAATGGGAAGTTTGGGCTTGGTGTAGCAGATACACGGCAGTGATTGTTTAATGTATATAATACACTCTTACCTTTGTAAGAGTGGTTTCACTGCTCTGGTCCGACTGAAGACAAAATATAGGAAGACAATAGACAGTGAACTCAATGTCAGAGTTGCATTATCTACCATCACCCCAGACTTTGAGCCACTTATCAGGAGTAAAAAGAATCCCCCAGCTTTCCATTAGTTCTAATTAGTCTCATATGTTTCATTGTTTTTTTAGCTCAATAGCCATCAATAGCTTTCATTTTCACTTGCACTGCAATTACTGCACTATTCATTTTGTGAAGGAGCTTTGTTTTCTGTTTGTTTCATGTTTTGAACTTTGCATATATACATTGTGGAATACTGTACAAATTGTTTTGTGGAATAAATTTTAATGCTGTTCCGCAATTGAACTTCATGACCAGGGCCAAATGTGGGTCCTGTGGTTAGTGGCTGGGGCATGTTACTGGGCATACTGATTAGGGCATTTTAATCGGCAAAGAGTGGCATTCTAATGGGCATACTGGCTGTGGCATATTAGTGGGCATACTGGCTGGGGCATATTAGTGGGCAAATTGATTGTGCCATATTAATGAGAAAACTAACAATAGCATATTAACTGGCAAACTACCAGTGGCATATTAATGGACAAACAGTGGCATATTTTATTGGCAAACTGATTTTGGCATGTTAATTGTTAAATGACTATGCCTCATTTTTATTGGCAAAGTAATTCTGTGTCATCTTCTGTGGGGCTAAATAACATGTACTATGCGGCAAAGTGACACTGTGGCATGTTCTGCAGGGCCAGTTCTAACTGACATGCCAATGTGGGTGCAATATGAGTGCTAGCCAAATGCTGTGGGTGCAATATAGTTGCATGGCAAGTGCTGTGGATACTGTGTGGTGTTGTGCTCAGTCCTGCAATGTGGGTGAAAAAAATGGGAAAAAACAAGAAATTTAATTTTTAAATAACATGTTTATTACATATACAAATAGTCATATGAATGTGACATGAAAATAGTTGCATATAATATTAAAAAGTTTACATTTACATACAGTTTTTTACACTGCGACTTTAGAAAAATTGGGTCAAGGGGGCCCACTGCTAATGACTTTGCCCAGGGCCCACCAGGGTCTTAAAGTGGTCCTTATTTTGACCATTCCCAACATCTCTTGAAAGTGGATTTTAGCCAAGCCAAATCAAATCCCAACTGTACCCTAGGTCACTGTGGTCAGCTCATCTTTCAAAAGGAAAGAGAGGGAAGGGTGGGAAGGAAACTTAGAAGGAAATAAAATAGTAAGAGAAGTAACAGAAACGAGAATGAAAAAAAAATATTAGTAGAGAGGAAAAAAAAGACATGTAGGAGGGGGAGCTTCATTTAAAATATAATATCGAAGTATATAGGTTCCAGGTCATTTTGTATTATTTCACTATGGAATGGGGATTGATCTCAGATGCTCTAACAGCTGTTCAGTGAACTTTCGATGGGTAGAAATCAGGGGCGGGCTGGGCCGGGGGGCAGGGAGGCAATCACGTGACCTGTCGGCACAACCGCCGGGACGCCGAACAGGCAGCATGGAGGGACTATGCTGCCTGCCACTAGCCACCAGGGAAGTCCTCCTGCCACTAGCCACCAGGGAAAAAGGTAAGAGATGGGGGGGGGGGGGCACTGTAATATTATTGGGCAAATTTACTGGGGCATATTAAATGGCAGAATAACACTGGCATATTATTGGACAAATCGTCTGGGGAATATTAAATGGCAGAATAAGACTGGCATATTATTGGGCAAAATGGCTGGGGAATATTAAATGGCTATTAACACTGGCATATTGGGCAAATTAGCAGGGGCATATTAAATGGCAGATAACCTTGGAATATTATTGGGCAAATTTACTGAGTCATATTAAATCGCAGAATAACACTGGCATATTATGGGACAAATTGGCTGGGGAATATTAATGGCAAATAATATTGGAAATGTGTATGTAATGGGGTGATGGAGGCATGTAAATGTGGTAATGGGGCATGTCCTGGTGTGCAACGTGGGTTATGGGTCATTTCGTAGGTGTGCAACGTGGGTAGGGGGGGTGCCCAAATTTTGTCTGCCTAGGGCAGCACAAAACCAAGATACACCACTGGGTGACGGCCTCCCCACTTTCCCAGTACTTACCTCCTTGCTGCTGTCCACCGGTGCTGCAGGTCCGTGGCTGTGAGGGAAGCGTTCTGCGCTCCCCTAGAGCCAATGCACATTCAATAAAGTTTGCTGAAAAAAAAGTTTAAACAAACTTTATTGAAGACGCTTGGCTGGAAGGGAGCGCACAACGCTTCCCTTACAGCCACAGATGGGCAGATGAGAGCACCAGGAGACGGAGACAGAGGAGCAACAAGGAGGTAAGTAGTCAATATTCTGGCAAAATCCTCGCATATTGTGGGGGAAAATCCTGGCATATTGAGGGGGAAAATCCTGGTATATTGAGGGGCATAATCCTGGCATCGTGAGGGGGGAAATCCGGGCATATTGGGGGGCAAAATCCTGGCATATTGAGGGGGCATTATCCTGGAATATTGTGGGGGAAAATCCTGGCATATTGAGGGGGAATCATCTTGGCATATTGAGGGGAAAATCCTGGCATATTGGGTGTCTAAACCCTGGCATATTGAGGGGCATAATCCTGGCATATTGAGGGGCATAATCCTGGCATATTGAGGGGCATAATCCTGGCATTTTGTAAGGGAAAATTCTAGCAATATTCGTTATAAAACAAGGAAAAGATGGCCGTGGATGGGGAGGTGAATCGATGGTGCAATGGGCCACTTGACTGGATTTGCCCCCCAGGCCTAAGGCTGCCAGCCCTCCCCTGGTAGAAATTGTGCTTCCCCAATTCAAAACATATATCTATTCATCTTTTACATTGATCAATATACTCTATTTGAACCACTTGATGGCAGCACTGTCAAGGAAATAAGATGGCACAAACGTTAGCATAGTGTACAGTCTTATTTGTTAATAATCATTACTATTTTGTAAAAATGTAGATAAAGTATGCAAAATTAACAAACATTTACAGCTAATGTTAATATAAATGTAACAAAAAAATTGGTCAGAATATATTTTCGGTTGGTGCATCATGCAAATTGATTTCCTTTCAAATTACTATTTGGGTAACATGAAAAGGTAGTAAGCACGCCTAGCAACCTTTTTAGCAGTAAAGAACAACAGAGTACTTTTGAAATTCAGGCTGCTGTGGCTTTGTGCTGTGGGCCACAACATCCCAACATAACTCCATCCAGTCTTCGGTATTTCACCATATTTCACTGTGAGTTCCAGTGTATTATTAAATGGTCTTCATGCAGTGGCTTGTTTATTGGATTCATTCTACATAAGTCTAAAAAAAATATATATAGTATAATCTATATATTGGACAGTATATATATATATATATATATATATATATATATATATATATATAGTGATGTTTTGGGTGTTGTAAGTGGGCTGGTAAGGAACAGTACCACTGCTCTTGGTTGATTCATTATATTTCTGTCAATTTTTGTGGGGTTAGTGATTCTTCATTTTGTCATTCACAATGGTGTACACTGTAATGTTTAGCTAGCAATGGAAAATAAGCAAATGTGCATCAACTTGCTTATATGTTGGTGTTTTATGTACAGCTTAATGAATTTCCATTTAAAAATACACTGTTTGAATGACAATAATTTATTATTAACTTATATACGTACATACATAATATAATGACATATTAAGTATGTATAAACAATCCTATCCAACTAAAAACGTAGCTAATGCACTGAAACACTCAAATGGTACTTTCTATACATGCAGTTATGGGAAAAGAGAAAATACACCCTCTTTGAATTCTATGGTTTTATGTATCTGTTCCTTAGGTCTTAAAATCAGGTAAATACAACCTTAGATGAACAACAACCAGGGCCGGCCCTTTAATAGGGCAGACTGGGGCAGCTGCCCCAGGCGGCACCCTGGCAGTGGCGGCACTTTGCTGCTCCAAAAGCGGTTCTTTTCTTGTTTTTTTTCTTTGCCCGGGGAGCTTGATTGAGGGAGGTCTCAGCCAATCAGATCTGAGAGAGGTCTCTGAGAGTCCAAAAGCCTCCCGATGGGACTGATTAGCACAGTCCCTCCATCACACGAGGAGCTCAGAGCAAGAAATGCCTGCTCCAGGTAAGTTCAAAACTGACAGTGTGTGTGTGTCAGTGAGTGTGTGTATGTCAGTGTGAGTGAGTGTGTGTATCAGTGGGAGTGAGTGTCAGTGGGAGTGTATGTGTGTGTGTGTGTGTCAGTGTGAGTGTGTGTGTGTGTGTGTGTGTATGTGTCAGTGACAGACTGTCTGTGCATTGTAAGTGAAAACAAAATAACTTCTGTTGCTCTGATGCTGTTGACTTAAGACTTAATTAGCCAAAATCTAGGGTTAGGGTTAGAATAATTGTTAGGGTTACATTTGAATTAGGGTTAGCATAAGGGATAGGGTTACAATTAAATTAAAATTAAAATAAATTAATGGTTAGCATAAGGGTTAGCATTAGGGTTTCATTTAGGGTTAGGGTTAAATTTAGGGTTCGGGTTGGGGTCAAAGGGTCACTGTAGGAACCCCAGCATATTTTTGAACTCGGGACAAAATTTGGAAATTATTTAGATGAGGTATTTTTTAATGATTTGTGTAAATTATTTGTTAGATCAAAGTTAGAAAAAGTTTTTTTTTTTTTAAAGGACATATCATTTGTGTGGGTACAGTATGTGAGAAGGAAGAAAAATTACAGCTAAACACAAACACCCCAGAAATGTCAAAACAGCCCTTGTCACCAAGGGAAAGGCAAGGTCAAAAGTTCATGTCACTAAGGGGTTAAGTTCCCGCCAGAGAATTCCAATAGGCTGGACGTCTTGACTTTGACTAGCCCCTTGCAATACCTCGACTCCTTTCCCCATTCTGTTATAGATTTGCTGATGTGCATGGGATTATTGTCCTGTTGCATGAACCAATTTTGGCCAAGCTTTAGCTTCGGAGAGATGTCGTCACTTTTGACTAGGGAATACTTTGGTATACAGAAGAGTTCATGGTGAACTCAATGACTTCAAGGATCTCAGATCCTGCAGCTGCAAAACAAGCTCAAATAATCATCCCTCCACCACCGTGCCTGATAATGAAGCATACCTTTTCTCTACATGACTTAGTGGGGGTTCCAGTTGAATGCACTGTGCAGAAGTAGATGTTTTCACCAACACATTCGCTTTTCCCCAATGATAGGGATTACAGATGAAACAAGGAAATGACAAAAAATAATATTGGCTGAGCAGAGAAGAGTTTGAGTGCAAAAGAATAGACTCACTTGTAGTTCAAATCATTGGAAGTAAGGGTTTTTGTATATCATGATAACTAGAGATAAAACGAGTTTGAGTTTCATATAGGAACAAAGACTGAAACCTCAATATTTGGATAATATGCTTAGGTCCAAATTGGCCGATAGGACAGCTGTTGTTGAAGATGGTTGCTTAACTTAGAAACTCTACAGCCTTATCAGGATAATCAAGGAATTAACCACTACCCAGCACAATGTAACACAATTAAAGGGGCCCCACGGACTCATCCACTCCTTGGGGTAAACCTCCCACAAGCTCATTACGAGATTTCATTCAGACCCCATTGGCTTAATCGTTACAGCCTTACCCATTGGGAATTAAATAATCAAGCCCTACATAACTCTGCAAATACTCTCCTCTGCTCCATGGAAGAATGACTTCGACAACCTGATCACGTTTAGGCACACAGTTCAAGATGAAATTACAAAATTGTGGACATAACTCAGGAACCTGAAGAAAAGAGTGTCCAAGCAGGAGGAGGCCTCTACAGAACAGGCATAAAAACTCTCTCCCCTGCATAACATCGTGGCCCAGCACTCCCTCTACCTAGCAGAATACAGGAGCCTGGAAGATGAGAATCTGTTATCAGGCTTACAGACCTGTTCAATGCCATGTTGGCTCTCCCCAAGACCTTGGTAGTGGTCATTGCAAGAACACATGGGGCGCTGCACCCTAGAGGCCCACCAAAATACATAATTTGCAGGTTGATTGATTTTACACTAAAAGAAGATCCTATGAGGAGAGCCTGGGAACTTGGGTCATGGAACCTCGAAGGTCAGACTACCACTTTTTTCCAATATATCTCAGACCTTACTTTACAGTCCAGCAGAGCTTTGAGACCAATAATATCTACATCAGAGAAACATAAGATATTATTGGGTGTATCCCTTCAACTTAACAATCCAACTGGAATACTGTACCCATACTATGAGGTGCCAACAAGGCTTCCCGACCTTCCTTGAGGAGTGTGACCAGTAGGCTTCTGGTGTGGGTATCTGGGATCAAAGATTAGCTCTAGATAGAGAGATGTGGTGTTCACCCCAGGAAGTATGTACCCAAAGGTTGAGCCCAGGATACTCTTTGCCAGGGACTTGTGTGGCATAAGCACTATCTAAAGTGAACCAGGGACTGAGTGGGAGCGTAGTCAGTAATGATAGCCGGAGGTTGAGACAGAAGGAGAACAATCCTAGTTGAGTTTGTTAGCCGAGGATCGAGACAGGCAGAGAGCAATCATTGTCGAGTATGGTAGCCGAGGGTCGGGGCAGGCAGAGAGCAATCATAGTCGAGTATGATAGTTAAGGGTCGGGGCAGGTGGAGGGCAATCATAGTCGCATATGGTAGCCGAGGGTCAAATCTAAGAGTCAAAACAAACAAGATAAACATAGCCCTAATTAAAGAGAAGACTGTATGCACAAGCAATGGGAGTAGTGTGGGCCAAGTTTATATAAGATTAATAAAATGAGAGAACGCCCTAAAAGAGGTGGGGCAAGGGCATTAAAAAAAATGTGGGTGTGCACCTTTAAATATTAAAATTCACCGTTTACCGCCATAGAAAACATAGGAGTCCACATGGTACACAATCGGACTCCAAAAAGATGGCCACCACCAGAAATGGCCACATAAACCCGTGGTTACATCCAGGTCGTGAAAATCCCGGAGGGTGATTGGACAGGAAAGTGACAAGGAGCTGGATATCCCTGATCTTCATATACCAGACTTGAGTCTGCCAGGCAGGTGAAAGCTGTCGTCCATGAGCATTGAGACAAGCTCCCAGAGGCCCAACAATTGAGAAGACCACCCGGAACTTTCCCCATGAACTCCAGATCAGCGGGCAGGTGAAAGAATAGACACCTTAATATATTGAACAGGGCCGCGGCTGCATTTGACGCTCAGTACCACTGAGTATAAGTGACACCCCTACTTTATTGTTCTGGTACATAATGAGTGGAGGCGCTGCACCTTTAGGACCCATGCATAGAAAAATAGGTTGTTAACCTGCTGCCTGTTAACCATGCAGCATGGTAAATGTATGACACTACTGAATACTATTGACTCACTTCAGAACTCTATACCCAGTAGATAACTTTAGCACTGTAATTTACAATTGGACAGATATTGACTCTGGGATCCCCACTGCGGGAGGCGACTGTCACGAAGTGAATCATGACAGCCTGAATGACTGGGGATCTTGGAGAGCCCTGAGGGCCAAACACTTTCCTGTGGACTATGGACCTACATAGGGTCAAGGACTACCCCTCCCTGAAGGAGCTTTGGGATGATGGTGAGAAATGGATAGCAAACACCAGCACATTGAATCACCGACCTTACCCCCAACATCATGGCAAAGTCTAATATGGATACCTCAGTTATCTGCAGATCATCAGCATCTCTGGACCACTTTGGTAGGCCTTTCTACTTCTGGTCTATCTAAAAACTATAGGGGATATATACAAAAAAATGTAGTTTATGGTAGATAACAATGTGGTCCATATGATTTATCTAGATACTATGTGTGGCTTATTGGAGTGGGGAAGCATGTCCCTGGTAGCCTTTCGTGGAGTGACAGGGGATTCTCAAGTGCACGTAATGGCTAGGTCCTGCCCCGCTTCCACAAACTTTAGCCCCGCCTATCAAGAACAAAGGGGAGGTGATATGGGGCAAGGCCAATCTCCTTATGTTACATAACGAGTCTGTTTCTCTATCAGAAAATGAGTCAATGGCTCTGTCCACTCACTCATCTGTGAGAAGATGTGAAGCTCGCTTGATAGTCACTGTTAAATGCGGTTTCCCACTAAACTTTGCAGTAGCAGTCATCACAGACTCAAAACCCATTTTAACTTCCTACATCCATATACCTCAATTTAAAGTAGCTCAAGCTGATCTGCCATACTAGAATATATAGTCCAGACAAAGGTCACAATAAGATAAGAGGCGGAGGATGCGGACGTAACGCACGCACACGTGCGTCCAAGAGGTGGAGCCCACTGAACCGGCGCGGTCGGCTGAAATGAAGTGAGGGAGAAGACGAAGTAACCAAGCGGACCCACTGCAAGATACAGATCCCTCGGAAATACGGACCTGGTACAAGCGGCAGGAGGAGGAGAAAGCCACAGAAGGGAGGAGAAGGTTTGTGCAGGTACAGCACAATCACCGAAAGTAAAGCAGCATGTAAGGCTGGAAGGGACTACCTTGGACATTTAAGATAAGTATCAAGTTTTTTTTTTCTTGTCGATGCAAGTGTACCTATCTCTCTCCTCCTACACATGGACATGCTAAAATAAGGGTATACCCAAGGAAGCTAAAAATCAAACAAGGAGAAGAATAGTGTAACAAAAGTACAAGGGAAGGGGCAGACAGGAAAGTGAGAGAGAGGATCGGGGGCGAAGGGAGAGGAAAAACCACATTAACTATCTATTAACAAACCCTCCCTCCTTAAAGGGTGCCCGTGTTGCCTGGGTTGCCTGTGTATACTCTGACTCTGCGTGAGAAGATTTAGACTCCGGGAAAGGGAGTAGGGCTATTGGTTCAATTTTTTATTCTGTGCAGAAATAAAAGGTTAAGGAGCCTAGCCCTCCCTATTAAAAAGACCTTAAATAAAGGCTTAACTTAGCGTTTTGTCACCCAATGGGGTTTAAAAAGGCTAATCTGGCCAGAATGGCCTCAAAAAAACAAATTGATAAACATCAGGACAAACATACCCTGAGAAAAGAGAAAACAAATGTGAAAGGGCAATCTAATTCTGAAAAAGGAGTATCACTATTTTTTTCCCTAGAACCAAAAGGAGATTGATGACTCAATTGAGGGACAGTCGCAAATAGAAGGATCGCCAAGCAGTGCAATCAGTTTGGAGGGCCCTCACGTAACTCCTGATTTTCTTAAAAATTGCCTTGACAAACACCTGGAAGCTATTTTTCTCAACTTAACTCTAACATGTGTTAAATAAAAACACAAATAGGAGCACTGTCCAACAAGACAAGTGTTATGGAAGAGAAAGTCAAAACACTTGAAACTCAGGACCAATTGTTAAAAGAACAAAATACCATGTTAACAAAAAAAATAGAAATAATGGAATGTAAATTAGGAGACCTTGAGGATCGCTCAAGACGAAACAACCTTAGAGTAAGGAATATTCCGGAGTCGGTAAGCCAAGATAATTTACAGGATTTCTTAGAAGAACTGTGGAAGGCTTGGGATGTTGACCTAAAAGTTCACAATACAACTTTAGAAAGATGGCATAGATTCTTTAGAGCAAAATCTACTATCGACAACTACCCTAGAGATGTTTTAGTCAATTTCCAATCCTTTAAATTCAAAGAAATTCTCCTCAAGGCAAGCAGAATTGTTAGACCTAAGCAGGGCCGGACTGGCCTACCGGGATACCGGGAAATTTCCCGGTAGACCGCCGGCCCTGGGGCCGCTCTATGCAGCCGCTTTAAGAGATTCGTCCGTCGCCGCTTTAAGACGTGCGGCCGCTTTAATACGTGCGGCCACGGCTGCTCTATGACGCTGCGGCCAGAGCACAACTCCACGTGCGTCCACAGCCCATGATGCCTGAAAGAGAAGGTAAGAAGATATAACGGGTGGTTGGGAGTTTGGGGAGAAGGGGAAGGGGGATAACATATAATGGGGAAAAAATACATAGATGACAGGGGGGTAAGATATGACAGGGGGTAAGAGATGACAGGGCTGGGGGAAGAAAAAAATATATACAGGAGGTAAGAGATGACAGGGCTGGGGGGAGAAAAAAATATATACAGGGGGTAAGAGATGACAGGGCTGGGGGGAGAAAAAAATATATACAGGGGGTAAGAGATGGCAGGGCTGGGGGGAGAAAAAAATATATACAGGGGGTAAGAGATGACAGGGCTGGGGGGAGAAAAAAATATATACAGGGGGTAAGAGGTGACAGGGCTGGGGGGAGAAAAAAATATATACAGGGGGTAAGAGATGGCAGGGCTGGGGGGAGAAAAAAATATATACAGGGGGTAAGAGATGACAGGGCTGGGGGGAGAAAAAAATATATACAGGGGCTAAGAGATGACAGGGCTGGGGGGAGAAAAAAATATATACAGGGGGTAAGAGATGGCAGGGCTGGGGGGAGAAAAAAATATATACAGGGGGTAAGAGATGACAGGGCTGGGGGGAGAAAAAAATATATACAGGGGGTAAGAGATGACAGGGCTGGGGGGAGAAAAAAATATATACAGGGGGTAAGAGATGGCAGGGCTGGGGGGAGAAAAAAATATATACAGGGGGTAAGAGATGACAGGGCTGGGGGAAGAAAAAAATATATACAGGGGGTACGAGATGACCGGGCTGGGGGGAGAAAAATATATATACAGGGGGTAAGAGATGACAGGGCTGGGGGGAGAAAAATATATATACAGGGGGTAAGAGATGACAGGGCTGGGGGGAGAAAAATATATATACAGGGGGTAAGAGATGACAGGGCTGGGGGGAGAAAAATATATATACAGGGGGTAAGAGATGACAGGGCTGGAGGGAGAAAAAAATATATACAGGGGCTAAGAGATGACGGTGGGGGGAGAAAATATATATATACAGGGGAAGGAAGAGATGACGGGTGGGGGGGGAATAAACATACAGGGGGTAAGAGATGACAGGGGTGGGAGGGGGAGAAAAATAAACATACAGGGGGTAAGAGATGACGGGTGGGGGGAGAAAAATATACATACAGGGGAAGGAAGAGATGACTGGTGGGGGGGGAAAGAAAATACAAAGGGAAAGAAATTACAGGGGTGGGGGAAGAAAATACATACGTGAGTGAATATCAGAGTGTAAACGTGGGACTGAGAGTGAGTGGCAGTGTATGTGTGTGAGTGGCAGTGCATGTACGTGTGTGGCAGTGTAGGTGTGTGAGTGAGCGGCAGAGTGTAATAAATGGGTATATCCCAGTGCTTCCCGGCTATAAAAAGAGCAGGGGAATCGCTCTTGACAGCTCTATTGATTTGTAGCTCTGTTATGACAACTGTGATTGTGTGTATGTGTCAGTGTGTGTATGTGACTGTGTATATGTGTGACTGTACGTGTAAGACACTGTATTTGTTGCTGAGGGCAGGATCAGCCAATGGCGGCAAAATATGCAGGGCACAATATGTCATAACTGGCACCTTTTTCTTTCCTGCATGCACCATTGATTGGGTGTCCATCTGCGTGCTAGGGTATTTCCTCCTGGGTGCTAGGGTAAGTCCTATGAGTGCAATATCAGTGCTGGGTAAAATTCTGGATGCTGGGGAAAGTGCTATGTGTTCAATCTGGGTGCTGGGGCACGCCATGTCAGTGCACGTTGGATGCTAAGATAAGTCAATATTTACAGCCAGCATGTACGCAAGGTTATATCTCATGCACTGATATATACTCCTTCACAGGGTAATATATGCTCCAGTATGTACACAGTTATATCTCACACACTGCCCTGGTATATACCCCATGCACAGGGCAATACATGTAACCTTGTGTACATACTGGGGGCCAGTGGTGTATCTTGATTTTGTGCTGCCCTAGGCAGACAAAATCCGGGCACCCCCCTACCCAAGCTGCACACCCACGTTACACACCTAAGACATGCCCCATCATTCAGACTCACATCAAGCTCACACTCCCATCACACTCAGTCACACACTCCTACTCCCATCACACTCAGTCACACACTCCTACTCCTATCACGCACACTCTGACTCCCATCACACTCAGTCGCACACACTGTCTCCCATCACACACACTCTGACTCCCATCACACTCAGTCACACACACTGTCTCCCATCACACACACTCTGACTCCCATCACACTCAGTCACACACACTGTCTCCCATCACACACACTCTGACTCCCATCACACTCAGTCACACACACACTCTGACTCCCATCACACACACTCTGACTCCCATCACACTCAGTCACACACAGTCTCCCATCACACACACTCTGACTCCCATCACACTCAGTCACACACACTGTCTCCCATCACACACTCTGACTCCCATCACACTCAGTCACACACACTGTCTCCCATCACACACACTCTAACTCCCATCACACTCAGTCACACACAGTCTCCCATCACACACACTCTGACTCCCATCACACTCAGTCACACACACTGTCTCCCATCACACACACTCTGACTCCCATCACACTCAGTCACACACACTGTCTCCCATCACACACACTCTGACTCCCATCACACTCAGTCACACACACTGTCTCCCATCACACACACTCTGACTCCCATCACACTCAGTCACACACTCTGACTCCCATCACACTCAGTCACACACACACTCTGACTCCCATCACACTCAGTCACACACACACACACACACACACACACACACTCTCCCATCAGCACTTACCTTTCCCTGGCAGGCAGGCAGCATGGTCCCTCCATGCGATTGTGCCGACAGGTCACGTGACTGGGCGCGCATATGACGTCAGCGCGCCCGTCACGTGACTGTCGGCACTTCCGTGTCGGCACACTGCACGGGGAGCCGAACAGGCAGCACGGAGGTTTCTCTGTGCTGCCTGTTCGGCTCCCCGTGCAGCCTGGCAGGCAGAGCGTTGGTGAGGGGGGATCTTCCGATCCCCTCTCACCTCTGTCTCTGCCTGCAAGCGCGGTGGGGTTTTTTTTTTATTTTTAAAGGGCCGGATTTTTTTTTTTTTTTAATTTTTTTTTTTCCAGTGCTGGGGGGCGCTGCCGCCCCCCAAAATTTGCCGCCATAGGCATCCGCCTAGGATGCCTCGCGGTAAATACAGCACTGCTGGGGGCTATGTATTGCCCTGTGCAGGTGTATATATCAGTCTTATCTATAACTAATAAACCCTTCAAATGTGCTTAAAAATTCATGTTTTTCCCTTTTCTAAACAATAATCTATTGCCGCAATGCTATGGGGCTGGTATACAAATATTTCCAGGGCTGGTTTTTGTTCCCAGTCTGGCCCTGGACCTAAGGAACCTAAATTTAAAGATATCATTCTGCTGCAAGATCTCTCCTACTCCACACGTACCCATAGGAAGAAATTCAGCCATATTACAAAGATTCTGAGGGAACACAATATCAGATTTGGCTGGATTTTTCCAGCTGCTATCAGGATAATAAAAGAAGGACAGGTAGAGATCCTGAGCTCAGTAGACCAAGCTGAGAAATGGATAAGGAATAGGAATCTAGCTGAAACAGAAAGCAGCGAAAATGTAAAGGAATAGCAAAAAGGAAATAAGATATCAAACGCTGAGACAGGTCTACCTTCTTTTCCCTTTAAACAAGCTGTACCCCCACTGGGGGGGAGGAGGGGCTGGAGGAGGTTGTTGCACTCTTAATGCTTATTTAATATAAAACTAATAAGTTTGATTAGGAAATACACATATATTGAATTAATTTATTTTTTTTTCTCTTCCCTTTTCCCCTTCTTCCCACAACAAGAAAGCACATATATATATAATTTAATTTAGGGTTTTTCCCCACCACATACACGTTACAGTTCAGGACGATAACATTTGGATGTTTTTTTCTTCTCTTCTTTTTCTCCTTTCACGGTAAAGCACATATATATATTTCCAATCTTAGGCTCCCCCCCTCACCATACACATGCTACAGTGACAATAATTGGATGTTCACATTATTTTCACTTATTTATTTCCTGTTGTTTCTTTTTCTCCCTTTGCCGCACATTTACAGTCACACACATTAATTACACTCTACACTTGGAGCTTTATACATTATTTAATCTTTAGGCGCTTCATCACTATAAGCACGATATTTTAGGTATAATCACATTTAGATGTTCACATGTATATATATATATATATATATATATATATATGTATATATATGTGTGTGTATATATATATATATATATATATATATATATATGTGTGTATATTTTTTTTTTTTCCTTTCTTTTTTTTTTTTAATTCTTAGCAAACAACAAAGCAATTAAGGGCTTTCTGGAGTTGCTCTGCCCTCTTCCTCCCCCCCCCCCCTCGTCCCCCTCCTGTTATCAGCGGTGGGGGGATCAGAATATTAGGAAATAAATCCCGTTTTGCCAACCCGCCGGAGCTACGATAGGCTCTACTATAAGCTTACCAAGCTTAGGAGGTGCTTAGTTCTGCACCAATGACAATGAGACCACACAAGAGGGTCTCTTGTTTTGTAATTTGTTATTTTATTAAGGTTTATGTAGTTAGTACCGTATTTGCTCGATTATAAGACAAGGTTTTTTTCAGAAAAAAAATCTGAAAAATCCCCCTCGTTTTATAATCGAGGTCTTCTTATAATCTGACCTCAAATTGAGGTCAGATTATAAGACATGGATCCAGGTCCCCAGCAGAGCTGCAGGGGACCTGGATCCCCCTCTCTAACAGCAGGGGACGTCTGCGCGATGAGCGCAGACTCCCCTGCTTCCGCCCGGCACGACCGCCGGGGCTTCTGTGATGAAGCCGGGTACTTCCGCTTTCGTCACAGAAGTCCCGGCGAGCGTGCCGGACGGCAGCAGGGGAGGTCTGCGCTCATCGCACAGACATCCTCTGCTGCCCCACTAGCCACCAGGGTAAATCGGGCAGCTGGGGGATGTCTGCACGATACGTGCAGACATCCTCCATGCTGCCCGACACAGCAGACTATTATGACGGACCAGCTGTCCGTCATAATAGACTGCCATGTCGGGCAGCATGGAGGATGTCTGCACGTATCGCGTAGACATCCCCAGGCTGCCCCCACTAGCCACCAGGGATCGAGTTAAAGGTGAGGGGGAGGGAGGGGGCCGAGAGACAAGGGGAGGGGGTGGGACAGAGAAACAAGGGGAGGGGGGCAGAGACAGAGTCAAGGGGAGGGAGGGGGTTAAGAGACAGAGACAAGGGGAGGGAAGGGGTTAAGAGACAGAGACAAGGGGAGTGAGGGGGTTAAGAGACAGAGACAAGGGGAGTGAGGGGGTTAAGAGACAGAGACAAGGGGAGGGAGGGGGTTAAGAGACAGAGACAAGGGGAGGGAGGGGGTTAAGAGAGCCAACACTAAGGGGAGGATAGAGAGAGAGAGAAAAATGGGGGCAAGGGAAAGAGAAAGGCAGCATTGGCACATAAAAAGAAATAAAAACTAGAAATACATTTTTTGATATCATAATTTTTTATTAAAAAAGCAATTTACATGTGAATATATACAAGTTGAACTTTTTTCCTATAGGGTAGTCTTATATTCAGGCTTTTAGTTTTTTTCCTAATGGAATATCCAAAGTTTGGGGGGTCGTCTTATAATCAGGGTCGTCTTATAATCGAGCAAATACGGTAAATTGACCAGTGAGCACCCAGGACGAATAAAATGGTTCCAAAAAGAATATGGTTAGATTTGTGTCACTAAACACCCAAGGGCTTAATGTCCCCCAAAAAAGATGGTCTTTACAGGAATTCTTCCATAAAGAGAAAATCCATGTAGCAATGATTCAGGAAACCCACTGGAGGAATCAAGACAAACTCAGATGGAGTAGTAAAAAATATCCTATCGCAATACACGCCTCCAGAGAACAAGAAAAAGAGTGTGGAGTGGCAATTTTGTTTGCAAACTCAGTTAAAACAGAGATAAAATACCAAGAATTAGACAAGGAAGGAAGGTATATGATCTTGGTATGCTCTATTAACGACCTCTGGTATACCTTAATAAATGTTTATTTACCCAATAAATATCCGTTGGGTCTCCTGAATCAAATATTAGAGAAAGCTGATAAAGTCAGTACAGGTGAAGTTATTTTGGCTGGCGATTTTAATTGTGTCCCAGATGTTGCTATGGATAGATTTAACAAAGCTAAAGGAGATACATTTGATAAAAGAGGAATGAAGCTTGCTAAGTCTCTAGACAAGACAATAATAAAGTATAGCTTATACGATATATGGAGACAATGGATAAAGATTATACTTTCTTTTCATGGCCCCATTCTTCATATTCAAGAATTGATCTGATATATGGGGATTCCCAGTTGTTACATAGGGTTAACAAAGCATCAATCAAACCATGTATATGGTCGGATCATGACGCGGTGATTCTGGACCTCAAGGACGGTCAACAAACCTTCACAAGGTCAAGATTAGATGATTTCCTCCTGCAGAATAAGGAAAACCGTAAATTTTTACAAGAAATGTCCCAACGCTTCTTTGAGGAGAATATACAAGAGGGGATGGATCCGGTGATTATCTGGTGCACCTATAAAGCAGTAATGAGGGGGTACTGCATTAAATTAAAAGCTACGGAGAAAAAGAAAGCGGGGGCAACTCTAGCAAGACTATACATTGATTATTATAATCTTATCAAGGAATCAAAAAAACAGCTTACAGCAGACAAGCTAAGAGAAATACAGAGAATACAAGACGCCATCAAAGTTAGAACTACGGAGAGAATTAATAAAAATCTAGAAGCTTTGAAAGTTAAATATTATTCCACGAAAGATAGAGCAGACAAGATGTTGTCAAATAAACTAAAACAAAATAGATGAGCAAATAGGGTAGATAAAATAGTCAAAGGAGGTAAGTAAAATCTCAAAGGAGGTAAGTAAAATTCCAATGATAACGACAAAAGAAAGAGATTCGATAAATCAGAAGCATTATTAAAATCGATAATGAACCTAGCAAAAAACAAAACACCAGGGCCAGATGGATTTACCAATGGGTTTTATAAAACAATGTCAGCTAGTTTTGCAAATCACTTAACAAATACATTTAACCAAGCTGCTAAGAGAGGCTCATTCCTTTCAGAAATGTTATGTGCTAATATTTTACCAATTTTAAAACCAGGAAAGGATCCAACTGAAATAAAGAATTATAGACCTATCTCTTTAATTAATGTAGACGTGAAGCTTTTCGCTTCTATCCTGGCAGATAGATTGAAACCTATCTTAAAATTTATAATCCATCAAGATCAAATAGGATTTGTACCAGGTCGCCTACCCAGTAATAATATTAGAAGATTGATTGACATCCTGGATTCTGCAGCACAAAAAAAGATCCCCCTCATTAGACGCCGAGAAGGCATTCGACAGGGTCAGCTGGGGGTTTATGAATCAGTCATTAAAAGCCTTTGGCTTATTCGGTTGGATCCAAACGGCCATCATGTCTTTATATAAATCTCCTTCTGCTATAACGGTTGGCCCAGGTATTTGTTCAGAATGGTTTCCACTTGCTAACGGCACGCGACAAGGGTGCCCGTTATCACCTATACTATATATTATTACGGCAGAAATTTTAGCAATTAAAATAAGAGAAAATGAACTTATAGAAGGCTTCCCATTGGTAGGAAACACATTAAAGGTTTCACTATATACAGACGACATATTAATTACGGTTTCAAACCCTGTGGTGTCTGTGGATAATGTTCTGGAGGAGATTAAAAACTATAGTCACTTCTCAAATTATAAGTTAAATTTAACAAAAACTACAGCTCAGTTTAATAATATTGATAGAGGCATGAGTAAACAGATTCAAAACAAATACAATTTCAATAACCCCAAAAT